>CM024762.1:42148773-42748773 GCA_014218235.1 Colocasia esculenta
CAACATGAACCCCCCCCGTCGTGTTTTAAAGCATCAACCTAATTGACCTGACCCGGTTCCCTTGAATGCGACAATGCTACCCGACCCAATTCGAATGCGACAGTGCGACAGGGACCCCGTCGCGATTTAACTGTATTTTCCAGAACCCTATATTCAATTGAATCTTGCTAAATCATACTCTATAATCATAGTTTAACCCCTGAAATGCACTATTATGAATAGTAACGACATGTTAAAGTATTTTGATAATATTCACATGACTTTATTAATTAAAAGATGTGTGCACAACTCTCACATGTGATCTTTAATTCCCTTTCACATGCACACACCAAACATGAATTTTTGCCATAAGACCTTACTAAAATTACTCGATAATATTTCTGGTAATTCAGTGCAATTATTCATGTAAATTACCCCTATTATTTTAAATAGACTTGTCTTAATTTTATTCGTTGATTTAATACCGTTATCGCGTCCCTCTGCCTCGAGCACTCAAGGCTAGACGGAAAAATGTTTCTATACACACTTTATCTTGACTTGGACGATCTCTCCATTGGGAATACTCTTGATTGGACCAAGAACTCCTTGTCGAGGCCTCCGTAAGACTCCTTAGCTTTGGCATATGTTCATTGCCGACGAGCAAGTTGTACCAACAATATCCATTTTACCCTTAGGGATCAACATGATCCAACGACCTTAGATTTTCTCTCTTTTTTTTTGAATAAAGTCGGGAGAGGTAGGTAGGAGCGACCTCACAGAGTGAGAGGGCCACTACCTTCCCCAATCGGTTAGAGATTAGATTATATATATATGAACATAGTGATGGTACAAAAGAGACCTATGGTCTGATGGAAGGAGTCCCCACCTTATCTTGGTGGTAGATCTCCTTGACATCAGGGGGAAGGTCACCCCAGAAATTCCAGCTGACCAAAGAAGAACAAAATAACGCAAAGTTAGCAAGACTGTCCGCTACACGGTTGGCTTCACGGGGGGTGTGACTGATTTCAGCTTGTAGGATTTGAGTCTTGGCTGTAATGTCTTGAAGGATGCAGGCGAGGTCCCACTGGCAGGCTTGCTGGGCAGTCATGATCTGCACAAGGTTGTGGGAGTTGGTCTCAATCATCACCTCAGAAATACCATTTCTGCAGCACATGGAGATTCCATCCCTCATCGCTAAAGCCTCGACAGCCAAACTGGAGGGCAAAAGCACACATCATGTTGCCATTCTGATCATGAACAATACCCCCACCTCCAGCTTCACCCGACGTCGATTTAAAAGCTCCATCGACGTTCAATTTCAGTCTTCCTGACGGAGGAGTGAACTAGCGAACAACAGATGGGATTCTAGCATTCAGATTATCTTTCACAGTGCTATCTTGACGCAGGGCAGCTATCCAGTATGGAGGGATTTTCTGGAACTTGTAGGAAGTGCAGATGGCCTAGACGGAGAGCAAACTTCTGTTGATGATATGTTTGGCCCAGACGGTAAGATTTTCTCTCTTACCTTGAGATCACGCCGGACCTCTGGTCTGTGTTATTAGCGTGGTTATTAGGCAGGTAGTGACTTCCACCAAACTACCGGCACACGATCGTGTGTGTTGTGCAACTGTTATTATCGCTTGTTTAACATTGTTTTACGAATATGACCCTCGTTCTCATCTATTATCTTTATCCTCTCATCTATTCACGTTCTCTCTATACATTCATCTATTCTTCAATTACTCTCATCTATTGTTGGTACTCTATTTGGCCATCTATTGATTGTCTAAGATAAGAACATGATCAATGCCAGACAACATTATAAAGGGCCCGATCTGGTCCTGGCAGGTGAGCCCGAAAAGTGCTAGTGCTCATGGGAGTTTTAATGATCTATATGGCATAACATCCAAGTACTCTACTATCAAGATTAATATATGACAATCAATACAAGTACTATGTTCTCTCGGTTGAAAGAATATCAACGAACGTTGAGAGATATCGAACGTGCTATCGTGACTAGTGCACTGTTGTGCAACTTGACGTGCTATCTCGTTATGCAGCCAAACCTTTAACGTTCTAGTTGTGATATTTTCTTGTAAAAAATACTATCGTTCTCTTATTATCATGTGACATTACTCTCTTGACTATACTTAATCGTTCTCTCTAGTTATCCTGCTTTACAAGACATTAATCACTTAAAACATGCCTATTTCATGAGATATTAAGTCCTACTGAGCGTTATCGCTCATCCTGCGCTTTTTGTTATATGTGTTTCAGGTGAGTATGATGGGGACTACCACACGCACGAGGATGGGGATGATCAAGACCAGGAGTGACCTGACATTTCGACAACCAATGTTTTTAGTAGTTAGTGAGTTGGATAGTTAGTTTGTTTTGTTTTAAATAAAGAGTACCCATAGATTTGGCTATGAATTAGTAGATGTAATAGCATTTAGTGGAACTATCAATAAAGATCGTTCATTTGGCATTATTCTAATTTGTACAATGGTTTGATGTAGATTTCTCGCTCTATACTATTTATTAAACTATTTACCACTCTGATGTTCAGCGTCGGAGCGTTACGCAAGTGGACCACAATATCGAGTAAAACCCAACGTAGACGGCTGCAAATTGCGGCCGTCTACAAAAAGATGTATTTATAGATGGTTAAAAGATGCCATCTACATATGTCGGATATGTAGACGGCTTCCTAAAGATGTCTACATATAAAGAATATGTAGATGACTGTTTGAGCTGTCTACATAACATATGTAAACAACTTATAAAAGTCGTCTACATATGTTGGATATGTAGACGGCTGCAAGTAGCCGTCTACATATCCTTGATGTCGTCTACATAACATACATAGATGGCTTAAAATAACTATCTACATATGTTGGATATGTAGATGACTGTGTGCACCTTCTACATAACATATGTAGACGGCTTTAAAAATTTGTCTACATATGTTTGATATATAGACGACTTTTTAAAGCCGTCTACATATTATTGATATGTAGACGGTAACGTAAACTATCTACATAACATATGTAGATTGCTTTAAAGATCTGTCTACATATGGTAGATATGTAGACGGCTATAGAATCCGTCTATATATTTTATGCTAGTCGTCTACATACACTACAGGAAATATACTATATGTAGACGACTGTAAATTGTAGTTGTCTACAAAAAATGGTATTTTTAGACGGTTATATGTGGTTTTCTACATATCTTACATATGTAGATGGCTACAATAAGTCGTCTACATATCAAACATATTGTAATAACTGAATAATAATAATAATAATAAATTGATTGAGTTAACTTTGTCGATTCTCTTATGGGAATTCGTATTTTGATACATAAACTCATATCTTGAATAAATGAACTTTGAATCAAGTGATTCCAAATTCATTAGAAAGGTAACGAGATGCTCTTCAATTTTTGTGAAGACAACTTTGTCTAGTTCAATTATTTCCAAGCTTAAAGAAAGAAAATAGAACAAATAAGAAAAGGATATAAACATAATACAAACAAACAAAAGGTTGGTGGAATTAAACATTTAAGCTCCCATGCACTTTGTGCGTGAACACATAGTGTCACATAACTATGGCACTGTTCATGCTAAATTTTTTGTACTTCTATTTATTTTTTTAAACTATTGATAAAGATAAATTAAGTATTAATTAATAATTATTTAAGACTACAATTGAACATATTAAGAGGAATAAAATACTAAAGTTAATGGTCTGGTTGGATGTTTTTTTTTCCCCTCTGTTATCTAACGTTGGTGAAATAAAGAGAATAAATGGGTTGGGTTAGAACCGGATAGGTTAAGAGTAGATTTCTAGACTTGTTACATAAAGGTAAGAGGTTTTGATCATTTAATGCATGGAGAGGTTGCGGGTATGACAATAGAGTTTCTTAGCATTTAATATCTAGAAAGTTACATGTATGGCATGAGAGAAACTTGACTACTCGGTTTCAAGTCTTGGCATTAAGATAGGAGAGAATATAAATAGAGCATCAAGCCACATTTCTACCCATCTAGCAAGAGAGAAAGTGAGGGAGGGACACCCACGCAGCATTCATATCATATTCTCTTATCTTTTTCCTTTCAAACCTAGAGAGAAAAAGAGGGAGAATTATTATTATTGTGTTCTTCCCAATGTGGTGAGATCGTGGAGAAAGCTTGCCGTAGTGGTATTGAACATTAGTGTGCATGAAATTAAATTCGTCAAGTAGTAGGCAAATTTTGTCTTACGTATATATCTATGAGAGGATTTTCTACAAAGGCAAGTGATGATGAGACTCTTCCATAATTATATTTTCTTATGTAGTTATAATTATTTTTAAATTTATTTAGGGATTATGACGTCACTCCAGTTCTAATTCAAATTGCAAGCTGATCTATATTGGATATCCATAATTATTTATGCATTAAAGTCTATTTTTCTCGAATTTGCTTGAAACGTTTTTTGTTGATGCCCAACAAAGATCTAAGCCTAGCCTGAATCTTTGAGATTTCTAAAGCACGTTATTTTATTTTTATGATTATTATTTTGAAAATCTAATTTCATATTTCAGTTTTAAAATTTATTACAGATTATATCTTTGTCATAAATTTGTGATTTTTTGTCCATTTTATACCTATCCTGATTGAATCCTAAATATAAAATTTTATGAATTTTCAGTATCCGTGAGTCATTTTTAAAATATGATTGGTGAAATCCATGATATTAATTGAATTATAAAAATTGTTATGTTAATCTTAAAACTCTAAAATTATTATGATATCCCTATTTTGTTCTCATAAATATGTTATAAAAATTTGATCCTATTATGAGTTCATTGGACGGATATATGAATTTTTAAATGAGAAAAATCTATGTAATCACAATCTTTTTAAATTATAATAAATCAGAATACTTTAGGAAAAATTCTAGAGTTGCTCCTTGAGTGGTACACTGTAGGTATAATTCCCATTAATTATTTTAGACCTTTATGTACAACCAATAGATTCTGCAGTTTAAATCTTAAGTAAATATATGGTTTATTAAATCTGGTTAATTCCTGAAAATCTCTATAAATTCCAGAAATATGAAAGTCTGAAATTTTTTTAATTGAATCTTATGATTTAACAATATGATATGTTATAAAAATTATGCTTGTCATTTTTATTTAAAATTTTAACAAAGTTTATTTTGAAATTTGGATCTAAATCTAACTGTGCTATGAATAATGCCACCTTAGAGAGGTTTTAGGTTTGCCATATAAGCACCCTTATGGTAAACCTTCTGATGACCCGAGGGCAACGGGGTTAAAAACATAATGTGGGCTTGCCCACTAGGTGGGATCGGAATGGTCTCGAGTGCTGCGCAGTTACTCTTTTCTCCACACTATTGCCTAGGTGTGGATGATTTGTCTGATGACTCTCTATGTTGTGGTTTGGGTATTTGTCTGATATGTACACCTAAGAAATATATTTTATATTTTGATATATTAATTGCTCAGATTATGTGGAATTCTACTTCACTCTAATATTTTGATATATCATATGCTCTGTTTTGTTCTGTCCACATGATCATGAGTATCTAAATTTTATAAGGCAAATATTATGTGTAGGCACATGATAATATATGATTTGACTCTAATATAACATTCAATTTGACATATTCTTATATATGACATATCTTTGAGATTAATTTAAAAAAGATATCTTGTAGTAGGTTGACTAGCCTATACTATAATTATGAAATGAAACTGATAACTTATGATATCATCACTTTTGCTTATTTATATGATAAATTGTGGTTAGATTTTCAGATGCTTGCTGTGTCTATTAAGACTCACACTTGCCTAACATATTTTTCAGGAGATCAGGAGCCAGAGTTAGGCGTGCCTTCGGACTCTGATCGTGAGGAGTAGATTACGTTGGATAGTTAGTTCTTATTTCACTAATAAATTATATGTGTGGGTTGGCTCTTAAAGCCTATTAGATCGATTAGCGATCTTGATTTACTTTTCTTTTAGTTCTCCGTACTTTGATAATTCTATTATGGTTATGGACATTGTATTATAAGTTTGGATGGTTATTCATTATAGTTCCATAATGATGAAGTTCATGAATGTCTTACTCTCAACATGTGTGTATATGATGGGTTTATCCCCTGTGACGTGTCACCTAGTCCGATGTGAGTTGGTCTAACTGGACCGGGTCAAGGGGCGTTACACATATGTAGACGGCTACGAACGACTGTCTACGTAACTTATGTAGACGACTCACTATAACCGTCTACATATGCTAGAAATGTAGACGACTTATTGTATCCGTCCACATATGTAAGATATATAGACGGCTACGAATAGCCATCTACATAACTTACATAGACATCTTCCTATAACCGTCTACATAGGTTTTATATATAGACAGTGTAAAGTAGTCGTCTGCAGATCGAACATATGAAGACGACTATATGAAGGCGTCTACATAAGTTACATAGACGGCCACCGTAGTCGTCTACATATGTTTGATATGTAGACAGTTTTAATGAGTTGCTACATACCCAACATATGTAGACGGTTATAGGAAGCCGTCTACATACATTTATATGCGGATCTAAATTATTTCTATAATACTCATCAAATTTAAAATAAGTATTCAAACTTTAATAATATTCAAATTTTAAATATTAAAAATAATTTTAGGATAAAAATTGATTAATAAGAATATTATTTAATATGTATACTATAATAAAATTATCATTTCTAAATTTTTTACAATTGTTATTACAATATATATTATTTTCGTTGCAGATCTGTCCCTAAAAGTATTTTTTTTTTCAAATTGGACACCCAAATTAATTACTTGCGATCTTCATACACAACACTGATTCAATTAAGTTTGACATTTATAGTATGCAAGGAGTGGCTATGAGTATAGTTTATATATTGAAGTTTACATATATTTATATGTTTAATGTTATAAGTATAGTCATCAATTGAAAAATGTTAGCATATTTAATGTATAATTTTTCTATAGTATTTATAATCAACTTTTTAATATTAACATAATTTTTAAATTGAATTTTATTATTCTTATGCAACATAAAAGAATATAAAATATAAGAAATAATCAACTAAAAATAGAAAAAATACATTAAAAGTTATATATTTATAAATTAAATATATAACTTAATAAGGATGCATATGAAGTTGTAAAAAGACGATCTTGCAGCAAACATTCTAAGAAAGAATTAGAACTTAGATGTTCACAAATAAAAATGTGATGCATATGGAGTTTAATCATATGATATGTTTGATAGAATAAAGAAATAGATCTTCACTCATTCATTAAATTAATGTGGTAGTTGTCGTTTGACAATCACTTTATATAGACGACTTTATTGTAGCCCTCTACAAAGATTGATATAACCCTGTAGTCATCTACATATATCTCATATATATACATATATGTATATATATATGGTCTTCGGAGCGCGGGGAGTCATCAGTGTCAATATATATCTATATATAGAGAGATATATATAGATATAGTTAAATTTGGTTAAATATGTATAATATAATTAAATATATAATTTAATAAAAATATTTACATGTATAATTAAGTATATATATTCATATAGTAAAATATACAAGCAATTTTATTTAAATATACAATAATTGCATATAATTTTATTTATATAAGAATAGTTAAATATATATATATATAAATAATTATATTTAAATTTATAAATACATGATTGATTGGGTTGTCCGATTTTTATCATATTCATGTTTATATGTATGCAACTAATTAAATATTGCATCGTTTGATCTACACACATATAGTTGGGTGGGTTATATGATCTCATATTTGTAGACGGCTGAGCACAACTGTCTACATAGAAAATCTACATGTAGACGGTTTTCATAGATCGTCTACGTATATGTAAGATATCATGAGATTGGGTTAAGTTATATACATGTACCATATGTAGATGGCTGGAGAAGCCATCTAATTAATTTATGTCGACGGCTTACAAACAACCGTCTACATATGATCATATATGTACACGGCTTTGAAGCCATCTACATATGCTCCCTCATATTTCCACCCCGCCCACTTCTCCTCATTCTCTCCTCCGTCGCACCTCGAACCCCCCTCTCTTTTGCTGGTGTTGGAGACGACCCCGTTGCTGCCACCGAAGACGACCCCGCTGCCGCCATCAGAGACGCCGCCTCCTGTTGCTGGAGACCTCTCTCTCTCTCTCTCTCTCTCTCTGTTGGGCATCTCCGGCCCTCTCCCTCTCTAGATCCGGCGAACCCCCCACCCAACCGAGAGGAATCAATCGGAGATGATGTGGACAGCCCCTCTGCTTCACACGAGAAGAGGGACGATGGGTTGGGGCTGCCGAGTGGGGGTGCTCTCCCTTTCTAGATCAGGCGACCCCCCCCCCCCCCCTCCTCCCTCTCGCTTTTTGCATCTCACCCTCTGTCGCCCCACAATCTCCTAACCCCCACCCCATATTGTGCTTCTCTCAGAAACTCCAACTTACAACTCATCAAAGCAACACTTCCCTCCGTCACACACCCTCACCCCGCATGTTGCCACCCCCACCGTTCGACCCCTTCTTCCACATCGAGCCACCAAAGCTCATACCTCTCTCCGAAACCCACCCCTACTTCACATCGTAAAGAATGAGAGAGAGAGAAGGTGAGAGGGGGAGGGGCCTGCCCATGCCATCGCTACACTTATATGTAGTAAGATTTCAACTGATTAAGAAAATTTTTATACTGCTCTCATTTATTATTCATTCTGCTATCTTTTCCCTTGTGTGTTAATTTTTCATGTTGTTGCTGCTACAAACATGAAGTTGTAATGACAATGTACATCCAGTCATGCATGAACTCATCATTATTCCAGTTGGAAGAACCCAAAATTCCTGAGAACTTAAATAAAAGATTGCAGCATCATTTAATAATGTCAGCATATAAAGAAAGTCCAGAAAAGTAGATGAGAAGTGAGTCCTAGTTTGAACTTGTAGAAACATTAACACATGCAGCTGTCTACCTAAAAACTTTCTCATCAGAACAGTGGAGAAACACTAGTTCGATGGTCGAAAAACCTTTCCCCAAAACCCAGAGACAGTCATAGATCTATCTACTTGTTTCTTTAGTTGGGAAGCAGATATATAGATCCTTAGACAAAAGATACCTAGTCTGAAAGGAAAAGGTTTGCTGCGGCGGCATTTGGATTGGATTGGATATTTTGAGGAGCTGGTAGTTCTGGGTGTTGATTATGCAATGGGTTTTGGGACATTAGCATTTAAATTCTGGTCAAATTGTAGAGAAGTGCGAGGGCCAATAATAAACGCGCCAAGATCAGTGCGATACCATTGGAATTTTGTCCACCCATTTCAAGTGATTGGTTGCCATCAAGGAAATATTAAGTGTGGCATAGATGGGAGGAAACTTGTGTACTAACTCTTCTTGATATGGTATTTTGACTCTAGTCAAAAAATAAGGCACATCATCGCTTAGATTAGAAAAATACAATTAACACTTCATAAAAGAGGGGTTGTGTTGTATGTTCATTAGTACTGAAAATGGAATCAGAAAACTGTGTTATTATAAATTACTTTCCTAGATAGTATTTGCTTGTGAAAATGATTCCAAGACATGGCAGAAAGTTAAGAGAAATGTTATGTACTGGCAATTGGATATGAAATATTTGGATGCCAAACATAAGGTGGGTGGGCCTCGCTTAGGGAACGCCAAGGCCCATCACAAATACTTGTATCTAGCTCCTGAACATTTCATACCCGAGTAATAGCCGAATATCCAGAATTTCTCTAAAATTAAAGACGGACGAGGATTGCTGCCAAATTCTTGGGGGATTTGTGATCAATATCTGTTGTTATGGCAAAATTTACTAATTCATCGTTCTGAAAATTGCATTTCCGTATATGTCATAAAGATGACAATAGTGCGCCAGAAGAGATGATGGAGTCTACACAGTTAAGCCATTCTAGAAAATATATAGTTGAATTTTTACAACAAAAAAGACGAAGAAACTCACATAGTTGCAGAGGAAGAAAATGTAAGTAGCATTGTCTCCGTCCAACAAGAATTAAGTTATAAATAACTGAACGTAGACAACATAATATAAATATTTTTTAGTTGATGTCGGTGATGTTAGTTGATATTCTTGTAATTGTTGATATTCTTGTCATGCTGTGTAATATACTGAATAAATTGTCATAATTTATCCATCTTTTATTAATATATTTTTCTTCATAAAATATGATGATAGGTTTTGTTTAGAACACGTGAGGAGATTGATCTGGTTGCTTTCATCTTTTGAGGCTCTTAGTTTAGGTAAGATCCAGTGAGTCTGGGTGGTGGCTCATCTCGAGCCTAGATGGTAGCTCATCTTTCATTAATCCAGTGAGTCTGGGTGGTGGCTCAACTTTTATATTATGTATCGATGCTTGAATATATTTTTTGCAGGATGTGTGAATGTATTTTAATGCAGGTTGCAAGCATTGGATGAAACATATAAATGTGAGAATGAGTGGACCTTTTTTTTTTTTACCCGTTCAAGACTTTTGTTACGATATATATTTTTACTGTCTTTTGATAGTAATGGCATATATTGAGCATATAGTCTTAAATTGTCAAAGTTGGACAGTCTGTGGATATTTAATCATCTGATGTTCTTTATTATATGTGTTTTGAGATTGTCTTAAAATTTCTGCAACATCTCCTCGCTCTTCTCCAATATACCTACTAATTTTAACTGCTCTTTTTATCACTTGTATTTTATGCTAGTGATTTTCTGAGCATAGTTAAAATTAGTAAATAATGGTGGTATATTGGAGAAGTGTGGGGAGATGCTGCTGAAATTTTAAGATAATCTCAAAACACTTATAATAAAGAACATCAGATGATCAAATATCCATAGATGGGCAAGATTTTATGTAGGTACCCCATTTTCTTTGCAGGAATGTGTGAATATAGACAATTGTGAAAATGTGGATTTTCTTCCAATACAGGGGAGATGCTGCCGCAATTTTCTCTGAATTATACACTCATACATAATTATGTCATTGTATAAATAAGTTTGCACATATTATGTGACTGAATTCATATTTGATATTTTTTTCTTTTACTTCTTAATTCTAGATTATTTTGAAATGGCTGGAGTCGATAAGAGTTGGATGAAAGTTATGGATCGTTTGGATCCTAGGTATGAGAAAGGAGTCGGAGAACTATTGGACTTTGCTTTTCATGAAGATAGGAGGAGTTTCAGACATGGAGATAATAGACAGTTGATATAATGTCCATGTAAAAAATGTCATAATGGATTGAAGTTCACTCAGCATGAAGTGAAAACTCATTTGATATGTGACGGGATATGGCTTCATTATACAAATTGGGTGTGTCATGGAGAAGAACTAGTTGGTGACATATCCTCAGAGGAGATCAATGAGGAAGAACAACAGATGACTGTTGATAATACAATTCAGATGTTACATGAGCTGTAAGATGCTAAGATGGCTGCTCGATGTGATGAAGATGAACCAAATGCAAAGGTGAAGGAATTTTATAAACTATTAGATGATGCAGAAACGCCTTTGTATCTCGGTTGCCAAAAAGTGAGTAGATTGACATTTCTTTTAAAACTGCTACACATTAAGACAATGAATCAGGTGACAGGCAATTGTATGGGCATGTTCCTTGATCTTTTGCATGAAATATTACCAAAAGGAGCCTATGTCCGTGAATCATGGTATGAAGCCAAGAAGACCGTTAGAAATTTAGGGTTAAGCCATGCGAAGATAAATGTATGTGAGAATGATTGTGTATTATTTTGGAAGGAGAATGAAGATAAAGATGAGTGTTCGCAATGTCATACACCGAGGTATAAAGAAGGAGTCAATCATACAAATGATTTTTCTACACACAAGTGAGTACCTAAGAAGTCTTGTGTTTTTTTCCTCTGAAAGATAGATTGCAAAGAATGTTTATGTCTTCTATGGTAGCTAAGTGGATGACATGGCATAAGATTGTCGGACGTTGCAAGAAAATGGGGAGATGCTACATCCTGTTGATTCTTAGGCATAGACACATTTTGACAATGTCTATCCAGACTTTGTTGTTGAAGCCTGTAATGTTAGACTCGGTTTGGCAAGTGATGGGTTTAATCCATTTGCAAACATGAGTAGCAGGTACAGTACATGGCCTGTGGTGACAGTTGTCTACAACTTACCATCGTGGATGTGTATGAAGCAAACATATACCATGATGTCTTTACTCATTCCTGGTCCTAAAGAGCCCGGAAATGACATTGATGTATACTTACAACCATTGATAAATGAGTTAGAGGATTTATTGTATAATGGTGTGCAAACATATGATGCAGCAAAAAAATAGAAATTCACCTTGCGAGCTACTCTCCTCTGGACTCTCAATGACTTCCCTGCATATGCTAATTTGTCAAGGTGGAGCACTAAAAGAACATATGCATGTCCGACATGTAACCGCAGTACACATTCAAGAAGACTTAAAAATTCTTAGAAATTTTGTTATCTCGAGCACCATCAATTTTTGCAAGTAAATCATAGATGGAGGAAACCCACATATAACGATAGATTTGATGGCAAAGTCAAAGCTAGGAAAGCTCCAAAAATTTTGAATGGTCGTGAAGTGTGGGAGCAACAACAACAGATGGTGCCTATTACAAGATTTGGGAAGAATTTTATAAGAAAGACATTGATAAACTGAAAGGATGGAAAAAAATAGAGTATTTTTTTAGGGAGTTACCATACTGGCAAAATCTGCTTCTCCGTCATAATTTAGATGTGATGCATATCGAAAAAAATGTTTGCGACAATCTATTGGGTACTTTAAATCTACTTGGATCTGGTTGCAGTAAGGACACAGTTAAGGCACGGATGGACTTAGAAGATTGGGGGATACGTCCACAACTTCATGTGTCAAAAGATTAAGGAGGAAAATCACTTGCAGCGATTTTTACATTGAACAAAACACAAAGGTTACAGATTTGTGACTGTCTAAGGAACATTAAAGTCCTCGATGGATATTCATCTAATTTATCAAAGTGTGTGGACTTTACAAATGAAAAGCTCACAGGGTTGAAGAGTCACGACTCTCATGTTTATATGCAAGTGTTGCTGCCTTTAGCACTTCGCAACATTGTTCATGCAGATGTGACTAACCTAATTATCAAGTTGAGTATGTACTTTAAATACAAATGTTCTAAAGTTTTGAGACCTGAGTATTTGCTTAAGTTAGAAGCTGATATAGCAATAACACTATGCAAGTTAGAACAAATTTTCCCGCCATCATTTTTCACTATCATTGTTCATTTGATATCACACTTGGCTTATGAAGCTAAAATTGCTGGTCCTATTCAATATCGGTGGATGTATCCTATAGAACAATACCTAAAGAAGTTGAAAGATTATGTGCACAATAAAGCACAATCGAAAGGTTCAATTGTGGAAGGCTATATTCTTGAGGAGACTATTTCATTATGTTTCATGTACTTGCCCAATATACTCACTCGGTTTAATCGTATAGAAAGAAATTATCATGGCACTCCTAGTCGCAGTGATGATGTTGATTCCTTGTCAATCTTTAATCCCCCAGGACGTTTTTTGAAGGGTAAAGTTAAGAATCGTGTGTTGTTTGAGGAAGAAATGCAGTTGGCACACATGTATATTTTGAAACAGATAGAGGAGATTGATCCTTTTTTGGCTGAACATAGATGAAGACTAGAAACTTGTAGAGGAATTGAGAAAGATTTCAGAAAATGGTTGCAAAATTATGTCCAAGAATTAAAAGATGCAAATAATCCTCGATGCACTCAAGATATCCAAATTTTGTCCTGAACACCATCAAGAATTGCTTATTCACATTCAGGTTATATTGCAAATGGATTTAGGTTCCATATAAGAACTACAGATTATACCACTACAAGAAAAAGCGACTATAGCGACCAATTTTGTGACTGATCATATCGGTCGCTATTCAGTCGTAAATAGAAACTGAATAGCGACTAACATAATCAGTCGTAGACCTGAGACCAATCAGCAACCGAATTATTTCGATCGCTATATTTGCGACCAAATAGTGACCGAAATAATTTCAGTCTCTATATTTGCGACCAAATAGCGACTGATAACTGTCAGTCGCTGTTCGGTCGTTATGCCCCCTAGCTTCCCTCCTTTTCTTTTGAACCAAATACTCCTACGAAGCTGTCGACGACTGTGCCTACTCATTGTCAATGCCCCCACCTGTTGCTCGCCGTCGACGCCCCGCCTGCTCGCCGTCGACGCCGTGCCTACTCGCCGGCGCCGTCACCTGTTCTCGTCTCTGCTGCGCCTCCCGGTATCTCCATCGCCCAACCTCCTGTCAACGCCACCGGCAGCCCCTAGTCGCTAGTAAGCCTCTCTCTCTCTCTCTCTCTCTCTCTCTCTCTCTCTATATATATATATATATATATATATATATATATATATATATATATGCGCCCCCCCCATCCCTCTACTGTGCGCCCCCCCTTCCCGGCCCCAGCTCCACCCCCCTCCCCTACCCAGCCACCACCCCCCTCCCCCTCCCGACCATGAACCCCCCACCCAGCCACCACCGCCCCTCCCCCTACCTAGCTCCCCCGCCACCCCTCCCCCTGCCTAGCTCCCCAGCCACCCCCTACCCATCCACCACCTCCTTCCCCTACCCAGGGCATGCTGAGAAAGGTACCCCCGTCGCCCCCTCCCCCTGCCCAGCTCCCACTCCGCCCCCTCTCCCCGGCCCCAGCTCCCCCCCCCCCCCCCCCCCCCCCCCCCCACCCATCCACCACCTCCCTCCACGCGAAAGAATACCAAGACAGGTGGCCAAATAGTTGAGGAGATCATGTTTTTTTTTTTTTTTTAATTCTGTCCCCCCTGTGTAATCTTGTAATGTGAATGAGGGGCTGAACTATTTGAAAACAAAGTGTCTAATGAGTCGGCCCATGGTAGACCCCTGTAACGAAATTGAGCAGCCTCAGGATGTGCCTGTGTACAATTAATTCAAATTAATCAAATTGCATTCATGGAGAAAATGCTACACTAATCAGCACATCTCCATACCTGCAAGTAGTCGTTCCACCAATCATCATTCTATCTGACCACGTGTTGTTTTGTCCCATACATCTTCACTGATGCTACTTTTCAGCTTATTCCAAACTTTCCACTGCTCCTTTGTGCTATCCCAATGGTTTTTGAACTGTTTCTTGTCATACATTATACCAGTTCTTTTGTAGAACTCATCCATGACATATTTCTAACCCTTCTTATTTAGATATGTTCCAGGTTTATTTCCAACAACAAGTTGCTCTAGACATAAGGATATGAATAATTTGTGAAACTCAGGCGTCCAACATGCTTTCACTTTATAAGTCGCCTCTTGGCTTGCCATTTATGTGTTGAAAGTTTATATATACAAATGTCAAATTAAGAGACATGCATACCAAACTCAAACAGTTGAGCTCATAGTTGATGCTTCCCTATATATATATATATATATATATATATATATATATATCCGAATCATCACATCTGTTTTCTCATGGAACAAACCAAACCTTACTGTTTGGTGGGGCAAGCTAGATGAAATAAGTTTCAACTGATTCCATGTCTTGGTTGCTTCTTTAATAAAATAGGAATATCACATATAACTGAAAGAGAACATGATCAAAAGGCACAACAATGTTTGCCCTCACCATCCTAAAATTAGTGATACCACCACATTTCCTATGAAAAAAAAAAGACTTTTCCCTCTGCCCCTCATTTGTTGGCTGGAAACTTAAAAAAAAACTTTTCCCTCAGCCCCTCATTTGTGTGCAACAGAAAAATACTTACATCTTGCATATATTTGTCTTCCAAAGACTGAAGAACTTCTTTGACACTTTGGCCTGTCTTTGGTTTGATTTGACCACCACCATTTAAACAGCCTGCAAGCAACAGAGGAGGAGTTAGGTTATACATCTCTATGGGCTCTTCATTAGTGCTGTAGTGATTAGACTCTAAACAGAGGTAGAAAATAAACAAACCTGAAGGGCAAGCCATAATCTCAATGAAGTGATAATCACATTTCCCATAAAAATCTCTATATTTTTTAATATATGTATAGAGTAATCATGATATATTAAAAATCTCTGGAGAAGAAAAGGAAGCCTCTTTCGTTTATATCGTAGATAAACCGAAGAAATCAACCCATCCCACATGAATAGCATCCTACTGTATTTGATTTTTTGCTCTTATGAATGTGTTGGATGTTTTGTAAATTTGATTTCTAGTTTTATAAATTCGCTTTCTAACTTTCTTGTTGAACAGTCATCAGCACAAAGCCAATCTTACTTGTTTTATGTGCTTGCTGATATTTTTTATATGTATAGAGTTTTTAGAATACCTATTTATGTGTTTTTAGAATGTGTTATTATCTTGTCAATATTTAATTAGTTGGGTGTTGTATGTGAGCTGAGATGCATGGATGCAACCTAACATTGCACGCATCTTAGGAGAGCGTGTTAAGCCCGTGTCAATCAACCTATCCGTTCAAGACTTCGGGATTGATGTGCACGTTCTCATTTTGAATGATGAGAACGTGTATATCTAACTCAAAGTCTTGAACTGTCCCGTTTGGACAGTCTGTGAATGTTTGATCGCACATAGGTGGTTAATTACTATATGTGTTTGTGTTGTTTGTTAAAACTTTTGGTTGCGTCTTCTCACTCCTCTCTGATATACCTTTATTGATTTTGATTATTTTCTTAACCACTTACTAGTAAGTGTTTAAGAAAATTTCTTAATCAATAAATATTTAGTGGTATATTGGAGAGGTGTGGGGAGATGCTACCGAAATTTTTAGCAAATAACACAACACATATAGTAATTAATCGTGCGATCAAACCTTCACAGATGGGTTAAAAAGTGAAAATCTAAATAATAATTCCTACCTATTTAAAATGGCAGAGATGGACGATGTAAGGAAAGGATTGGACTTTTTATTTTGTTAAACATACTAAAGATTTGTGTGTTAACATTTAATTCGCATAGGGAAAATGTCTGAAGATCGTTCATGGATGTACCGTAGAGTAGTTGATCAGGTGGTGTTTGTGGAATTTAAAAATAGAATTGAGAGATTCATTCAATTTGCATTGAGAAATCCTATTGAAGTTGTAGATTGTGAGGGTCGTATCCGATGTCATTTTGTAGTCTGTAAGAACTTGAAGTGGCTTACAATATGGGATGTACAATGTCATTTATACAGAAAGGGATTTGTTAAAGATTATACAAACTGGACATGTCATGGTGAAACATTGTGGTCCTACGAGCCTGCTAATATTGGAAGTGGAAGTTCATACGTTGATATGGTCATAGATGCTGCTGGTCCAGGATTCAATGTTCATGAGGAGCATATACACAATGAAGAACCACCAAACAAGACAACTAAAATATTTTATCAGCTACTTAAGGATGTTGATGAGCTATTGTGGAATGGATGTCAAAATCACTCTCGACTGTCTACGGTTTCATAGTTATTGAACTTGAAATCTGAATTTCACATCAGCGAGATTTGTTTTGATCGTTTGTTGCTCATTATCAAAAGTATGTTGCCACAAGATGAGAAGTTACTTGAAAATTTTTACCGTGCAAAGAAGATGGTCACTGACTTAGGGCTTGGATATGAGAAAATAGATACATGTCCTAATCATTGCATGTTATATTATAATGAGGATAAAAATAAGGTATCATGTTCCATGTGTGGTCATGATAGATTCAAGCCTAAGAAAGGGGACAATTCAAAGCAAAAAGATATACCATACATGTCATTGCGGTATTTTTCCCTCGCACCGAGATTGCAGAGAATGTATATGTCATCAAAGATAGATCAACATATGAGATGGCATGCAGAAAGAGTACGTCGTGAACATAATGTAATTAGTCATCCTGTAGATGCCGAAGCTTGGAGTCACTTCAACCATGCTCACCCTAGTTTCTTAAAAGAGTCACATAATGTGAGGCTGGGTTTATGTACTGATGATTTCAATCTATTTGGAGGTTCAGTGACTTCTTATTCCAGCTGGCCAGTTTTCGTGACACCATACAACCTTCCGCCGAACATGTGCATGAAACGATAGCATTTATTTCTATCATTATTGATCCCTGGTCCTAAAAGTCATGGAAAAAAACTAGACATATATCTCAGGCCGTTGATTGATGAGTTGAAATTGTTATGGACTGATGGGGTTACTACCTATGATGCATCCAGAAAGCAAAATTTCAGTATGAAGGCTACATTGATGTGGAGGATAAGTGACTTTCCTGCATATGGAATGTTATATGGCTAGAGCACCTATGGAAAACTAGCATGTCCTTACTGTATGGATAGTACCAAATCATTTGTACTTAAGCATGGTGGCAAGTCATACTGGTTTGATTGTCATCGACGATTTCTACCAAGGGACCATCCTTTTAGAAGGCAAAAGATGCATTCTTAAATAACAAAATTGAATTGGAAGAAGCTGATTTTGAACGGTTGTCTGGTCTACATTTAGCAGCAAGGGTACATAACTTACCAGATATAGCACAATTGTCGAGCAGCACAAGAAAACTCCCTGGATTTGGGAAGGATCACAACTGGGTCAAAAAAAGTATCTTCTGGGAATTGCCTTATTGGTCAACTCTTCTTATATGACATAACCTCGACGTCATGCATGTTGAGAAGAATGTCTTTGATAATGTGTTCAACACCATTATGGACATAAAAGGTAAAACAAAGGACAACGTGAATACTTGTTTAGACTTGAAAATACATTGTAAACGTCCAGAACTGGAACTTCTTGATCGAAATGGTACAACAATTAAACCGAAAGCAATTTACGCCTTTGGAGCTGCACAGATTAAAGAAGTATGATTTTGGCTAAAACAATTGAGATTTCTAGATGGCTATGTGTCCAACATTGCTCGTTTCGTGAATACAAATGAGGGGAAAATATATGGAATGAAAAGTCATGACTGTCATGTGTTTATGTAGAGGTTGCTACCTATTGTATTTCGTGATATGTTGCCGAAGTAGATATGAGGAGCAGTGATTGAGTTAAGTCAGTTTTTCAAGATTTTATGTGCATCAGAGCTAAGGTATCAGGATATGGAAACTATTGAATAGAATGTGATCACGACAGTTTGTAGATTGGAAAAGATATTTCCACCCGCATTGTTCGATTCGATGGAGCACCTGCTTATACACCTACCATACGAGGCTAAAGTAGGAGGGCCAGTACAATTTAGATGGATGTATCCATTTGAGAGGTAATTTGTATTTTTTTTCATTATAATTCTATCTCCTGTGATATATTTTTCATTGTCCTATCAACATTCTGGTAGGTGTATGCATGAATTGAAAATGAAAGTTCGCAATAAGGCAAAGGTAGAGGGTTCCATTGCGGAGGCGTACATTATGGAAGAAATATCAAATTTTGTTCAATGTACTTTGAACCTAAAATTCAAACTCGTCTTACTCGACCACCACGTAATGATGATGGGGGAGACTCCGTTCAGTCTGATCGCCTCTCTATATTTAAGTATCCTGGACATGCGTATGGACGTTCTTCGAGTCAGATGCTAAATGATAGAGAATTGCAGTGCACAAAGTTGTATATTCTTTTAAATTGTATGGAGGTTGAATCTTATGTTGCATAAGTGATCTGCTCACATTACATTATGTCCATAACCTGTTATTTTTCATTCCATCTATAATGCTCTAATGTTCGTAATACATGCAATTTGACTCAGAATTAATCCAAAGATGTCCATATCTCACTGACATGGAGGTTGAAAAGGAATGAGAGAAATCATTGGCTTCTTGGCTGAAATATCGTGTAAGCATGATTACTCTTTCTTCTTGTTAGGCCAATGTCAAATTCTGACTAGTGTGCTCTACATATGTAGGTTGAAAATGGTTTTATTACTGATCAAATAATTTGAGAGATAAGTTATGGCCTATCGAAAGTTGCACGTACATATCCAGCATTTATTGTGAATGGATATAAATTTCACACTAGACAATATGGGTAGAATAACTCAACAATGAACAATGGGGTATGTGTGAAAGGAAGTACATATAATGAAAATGAATGTGATTATTATGGTATTATTGAGGAGATCTTAGAATTACAATATCTCGGAAATGACAACCATATATTTTTGTTCAAGTGTCATTTGTTTGATCCTAATTCTGTTTGAAATGACACAACATATGGGATTGTCGATATCATATATAAGTCCAAATTGAATACTTATGATCCATTTATTTTGGCCATACAAGCCCAGAAGGTCTATTATACAAAGTATCCATTGTCTAGAAATAAAGAAAGAAATGATTGGTGGGCAGTTTGCAAGGTTAAGACAAGGCTTTTCCCGGATTTGACTGAAATAGTGGAGTTGGATATCAATGCTAAATTCTTTCAATCAGACTTAGCTGATGATGTAGAGTTGTGTGCTTCTAGTAATGAATATGTGGAGGCACTTTCTTTATCTAAAGAGAATGAAGTGGAAGAAGTCGATCCACAACAACCTGAAATATAGTTAGGGGACTCCGATGAGGAGGAATATACTAATGATCAAAATTATTCTGATGATGAAGATGCCAATGTTGAATTTGATATATCCCCAACATCTGAAGATGAAATGGAGAATGTTTGATTAATGGTAGACAATTTTACCAAAACTTCTAATATTCAACATCTTTCTTTCTTCCACTATTCATGAATATGCATGTATTTTATTACCACTTGAAGATATGGTTTGAGGACAACGTGCGACTTCTTCAGGTGGGAGGGGAGAGAGTAGTGGGAGGAGATTTACTACCTTTTCTACACCTCCACCACTGGCAGCAGGTATATATGCCATGATTAGTATGCATTGCAGTATTTGTTTAATATAATTCTGTGACGTCGCGACTTTTTCAGATCATAGCTTAGTGGATTTGGTGGCCAGTGTGCGGCCCAATATTGAGTTTTTGTATGGTTTGTACAGGTTGTGTGGGTTGGAGGCTTGGAACCTAGGCCAAACCAACCTCTGGTGTGACTTTCATAAACACGACCAACACAGACATTGCGATTTAGAGAATCGCGACTGCCCAGGTCGTCGCATTTTGAATGCCGCTTTTCGGGGTGCGCATCTGCATGCGCGGCGTGTGTCGCGTGCCAAGGCGTCACTTTGAATTGCGACGGACATATCCTTCGCGATTTAAACGCGACGACTCAACCCGTCGTGATTTTGAATGTGTGTTGAGGTCAACCAACCCAGGCTGAGCAGTGCAGGAAACACTGCTAAGCCATGGGAAGGGCTCGTGTGGAGGTTTTCTTGGTGATTTAGAGGTTCCGGCGTGCGGTTTGTCGTGTTTCCGGCATGAGGACATTGTGCGGAGTGCAGGAAATGCCAGGGCAGTGCCATTTTATGCGTTCTTCGTGTGGTAGGGGAACTCTTCTCCTTCTCGATTAGAACAGACCATGTTTAAGGATGTAAATGTGTAAATTGGGTTAAGGAATGTAGGATGCCTATGTAGATCTTTATTTTCATGCAAAATACAATGTAACAGGGCTGTATAGGGTGGTTTGAGCATCTCCCGGAATGGGTTTTGGGGTAGGGTTTCTATAGTTGAAATGCGACGGAACCAGACGTCACGTTTCAGTCTGTAACACGACGCTTCAGTATGTCGTGATTCAGTCTTCAAATATCGACCACTGTGTCTGTCGCGATTTGGAAGGCAGCAACCCGAGCTCTAGTTTGTTTACATGGTGCTATGTGTTGCTTTCATATATGGATCTGTATGAATGTTGGTTTGTGTGCAATGGATAGTAAGGGGTGCATTGGCTCCTGTGGTAAGTGAAAATGTCGAGTTTACGTGGTTTTGGGTGCGAGGCAAGTCGGGTATATGATGCCATCCGTGGTTACCTCTCGAGTCGGGTACCCCAGGTTCTCCGTGAGCCAGGCACGTAGTGCTCGGGGTTTTTTCCCGGTACTTGTGTATCGCTAGGGTTTGCATCGTCTTCCTAGACACCCTCACTCCATAGTTTGAGTTGTACGTCTGGTTGAGGGAAAGACGACAATGGGGCAGCGGCTTGTGTGTTGTGGTTGTTCTTAGTCGCTTGTAGCGTGCTCTTGGTTGGGGGACAGACACCGGTAGACGTACTGGTCCCCAGCTAGTCCTTTTTCCAGTGCCTCACTTTAAGGAGCTCGGGCCAGAGACCTTAAAGGTGCTAGACATGGAGATGCAGCAGTGTGAACTGCAGTTGTGGTTAGGTTTGGTCTCCACAGCTTGTTGGTTTTGTTGTGGTGGGGCAGTAGCTGGACCTTTCGTCCTTGGCAGCGAGGCTGAGAGGTAGACCTATGTTGCTTGTCCAGGTCTGTAGCTGGTGTTGCGAACCAGTCTTCGTGACTCGTATTTGGCGTTACCCTTCCTTAGCTCATACTCCTGAGCGTGGTTTTCCATTTATTTATGAAGGTTATAATCATGTGGTTAGCTTAATTTTATTATGCATTGTGATTGTAGTTTCATGCTCAGGTAGAGTTTCTAGTTATAAATAACTGTGCTAAACTCCTGCTTCTCTTGTGTTTTGTGGGTTGCGATTTTTGGGGGAGTTTCCCTACTGAGCCAATGACTCGTGAGGCTCACCCCTTATTACTTTCAGGTGAGGGAGAGCAGGAGGTTTCACATCTGACTTCTAGTCCGGAGCCGCACTACAGCGGTATTGGGTCCATGCCTCTAGTAGTGTAATTTACTTTTCTGTTGTGCCCTGGGGTATGCCCCAGGCTTCTGTACTTGAGTTGGACTTTTGTTGAAATTTGGCTATGTAAATCTTTTGTAAATATGTGTGCGATGTTCAATCTTATATATATTTAGTGTGTTCTTTTATATTTCCACGGACATGTGTGCTGATATCCCTGGCGAGGTTTCAGCTTGTTCGCGGGAGGCGGAGTCAGATCATGCTCGTTATTAGGTTAATGAGTTTGAATGACGTGGTCTGTCATAGTTGGTATCAGAGCAAGGTCCGTGTAAATATGAAGGAATTGAGAGGTTACATAGTTTGATTTCTACATTAGTCCACTATTGGTTGTTGACCCTAGTTTTTGTATTGATTTGTTAGCATATATGTGGTTGGAATGTTATTTATACAGGAATTTGAGATGACTGATAGGAGAGACTGGGGAGGTGGGGGAGATGAGCCGCAAGAAACAACACATCAACTGATTAAGAGGCTATGGGAAAGCATAACCAAAATAAGGACAAGGTTGGACCAGCAGGGTCCAATTTAGCCAGTAGCGGCAAGACCTCAGATTGTTGAGGAGGCAGAGCCTATACCAGTTGTACCACCCCCGCCACCACCAGGAGTGGAGGTACCCCTTGCGGTACCTATGCCACCAACAATACCAGTGTGACCAACGGAGGAATCCATTATGTAGATTGAAAGATTGTTGAGGTTGCAGCTGCCTACTTATACCGGAGGCCCCAATCCAGATACAGCAGAACATTGGATACATGAAATAGAGAGTGTCTTTGTTATTATGAGATGTCCACCAATGGACAGGGTGGTTTTAACCACTTATCAACTTTGGGGCTTTGCACAAGAATGGTGGAGGTTGAAAATGCAAACGACTTTTGCAGGTAGAGCGAAAGATACTATTACATGGCCTGAGTTCTTGGAAGTGTTTAATGATACTTTCTTTCCAGTACAAGTTCTGCAAGCTAAGAGGGAGCAATTCAAGACTTTGCATCAAGGGAATTCATCAGTTCTGGAGTATCAAATGAGGTTTATGGCACTAAGTAGATATGCACCGTATGTTGTTACCAATAATGCAATGATGGTTGAATATTTTATTCGTGGACTGCAACCAGAGTTGTAGAATGTGGTGATACCACTTATATGCAGGACAGTAGAAGAGGTGGCGTAGAGAGCAGGTATTTTGGAGAGGTCTGTTCGGACTTGCCAGTCGGGGGATTCGGGTAGTTTTCGGCCACCACAGCAATCCTCAGGAGTCAGTAAAGGGAAAGCACTACCAGGATCATCTTCCTCGGAATTTAGCAAGTGGGGTTCTAAATTAAAGAAGATATTCAGAGGACAAGGAGGAGGTTGCCAATAGAATTTTCAGCAAGGGCGAGATTATAGGCCGGAGGTAGAAGAATCACAGCAAAGTACATCTAGGCGGCCTATAATTCCACCAGACTACAGGTGTTATAATTGTGATCAGCCAGGACATTTGATTCGAAATTGTCCTTACCCAAGGGAGTATGGATATGGTAAAGGAGTGCAACAGCAGCAACAGCCCCGGCAGCCACTAGCAGTACGAGGTAGAGGAGCACCACATCAGCGTGGTCGAGGTCGGGTTATGGCTATCACCCGGGCATAGGCAGAGGCTTCCAACTTGATTGAAGGTATATTATCTATTTATGAATTTTCAGCAAGAGTTTTAATTGATCTAAGTGCTTCGCACTCTTTTACTTCTAAAGAATTTATGGATAATATGGTGCACCCGTTAGAGGAAAGGTTGTGTGGGTTAGTGGTAGAGATTCCTTCAGGTGATTTCATGCTCACTTCATGCTACATAGATGAAGTTCCTATTATGATACAAGGGAATCAGTTGCCTATCAGATTGTATGCTTTACAGTTAAGGGTTACTGCAGGAAGAAGAGGATCAGATTTTGCCACCCTGATGGAGTTGTATTTGAATTCCAAGGTATGTCGTTTTACACTCCCACGTTTATAATTTCTGCACTTAGGGCTAGGAAGTTGCTAAATGCAGATTGTGTAGCCAACCTAGCCTCAGTTTGATTGAGTCTGGTAAATCAGTTGAGGCAGTTCCAGTAGTCAGAGAATTTACAGATGTGTTCTCAGATGATTTGTTGAGTTTAGCTTTACGTAGTGAAGTAGATTTTACAATAGAATTACAGCTAGGTTCCATGCCAATTTCCAAAGCACCGTATAGAATGGCACCAGCAGAGCTTAAGGAGTTGTAAAATAGCTACAGAAGTTATTAGAAAACGATTTTATCAGGCCGAGTCACTCACCATGGGGAGCTCCAGTTTTATTTGTGAGAAAGAAAGATGGAAGTTTTAGAATGTGTATTGATTATCGGAAATTGAATGAAGTTACTATTAAGAATAAGTACCCCTTGCCAATAATTGATGATTTATTTGATCATCTTCAGTCAGCCAAAGTGTTTCTAAAATTGACTTTAGGTCCGGGTATCATCAGCTGAGAATTAGAGAGGAAGATATTGATAAAATAGCATTCAGAATGAGGTATGGGCATTATGAGTTTGTTGTAATGCCTTTTGGGTTGACTAATGCACCAGCAGCATTCATGAATTTAATGAACAGAATCTTCCATCCATATCTAGATTAGTTTATTGTGGTTTTCATAGATGATATACTGGTATACTCAGCATCAGAGGAGGAACATGCAACACACTTGAGAGTCACTTTGAAGACTTTACAAGAGAACCAATTGTATGCTAAGTTTAGTAAATGTGAATTCTGGTTGCATGAGATTCAGTTTCTGGGGCATATAATTTCAGCAAAAGGTGTAACAGTTGATCCAGCAAAGGTTGAGGCAGTCATGAGATGGGAAGCGCCGAGAACAATACATAAATAAGAAGTTTCCTAGGTTTAGCAAGATACTGTAGACACCCATTTCTGACCCATAAGTCGAGCAAAAATCCTTTGTCATATCATTGATGCCCCACGTTGGCTCATCATCGTCAAGCTGGCTTTCTCCGATCATGACATCATTTCCATTAGTTCATCGCCCTGGAGGACCCTTCCTGGTCAAATCAATCTCTCTCACTATAGCTCTCTAAGTTAGGAGTCTGATGTTTCAATTCCGAAGGCTGCGCATGGAGATTGGACGCATTGCATGGCCAAAACGCAGAAAAGTCCTGAAGGCGACAGGCCCTAGGTCGCGTTCCTAAAAATGACAGCCCCTATGTCGTGATCATAAATCCACATTTTAAATCTTTGAAAAATCACGAAATGACTTGAAGTCACCTTCCATATGAGGAAGGCGACGTATCGAGCCGTCGCATTCAGGAAGGCGACCAGAAGGCCGTCGTATTGAGGACCTTAAACAGGAAACCCTTTCCGAAGCCAACTTGGACACATGCCAAAGATGGTAATTGCCTCATTTGGACGTCCAAATCACGTCCAAATCCTTTTAAATTTGGAGGAGACCTTCCTAACATGTCCCTTTCCAAGTTCCAATTGCCCATACGCAGCCATACTTAACCAAAGTTGGACTCCTTCCCATTATTCCTCTCAGACCCGAGTTGGAAATAATCACCCATAAGTACCTCGTCTCTGCACTTTTTTGGGCAAGGCCGGATTCATTAGTTCGCTGAGCAAGAGAGCTTCATCTTCCACGAAGAGAGCTTCTCTTCCAGACGACTCAGAAGAGCCCCCAGGGCATTTTTTCCATCGGCTACACAACTCCTCTTCCTTTCTTCTCTTTACTTCCTTCAATTCTTGCATGCATAGTCTTATTTTCTTCATAGATTAACATTAGATCACGACACACACACCCAAACTTAACACCCACAGGGGTTAAAAGCCCCAATCTCGTGAGTTCCCTCCATTATAGTTCATGTTTCCAAGCTTTTCATTGAATAGATCTCATACACACGAATTCTAATGGCTGTTTATCTTATTTAAATCACTTTGGCAGGTGTTTGAAGGTCAGAGCAATGTGAGGCTCTTGCCCCTCGGCCGGCTGAGGAGTAGGAAGACAAAGAACGCAAGTCTCTATCCACTGAAGAGGAAGGCGACGACTGTTGTGTCGCGATCAAGAAGGCGCCATTGCCTACGTCGCGTTCACGTGAAAGCATCGCGACGCCCATCCGGTCGCATTACTAGGTACGCCTCCTTCTCACTTGTCCTTTCCAACGTAGTCAGCCCTCCACCTGAACATCAAGAGGCGACTGCATTGGTGGCGATCACGGTAAATTCATAATCCCTACATATTCATACCTATCAAAAAGGGGATACAAATCTCGTGATTACACCTTTTGGCGATCACGGTGGGACATCTAGTGCCCATCACGCTTGCTCTACCTTTTCCCTGCCATCTTACTTTCTGGTGGGTGTGTTGTGTTCATAGTTTTCCTCCTTTTGTTTTTTTCCTCTGAGTTTCTTAGTGCTCTCCGGTTCTGGGTAAGAAGGCGACCACCTCGACGTCACGATCCAAATAGCGACACCCGGCACGTCACGATCAGCGCGCCACCAGGTACGCACTCGGCCCGTACACCTTTTGCATTATTTAAAGATTTGTTGAGCCTGCGGGGAACGCGACGAGGCTTACGTCGCGTTAAGGGAGGCGACGAGTGTTGTGTCGCAATCAGGTCAGTACCTTGGTTTTCTGAGCTTCCTTGCAAATTTGAGTCCATTTTTCACATACTCCATCCATGTTCCATCATACCATGCTTTCTCCATGATCTTGAGGGTTTGTTAGTCTTGTATGTTATAGGATTGTGTGATTTTCCGTGCATAATTAGGATTTACTTGCTCTCTGTCCACTACGAGAAGGAAATTGACAGTCTCAGCGTCACGATCTTGGTCGCGACGTAAGCCCTGTCGCCTTTTCCCTCTGAGAGCAATTAGCCCTAATTTTTTGTCTTGTTAGCACTAGGTTAGAATTTTGCATGCACTCCGGTGCACATAGGATTTGCACACATCGTTCCATATTCGTAGCATAGGTTTCCTCCTCAGTGACGCTCGCTCTCTCGGTCACATACTCCTTGTGTCCGAGTAGAGCACTCGCATGAGGGCCTCCATAAGTCCCCGCTAACTGTGGATTCCCACAAGGCCGCCGGGATGGTTGTACCAGTCGCCACCTAGGATCGAGTCTAACTCATGTTGGCAAGATAGAGAGAATCCTAGTCATACCCGGAGTCGGAAGCCTTCTCCCATTTAGGAAACCCTTCCTTATTTGGAGAGAACTTGCTAAAAGTCAAATCACTAAAATGCAGACTTGAACCAATTAAAAGAAACCATCATCATTGCCAATTGCTTGCTTTGGGTGAGACATTTTCTCTTTCCTTTTGTCTGCATAGGATTGTGTGTTTAGGAAACTGAGAGTCTGTCTAGGTTAGGTTGTCTCTCTCAAGTCTAGAAAACTTTCCTCATCTTGCTGTGCTCACATGTCAAATATGGAGTCATATCTGAACCCGGTCTACGATGAGAAGCAGGACCCTGCCCTCAACACCTCCCAAGACTACGAGGACTCCCTTCCTCACGATCTCTTCGGGGAGTCGACCCCGCCCTGGGTCGCTACTGTCCATACCTCTGAAGGTCACCATCACAACAATGGCGACCCGTCTCAGAACACCCATCCTCCTCAGTCAGACGATCAAGCCACTCAGCTCTTGCGCCTAATTCCTCAGCTTGATCAGTCCCAGATCCAAACCCTCATGACGGCCCTCAAAGGAAAGGCCGCCTCCTCACCCTCACCTAGAGCGGGCGCGTCACGCCCCGCAGCAGCTACATCCGGCCCCCATGTCGCCATGGGACAAGCCGACAACATCCCCATCCGGCCGCGGACCATCCGATTTACGCCATTTGAATCTAAGCACTACATTCCCCGTGAGTCGAGGCCGCGGTCTCCACCATACCAACCATGTTACTCCCCTCATCATCCTGAGCCACGCGCCAGGCCCACCTCTCATGCCTCCTCCATGTACGCTCAGCCATCCGCCACACCGGACATGATGTCCGAGTGGGCGTCCATCAAGAAGGAGCTCCAAGAGCTCCGAAAGCAAGTCGACCCTAGGCAGCACCACGATGTGCACATGCCAAATTTCAATGGCCTATGGGTCCCCTCTCCATCCGAGCTGCCGAAGTACTGCAAATACAACGGCTCAGGCAATCCCTATACCCATATCAAAGACTTCATCTATGAGTCCGCCTCCTACCAGCATGATCGCCGCCTCATGGCATATCTCTTTCGTCAGTCGCTGGACGGGCACACCCTAGATTGGTTCTACTCCCTGCTACCTGAGGACGCTGAGGACTTCGCTGTCGTGAAGGACAAGTTCCTCGAACAATTCCAAGACAGGGTCGGGCCCGAATACTCCCTTACAGATCTCATGGCTGAGAAGATGAAGTCGGACGAGGATTTTGCCTCGTATGCCGATAGGTGGAGGCAAATGGCCACCAGAGTTTCGGGGTACCTTCCAGAAGGGGAGAAGGTGAAGATCATCATCGCCAATGCCACGCCTACCTATAGAAACATCCTGGCGATGAATGACATCACCACTATGCATCAGCTCTACAGTCGGGCCCGGTTCATCCAGACCCAGCTCAAAGACTCTCCCATCCACTCCATATTCGAACCCCAGAAATCCCGGTTCCAAAGAAAGCCTCAGGAGCCAGTTACTGAGGGCGTCCAAGTGAACGAGCAAGTGAGCGTGTTCAACCCTGTCGGCCAGAGCCAAAATCGTCAACCTTACAATGCCCAGGGTTAGAACCCTACCCATCCGCCACAAGGGCAACCACCGCGCCAATACAACTAGGTGCCACCTCCTGATGGCTCTCAGCAAAGGCGTCCCATGGGTCCTAGAAGAACTCACTACCCGCCATTGCCAGAGACACTCTCAGACATATTCTTAGCCCTGCTCTCCACAGACGCCATTAGGCTCCCTCCCGAGAGACCCTTAAACCCCAGTGTGGATCAAACTCAGTACTGCGTCTTCCACCGGCAACCTGGTCACACCATCGACCAGTGCTTTACAATCAAGGATCTGGTGTATGACTTGCATGAGCAGCATAGGATAGATTGGACAGCCCTCCGGCAGGTAATTGGAGATATCAAGGAAAGGCAGAGGCAACAACAGCAGCAGAGGCAACAGCGCCAACCACCCCCTCAACAACAACAACAGCAGCAACACCAACAGCCGTTGCAGGACCTCGGGATCGTCAACAACCCATTACCTAACCATCCACCAGCTCCAAACCCACCACCACAACATCGTCCACCACCCTCCCCCTCAGACGAATTGGACGTACGATGATGAACTAGACGTTCAGCAGATGATGACCATTAACCAATACCCTATCCAGTCCCAAACAATACAACCAGCCTACGCGGCTCCCCAGTCAATCTCTCCTTTAGTTTCTATGGCCAACGCCGTCATACTGCCCGTTGGTTCAGCACCCGCGCCAGTCGCCAGTCCACCCATCATCTTACCCTTCGCTCCACCTGTTTCCGTACCTCTACCCCCTGTCATATCTACTCCCTCACCCATCATTCTACCCCCACCTGGGCCGGACCAACCCTCCGCCGCTACACTATCCTCTGCCAGACAACCACCTACCCATTCGACCACCCTGCGGAGCGGGAGAGTCTTTCGCCGCCCGTACCCGCCTATCTCCACTACCTCCACTTCCAGAAACCCCCAGCAGGTCCTGCAACCGCCACAACAACAACAAGCTCAGCAACAAATGCAAGATGAGGGGTTGATTGAGCCGCTGCCTGGAACCCACTATGACATCCTCAAGCACCTGGATCATGTGCCAGCTAAGATCTCCATTTTGGAGCTAATAAAGAAGTCCAAGGAGCACTAGGAAGCCCTGAGGAATTTCCGGCAAAAGGTGGTAGTGAATGAAGACATGCTGGCTGACAAGCTACCTAGTGCCCTGGCTATGGTGACTCGCGGGCCGACGATCACATTTGCGGAGAGCGAACTAGCACCCCCAGAAGCCAGGAGGCTCCCCCTCTGCGTCACTCTGGTCATCAATCATGTAGCAGTGGGAGCGGCACTGGTCGACACGGGGGCATCCATAAACGTCTGCCCACTGAGTACATTGAGAGCTTGTGACCTATCGGAAGGGATGCTAAGGCCGACGCCCACCACCATCGCCGCATATGATAACTCTAGAAGATCTTGTCATGGCATGGTGACTGTGCAAGCCGAACTGGGACTCCTCTCTGTCACAGTGGACTTCTACGTCCTCGATATCGATCCCATGTTCAAAGATATTCTAGGGCGCCCATGGTTGGAAGCGCTCGGGGCTGTACCGTCCACTGCACACCAGTGTCTGAAGTTCCCCATTCAAGGACGGATCATCAAAGTCAAGAGTATAGCCACTACCCACTCAGTAGATGCCCTCCACGATACCCACCTACCAGCCGTGTGGCCAACCAACAAACCCATAGTTTCGGTGCTAGATGTCAACTACCCATGGAGCTACATGTTCTAGTCCAAGAGAGAGACCAATCTGGCACAGGTCAATGCAGTGAAGAGAAAAGAGCCACTAAGCACGAAGGGGTGGCAAATCATGATGAAGCTAGGATATGAAGAAGGCAAGAGGCTAGGGGTAGAGCTACAGGGCATAGTCAAACCCATCCCTGACATTGTCACGAAAAGCCGATGGGGCTTGGGGTACAGAGAGAAATCCAAACCATGGTCATCCAGCACATCCACTCTTAAGGCTGACCGAGAGCCACTCACTTGGACACTCTGGTGTCACTTTATCAGGGGGCCTACCCAACCGGGATACAATACCGTGGTAGTCGAGGCGGAACTCTCACAGCACGAGGTGCATGGCCGGAACTTCTCTCGGCACATGGCCCCGTTGCTGACCTATAGAGCCCTAGAAGCCCTCCGTCCAACCAGGAGGAGAAAGACAGGGGACCCAGAAGCTGAGTGGTACAGATGGTTTGACATAGAAGACATCACCATTGCCTTCATCTGGCTGTTCTGGGAGGAAGAAAGGACATGGCCGCTGATAACTACATAATTTTTTGAGTTAAATTTCATACAATTAGTTAATTTTAGACATCTTTGTCCATAAATCATGCGCAATTTGATTTTACATTTCATTTCGTCCACAAATAAATTTTTGAACATCTTAGTTAAATTTTTGGGTAGAACATATATATAGTTAGATTTTCATTGAATGTTGTTAATACTTTTTGAATAAAGTGTTCTCATTTTTTTTGTACATAAATAATTTTTAATAAACATCTTTCAATTCTTGTAAATAGTAGTTGTAAATAAATCAAATTTTAATAAGTTTTTAATACATAACCCACTCCCATCTCATTAAATAAATAATAGTATACCTCACCCACTACCATCATGCCACATACCCCAACCTAATAAATAAATAAAACACTTTTAACACCCCTCTTTTAATCATATCATGCCACACATATCCCATCCACTCCCATTAAACAAAACATTTTAATAATCTTTTTAAACACATGATGCCACAACCCATTCCAATTTTTAACTATTTTTTTTTTAAATCCGATATTATCCTAACCCTGCCCATTTCTTTCCATCAGAAGCTCCTGGAAGGGCCAGACGAGGTGTGATGGAGGGCTTGTGCAGATGGAGCTCTGGGGTCTGCGGCCCTGGTGCGCGGCTGATGCAGGCTGGCCGGGCTGTGGCTTGTGAGATGGCGGGAAGCTGGGCGGCCCTGGTGCGCGGCTGATGCAGGCTGGCCGGGCTGTGGCTTGTGAGATGGCGGGAAGCTGGGCGGCCAGGGTTTGGCTGATGCAGATGGATCATGCTGGCGGAGGGCTTGTGCAGATGGCGCGCCTGTGGCATGGTGGTATGCAGATGGTGCGCAGCAGGGCGGCTGGAGATGGCGGAGCCCTGGCCGGTTGTGCAGGGCCAGATCTGGGTGCAGAGGAGCTGCTGCGATTTGGGGCGGAGCTGTGTGAAGCCCCCGTGTGGAGCGGACGCAGAGGATGGAGCTCGGGTGTACGGCCCGTGCGCGGCAGTGGAGATGTGAGCAGCGGCCAAGCGTATGATGGTGCTATGCTGCTGGGCGATGGCGGATCCCCTGCGCATCCGATGGATCCGGCTGATGCGGCCTGATCTGGGCATGGCGCTTCTGGTGTGGGCCGGGCCTGATGGAGGTGTGAGATGGCGCCAGAAGGAGCTGAAGCCCCGATGGTGGCTGTGTGCTTGCTAGATGGCGGGAAGGAGATGGGAGCGCAGGTGCTGGGCCCTGGCGCGATGCTGAACCAGGAGCGGCTGCGGCGGTGTGTGCGGATGGGCCAGATGTGCTGAGCTGGAGATCCTGCCGACGTGGCGATCCTGGTGCACATTGGAGAGGAAGCAAGAAGACCCGGAAGCCTATATAAAGGGACCCCAAAGGTCCTCCGAGGGGGGGTTAGAATTTCTGAAGATTTTTAGTTGCCATTTTTTCTGTTTATGCAGAGCAGGGAGGGGATTTTAGTTTAGTAATTTTGGGTTCCAATTTTTGTGTTCTTCGTCTCCCTGTTGAGCAGATCTTGGGGGTGGGAGATTTCGAGAGTTCAGAATTGTGTTCTTCCATTTCCTTGATGTTATTTCATCTATTTCTTATGAGTTAATTTCATTGCTCCTGCGTTTAGTTCATCTTTTTTGTGCTGCAGAATCCGAACCAGTGGAGTTTGTTATATGCATTCTTTGTGTGTTTCGGAGGATGTGGAGATGTTGCTCTTTCATGCTTCTGTAATTTTCTTCCAGGTTTCTGAGAACTACAGGGGATTCCCCAGTTCGGTATTTGGGGGTTTTCTTTCTGTCATGTTATTCTGTACCTTTCTTTCTGTAAGCAGGGTTGGGAAACAGGGCTTCTCCTTCTTCTTTCTTCTGTGCTGAGTAACTGGTTGGTTCGGGGTTTGGTTAGAGAGATTGAAGTCTGGGATTCAGAAGCTTTCAATTTCTTCCTTTCTGCTGTTGGGTGGGGAGAGTTAGAATTTTCTTCTGTGCTGTGAGGGCGACTGCATTTGATCAGAGTTTTTCCTTCCATCTGTGGGGTTTCTTCCTCTCTGTTGCTCTGGCAGGGGAATTTATTTTGCCATTTCTTCTGTTTTGTGTTACATTGGTAGCGAGCTTTCCATTTATTCCTCTGTGCTGTTGAGACTGATTCAGGTGCACTGCAGATGAGGGTCCAGAGCGACCAAGGGAATCATCCTTGGCTCATTCTGGATTGTCTGGCATTCCGGAAGTAGCAAAGAGCAATTGAGAGAGCAGAGAGCGTGGTTCCTCTTTCTATTTCCTCTATATTTCATTTAGATTTCTATTTCATGGTGTTCTGATCAGGAGTTTGAAGTTGTAGTTTAAATTCCTTTACTGTTTACTTACTGATTCATCCCTCGAGCTGTGAGGGAACAGTAGTCTAAATTTTCTTTTATTTACAATTCTGTTTGTTCTCGGTTTGATGCTACAGTTTAAGAAATTTCCATTACGATTAGTGTTTCCTTCAAACTGTAAGAGATTTGGCAGTGTATGATTTTACTAGATTTGTAAGATTGGCAAGTTTTCATTAGTCTCATTCGGAATGTTTAATGTGTCTGTCCTTTATGAGATGATGGTTATGGAGAGAATTGTGGGTGGATAGTTGTTTGACTTGGTCTTTTATTAAGAATTCTTAGTTTAGTTTTAAGGCATTCAGAATTTAAATCTTGTAGTGTATATTTGAATGGGATATTGAAGAGTTCTTATCATTTTGAAGTTCTTTGTGAACTGAGTGGATTCACGTCAAATTTTACTGTTGGAGCTTTCTGATTTCAAGTTAAAGTAGTTTAACTCAAATTCTATTCAGCCTCTCTGTGGATATGACCTGTTCTCACCATCATACTAGTTCATCTTTGTGATTTTAAGTTTGTGAGACAGTTTAGAGGAAGTGCGCGTGTTGACTTGTGCGAGGAACTCTGGACAACGAAAATACACAATCAACAATGCGCGCGCATCATCTTGGCGCCGTTGCCGGGGAGGCATTAGAGTTTGATTTAGATCTATTTTGATTTGATTTCATTTACTTTGAGGTTTCATTTGACTTGTTATTGGACTTTCATTTCAGATTTGCACACTTGGAGATTGGGCTTGGAGACTTGAAGCCCATTGGAGGAGCTTGCTGATTTCTGGTTTTTACAATTGTTTTTAATTCAGAAATTTAGATAGGGGAGTGTGAGAGAAGCTTGTAGTGAGAATTTCATGTACTCTCTGTGCATGTACAGAGATTTCTTTCACGTTGGCATGTAATAATTGGACTCTCTTTGTGGTTTGATTGGTTTGGCATTAGCTTATAGTATCACTTTATATTTTCTTACATTCATTTCATTTAGTTCAAAAACTAAATAAAAATTAAAAATTCTAAATCTAAAAATTTTCCAAATCGCTCTTTCATGTTAGCCGTTTGTTTGTAAATAAAATTTCCATCCTTTCAAGATTAGAAACACATGTTTTAGGACATTCATCATTTTAATTGTCATTTCATTTTTTTCTTGCATTGAAGAGAGCGGGGGAAAGGTAAGACTTCCACCACTTGTTTCATGCATTAGACTTAGCATTAGAAAATCCTTGTTTCAAACTTGATATGTGCATTTCATATTTGAAAATGGGACTGCTTAAGGGCTTCACCCATTAGAATAAAAAGATAAGGTGAGGGATTTCATCACCCTTTCCTTTGCCCAAAAATCACAAAAAAATTTTACATTTTTGCATTGTCCTAAACTTTCAATAAAAACCAGTAGACTTGGCCCTAGGGTTCATCATTAGATTTGTTCTTTCTTAATTCTAAAACTTCTCTTTAAGTCTGGTGTCTAGGATTAGAGGTTAAAAGCTTACGCTTAAGCGAGCTAGAGGTTACTTAATTGGGTCCTTGCGAAAGCAAGGGGGCCTCCCTCTACTCCACCTCTTACCTGGCCGGTACAAGAAGAGTTAGAATTGGATTTAAGTAAGCATAAATCTGATTTTGAGAAAAATAACATAAGTCCAAGGAACACGTAGTGGTAGGTTAATTTGATTTGAAAGTGTTTGTTTGCTTGTGTTTGTTTAAAAATTCATCAAAAATCAATAAAAAATTTAAAAAAAAAAATTCAAAAATCATAAATAGAGGTTTTTCAATGTGTGCATGCTTGGTAGACATTCTCTGGACTTAGATTTGGCTCAACCTATCGATTGAGAGATTCTTTCAACCCATGGCCTATCAAGAACAAGTCCAAACTTTCCAAGGTTTCTACCAACCCCCTCATGATCCATCTTCTAACACATACAATCCTGATTGGAGAAACCACTCAAACTTTTCTTGGAGAAATCAATATGAAGAAGTGTCTCAAACTTCTTTCAAGCAATCCATGTATGGTCAATCCTATCCCAATCAGAATTCAGGATTTGACCAATCTTTTTATTTCAAACCTCCACAATTCAATGGAAATCAAAATTTCAATCAATTTGCTCATACCAATTTTCATCAATCTTCATACAATCAACCACCATCTTCTCAGCCCAATTGGGAAGATAAAATGAATCAACTTCAAGACATGATGATGACTCTTTGCCAAACTGTGCAAGAACAACAAAATCAATATCAAAATCAGAAGCAAAATATTCAGCAAAATTTGGATAGGATAGAGTCTCAGATTGCTGAGGTGTGTAGGGAGGAATTGGGTCAGTTACCAAGTCAAACTATAACAAACCCAAGGAACAACTCTTCTGGATTTTATCAGGACCAGCAATACTATCAAGGTCAGGGGTACAGACCACCTGTCAGACCAAATGTACCTCTACCACAAAACCCACATCAAACTTTTGTCCAAAACATTTCAGCACCTCAAATTCAAAATCAACTTATACAACAGGACCATCATTCTGCCCAAGTTAGGGGCCCCCAAGTGGAAAATATGGAAACAATGTCTACTTTAAGAAGTGAAAACATCATAACAAATCCTCACTCACACATGTCAACATTGCATGAGGATAAGGAAAATGAAATTGAGAATGAAATTGAAGAAGAGGTTGAAGAGAATGTTGAAAAATTCAAGGAAAAAAAGAAAATATTTGAAGAGCCTCTAGACATAATCAAAATAAATGAAGACCCAAGTCATTACATTCCAAGAGTCCATTTTTCTGAAGTTTTAAAGCCAAAATCTGAAAACAAATCAACTGGTAATGAAGAACTCTTGGAAGAATCTTGTGAGGAAAAAGCAGTAGACCAACCCTGTGCTCTAGGGTTTGAGGGAGAGGAAGGACAATTTAATTCCTTATTTCAAAATAGTGATCCATCAAATCCATCTGAGTGTCCTCCTAAGGTTGAGCTAAAACCACTCCCTGCTAATTTAAAATATGTCTTTCTAAGAGAGAACGAGATTTGGCCCATCATAATTGCTAATAATCTTGAGGAAGGGCAGGAAAAGAAACTAATTGAAGTTTTGAAAATACATCGAAATTTTTTTCAAGTGCATGATAAGGTTTTGTTATTTAATTCTCAGCTTCATCTGTTTTCGGGAAAATTGAAGGCCCGACAGGATGGTCCTTACAGTGTTGTCAAAACTTGTGACAATAGTGCTGTCATTATTCTTGATCTAAAAATTAGACAATCATTCACTGTTAATGGGCAGATGTCAAAACATTTTTTTAAAAGCCCACCTTCTTTAAAAATGGATTCTACCAAGCAAGCTGAGCCAAACGAAGCCTAATTGCGTCCGGCTGAAGACGAAATAAACTTAGCGCTTCTTGGGAGGCAACCCAAGTGTACAGATTTTCCTTATCAGGTAATTTTCTATCTTGCTTTCTTTTCTTGCAAATAAGTAGGGGGGAGAGGTAGAATAAAGCATGCATAGTCCTCATCCCAACCATTGCTTCATTTCATTTTCTTAGCTTGTACATAGAAAAATAAAAATTTCACAATGTTTCATCTTTAAATAAATCTTTGAATAAAAATGCTTGTCATTTCACAAACTATGTGTCTGATCTTTAACCATTAAAATTTTGTGGTTGTCACATTCCCTTGCAAGTATCCATGTTAGGTAGCCTCTAGTAAATGATTACATGTACTTCTTGTCCACCTTATGTAAGGATTTATGGCAAGAAGTTTCATACACACACTACACAGCCATTGAGACTAGCTGAACCCGAATGTAGCAAATTTGTCAAGGCTAGTAGGAGAGAGGTGATTGGTTTTCTCCCATTCCCTTAAGTGAATTGCGAAGGAAGTGAAGGCATGTGATCAAGGAACCTGACTGTTCATCCTTCCGTAAAGAGGAAAAGAAAAGAAAAGCAAAAAGCAAAAGAAAAATATATCCATGAAAAATGCCCCGGATCTGAGTAAAGTTGGACTCGCTACTCTTGAAAAGTGATGGGTTGTGCAGCATTGTGGATGAAAAAGAAATAAAGAAATTCTGAGTGCACAAAGTGCAAATAAAGGGACAAAAGTCCTCAAACTCAGAGAAATAATCCTCAAGGAAGATGAGCATAATGGAACTGAGAGAAACAACCAGATCTGACTGAGCAAGGATCTTATTCCACAATTCTTTTCTTCTCCCTCAAATCAATCTAATCTCAATTACTGGCTGAGGCAGAGGAGCTTCAGAAGGGCTGATGTGAACTCTTATGTGAGCTACCATTTGTGCACTAATTTCTTGCCATAAGCCATTGCAATTAGGAAAGACATGTCTTTACATGAATCTTTTGCATGATGGTTGGTTAGCATGAGATATTATATCTTCTAGTCCTACATTTGGAATAATTTACATTGCTAAGGGACTAGCAATGTTCAAGTAGGGGGGAGTGATAACTACATAATTTTTTGAGTTAAATTTCATACAATTAGTTAATTTTAGACATCTTTGTCCATAAATCATGCGCAATTTGATTTTACATTTCATTTCGTCCACAAATAAATTTTTGAACATCTTAGTTAAATTTTTGGGTAGAACATATATATAGTTAGATTTTCATTGAATGTTGTTAATACTTTTTGAATAAAGTGTTCTCATTTTTTTTGTACATAAATAATTTTTAATAAACATCTTTCAATTCTTGTAAATAGTAGTTGTAAATAAATCAAATTTTAATAAGTTTTTAATACATAACCCACTCCCATCTCATTAAATAAATAATAGTATACCTCACCCACTACCATCATGCCACATACCCCAACCTAATAAATAAATAAAACACTTTTAACACCCCTCTTTTAATCATATCATGCCACACATATCCCATCCACTCCCATTAAACAAAACATTTTAATAATCTTTTTAAACACATGATGCCACAACCCATTCCAATTTTTAACTATTTTTTTTTTAAATCCGATATTATCCTAACCCTGCCCATTTCTTTCCATCAGAAGCTCCTGGAAGGGCCAGACGAGGTGTGATGGAGGGCTTGTGCAGATGGAGCTCTGGGGTCTGCGGCCCTGGTGCGCGGCTGATGCAGGCTGGCCGGGCTGTGGCTTGTGAGATGGCGGGAAGCTGGGCGGCCCTGGTGCGCGGCTGATGCAGGCTGGCCGGGCTGTGGCTTGTGAGATGGCGGGAAGCTGGGCGGCCAGGGTTTGGCTGATGCAGATGGATCATGCTGGCGGAGGGCTTGTGCAGATGGCGCGCCTGTGGCATGGTGGTATGCAGATGGTGCGCAGCAGGGCGGCTGGAGATGGCGGAGCCCTGGCCGGTTGTGCAGGGCCAGATCTGGGTGCAGAGGAGCTGCTGCGATTTGGGGCGGAGCTGTGTGAAGCCCCCGTGTGGAGCGGACGCAGAGGATGGAGCTCGGGTGTACGGCCCGTGCGCGGCAGTGGAGATGTGAGCAGCGGCCAAGCGTATGATGGTGCTATGCTGCTGGGCGATGGCGGATCCCCTGCGCATCCGATGGATCCGGCTGATGCGGCCTGATCTGGGCATGGCGCTTCTGGTGTGGGCCGGGCCTGATGGAGGTGTGAGATGGCGCCAGAAGGAGCTGAAGCCCCGATGGTGGCTGTGTGCTTGCTAGATGGCGGGAAGGAGATGGGAGCGCAGGTGCTGGGCCCTGGCGCGATGCTGAACCAGGAGCGGCTGCGGCGGTGTGTGCGGATGGGCCAGATGTGCTGAGCTGGAGATCCTGCCGACGTGGCGATCCTGGTGCACATTGGAGAGGAAGCAAGAAGACCCGGAAGCCTATATAAAGGGACCCCAAAGGTCCTCCGAGGGGGGGTTAGAATTTCTGAAGATTTTTAGTTGCCATTTTTTCTGTTTATGCAGAGCAGGGAGGGGATTTTAGTTTAGTAATTTTGGGTTCCAATTTTTGTGTTCTTCGTCTCCCTGTTGAGCAGATCTTGGGGGTGGGAGATTTCGAGAGTTCAGAATTGTGTTCTTCCATTTCCTTGATGTTATTTCATCTATTTCTTATGAGTTAATTTCATTGCTCCTGCGTTTAGTTCATCTTTTTTGTGCTGCAGAATCCGAACCAGTGGAGTTTGTTATATGCATTCTTTGTGTGTTTCGGAGGATGTGGAGATGTTGCTCTTTCATGCTTCTGTAATTTTTCTTCCAGGTTTCTGAGAACTACAGGGGATTCCCCAGTTCGGTATTTGGGGGTTTTCTTTCTGTCATGTTATTCTGTACCTTTCTTTCTGTAAGCAGGGTTGGGAAACAGGGCTTCTCCTTCTTCTTTCTTCTGTGCTGAGTAACTGGTTGGTTCGGGGTTTGGTTAGAGAGATTGAAGTCTGGGATTCAGAAGCTTTCAATTTCTTCCTTTCTGCTGTTGGGTGGGGAGAGTTAGAATTTTCTTCTGTGCTGTGAGGGCGACTGCATTTGATCAGAGTTTTTCCTTCCATCTGTGGGGTTTCTTCCTCTCTGTTGCTCTGGCAGGGGAATTTATTTTGCCATTTCTTCTGTTTTGTGTTACATTGGTAGCGAGCTTTCCATTTATTCCTCTGTGCTGTTGAGACTGATTCAGGTGCACTGCAGATGAGGGTCCAGAGCGACCAAGGGAATCATCCTTGGCTCATTCTGGATTGTCTGGCATTCCGGAAGTAGCAAAGAGCAATTGAGAGAGCAGAGAGCGTGGTTCCTCTTTCTATTTCCTCTATATTTCATTTAGATTTCTATTTCATGGTGTTCTGATCAGGAGTTTGAAGTTGTAGTTTAAATTCCTTTACTGTTTACTTACTGATTCATCCCTCGAGCTGTGAGGGAACAGTAGTCTAAATTTTCTTTTATTTACAATTCTGTTTGTTCTCGGTTTGATGCTACAGTTTAAGAAATTTCCATTACGATTAGTGTTTCCTTCAAACTGTAAGAGATTTGGCAGTGTATGATTTTACTAGATTTGTAAGATTGGCAAGTTTTCATTAGTCTCATTCGGAATGTTTAATGTGTCTGTCCTTTATGAGATGATGGTTATGGAGAGAATTGTGGGTGGATAGTTGTTTGACTTGGTCTTTTATTAAGAATTCTTAGTTTAGTTTTAAGGCATTCAGAATTTAAATCTTGTAGTGTATATTTGAATGGGATATTGAAGAGTTCTTATCATTTTGAAGTTCTTTGTGAACTGAGTGGATTCACGTCAAATTTTACTGTTGGAGCTTTCTGATTTCAAGTTAAAGTAGTTTAACTCAAATTCTATTCAGCCTCTCTGTGGATATGACCTGTTCTCACCATCATACTAGTTCATCTTTGTGATTTTAAGTTTGTGAGACAGTTTAGAGGAAGTGCGCGTGTTGACTTGTGCGAGGAACTCTGGACAACGAAATACACAATCAACAATGCGCGCGCATCATCTTGGCGCCGTTGCCGGGGAGGCATTAGAGTTTGATTTAGATCTATTTTGATTTGATTTCATTTACTTTGAGGTTTCATTTGACTTGTTATTGGACTTTCATTTCAGATTTGCACACTTGGAGATTGGGCTTGGAGACTTGAAGCCCATTGGAGGAGCTTGCTGATTTCTGGTTTTTACAATTGTTTTTAATTCAGAAATTTAGATAGGGGAGTGTGAGAGAAGCTTGTAGTGAGAATTTCATGTACTCTCTGTGCATGTACAGAGATTTCTTTCACGTTGGCATGTAATAATTGGACTCTCTTTGTGGTTTGATTGGTTTGGCATTAGCTTATAGTATCACTTTATATTTTCTTACATTCATTTCATTTAGTTCAAAAACTAAATAAAAATTAAAAATTCTAAAATCTAAAAATTTTCCAAATCGCTCTTTCATGTTAGCCGTTTGTTTGTAAATAAAATTTCCATCCTTTCAAGATTAGAAACACATGTTTTAGGACATTCATCATTTTAATTGTCATTTCATTTTTTTCTTGCATTGAAGAGAGCGGGGGAAAGGTAAGACTTCCACCACTTGTTTCATGCATTAGACTTAGCATTAGAAAATCCTTGTTTCAAACTTGATATGTGCATTTCATATTTGAAAATGGGACTGCTTAAGGGCTTCACCCATTAGAATAAAAAGATAAGGTGAGGGATTTCATCACCCTTTCCTTTGCCCAAAAATCACAAAAAAATTTTACATTTTGCATTGTCCTAAACTTTCAATAAAAACCAGTAGACTTGGCCCTAGGGTTCATCATTAGATTTGTTCTTTCTTAATTCTAAAACTTCTCTTTAAGTCTGGTGTCTAGGATTAGAGGTTAAAAGCTTACGCTTAAGCGAGCTAGAGGTTACTTAATTGGGTCCTTGCGAAAGCAAGGGGGGCCTCCCTCTACTCCACCTCTTACCTGGCCGGTACAAGAAGAGTTAGAATTGGATTTAAGTAAGCATAAATCTGATTTTGAGAAAAATAACATAAGTCCAAGGAACACGTAGTGGTAGGTTAATTTGATTTGAAAGTGTTTGTTTGCTTGTGTTTGTTTAAAAATTCATCAAAAATCAATAAAAAATTTAAAAAAAAAAAAATTCAAAAATCATAAATAGAGGTTTTTCAATGTGTGCATGCTTGGTAGACATTCTCTGGACTTAGATTTGGCTCAACCTATCGATTGAGAGATTCTTTCAACCCATGGCCTATCAAGAACAAGTCCAACTTTCCAAGGTTTCTACCAACCCCTCATGATCCATCTTCTAACACATACAATCCTGATTGGAGAAACCACTCAAACTTTTCTTGGAGAAATCAATATGAAGAAGTGTCTCAAACTTCTTTCAAGCAATCCATGTATGGTCAATCCTATCCCAATCAGAATTCAGGATTTGACCAATCTTTTTATTTCAAACCTCCACAATTCAATGGAAATCAAAATTTCAATCAATTTGCTCATACCAATTTTCATCAATCTTCATACAATCAACCACCATCTTCTCAGCCCAATTGGGAAGATAAAATGAATCAACTTCAAGACATGATGATGACTCTTTGCCAAACTGTGCAAGAACAACAAAATCAATATCAAAATCAGAAGCAAAATATTCAGCAAAATTTGGATAGGATAGAGTCTCAGATTGCTGAGGTGTGTAGGGAGGAATTGGGTCAGTTACCAAGTCAAACTATAACAAACCCAAGGAACAACTCTTCTGGATTTTATCAGGACCAGCAATACTATCAAGGTCAGGGGTACAGACCACCTGTCAGACCAAATGTACCTCTACCACAAAACCCACATCAAACTTTTGTCCAAAACATTTCAGCACCCAAATTCAAAATCAACTTATACAACAGGACCATCATTCTGCCCAAGTTAGGGGCCCCCAAGTGGAAAATATGGAAACAATGTCTACTTTAAGAAGTGAAAACATCATAACAAATCCTCACTCACACATGTCACATTGCATGAGGATAAGGAAAATGAAATTGAGAATGAAATTGAAGAAGAGGTTGAAGAGAATGTTGAAAAATTCAAGGAAAAAAAGAAAATATTTGAAGAGCCTCTAGACATAATCAAAATAAATGAAGACCCAAGTCATTACATTCCAAGAGTCCATTTTTCTGAAGTTTTAAAGCCAAAATCTGAAAACAAATCAACTGGTAATGAAGAACTCTTGGAAGAATCTTGTGAGGAAAAAGCAGTAGACCAACCCTGTGCTCTAGGGTTTGAGGGAGAGGAAGGACAATTTAATTCCTTATTTCAAAATAGTGATCCATCAAATCCATCTGAGTGTCCTCCTAAGTTGAGCTAAAACCACTCCCTGCTAATTTAAAATATGTCTTTCTAAGAGAGAACGAGATTTGGCCCATCATAATTGCTAATAATCTTGAGGAAGGGCAGGAAAAGAAACTAATTGAAGTTTTGAAAATACATCGAAATTTTTTTCAAGTGCATGATAAGGTTTTGTTATTTAATTCTCAGCTTCATCTGTTTTCGGGAAAATTGAAGGCCCGACAGGATGGTCCTTACAGTGTTGTCAAAACTTGTGACAATAGTGCTGTCATTATTCTTGATCTAAAAATTAGACAATCATTCACTGTTAATGGGCAGATGTCAAAACATTTTTTTAAAAGCCCACCTTCTTTAAAAATGGATTCTACCAAGCAAGCTGAGCCAAACGAAGCCTAATTGCGTCCGGCTGAAGACGAAATAAACTTAGCGCTTCTTGGGAGGCAACCCAAGTGTACAGATTTTCCTTATCAGGTAATTTTCTATCTTGCTTTCTTTTCTTGCAAATAAGTAGGGGGGAGAGGTAGAATAAAGCATGCATAGTCCTCATCCCAACCATTGCTTCATTTCATTTCTTAGCTTGTACATAGAAAATAAAAATTTCACAATGTTTCATCTTTAAATAAATCTTTGAATAAAAATGCTTGTCATTTCACAAACTATGTGTCTGATCTTTAACCATTAAAATTTTGTGGTTGTCACATTCCCTTGCAAGTATCCATGTTAGGTAGCCTCTAGTAAATGATTACATGTACTTCTTGTCCACCTTATGTAAGGATTTATGGCAAGAAGTTTCATACACACACTACACAGCCATTGAGACTAGCTGAACCCGAATGTAGCAATTTGTCAAGGCTAGTAGGAGAGAGGTGATTGGTTTTCTCCCATTCCTTAAGTGAATTGCGAAGGAAGTGAAGGCATGTGATCAAGGAACCTGACTGTTCATCCTTCCGTAAAGAGGAAAAGAAAAGAAAAGCAAAAAGCAAAAGAAAAATATATCCATGAAAAATGCCCCGGATCTGAGTAAAGTTGGACTCGCTACTCTTGAAAAGTGATGGGTTGTGCAGCATTGTGGATGAAAAAGAAATAAAGAAATTCTGAGTGCACAAAGTGCAAATAAAGGGACAAAAGTCCTCAAACTCAGAGAAATAATCCTCAAGGAAGATGAGCATAATGGAACTGAGAGAAACAACCAGATCTGACTGAGCAAGGATCTTATTCCACAATTCTTTTCTTCTCCCTCAAATCAATCTAATCTCAATTACTGGCTGAGGCAGAGGAGCTTCAGAAGGGCTGATGTGAACTCTTATGTGAGCTACCATTTGTGCACTAATTTCTTGCCATAAGCCATTGCAATTAGGAAAGACATGTCTTTACATGAATCTTTTGCATGATGGTTGGTTAGCATGAGATATTATATCTTCTAGTCCTACATTTGGAATAATTACATTGCTAAGGACTAGCAATGTTCAAGTAGGGGGAGTGATAACTACATAATTTTTTGAGTTAAATTTCATACAATTAGTTAATTTTAGACATCTTTGTCCATAAATCATGCGCAATTTGATTTTACATTTCATTTCGTCCACAAATAAATTTTGAACATCTTAGTTAAATTTTTGGGTAGAACATATATATAGTTAGATTTTCATTGAATGTTGTTAATACTTTTTGAATAAAGTGTTCTCATTTTTTTTTGTACATAAATAATTTTTAATAAACATCTTTCAATTCTTGTAAATAGTAGTTGTAAATAAATCAAATTTTAATAAGTTTTTAATACATAACCCACTCCCATCTCATTAAATAAATAATAGTATACCTCCCACTACCATCATGCCACATACCCCAACCTAATAATAAATAAAACACTTTTAACACCCCTCTTTTAATCATATCATGCCACACATATCCCATCCACTCCCATTAAACAAAACATTTTAATAATCTTTTTAAACACATGATGCCACAACCCATTCCAATTTTTAACTATTTTTTTTTTAAATCCGATATTATCCTAACCCTGCCCATTTCTTTCCATCAGAAGCTCCTGGAAGGGCCAGACGAGGTGTGATGGAGGGCTTGTGCAGATGGAGCTCTGGGGTCTGCGGCCCTGGTGCGCGGCTGATGCAGGCTGGCCGGGCTGTGGCTTGTGAGATGGCGGGAAGCTGGGCGGCCCTGGTGCGCGGCTGATGCAGGCTGGCCGGGCTGTGGCTTGTGAGATGGCGGGAAGCTGGGCGGCCAGGGTTGGCTGATGCAGATGGATCATGCTGGCGGAGGGCTTGTGCAGATGGCGCGCCTGTGGCATGGTGGTATGCAGATGGTGCGCAGCAGGGCGGCTGGAGATGGCGGAGCCCTGGCCGGTTGTGCAGGGCCAGATCTGGGTGCAGAGGAGCTGCTGCGATTTGGGGCGGAGCTGTGTGAAGCCCCCGTGTGGAGCGGACGCAGAGGATGGAGCTCGGGTGTACGGCCCGTGCGCGGCAGTGGAGATGTGAGCAGCGGCCAAGCGTATGATGGTGCTATGCTGCTGGGCGATGGCGGATCCCCTGCGCATCCGATGGATCCGACTGATGCGGCCTGATCTGGGCATGGCGCTTCTGGTGTGGGCCGGGCCTGATGGAGGTGTGAGATGGCGCCAGAAGGAGCTGAAGCCCCGATGGTGGCTGTGTGCTTGCTAGATGGCGGGAAGGAGATGGGAGCGCAGGTGCTGGGCCCTGGCGCGATGCTGAACCAGGAGCGGCTGCGGCGGTGTGTGCGGATGGGCCAGATGTGCTGAGCTGGAGATCCTGCCGACGTGGCGATCCTGGTGCACATTGGAGAGGAAGCAAGAAGACCCGAAGCCTATATAAAGGGACCCCAAAGGTCCTCCGAGGGGGGGTTAGAATTTCTGAAGATTTTTAGTTGCCATTTTTTCTGTTTATGCAGAGCAGGGAGGGGATTTAGTTTAGTAATTTTGGGTTCCAATTTTTGTGTTCTTCGTCTCCCTGTTGAGCAGATCTTGGGGGTGGGAGATTTCGAGAGTTCAGAATTGTGTTCTTCCATTTCCTTGATGTTATTTCATCTATTCTTATGAGTTAATTTCATTGCTCCTGCGTTTAGTTCATCTTTTTTGTGCTGCAGAATCCGAACCAGTGGAGTTTGTTATATGCATTCTTTGTGTGTTTCGGAGGATGTGGAGATGTTGCTCTTTCATGCTTCTGTAATTTTTCTTCCAGGTTTCTGAGAACTACAGGGGATTCCCCAGTTCGGTATTTGGGGGTTTTCTTTCTGTCATGTTATTCTGTACCTTTCTTTCTGTAAGCAGGGTTGGGAAACAGGGCTTCTCCTTCTTCTTTCTTCTGTGCTGAGTAACTGGTTGGTTCGGGGTTTGGTTAGAGAGATTGAAGTCTGGGATTCAGAAGCTTTCAATTTCTTCCTTTCTGCTGTTGGGTGGGGAGAGTTAGAATTTTCTTCTGTGCTGTGAGGGCGACTGCATTTGATCAGAGTTTTTCCTTCCATCTGTGGGGTTTCTTCCTCTCTGTTGCTCTGGCAGGGGAATTTATTTTGCCATTTCTTCTGTTTTGTGTTACATTGGTAGCGAGCTTTCCATTTATTCCTCTGTGCTGTTGAGACTGATTCAGGTGCACTGCAGATGAGGGTCCAGAGCGACCAAGGGAATCATCCTTGGCTCATTCTGGATTGTCTGGCATTCCGGAAGTAGCAAAGAGCAATTGAGAGAGCAGAGAGCGTGGTTCCTCTTTCTATTTCCTCTATATTTCATTTAGATTTCTATTTCATGGTGTTCTGATCAGGAGTTTGAAGTTGTAGTTTAAATTCCTTTACTTTACTTACTGATTCATCCCTCGAGCTGTGAGGGAACAGTAGTCTAAATTTCTTTTATTTACAATTCTGTTTGTTCTCGGTTTGATGCTACAGTTTAAGAAATTTCCATTACGATTAGTGTTTCCTTCAAACTGTAAGAGATTTGGCAGTGTATGATTTTACTAGATTTGTAAGATTGGCAAGTTTTCATTAGTCTCATTCGGAATGTTTAATGTGTCTGTCCTTTATGAGATGATGGTTATGGAGAGAATTGTGGGTGGATAGTTGTTTGACTTGGTCTTTTATTAAGAATTCTTAGTTTAGTTTTAAGGCATTCAGAATTTAAATCTTGTAGTGTATATTTGAATGGGATATTGAAGAGTTCTTATCATTTTGAAGTTCTTTGTGAACTGAGTGGATTCACGTCAAATTTTACTGTTGGAGCTTTCTGATTTCAAGTTAAAGTAGTTTAACTCAAATTCTATTCAGCCTCTCTGTGGATATGACCTGTTCTCACCATCATACTAGTTCATCTTTGTGATTTTAAGTTTGTGAGACAGTTTAGAGGAAGTGCGCGTGTTGACTTGTGCGAGGAACTCTGGACAACGAAAATACACAATCAACAATGCGCGCGCATCAGCCGCCAGCTGCAGCAGAGCTGTTAGATCCACCCACCGCCATCACATCTAAAAGGCCGCTCATGAGCGACGCCTCAGACATAGGAGAGCCAGACATTCCCTATGAAGAGGGGAAAACCATAGATGAACTCTGGAGGGGCACCTGCTTAGCCATCCACCCATCCCTTCTGGATTCTCTTCTGCCCAGTCTGGTTCCGTCCTCTCCTCCCTTGCTTATTCAGCTAACCCCTCAGCTCCTGACGGCAGCACACAACCTCCTCACACCTGACCTCCCACCTACAATCCTCACTGCCCTGCAGTCCAATCTAGGTGACCACGAAGTCGCCCTCTCCTGTTGCATGCTCTCCACCGATCCTAAAAAAAAAATGCCCATCTTCAAATGCACGTTGAGGTCGAGGAGCCGGCATTCCTCCTTCACTCTCCTGATCAGGGGCACCCCTCGATTGGGGCTTCCCCTCCTGCTCCTTCACTAGGAGCCATCCTCTTCAGGGACACCATGTCCTCCCCCAGTCCTGTAGAGTCGTCTAGTCTAGGAGAGTCTAGGGTACGTGAGTCTAGCACTAAGATAGATAGGCCTAGGGTAGAGAGTCAGGTCGGCCTGCCATCCACCAATTTCAAGCAGCGTCCTAGGAAGCAGCGGGGAAAAGCTATTCCCCGGAGATATCTTCAAGAGCTAGCTCGGCGGTGTCAAGCGCTGCTATTGATAGAGGAGTTCACAAGGGAAGCGCTGGTGTTGGAAGAAGTTTTCGAGCAGGATGGGGTGTTCTTAGACGACGGATTCGGTGTCTACGAGGTAATGAATGATGAGGACCCAGTCGATGAAGAGGATAGCGAAGCCGATGACGCTGCCGAAAGATATGCCAGTGGAGTAAGAAGATTTGATGAGCCCACAACGGCAGTGGATGAACCTACTAAGGAAGTCAACCTTGGAACAGAGGAAGATCCCATGATTGTGATTATCTCAGCAAATCTCCCTCCTGATGAAGAAGAGGAACTGGTGCAAATCCTGAGGGAGTATAAGGACACATTCGCCTGGTCTTACGAGGACATGCCCGGTCTAGACCCCTCACTAGTGGAGCACCGATTGGTACTGAAGGAAGGGGCAAAGGCAATCAAGCAGAAACTCAGAAGGTTCCACCCACTCATGGCCCTGAAGATGAAGGACGAAGTAGATAAACTCCATAAGGCTAGATTCATCAGGGTAGTGCTCTATCCAAACTGGGTGGCCAATATAGTCCCTGTCATGAAGAAAGACGGCAAAGTCAGAATCTACATCGACTTCAGGGATTTGAATAAGGCATGTCCGAAAGACGACTTCCCGCTTCCTCACATTGATGTGCTGATCGACAATACTGCTGGGTATGAGACCCTCTCATTCATGGATGGATATTCAGGATACAACCAGATCCGTCTATCTCCTGAAGATCAAGAGAAAACATCCTTCACCATGCCCTGGGGAACGTACTGCTATGTGGTCATGCCCTTCGGGCTGAAGAATGCTGGGGCTACTTATCAGAGGGCGATGATGGCCATCTTCAACGACATGATACACGTTTATGTAGAAGTATACGTGGATGACATCTTGGTGAAATCAAGAACCAGGAAAGAACACCCCAAAATCCTAGCCAAGGTGTTGCAGAGATCGAGAGAATATCAGCTGAGAATGAATCCGAAGAAATGCGTGTTCGGGGTATCATCAGGAAAGCTGCTAGGTTTCATAGTTAGCAAGCGGGGCATTGAGATCGATCCAAACAAGGCTAAGGCTATAGCAGAGATGCCTCCTCCAAAGAACATCTCACAGTTAAGAGGGCTAATCGGGCGTTTGCAATTCATCAAAAGATTTATCTCTCAGCATTCGCAAAGATGTAGCCCATTTTATGATCTCTTAAAAGGAGGGGCAAAATTCGAATGGAATGACAAATGCCAAGCAGCCTTCGATGAGCTGAAAAGTTATCTCATGAATCCCCCAGTCTTACAGCCTCCTGTACCCGGAAAGTCGCTAATCCTATATCTCTCAGTCATTGAGGACTCCCTAGGAGCTGTCCTGGCACAACATGATGAATCTGGGAAAGAAAGGGCAGCATATTACCTCTCTAGGCTCTTCAACACCGCCGAATCCAAGTTCACCACCACGGACAAAACTTGTGCCGCACTCGTGTGGGTGGTCCAGAAGCTCAAGCACTATTTCCTTGCCCACGAGGTCAAGCTGATCTCAAGGATGGATCCACTCCGCTATCTACTTAAAAAACCCGTCCTCTCTGATCGGCTGGCACGCTGGCAGAGTTTCCTCTCTCAGTTTGACATATCCTTTGTGGTCAAAAAGGCCGTCAAGGGGTATGCCATCGCCGAGCATCTAGCCCATCTTCCACTCCCTCACAGTGACTCCCTCCGAGAGGAATTCCCCGATGAGGAACTCTCATCCATAATCAAAGACCCCTTCTGGTCCCTTCATTTCGATGGCGCACTCAACTCTCAGGGACGGGGCATTGGAGCCATGCTGCTTACCCCGGAAGATATTACCATCCCCTTTGCATATCAACTCACCTTCCCCGCTACCAACAACATGTCGGAGTATGAGGCTCTCCTTGCTGGTCTCAGGCATGCTTATCTGCTGGGGGCATCGCACCTCAGAATTATAGGAGACTCTCAGCTCGTCCTGCAGCAGGTGCTCTCAACCTACCGCACTCGTGACCCAAAGCTCAAGTCATATCAGGACCTGGTCACGCTGTTGGCAAGGCAGTTCCGCAAGCTCATCTACATCCACACTCCTCGTTCCCAAAACATCCTAGCCGATGCTCTGGCGTCGCTAGCTTCATCCCTATCCTTCCCTCTGAGTCGCCGGACTGAGACAATCGTCATCCAGCGTCTCGATGTTCCATCTACCCAGGACCCTTGGTTTAGCGACCTTAGGGCAACCTTAGAAGAGAGGGCTAGGAAGAGAGGAGCGCAGCAAGTCATGTTAACTGAGCTCGAGGAGATCCTGAATGAAGAGGAACTGCGATGGTACTTTGAGATAGAGCAATACTGCAGGGATGGAACATATCCTGAAAGGGCAAGTGCAGAAGACCGCAAGGCCATCAGAAGAGCCGCCTTAAGGTACACAGTTGTCGGAGAAGTTCTGTACAGGCGAGCCCTTAATGGAGTCCTTTTAAGATGCCTTACCAATGACGAGGCTTGGAAAGTGGTGGAAGGGGCCCATGCTAGTGAATGCGGAGGGCACGTTAACAGTCAAATGCTCGCAAAGAAGATTATTAGGCAAGGCTACTACTGGCCAACCCTAGAGGAAGACTGTACCATCTATGTCCGTAGGTGTGTCAAGTGTCAACTCCATGCTGATAAAATCCTTGCCCCTTCCTCCTCACTACACCCACTCTCCACACCTTGGCCATTCTCCATGTGGGCTTTCGATATCGTTGGCCCTCTTGGTGACCCTAATGCTCAAACCAAACAAAAATCATTTATCCTAACAGCGACTGAGTATTACACCAAGTGGGCAGAAGCTGAAGCTTTCGCAGAAATCAAAGCATCCACAGTATGCCGCTTCATCATGAGGAACATCATTTCGCGGTTCGGAGTGCCAAGCAGCATCGTCACGGACAATGGGCCGCAATTCATCGCGCAAGAGCTCCAGGACCTCTGTAAGAATACAACATCACGCTGCATCATTCATCACCGTATTACCCACAAGGCATGGCCAAGCTGAAGCAACTAACAAAACCCTTCTTAAAATCCTGGAAAAGACCTGTGAATCGCATAAATTCGCCGACTGGCCAGAAAAGCTAATAGAGGCTCTATGGGCCTACCGCACCTCCGTCCGCACTCCCACGGGGCAAACCCCGTACGCTCTCACTTACGGGATGGAGGCGGTAGTCCCATACGAGATCCTAATCCCTTCACTAAGAGTCTAATTAGACAAGGAACTTAATCTTGATGAACGTCGAGAGGCGTTGCTAGTCCAATTGGAACTCTTAAATGAGAGACGACTTATGGCAGCCGACCATGTGCTTTCATATCAAAGGCGAATCTCAAGGTCTTTCCAAAAGAAGGTATTGAGGTAAATTCCAAGAGGGTGATATGGTCTTGAAACGCATTTTTATCAAACCCGGAGGTCCTAGGTCCAAACGGCAGCCTAATTGGGAGGGTCCGTACGTTGTGAGGGAAGTCTACCCTGAAATGCTTACCGCTTAGTCAATGCTGAGGGCGTCGAATTGTCGCATCCGTGGAACGGCTTATACCTCAAACGTTTCTATCCTTAGGGCTATAGGTGTGAGGCCACAACACCTAGATCGGGGAGTAGCCCTGTGTTGGGAGTCCATGATACCTCTCTAATCGCCAAGGGTCGCTCCAAGTTAGGATTAACACACACGCACACGGCAAGCCCGGAAAAACTGCACTTAGAAGAATCGTCACTAGATGGTCCTGTTCCAAGGATGTACTGGTCATTCTCTTCCAATCGGTCAAAGTATAGGGACAAGGGATTGTAAGGGTGAGGTCGGCGACCTAAAGCATATCCTGATGAGAGGAGGTCTCAAACAGGGACGGTCAAGATAACAAGGGGCAAAGAAGCAAAGAAACAAAGAAAACAAAAGAAACATAGCACAACAAGGGCATGGCAAAGAGTGGCAAAGTCCCCTCGGGACACTAATGAGCCCGGTCATACGCATGCCCCTAAGCAAGGCAAGTCCATAGCAAAAGACCATAAAGTCCCTCCACAACAGACCCAATCTCCGAAGGGTATGCTGTAGGAAGTAGCCGAACCCAACATCCCTATACCAACACAAGACATTCCTAAAATGATCTTCCATTTCCCCATATAAGACCGAATCACCTCCTAGGTAGGGCTTAATTAGTCGCGACCTTCAACTAAGGGTAGTTTTCCGAGGCGTTGTCACCCCTTATGCACGTCCTAACTTAGAAAGCCCTGTGGCGAGAACCAGAGGTGATCGAGATTCCTAACCAGCAGCTCGAATCGGTTTAAGTGTTGTGGCCCGAAGATGCGAGTACCTTCCGTCTCTCGTGTCTTATTTTAGGAAGGGCTAACGCCAGCTTTAGGCGCTAACCAAAAACTCCAAAAAAATCAAATATTTCCAAAAACTCCAAAAAATCAAATATTTCCAAAACTAAAAAAAAATCAGATATTTCCAAAACTCCAAAAAATTAGATATTTCCAAAACTCCAAAAAATCAGATATTTCCAAAACTCCAAAAAAACCAAATATTTCCCAAAACCCTAAAAATCAGATATTCCAAAAACCTCAAAACATTAAATGATGTTTTTTGCATACATGCCTTTCATTTGTTTATTCGCATCTTTCGCCTATTTAATAAGGCTTAGCCCCTTGACTAATCATCAAGGTCGGTCACTCGTCGCATTTTAAGGCAAGGGGTTAAGCCTAAGAGCGGATCTGACTTGTTTCGTGGTTGTCTAAGTGTGCAGGATGGAAAAGAAAGCGGCACTTAGATCTCACTCGCCACTCTCACTCAGTCGCAAACCATAAAACATAAGAGGTTCCATTCCATTCATATCATGTGCACCATCATAACAAAACAAAAGAAAAAAAAAAGGAAAAAAGGAGCAAAAGGTACAAACCCTTAACCACTCTCCCCCATCCCCTCAGGCGGGCGGGGAGATGGAGGGGCCATGTCCCTCGGACCGGTCTCGCTCCCCTCTTATAGTGTCCAGCAGATCTACGCGGGATGCCGCTCCTGCTGGTCGCCGATCGGCTGCGTCTGACCAAGGCTAGGGCCCTCTCCAGACTCTTCATCTTGGATCGCAGCATGTCGCAGCGATGCCTCTCCTCCCCTAGCTGGGTGCGGAGGTCCCCGGCCTCGGCGCGCAGTCGCGCCGCCTCCTGGCACCAGCGCGCCGCCTCCGCCGCCTCCTGATGCCACCGCGTCGCCTCCTCCGCTGCCTCACGCCACCTCACCACCTCCTCCGTCGCCGGGCGCAGGCGCAGCTCCGCCATCTCTGTCTCCAGCGCAGTCGTCCGCGCCAGAGAAACTCTCAGCTCTGCCTCCTGCAACACCGGATACGCTATCAGTACACCAAGAGGGAGGAATGAGAGTCCAGGGGCATTAAGAAGTAACTTACCTGCTCCTGCAACTGGGAGAGGGCGTCCTCTGCCCGGGCCACCGCCGAGGCCAGCTGGCCCTCCAGCACAGAGCAGCCAGGGTCCTCTCGAGAGGAAGAGGTACCTCCCACCATCTGCTGGGCCCTCTCTAGCTCCGCCCGCTGTGAAAGAAGCAAAAGGGTCAGCTAATCAAAACCAGAGATAGAAGGGTAAAGGGGCAAAGTACTCACCAGCTGGTCCACCACCGCCTGAAGGTCATCGCACTGCTGGATGGTGGAATGGAGGATACCCTCGAGCGAGGTGATCCGCCCCTCAGGGTCAAGCTGCAAACACAAGCCAAGTCAGTCACACAATTAATTAAGAACTCAAAGCAGACTGAGAGCAGTAGAAACTCACCGGTCGTCGGGTCCCCTTGTACACCTGGGCCCCGTACCTCCGAGCATAGGCCCGAAAGTAGTCCTCGTCGCTCGTGGCCTCGGAGGCCACCTCCCTGCCCCGTTGCTCCCAGTCGTCCAGCTGCTCCCGAACCCGGACCGTCCAGTCCGTGACCTGTTGGATCCCTCGAAAGCTGCGACCTGGCCTCTTCCATGGCCTCTGTTGGGTCGGGAACTCCACCACCACCTGGTGGAGTCCCAGAGTCCGCGCCACTAGCCGGTGGTGGAGCGGGACCACTGTGTTGAAACAATGGAGCCAAATGTCCCTACCGAAGTAGGGACGGTCCCGCTCCACCCACGGTTGGGCGGCGTCGCTCTCCCCAACATAGGGAATCCACCGTACCTGCACACCACAAGCCAAGACCCGTCAGTCAACTTTCGAAATAAGCAAAGCAAGGAAAAGGGCTAAGGTTAGAACTACTCACATGGCCGAATGGGATGGTGTCCAGAATGTCGTGGATCAGGGTCACCTGTCGCCGCAGGGACCGCTCGTCGCGGCAAAATCGCCAGCGCTGCAGGAGAGGTACAGCGCCGCGTCACCTCGCCACCCCGCGACCCAGGGAGGGGAGGTGGTAGTATGCCCACACCTGCAAGGGTAACATGAGTCAGTACCACAGTTAATCCAGTTAATAAGCAGGAAAAGCAGCAAAGGGTGAAGGTAGAAACATACTTGTAGCAGCGGGAAGAACCCTGCGACACCTGTCTCCCTGCTGGAGGTGCCCAAGCTGTCAAAGAGGTGGGCCAGGAGGGCCGCACCCTATGCGTAGTTGCCCACGCTGGACAGATCCTCCAGCAAGGATAGGCATCGGCAGCCGACCGGGTCCCCTCTGGTCCCCAGGATCAACTTCCCGATCACAAGGGTCAAGAACCGCCGTAAGTCCCTATCCGCTGCGTCTCCCTCCTCCTATGCCAGCACCGCTCTGGCATCCTCCGTCAACCGAGCCATGTACTCTGCCTGGCTCTCTCCTGTCTGATGGCGCGCATTCGCCACCCCTAGGCTCGCCTGCAGCGCTGTCCGCTGCACTAGAGACGACCTCTCTCCTCGCACCTCCAAGCTAAGAAACCTCTCCACCGGCTCCTGGTAACTGGTATAGGTGGTCCCGGTCACTGCCTGGCCGCCCACGCACAGGCCGGTGATCCGTACCAGGTCCTCTAACGTGGGGATCATGTGTCCCCATGGAAAGAGGAAAGCGTGGCACTCCGGGTTCCACCTCTCCTTCAGCGCCTGGATGAGCGCTACGTCCGGCGTCAGCTCCTCTAGCCGCAAGAAGGGCCCAAAACCCTTCCCCTCCAGACGGCGCCTCTGGAAGTCCGGAAAGCCATCATAAATCGCCCGGACGACTGCCCATCCGAGCCGGGATCTCAGCTCACTCTGCAAAACAAACATCAGAAGATCAAAAAATCAGCAGAAAACCAACAAACCACTCTCTGTCCTGATAAGGCGACAAGGGGTCTGTCGCCTTCTGAAGGCGACAGCATCCCCGTCACATTCATAATCCTTGTTGCGACGGGCACCCCGTCGCCTTCTAAAAGGTGACATGGGGGTCGTCGCCTTCCCACTGGTAAGGCGACAGGCCCCCTGTCGCATTACCAGGGTCACCCGAGATGAGTTTTGCCCATTCCCGGCCATTTCCCATCGGGTGAAATGCCCTACATCCGAGTAATCCGCACTCTTCACTCTATGCATACAAGGTTTAGGGCTCAAGATCTTACCTTTTTGGGCCCAACAGGCTCGTCATCGTCCCCCGCCGTCGGCGCGATCTCCTCCTCCATCGGAGTGATCGGAGGGAACTCCGGGGCCGCCGTGGATGGTCCCTCACCCGGTTGTCATCGTCGGATCGTCTTCTTGCACCGCCGATCGCCGCCGCCACCACCTTGGCCTTCTCCGCATTCGCCCTCCATCGCCATGCCTCAAGGGGAGAAGAGAAGAAGAGGAAAAGGGGGGGGGGGGGGGGGGGGGTCGTCGCCGGCGATCGCCGGCCGGAGAGGAGGGGCTCGCCGGAAGGGGGGAGTGCCGAAGAGGAAAAGAGGAGGTCGTCAGTTTCGCCGGAAGAAAGGAAGAAAGAGAGGAAAGAGGGGAAGGAGGAAAGGGGGCGCTCGGCCCGAATTCAAACTGTCCCGAGACCTGTGAACGCGACATTACTCCGTCGCCTTCTGTTCAGGTGGCGACATGGCCCATGTCCGCCTTCACTTTGCTGGTCGCGACCATTGACCAGTTGCCTTCAGGGTAGCGACGTACCCTATGTCGCCTTCTCAACCCAGTGCACAAAAGTCCCACAAATCAATTCTCATTGCAAATAACTCCATGCTCACATCAAATAAAGGCTAAAAATCAAAAGTCACATGTCCCATTCCCATTACATCAAGTCCACCAAGTCTCTCAAAGCTCGAAAAGTACAATCAACTCTCACCTTCCGGCTCATGGTCCGCAAGCGGCCGAAGTTTCTCATGCTCTCGGAGGTACGCCTGGTACATCTCCCGCTCCTCCTGCAGTGTCGGTGGAAGTGCATGGGTAGCGCACACCCGCCACAAAGCCATCGCGCTCCGTACAGTTTGCTCATCTTCCGGGTTCCCCAAGCACCGCTTCTTCACGGGTGGCAAGTGTGATGGTGGAAGCACCCGAGTCTTGGCTTCCCGATCTGTAGGTAGCACCGCTGCGGGTTGTAGAGTACGGTTTCCATGTTACCCACAAGTTGCAAATCAGTCCGCGTCCAAGTGGTAGCCGGATCTCCGCTCCGCGAAGTGCCTCTATGCCCAAAGCGAAGTGCTCCACTGGTAGGGTACTGAAGTAGAGGCGCCATGCATTCCTCGTCTTTTTATCCGCTGTCCTGCATAAAACCTTGTCGGAGAATTTAGCCGCCCCGCCAATAAAGTTCAATGGATGGCACCCGAAGATCCGACTGTCGGTGGTAGGATTGTCAATAGGCTTAAATTTTATCCTCACACCCTAACCAACACTCTAGAAGGATCATGGAACCATAAAGGAAACCCCCCGTGGAAGCCGAGGTAAGGCCCGAGTAAAGATACGCCAAGACGGCGTGAGAGAGTGAAAGTCCCCGCCATACCCCACTGATGGCACTCAAGCTAGCATAGTCTATGAGGTGATCCCCGGACGGGAAGAGCACCACCCCACACAAGCATGTGGCCACGCCCTTGGCTATCTCACGGTGGTCTACGCTCTTGTCCTTACACTTGGATATGACCCACTTAGACAAAGGCACTAGATGGATGAATTGTGGGCTAATCATGGTATGTACGTCCCCGGGGTCGGTCATGAACTCCCCCAGAACAAGTTTCGGGTTAATGGGCTCAACAGTGTAACTTATGCTTTGCTCGTCCCCCGGCTTGGTTTTAGGAAGAGCTAGGAAGGCCTCGACCTCCTCTAGAAGGACGGTCGCCTCAAATTTGGGAAAGATGAAGGTATGGGTTTGTGGGTGCCATAATTCTATGAGGGCCGTGATGCTATGCCAATCAAACGAGATCTTATGGTAGTTATGGGCCGCTATCAAAACCCTGCCCAAACCCCACTCTCTTAAGAATCGGATGGCGAACATGGGTAAGGTTTTGATCATGGGGGTGATCCATGTGAGCTTAGAATAGCGGCGAGAGCCCGGGAAGAGCTAGAAGAGAAGAGAAAAAAGAGAGAAGGGAGGAAGAAGAAGAACAAAATTAATAAGGAAATTCAGAGCAGAAATTCATGAAAATTCAAAACACCAATCTACTTACCTCCCTCACTTCCTCGCTCCGGCTCAAGTGATTGGGGACGTCCGTGATCCTCACAAGAGCTTCATAAGCCGTCTGAGCACGCTTCGGACCTTCATAAGTCGTCTCCCCATCCATGGAAGCAAGAGGAGCTCTCTTCATGGCCATGAGAGCTTGCAAAACTTGAAGAAAAGAAGAGAGAAGAGAGAACTACGAATTTGGCTTCTCATCCCCTTATTTATAGAGCCATAGCACTCCTATTCCTGCTAGGAAAGGGTAGAGAAGACCCATTAGGAGTGGGACTTTGAGTGGAGGGCCATTGGAATCCAAATGGGAGTCAAACTCAAGCTTGGGGCTGAAAGGTTTTGAGCTCGGGCTGAGGAACCTGTGAAAGCAACATATCGACCCGTCGCCTTCAGGGTGGCGACGTGGTGCCCGTCGCCTTCTTCAGTCAAGGGTCGCGACATGCCCTATGTCGCCTTCTGATCAGTTTACACTATCATGCTTATTTCTTCTGTGGTTGCTCAGAATGTTTGCACACATGCTTTGATGTTCGGTGCATTGTATCATGTCTATCTTTATTGCTTTGATTATTGAAAATCCATAAAAATCAGAAAATGTGGGAAAATCCACAAAAAATCAGAAAATTCAGAAAATCAAAAGCGACGTCCGTCAGGTAAGTATCTCTAACTCTAATCCCTTCGCATTACTATATGATATCTACGCTACTATATTAACTCAAGGACCGGATGGTTCCCGGTGTGTTCCAGGATCTGAGTTCCCCTTCATCAAAAACATGGATGATCTAGGTGCACACTGCTAATCACTGGATAGGCCGTTGGGTGATGTAACTCGGGGACGATGGATTCTATCGCACGTCGGGGATGCGAAGTGTCTTGACCCTTGCCTATATTGTCTAGCAATATTATCCTTGAATATCTGTTATTTTCTCCCTTTCTTTTCATTCATTTTTATGATTTCCTTTTCCTTTAGCCCAGCATGCATCATGTAGGAATTTTGAGCCTTATGAATCATGATTCGTCAAAGTCAGCTTCCCAATGATGTCCCAACCCAAATCCTCATTTTCAGACAAGGATTCCACTCCGAATTTGAAGTTTTCCTCGAGCTTGCTGCTCGGTCCAGTTTGCCAGTATGGTTCCTATGAAGGATTCCCCTCATCCCCATTCATTACAACAGTCATTCCTTCATCTCCGATCCGCTCATTAGTCGTGAACCGCTCAAAGGCCAGAGTCGAATCGACCCGCCGGGCAGCACCAATCCCCTAATGAATGAAACCTGTATGCTAACGATAGCCAGGGTACCTCTTGAATCAGGAGGTTGATCATTTCTTTTCTTTTGATTTTTATTCGTCCCAAGTAGGAACCATCCTCGCATTCTGTTCCTAGCCATGTTCAAAGTTATCCAGAAAATTCTCGATGCTCATTTGTGCAGAATGGGTGTCTCTTTACCTTGATGCCCGCTTTTCAGCTCATTCCGTTTCATTCCGCTACATCGCCGTTTCACGCCATTTTCGCTCCATCACCGCTCCACTCCCTTGCAAAGCAGGCATCAAGGAGGGGCAATCTGTAGACACCCATTTCTAACCCATAAGTCGAGCAAAAATCCCTTGTCATATCATTGATGCCCCACGTTGGCTCATCATCATCAAGCTGGCTTTCTCCGATCATGACATCATTTCCATTAGTTCATCACCCTGGAGGACCCTTCCTGATCAAATCAATCTCTCTCACTATAGCTCTCTAAGTTAGGAGTCCGATGTTTCAATTCCGAAGGTTACGCATGGAGATTGAACACATTGCATGGCCAAAACGCAGAAAAGTCCTGAAGGCGACAGGCCCTAGGTCGCGTTCCTGAAAACGACAGCCCCTATGTCGCGATCATAAATCCACATTTTAAATCTTTGAAAAATCACGAAATGACTTGAAGTCACCTTCCATATGAGGAAGGTGATGTATCGAGCCGTCGCATTCAGGAAGGCGACCAGAAGGCCGTCGCATTGAGGACCTTAAACAGGAAACCCTTTCCGAAGCCAACTTGGACACATGCCAAAGATGGTAATTGCCTCATTTGGACGTCCAAATCACGTCCAAATCCTTTTAAATTTGGAGGAGACCTTCCTAACATGTCCCTTTCCAAGTTCCAATTGTCCATGCGCAGCCATACTTAACCAAAGTTGGACTCCTTCCCATTATTCCTCTCAGACCCGAGTTGGAAATAATCACCCATAAGTACCTCGTCTCTGCACCTTTTTGGGCAAGGCCGGATTCATTAGTTCGCTGAGCAAGAGAGCTTTATCTTCCATGAAGAGAGCTTCTCCTCCAAACGACTCAGAAGAGCCCCCAGGGCGATTTTCCATCGGCTACACAACTCCTCTTCCTTTCTTCTCTTTACTTCCTTCAATTCTTGCATGCATAGTCTTATTTTCTTCATAGATTAACATTAGATCACGACACACACACCCAAACTTAACACCCACAGGGGTTAAAAGCCCCAATCTCGTGAGTTCCCTCCATTATAGTTCATGTTTCCAAGCTTTTCATTGAATAGATCTCATACACACAAATTCTAATGGGTGTTTATCTTGTTTAAATCACTTTGGCAGGTGTTTGAAGGTCAGAGCAACGTGAGGCTCTTACCCCTCGGACGGCTGAGGAGCAGGAAGACAAAGAACCCAAGTCTCCATCCACTGAAGAGGAAGGCGACGACTGTTGTGTCGCGATCAAGAAGGCACCATTGCCTACGTCGCGTTCACGTGAAAGCATCGCGACGCCCATCCGGTCGCATTACCAGGTACGCCTCCTTCTCACTTGTCCTTTCCAACGTAGTCAGCCCTCCACCTGAACATCAAGAGGCGACTGCATTGGTGGCGATCATAGTAAATTCCTAATCCCTACATATTCATACCTATCAAAAAGGGGATACAAATCCCGTGATTACAGATACTACAAGCGTTTCATATAGGATTTCTCCAAGATCGCAGCCCCAAAGACAAAATTAACCAAAAAAGATGTACCATTTGTTTGGTCAGATGATTGTTAGAAAAGCTTTATGGAATTAAAGAGAAGGCTTACAACAGCGCCAATATTGGCATTACCAGCAGGCAGCGGAGGTTTTGTGTTGAATACAGATGCATCTAGAAGAGGGTTGGGAGCATTTTTAATGCAACATGGTAAGGTTATTGCTTATGCATCTAGACAGTTAAAGCTAGCAGAAGAGAACTACCCAACTCATGATCTGGAATTGGCAGTAGTTGTTTTTGCTTTGAAGATATGAAGGCATTATCTTTATGGTGAAAGGTTTGAAATTTTCACAGATCATAAGAGCTTGAAATACATCTTTTCCCACAATAGATTTAAGAAAATCCGAGTAATAATAATTCACAGGTAGCATTGGCAAACCAATCCAGATCGGCATAACAGTTGGATCTACATGGAAATCAAAGTTTACATCCCACTTGAAGAATCTGAACAACAACCTCTTGATGTAGAGACTCCTCCTTAAATTCACCTTCAGGTAATCCTCCTCCTCTTCAAACTGAAGGAGAAGATGTCTGGGGTTTAGCACACTTACAATAAAATCATCTTTAGAATTCATGAACCTACTCTCACTCTTACCCAGACACAGGAGGCTTTCATTTACGTTGAAATGGATATTGCCAAGGTCAGGCACGAGAGGATTTGGATAGGCTATGGGCAGGATGGTTTTTGGCAAAAAATAAATTACTATAGGGTGCCGGCAGCCTGCGATTTCTGTAAGAAATTGGGACATGTAGAGTCGGAGTGCCATAAGAAAGCAAAGGATGCAGGGGTGGCGACTGCTCCTAAGGGTCAGAATCATCTAAATGTGAAGCAAGGTGGAGAGGTTGCAGCTCATCAAGTTTGGTGTCAAAAGGAGCCTAATGTTGATCAAATGGTCCATGGTATGGATGGTGTGGAACCTGAAACTAATAGCGATGCAACTGACTCAGGAACGGGAGTTCCTTCAACTGAGATACCTGTTCCCTATCTTCAAGTTATTAGAGGGCCGGAGGAGGGAGCCATTGCCCTTAATCCTTCGAAGGATAAGTCTGGTGCAAGTTTAGAGGGTTGTTTCGACCCAGTACGTCCCCCAGTGGTTTTGGGTTCACAGGAAGTTCAAGAAGTGATGGAGCAGAGACATCCTATGTCAATTGGTCTACATGGTTTGCATGGAAGCTCTCCAATCGGTAGTTCGGGGTCTTATCTTCAAGATGAGCATCCTACGTTGAAGGGTTTACAGGTTCTTCAGGATGTGCAGGACCAGGCGCTACCCATGCTTCATGGGTTGCATGGCTTACATGATAGCCCATGTAACAGAAATCTTGCTCTTCAACCTCCGGCGGATGGGGAGGTGACTGTCTCGGCTTCTCGGGTGGCACCCGCCGGAGAGGAAGGAGACATGCCAAAGTTTGAGGTTTCCATTTGTGTTCCTCCGGATCCTGTCCTTCAAAAGGCGGTGATTCTTGCTACTATAGAAAACAAGTTCATGCCTGTCATGCCTGCTCATAATAAGGAGGATCAGGAAAAAACGATGGGTGCAAGGACTTGCTCTAAAGCAAAGGCAGTGGTAGGCTCTTCTTCTCGTCATCTGTCCTTATGACTCCTTCCATATTATACTGGAATATAAGAGGCATTGCGAATCTTGCCTCCCGGAGTTCTCTCAGGAGACATATTAAAAAGAATAAGGTTGATTTCCTGGCAGTTGCTAAGCCCATGGTTTCTATTGATAGGGCCGATTCGGTTCGATCATATCTTGGGATGGAGTCTATCATCGGTACTAGTGGGGACAATGCTAAATTATGGGTCTTCTGGAGAAACTTCCATTTTCAGATGGTCCAGTGCTCTGACCAGCAAATTACCATGGCTGTTGTGAAAGATGATAGAACTTTCCTTCTTATAACGGTTGTGTATGCTAGCTGCCTTGCTGACTGTCGTTGCATGTTGTTTGATGAGCTGCATAATTTTTCCAGGCATGTGGACGTACCATGGCTAGTGGGGGGAAATTTTAATTGTGTCTCCACCCTTGCGGAGAAGCAAGGTGGCAGTCCTGCCAACTTGCATGGAATGACATATTTCAACTCTTTCATCTCTGGTGCATCTTTGTCCGACATGGGTTTTACTGGATTTAATTTCACTTGGTCAAATAACCACACTGGATTGGCGTCAGATAAGGCCAGGCTGGATCTATTTCTATGTAACCATTCATGTAGGGATATCTATTCTGGTCTCCTTGTAAGACATCTCCCGCGTGGTCTGTTGGATCACGCCCCTCTTCTCCTCACATTCCAAGCCACTCCTCGCCCTCCTGCCACGTTCATTTTTCAGTCCATGTGGTGTTCTCATGAATCTTTTCAGAATATGGTTAAAACTGCTTGGGAGAATCCAACTGCTTGGCATTATAATCCGTTTGTGGTTCTTCATATGAAGCTTAAGGCGGTTAGAGGATGAAGTGTAGCAGAATTCCCTATATGGTAATCTAGAAGGGGGGGTTGAATAGATTACTGTCTGTTAAAATCACTTGTTTCCTTCTTTTTGATAGAACACAAATAACTAGAAGTTATGGCAAGGACTAAACTTGGTGTGGATGTGTGTGATTCGATGATAGAAATTAAACAGATGATTGGACGTGTGTAAATGTGCCGTGCCTACCAAACATCTAACGTAGAAACGTTCAAACCACGAGACACAACGATTTACGTGGTTCGGAGTACACAACTCGTGTATCCTACATCCACGGGCCACACACACACGCAGAACAATCTGCTTATGAGCTAGTTCAGGAACTACAACTCACACACACGTGTTCTCTGATGTATAGCCACGATCAGAACAACACACACGCGTGTATCAAGCACAAGGACTGCTTGAAACACACACACACACACACGTATAGACAATAGTAAAACAGAGAAGAGTTTAAGAGTTGAGAATCAAATCCAATTGAAAACTCTTTCTCATGAACGTCTGAGTAGGCTTCAAGCTTCGTCTTGATGATTAGAAGTTGATGGAGAGGCTCGAATCCACGACGTTCAGACTTCACCGCTGCACGGAGGACTTCTCTTGTTGAATCTGGGTAGCAGGTAGAAGCAGAGCAGCAGGGCAAGACTCTTCTTGAGAGACTTTTAGGGTTCTTGCTTGGAGGCTGCTTGTGTTCGTGATTGACCTCAAAAGGATACTTAAATAGAGGTGTTTACTTATGGAGAATCGTGTTTTGTGGAAACACCATCTATGGCAACTTGAAGACTTCCCGTATTTGAGGACTCTGCTCGTCTGTCGACAGCACTGGGTGCTCTTGTCGACAGGCGCAAGCTAGCAGGACATACAAGGCTTCTGGAAGGCAGTTGTTGTCGACAGGCGACTGGGTGCTGTCGACAGGCACAGGCAGACAGAAGAATTCATAGTTCTGGAAACCTCTTCCTATCGACAGGCATCTGGGTTGCTGTCGACAGGCTCATCTGTTCTGCAGATTTGCCTTCTGGCTTGAGTTTGCTTGTCGACAGGGACACTGCCTGCTGTCGACAGATGCTTGCTTTACATATAAATCTTCATCATTTTGGCTTTGTTCTTCGTACAACTCTTGCTCAACATCTCACCTAAGATTATGAACATAGTTAGTGAGACATTCTAGTCATTTAAAGCTTAATATCATATCAACACATTGTGACAAGTTATTGCATTGCAATTCTAAACTTAACTCACATTGTTCACTTGTTTACTTTGTTCATAATTGATCATCAGCAAAAAACATGTTGCAATTGTGACTTATATGTTATAGAATGTGAACCCAACAGAGGAGCACTGCGCACCTTGAATAAGGTCACCTTTGGTAATGTTCATGACAACCTCATTCGGGATGAAGAGTTGGCCAAGGATGCACAACATGTATTTGATGTTGATCCTTCGCCGGGGAACAGGTCTGCTTTGGGTGCTACTAATGCTAGATTAAGGAAATCTATAAGTTGTGTGGATCAGTTCTGGGCACAGAAAGCTCGGATGCAATGGTTAGACAATGGGGATAAAAACACTGCATTTTATCATGCAGTTGTCAAGGGAAATAGAAGGCATAACACCATTAATAGGCTCAAGGTGGGAGGTTCCTAGTGTGAAGACCAGGATATCCTCAAGCGGGAGGCGGTTAACTACTTTGGGACTCTCCTTCAAACTTCTGCCCATGATATTGATGACTCCCTTTTTCATGTCATTCCCCCTAGCATTACTGAGGATCAGAACGAAACCCTTACTTCTATTCCTACCAACGAAGAGATAAAAGAGGCCGTCTGGAGTTTGAAGACGGATAGTGCCCCGGGTCCTGATGGGTTTACTGGTCATTTTTACACTTCATGCTGGGATATTATTCACCAGGAGGTGGGTCATGCGGTCATTGGTTTTTTTAATGGGTTACCTATGCCTAGAGGAGTGACCTCCTCTCTTATTGCGTTGGTCCCCAAGATTGATACTCCTACCTCTTTTGGGGATTTTAGACCGATCAGCTTGTGTAACTTTTGCTACAAAATTGTCTCCAGAATTTTATGTGACAGGTTGGTTAATATTCTTCCTCACATTATCTCTAATGAACAAGGGGCTTTTGTTAAAGGCAGAATGATCCTGGATAATATCTCTCTTTCTAGACAACTTGTAAGAAACCTTGGTAGAAGGGTCAGAGGTAACAATGTGTTGTTCAAACTTGATGTTAAAAAAGCTTATGACAGCGTGGAGTGGGACTTCCTCTTTGTTGTGCTGGGTAAATTTGGCTTCTCAAATAGATTTATATCTTATATTGGTAAGTTGATCAATAACTGCTGGTTTTCTATTCTTTTCAATGGCTTTCCTACTGGATATTTTAATTCTACCAGGGGTCTCAGACAAGGGGATCCTCTTGCCCCTGCTCTTTTCATCATTATGGAAGAATCTCTCAGCAGAGGCATCAAACATCTAATTCATGTGGGTCATCTTAACCCTTATGCTGGGCTGAGAGGTTCTCCATTGATCTCCCATCTCTTGTATGTGGATGATCCTCTTATCTTTCTTAATGGAGGAATTCGTAATGTGAAGAGACTGATTGAGTTCCTCAATCGATATTGTTGCCCAGCTAGCAAGCCCAGAGGGGTGAATGGGATTCTTAAAATTATTGAGAACCTAAAATCTGTTCACAAAACAGTCACACAAAACACACTTCGATAGTTGTTAGTGTTAGTAAAGATAAACAGCAAACACACAAAGGCAATCACACTACACAAGGATTTATCCTGGTTTGGATCCCCTCTCCTTAGGAGTCCTACGTCCAGTCCCTGAGCAATACCTCAGGATTTCACTACCCAATGGTACAGTCCCCCTTATGGACCCTTACACACCCAGCCTCAGCTGGTCTTCTCTTCACAACTTGAAGAGGAATTACAATGCCTGGATACCACCAGGTCTTCCTTCTACGTGAAGGGAACACACACCGTGGAACCCCCAGGTCTTCCTTCAACACGAAGGGAAAGATCATAGGAATGAGGAAATGAAAACAAGCTCCCAGATCAAGCTTATACAATGCTAGAGCTGAAGCTAAGACTGAGAAAGAAAGGATCTGTAGAATTGATCTCTCTCAGTACAAGAGGCTCTCTCAAGGATCTTCACTAATCTCAGGGAGCAAGAGCTAGAACAGATGTGAGTGAAAAACTTGGCTATTAAGTTTTCTCACAGAAGACTTGAAAAATCGTTGAAAGCATTGTCTATCTATTCAAGATGTCTTCTTCTGGAGCTTCAGTCTTCTTTATATATCTTCTATTTGAAATTTGAAAGTTGAAGAGCCCGTTGTCTCTAAGCTTTTGTTTACGTTAGACTACATGTCACTGTAGAACAGTCTTTAGCTTTCCATGCACGCAACAGGATCTTCTCTGATATCCGTTATCCTCTATATTGTCTAACGTTGTATTAAGGTGCGCTGTTAGAGACCTGCACACATTAAATGCTAAAAGAATAGACAGCTAGGCTGTCTCTTGTTGTCAGTCAACGTTAGAATGATTTTATACAAGAATAGAAGTTCCATTCTGTTCTTCTAAAAGGATGTTTACAGAATAACCACAAAAATAGAAGATATCGTTTGCATGTACTGCAGTGATACATTTAGTCGTAATAAATGCATGGATGTCAGAAAGATATACGTGAAGATTTTGACTTTTCAACGTACTAAAAAATGAGTTCAAATAACACATCGTTATATTCCATGAAATCGCTACATGCATGACTTATGAAATCGTTATGCAAATGAGTTGATATCCATGTAAATCGTTGTGCACTTATAAGCAAACCGATGTACATACAAATTGTTATATTGAAAAATCGTTATGACTCTATAAGCAAATCATTATGAGTAAGTTGTCAGAGACAAAACGATGTGAGCAAATTGTTGTTTGCTGTATCGAATCGTTACGGTGACTAAGTCGTTATGTAACTAAGCGAATCGTTACAGTGACAGAGTCGTTGTGTAACTTATCGAATCGTTACAAGGATCAAATCGTTATGACGGTATAGGCAAATCGTTGTTTCACTTAAGAAATTGATGTGAGATTGAATCGTTGTTCTCACTTAAGAAATCGATGTGGGAGCAAATCGTTGTTCTCACTTAAGAAATCGATGTGAGAGCAAATCGTTATGAACCAAGTCGTTATGCTTTCTTAGCGAATCATTGTGAGATCGATGCGATCACTTAGCGAATCGTTATGGAAGCAAATCGTTATGCTTTCTTAGCGAATCAATGTGAGATCGATGCGATCACTTAGTGAATCATTATGCTTTCTCGAAATCGACCAGACACTTATGAAATTGTTATGATACCAAAAACGATAGAACATATAGCGAATCCTTATGTGTATGAAATCGTTATGATAGTAAGGAAATCGTTATGAATCTATTGAAATCGTTATGATACAAGAGGAAGTCGTTACAGCATATAGAAAATCGATGTGTACTTAGAGAAATTTCATGCTTTGAACTTACATTGCTATAGAGTAAATGATACTTACCCATTTAGCTTGATATTTCTTGTTTCATTTCATGTACTCAAATCTCATAGAAAATATGTTAGATTAAACCCTATTATTGTTTTGTTAATCACCAAAATAAATATGTAATTAATTTAAATTACATGGGGATAAACTGATCATCAATCTCCCCCTTTTTGGTGATGACAAAACTTAACAATAAGCATAGATGATCTGAAATGAATCTAAACAAAATTGCAGAAATATAAGAGATATATTTCAGAAGTACTATATTTCTCCCCCTTTTTGTCATTAAGCAAAAAGATACCACAAGGTGATAAAGACAGAGAGAAAAGATAGTGAGAAAACAAGAGAGATATATTTAGTTGCCCTGAGGAGGTACATCAATGTAGAAAGTAGGAGTTAAGAGAGAGATGTGCCGACGAATAATTGGCAAGGCTTGTCGTTCCTGCTCCTCAAATAAGCCTAAAAAGCCCCAGAAGATATGGAGTAAGATGATCCCATGTCAGGTAACATCCTTTGAATATGAAGCTGCCGCTGAGTACGCAGAAAACTGTCATATTCATCGGTGCCAAGTGAAAGTTTGCAGGTACTGAATGAACCAAAGCTGGCGAACCCAAGAAATTGATTGATCTTGATAGGATAGTATAACTTATGCTGCATAAGATCTTTCTTCAAGTCCAACAATAGCTTGTACGACTCGACCCACTGAAGATAAGGGTCCTGAACTAAATTGATAGAATTCAGGTCCAAGAAGGCTTCAGCTATGAGAGTAGGCTTGCCGGCCTGAAACAGGGAGCTGTTCAAGGCTTCCAATTGAAGAGCTGACTGGTTATAGTGCTTTTCCCAGTCCGTGGGAGAAAGCCTTTCACATTCTGATAGCAGAGGAGCAAGGACTTCAGAGAAAATATGGCCTAGGTGAAATTCTCTGAAGATAAACCTTTGGAAGGAGGGAAGTTGACCCTATTGAGCTGATATCCTTCCCATGACTCGAGCGAATCTCTCAAAAATGATAGGACCAACTGAGGAGTCCATGACCAAGGAGTGCAGCTTAGGAAGAAACACAGAGTCTGGAATTTTCAGGGTGGCAAAATCCACTTTGAAAGAGCAGTTGACTAGATTTTCAGTTTTTAATGAAGCAACGGCCCCCTGAAACTGTCCCAACTGAACTTCAGGTAACTTGTGAAGATACTGATAATCATTTAATAATTGGAAGTACCTGATGAGCTTCACTTCCTTTTGAATAAAAGGTGCCCAGAGGGATTTATGATGAACGACAAACCACTCAGAGAGAGTGAGTGGAGAGTCCCTGGGTGGAAACCTACCTGACTTTGCAAGAAGATATTTCCTGTAGAGAGCCGAGTGCTCTTTAGCCCATTGATCTTCAGATTTGCATTCAACCATTTTGAAGATTTTGGATTGATCAGCTTTGAGAAGTGGTTGTAGGGAAGGACAACATTGAGGTGATCAGTGAAATTTAGAAAAGGAACACCAAAAATGGTGGCAAGAATACATTTTTGGAGATATTCTCGATAGAGTGGTTTCCTTAGATTTTCAATAGTGAGGGAAAACCAAAGAAGACGAAATTTTGGTTCGGTGGGGAGAGCAAGAGTAGTGGAGAGTTTCCTCTTTTTAGAGATAGGACTAGAAGAGTCAGTCCTGTGGACATGAGAGGCAACTTCAAGAACTGAACGGATGGTGGTTATTTCCAACTCATCCTCAAAATTTTCTAGAAATGGACTTTCGAGTTGAGCACCCTCAGGAATAAAGGTGACAAAGGAAGGAGGAGTAGGAGGATGGAGAAATGATTGATGGGTAGAAGAAGGTGTGATGGATGGTCCATCTAAAGAAGGACCAGAGGAAGATGAGGCTCCAGCTGATGATGAGGCTGGAGGGTCTTCAGGAACATGAGGAGGTGGTGGAATGGATGTAGAGGTGGCAGGAGAAGGAGAGGATTGAGATTGAAAAGGAGTTGGGGAAGAAATGGTGCGAGGCATAGGTTGTTTGAAGGTGATGGGTGCTGAAGGTGCTGTGGATGAAGAAGGTGGTGAAGGAGGGGCTGGTGTTGCAAGAGATGAAGACTCAGGGGCTTTGGAAGCAGCTGCAGGCTCTTCTACTCTTGGATTCACACCCTCGGAGATCATTGGCCCTGGTGGCTCAACCACAACCTCAGATGGCCCTGCTGGCCCAGACTTCACGGCTTCAACAACAGGTGCTTCCTTCTCAATAGCTTGTTGCATAGCTGGTTCTACTACAATTGGACCTGATGGCCCTGCATTTTCTTCTCCTGGCCTTGGCCCTGATGGCCCTGCATTTTCTTCCGTTGGCCTTGACCCTGAACTACTTACCGGTTCAGCAGGAGAGTGAGCTGGAGGGGCAAAGGTGGATTGCACCCTCGAAGAGACAAGCTTCTTGACACTGTCAAACTCACCTTTCATCCATCTGCATAATTGCTTGAACATTTTAAAATCATCTCTCAAGTTATGTACCTCAGTGGACAAGGCTCCAATCTCGTTTGCTGCTGAGGTCTGGCTGATAAGGATAGACTGAATATCAGACTGCAGAGATGTGAGAGTCTTGCCTTGCTCATTCAGCCTTTTAATAATGGGCTTCAACTAAATCTTCAGCTGCTTCTCCTTATGTGCTACTCTTTTCCTTTTGTTATGTGCCCTTGCAATGGGCTCCTTGAATTCAACATGCTCTTCATTATTCATAGGGACACTTTCAGTGTGCTCCCCCTGAGGAGCTGCCTCCTCATCAATAGATTGCTCCCCCTCAATAGGAGCATCTTTCAATTTTACACTTTCATGAGCAACTACTTGCTCCCCCTGACTGGGAGCTTCCTCCATCACTATTTCTGCAGTGTGGCCTGATGCCAAAGCTTCTGCTACTTGATCATCACTAATTACTAGCTCCCCTAGAGTGCTTTGGATGGAGTCCAGTACATCCCTGAGTACTGAGGCTACTCAGGAAGAAGGAGGAACAACTTCTGAATATTGCCCAATGGGCTCAATCAATTCTTGGGGAATGTCCTCTATCCTGCTGCTGGAATCTACTGTTGCTGGCTCCTCTTAAGCTACTAGGACTGCTATTGTTGCTGTTGGTACTTCTACTGCTGGACCTTGTTCTTCTACATCCGGTGCTGCTGCTGGTGCTTCTTGAACCAAAGGAACTGCTCCGGTTGCTACTTCTTCTGCTGGTGCTGTTGCTGCTGCTTCATCTTGGACTTCTTGGGCTTCGCCAATAATGGCTTCACCCTCTGCCACAGAAGTCTTTGTCCATACACCATTTATAACCGAAAATATGCTCTTCCTTAAATTTATGTTGCGGATTGCCTGCCCCATCTTCTCTACTACTACTCCAGACAAGTTAATGCCAAAATGTTGAAAGATCTTGGTGAGCAGATGAGCATAAGGAAGGGACACATTTAATTTGCTCTTCGTGTCCCAAATCTGAGCATGGGCAAATCTCATTCGCTCCAAGATAACCTCGGCCATGTTTATCTCCTGGTTTTGGATGGCCCAGAACATCATGTCCGAATCTGCTTTGGTGCAAGTTGAGAAGGTAGCACTCCTCGGAACCAAGATTTGACAAACAATAAAATGCAGTAAGCGGTTGAACGCATTCATCTGGTTAATATCTAACTTTCCATCCTTCAGCTTGAACTCAGGACCAATAATACCTAGCCCCTTTGCCTGGGTGTCGACAGTGTGTACCCCACTGTGACCGGTGGTGCAAACTCCAAATAAGGACTTCAAAGATCATAAGTGATTCTTATTGGGATTCGTTTGACATACGAAGTCAAGGATCTATCCTCCTCCGTCCTCAAACAAACAAAGAAAGCCTTCACCAAATCTGGATAGCATACCTCAGAGAAAGTTGCGATTTCTGTCCATTTCATCCTATCCATGGCTGCCACGATGCTGTGCATCCCATATTTCTCCAAATCTGCAATATCCACAACTTTTTTTCTACAGAGCTTCGTCTTCATAAAGGTAAATATTTCATGTTGCTCTGCTGACAGGAACTCAGTTCCGTAGCCCCCGACGCTCCCGGAAACACCAGAAGAGGCCATGAAGTTGAACGGGAAAGGTTTCTGGAGGATTGGAACAGAAACCCTCAAGAAATTTCTGGCGGGAAGCAGTTGAAAGCTTGAAATCTCAAAGAGTCGATGCCGGAGTCGATAGGGTATCGCCTCAGGCAAGTAGACAGAGATGAAGGCGGGATGTGAATCGTTGCCACACAGATTTCGAAATATATAAATTAAAGATAAAGAGACTTTTCTAAAATGGAGGCGACATGATGGCGGAAAACGACAAACTGACTAGTTCGAGACAAATAAGTCCTTTTAAAAATTCGAACCGTCAAGGATATTTAAACAAGCAGACAACACTTGGAATTTTGCTTAAATTCAAGGAGGAAAAATAATTGATATTCTGAATATTAATATTTTAGTTTTATACAGATGATTCTTTCACAATTTACACATGCTTAATTCCCTTCTAAGAGAAGTAAATTTCTCTTCAGGTAAGGCCTTTGTAAAGATATCTACTAACTGATTATTAGTATCAATGAAAGAAATATCTATGTTACCATTAGCTACATGATCACGAATAAAATGATATCTAACCTCAGTGTGCTTAGTCCTTGAATGCTGTACTGGATTCTTGGTTAGATTTATTGCACTGGTGTTGTCGCATAATAGGGGAATTGTCTTGATCTGGAGTCCATAATCCTCAAGTTGTTGCTTAATCCATAGGAGTTGTGTACAACAACTCTCAGCAGCCACGTACTCAGCTTCAGCTGTAGACAATGCTACTGAATTTTGCTTCTTTGAGGATCATGATATCAGACATCCTGCAAGAAATTGACAACAGCCACTGGTGCTTTTTCTATCTATTTTGCATCCAGTGTAGTTAGCATCAGAGTATCCTACTAAATTGATTTCACATGATTTTGGATACCATAAACCTAAATTATGGGTTTTAGCTAAATATCTAAAAATTCTTTTGACACTAATTAAATGAGATTCTTTAGGGTCAGCTTGATACCTAGCACACATGCATACACTAAACAGTATGTCAGGTCTACTGGCATTTAAGTAAAGCAGTGAACCTATCATACCTCTATAGATCTTTTGGTCTACTTTCTTACCATCCTTATCACTGTCCATTCTTGTTGATATGCTCATAGGCGTTGACAGTGGCTAGCTATTTTCGAATCCAAATTTCTTTAGCAACTCCTTGGTGTACTTGGCTTGACATATGTGAGTTTCTTCCTTTCCTTGTTTGATTTTCAATCCAAGGAAGTAGTTGAGCTTGCCCATCATGCTCATCTCGAATTCTCCCTGCATGAGCTTTTCAAAGTACTTGCAAAGGGATTCATCAGTAGAACCAAATATTATATCATCAACATATATTTGAACAAGCAGAATATGTTTGACTTTAGACTTAACAAATAATGTACTATCTACTTGACCTCTAATGAAACCATGGTTTAATAGAAATGCACTTAAACGTTCATACCATGCTCTTGGTGCTTGTTTTAATCCATATAATGCTTTGTGCAACTTAAATACATGATTCGGAAAATCAATGTCATCAAAATCTGAAAGTTGTTCTACATAAACTTCCTCCTTAATAAAACCATTTAGAAAAGCTGATTTAACATCCATTTGAAATAATTTCAAGCCTAATGCGGATGCATATGCAAGTAGAATCCTAATTGCCTCAAGTCTAGCTACAGGTGCATAGGTTTCATCAAAATCTATGCCTTCCTCTTGGGAATAGCCTTGAGCTACCAATCTGGCCTTATTTCTTATGATCACACCAACATCATCCAATTTATTTCTGAACACCCATTTGGTGCCAATCACTGGATGATCTGATGGTCTAGGAACAAGTGACCATACATGGTTTCTCTTGAACTGATTCAGTTCATCTTGCATGGCCAAAATCCAGGATTCATCGGTGAGATCTTCATTGACTGTCCTAGGCTCTATTTGCGAGACAAAAGCTAAATAATCACATGGAATTACATTACCTCTTGTCCTTACCCCTACAGATGGATCACCAATGATGTTTTCTGGTGGGTGATCTTTCTTATATCTCCATTCCTTTGGAAGATTTTCATGTAAAATATCCTTTTGTTGCAGGTCTTCCAGAGGTGGATCTTCCTTGTCCTCGATAGATGTATTCTTTAATTTCTTGGACAATTCTTCTGCATCATCAATATCACTATCTTCTTCTCTCTCAAGGAAGGGTTAATTTCATAAAAAATGATGTGTACTGATTGTTAAATTAATAAAGTATGCTTATTAAATATTCTATAGCCTTTAGGTTTAGAAGCATACCCCATGAATATACCTTCATCTGATTTTGCATCTAACTTACTAATGTCTCTTTTGCCATTATTGTGGATGAAACATGGACATCCGAATGTCCTGAAGTGACTGATCTTCGGCTTCTTTCCCTTGTACAGTTCATATGTTGTCTTCTTCAAGATGGGCCTGATCATCACTCTGTTGATAATGTAACATGCCGTGTTGACTGCTTCATCCCAAAAATACCTTGGCAAATCATATTCTGATAACATTGTCCTTGCCATATCCAACAGGGTTCTATTCTTCCTCTCAGCAACTCCATTTTTCTGTGGTGTCCTTGGTGCTGAGAAATTGTGTTCTATCCCTTGGTCATCACAGAATTTGGAAAATTTTTCATTTTGGAATTCTCCTCCATGATCTGACTGGATCCCAACAATGCTGAACTTTTTGTCTTTCTATACCTTCTTGCTGAAGCTTACAAAACTGTCAAATGTATCATCTTTGTGCACCAAGAAGGATACCCAAGAGAATCTAGAGTAATCATCTACTATAACAAATCTAAAATTCTTTCCTCCAAGACTGGTGGTCCTCATTGGCCCAAATAAATCCATATGTAAAAGTTCTAAGGGTTTAGAGGTTGTTACCATAGTTTTCGACTTGAAGGATGACTTGGTGTGCTTTCCTTTTGCACATGGTCTGCAGATACTATTCAATTTTGTACTTACTTTGGGTAGGCCTTCCATCAGGCTTCTCTTGATCAATTTTCTCATGCCATCAAGACTGCAGTGACCTAGTCTTCGGTGCCACAGTTCTGTTGACTGCTCTTTATTTGCTGCCAAACAAATGTCCTGATCTTTTAGTTCCTCTAGATAGAGCACGTATAGGTTCTTTTCTCTGTTGGATTCAAAGATGATTGCACCATCTTTCACAATGATGCACTTTGACTATTGAAATCTGATTTGATGTCCTTTGTCGCACAGCTGGCTGATACTGATGAGGTTGTGCTTCAGTCCCTTGACACATAGAACTTCTTCAATGACTATCTTGCCTTTGCTGCCTACTGAACCACTGCCTATTACAGTCCCTTTTCCATTATCTCCATAGGTGACTTTACCTTCTTCAGCTTCTAAATGGGAAAATAGCTTCGTCTTCCCTGACATGTGCCTTGAGCAACTGCTGTCTAAATACCATTTGGATGCTTGAAGGTTTCCCTGCATTAAAAACATTAAGCTTTAGGTACCCAAGTTCTTTTGGGTCCTGGTTGGTTAGTGTCATCATTTTTCTTTTTGATTACCCATATTTTATGTTTAGTAGGACATGATGCTTTAATATGACCTAGCTTATTGCAATGACTGCAGCAAGGCATCTTAGTTACTTTTTCAGTTGGTATGTTTTTAAGGTTTGTCTTGTATGCTGTATCTTGTTCAGGTTCAAATTTAGGTGTAGGATATATTTAGGATAAAGTTTAGTTTCTTCGTTATGGGGGGGGGGGGGGGGGGGGGGGGGAGGGGGTGTATAACCTAATCCATGTTTCTTTTTACCAGACCGTCTAGCGCCTTTCAATATTAATCTAGTTTTACCGTTTGTAAATTTTTTAGTGTGCTTGATAATTTTTCATTTTCTATGGTTAACGTGTTGACTTCTTGTTTTAAATTATTTATAGTTTCTTGATTTTATAAATTTTCTAATTATTCATTTTTATTTTTCAAGTCGTCGCACAGTAATTCATTTCTCCTTTTTAGTTCATTAATTTGTTTTTCCATTTTCTCATTTTCAGATTTTAAATCTGAATTAGTATTTTCTAGGCATGTGAGAATTTTCTTACTCGCTCTTAGTGATTTACATACTTCTCTATATTTACAATATAATTCATTAAACGCATCTTCTAAGTTATCTGAATCAGTATCATTACAAGAAGAGAAGGATGAGTCAGATGTTACCTTGTCTTCTGTGTTGGCCATGAACGCCAAGTTAGCTTTTTCTTCTTCTTCACTGCATGAGCTTGACTGGCTGTCCGAGTCACTGTTATTGTCCCAAGCTGCTGCCATGGCTTTCTTCTTGAATCTTCTCGATTTTCTTGAACTGTCCTTCTTTCTGAATTCAGATTTCTTGAGCTTTGGACACTCTGCCTTGATATGTTCGGGCTTCTTACATTCATAGCAAATTGGCTCACCTTTCTTGATGTCCTTTGCTTCAGTTTTCTTGAAATCTTTGCCCTTTTTGAAGTAACGTCTTCCAGATTGATACTTTTTCTCCTTAGCTAAGATGCGTTGTAGTCTTCTTGATAACAATGCTTCTTCATCTTCACTGTTTTCACTATTGTCTTCGTTCTCAGATTCTTCCTCATAGTTATCTTCTGCTGCTTTGAGGGCATTGGTGTGCTTCTTTCTATTTGATGATTCTCCCAATCTTTCCATATTTATCTCATGGGCCATGAGGAACCCAATGAGTTTCTCCAATGACATCCTTTTCAAGTCATTGGCTTCTTCTATAGCTGTTACCTTGGGAGTCCAAAAAGATGGTAGAGATCTAAGGATTTTCCTTACCATGTCTCCCATCTTATAGCTTTTTCCTAATCCTGCTAACCCGTTGGTGATGTCTATAAATCTGCTGAACATCTGTGTAATGGTTTCTCCTGACTACATCTGGAACCTCTCGTACTGTGTCACCAGAATGTCCATTCCAGTTTCCTTTACTTTGTCAGTACCTTCGTATGTGATTCTTAGCTTCTCCCACATCTCCATTGCTGATTTGCAGACTGAAACTCAGTTAAATTCTTTCTTGCTAAGTGCACAGCATAATATGCTCTTAGCTTTGCAGTTGAGAGAAATCTTCTTTCTATCATCTGTCCATTTATCCTTCTCGTTAGTGACTAGAAGGTCTCCTTCTTCTACATTTGACAAGATTTGAAAGTCGAAACATTGTAGGAAGTACTCCATTCTTGTTTTTCAATAGGTGTAATCTTCTCCATCGAACAACGGTGGCCTGTTGACTGACTGACCTTCAGAGTGACCTTGGGTTGCCATTTGATCTTTTCTCTTCAGATTGTTGGATCTTCTTCTTTGTCGAAGTGACTTGCTCTGATACCACTTGTTGCTCAGCTAGCAAGCCCAGAGGGAGGGTGAATGGGATTCTTAAAATTATTGAGAACCTAAAATCTATTCACAAAACAGTTACACAAAACACACTTCGATAGTTGTTAGTGTTAGTAAAGATAAACAGCAAACACACAAAGGCAATCACACTACACAAGGATTTATCTTGGGTCAGATCCCCTCTCCTTAGGAGTCCTACGTCAAGTCCCTGAGCAATACCTCAGGATTTCACTACCCAAGGGTACAGTCCCCCTTATGGACCCTTACACACCCAGTCACAGCTGGTCTTCTCTTCACAACCTGAAGAGGAATTACAACACCTAGATACCACCAGGTCTTCCTTCTACGTGAAGGGAACACACACCCTAGAACCCCCAGGCCTTCCTTCAACACGAAGGGAAATATCACAGGACTGAGGAAATGAAAACAAGCCCCTAGATCAAGCTTATACAATGCTAGATCTGAAGCTAAGACTGAGAAAGAAAGGATCTGCAGAATTGATCTCTCTCAGTACAAGAGGCTCTCTCAAGGATCTTCACTAATCTCAGAGAGCAAGAGTTAGAACAGATGTGAGTGAAAAACTTGGCTCTTCAGTTTTCTCACAGAAGACTAGGAAAATTGTTGAAAACATTGTCTATAAATTCAAGATGTCTTCTTCTGGAGCTTCAGTCTTCTTTATATATCTTCTATTTGAAATTTGAACGTTGAAGAGCCCGTTGTCTCTAAGCTTTTGTTTACGTTAGACTGCATGTCACTGTAGAACAGTCTTTAGCTTTCCATGCACGCAATAGGATCTTCTCTGATATTCGTTATCCTCTATATTGTCCAACGTTGTATTGAGGTGCACTGTCAGAGACCTGCATGCATTAAATGCTAAAAGAATAGACAGCTAGGCTATCTCTTGTTGTCAGTCAACGTTAGAATGATTTCATACAAGAATAGAAGTTCCATTCTATTCTTCTAAAATGATGTTTACAGAATAACCACAAAAATAGAAGATATCGTTTGCATGTATGGCAGTGATACATTTAGTCGTAATAAATGCATGGATGTCAGAATGATATGCATGAAAATTTTGACTTTTCAACGTACTCAAAAATGAGTTCAAATAACACATCGTTATATTCCATAAAATCGCTACATGCATGACTTATGAAATCGTTATGCAAATGAGTGGATATCCATGTAAATCGTTGTGCACTTATAAGCAAACTGATGCACATACAAATCATTATATTGACAAATCGTTATGACTCTATAAGCAAATTGTTATGAGTAAGTTGTCAGAGACAAAACGATGTGAGCAAATCGTTGTTTACTGTATCAAATCATTACGGCGACTAAGTCGTTATGCAACTAAGCGAATCGTTACAGTGACAGAGTCGTTGTGTAACTTATCGAATCGTTACAAGGATCAAATTGTTATGACGGTATAGACAAATCATTGTTTCACTTAAGAAATCGATGTGAGAGCGAATCGTTGTTCTCACTTAAGAAATCGATGTGAGAGCAAATCGTTGTTCTCACTTAAGAAATCGATGTGAGAGCAAATCGTTATGAACCATGTCGTTATGCTTTCTTAGTGAATCGTTGTGAGATCGATGCGATCACTTAGTGAATCGTTATGGAAGCAAATCGTTATGCTTTCTTAGCGAATCGTTGTGAGATCGATGTGATCACTTAGCGAATCGTTATGCTTTCTCGAAATGGACCAGACACTTATGAAATCATTATGATACCCAAAACGATTGAACATATAGCGAATCCTTATGTGTATGAAATCGTTATGATAGTAAGGAAATCGTTATGAACCTATTGAAATCGTTATGATACAAGAGGAAGTCGTTACAGTATATAGAAAATCGATGTGTGCTTAGAGAAATTTCATGCTTTGAACTTACATTGCTACAGAGTAAATGATACTTACCCATTTAGCTTGATATTTCTTATTTCATTTCCTGTACTCAAATCTCATAGAAAATATGTTAGATTAAACTTTATTATAGTTTTGTTAATCACCAAAATAAATATATAATTAATTTAAGTTACATGGGGATAAACTGATCATCAAATACTCCTCTTCCTTAGGTCAGGAAATTAATGCAGCGAAGAGCAATTTCATGATCTCAACTAAGGCTTCTGCTCAGGCGGTTAACAAGATTAAAGATGTGACTGGTTTCAACAGGCAAAGAGGGCCGCTTATTTACGTGGGAGTTTGTAACACCCCAGAAATTTAGTGATTTAAAAATTTTAGAAATAAAGGGGAATAAATAAATTCCGCAATTATCGGAATGATAAAACTTACGTACTATTATCGTATGAGAGAAAACACATCGAAAAATTCCGTAAAAATTATAAATCAACCCCAAATATTGTCCCTAAGTGTCCCACAAAGGAATTCGTGCAGCGAAAAATCTGATTGGTCGAGTGTACGTCACATGTGACCAAGTTAACCGAATTAGGAAACTAAGTCGGAAAATTGTTAACACGGAAAAATAACCCAACCATAAATTAAATAAACATGTTGGAGAGACTTACAACATTATGTATTAATAACCCATTAACAAGATTAGGCCAATGGAGCACATTTGGCCCAAGGATAAAAATTGGGACAAGAAAAATACCCAAAAATTCGTGTATGTAATTATGCAATAATTAGGGAGGGCAATTTAGGGTTAAATTTAGGGTGATTAGTCATGTAAAGTAAGCCAAAACCGGACCCAACCGTAAGCGGTGGTTTCCTAAACCTTTGTTACCTCCTTTGGGTGAGAGAATCCCAGATTTTGGAAAGTAGGAAGCAGAATTCGCAGCCCCCTTTCCTAGTTCCATTGGGACATGAATTAGAACCCTAACACTATAAGAACTCCTCAAAAAACATTTAGGGAAGGGTTAGCAACAAGTTGGGGTCATGAGCAGCAAGTTTGGAGCGCTGGAGGTGTGGAGAACGGCTGGGGAAAACGTGGTCTTCCTCAACCTCGCTCTGCATCAACCCAGAAATCTGCAGAGAGTTATTAACATTCAAAGGTAGGTGTTCTCGGGCCAAGATTAAAGAAAACCAACACCATCATGTAGTTCTTCGAGTCTAGGTTCATTTTCACTTGGTTTGACTAATTTTCATGGAGTATACATTGTGTATTCGTAGTTGTCCCTAAGTCTCACACAGTTAGGGCTTTTCCCGTTCTTCTTATTATGCACACGATTTGATACCGAATTATTCCAAACTTTCTTCATGAACATTTTTCTACTTGTAGTCACGATCATCTTTTATGTTGAATATTTTATCCAAAAGTCCTTCGTTAGAGAGTTATGAGCATGGTAAGAGAGTCGCTGCATGATACCGTGATTTCGGGCTGCACTTAGCTTTATGTTCTTCATATATTTCTTGGGATTCGAGACCAAATTAGATGAAACCCCCAACATCAAAGTTCTCCTACTAGTTGTCCTCGTCATATTTGATGTTGAACATTTTGTCTAAATGTCATTCATTAGAGAGTATAAGAGGGGTAAGTAAATTGCTGCATGAGACGTGTTTTCGGGTTACACTTGACCTATATGTTTTCTGGGAAGGCCCCTAGTGTACTATTTGATCCAGTTCCGACACACTGTCCCAAATTAGCCCAAAAGGTGTTATGGGAGGGCCTCTAGTGTCGACACTACTTGATCTAGTGTCGACACACTGTCCCATACTGGCACAACAGGTTTTCTAGGGGCTGTCTCTAATGTCGACACTACTTGATCTAGTGTCGACACTACTTGACCAGTTCTGCATTATTTTGCCTTGTATTTGAAGCATTGTGTCGACACCAGTAAGGGGTGTGTCGACACTACCCTTCCAAAAAAATTGCATATCTTGGGTCTGATGATTACATGATGTCTACTAGCATGTGCATGATGTTATATAGTATGCATGGACCTAAAAGAAATCAACCCATTGAAAAATGGTAATGATACGAATATGATTATAATGTGTAATTGTGATTGTCCTTATGTTCATTGGATTATCTTGTGATCTTTCCTATTGTCAATTGAAGTGATAAGAATTTGTTGTGAATATGGGGATGAATACATGTTAGTATGGACTTGTTAGTGAAGTTAATATCATGATTTGCATATGAGTTTCAATAGTTACATGCTTTCCGGTGTTCCATTAATTATTGTCCATATGCATACATGCTAGGAAAGATCCGTGACTCGTCACTTACACATTTGCACGAATAAGGCACACCCTCCTTGGGGAATTGAAAGCTCTCTGTCGATCATTCTGAATTGGCAAGGCTAGCGATCTTTTCCTTAAGACCTCCGTAAGTCTCCGTTCTCTATGGATTTCCACATAGAGGCCGAGCTGGTTGTACCATGAAGTACCCTGAAGATAGAGAGCACATGTTCTGCATATGATCTGTCATTAGTCTAAGGGGTTGCGGAATTCCCAATATGGTAATCTAGAAGGGGGGTTGAATAGATTACTGTCTATTAGAAAGATTATCACCCTCTTTTCGCAAGAACACAGATTATTGAAGGAATATTCAGAATTCGAACTAAGTGTGGATGTGTGTGACTTGATAACAGATAGAGAGCAAACTATAAAGTATGTGTAGAGACACCGTGCCTATCAATCATCTAACGTAAATTCGTGGAAACCACAAGACATGAAGATTTACGTGGTTCGGAGTACACAACTCGTGTATCCTACATCCACGGGCCACACACACACGTACAGCAACCTGCTTATGAGCTAGTTCACAAACTACAACTCACACACACGTGTTATCTGATGTGAAACCACGATCAGAACAACACCCACACACATGTATCAAGCACAAGAACTACTTGAAACACAACACACACACACAGATATGAAAAATAAGAACAGAGAAGAGTTTTAGAGTTGAAGAACAAATCCAGATTGTAAACTCTTCTTGTGAACATCTGACTGGACTTCAAGCTTCGTCTTGATGATCACAAGTTGATGGAGACACTTAAATCCACGACGTTCAGGCTTCACCTTCCACTGGAGAGACTTCTCTTCTTGGTACTGGGCAGTAGGTTGAAGCAGAGCAGCAGAACAAGACTTCTTTTGAGAACTATTTAGGGTTTTTGCTTGGAGGCTGCTTGTGTACGTGATTTGCTTCAAAAGGATGTATATATATTGGTGTTTACATATGGAGAGTCGTGGTACAAAGAAACATCAACTTGGGCAATGTTAGATCTTTCCGTATCTGAAGATTTTGTTCGTCTGTCGACAGGTCTGGCTGCATCTGTCGACAGATTGCAACAGGTTTGCAACATACAGAGATCTGGGATTTCAGGTCTGTGGGATCTGTCGACAGTCGACTTGCATCTGTCGACAGATATCTACAGTCCAGATATCTAGAACTTCTGTCAGTGACATCTGTCGACAGCCGATGGGCATCTGTCGACAGATGGCTGTAACCTGAGCTTTGAGCTTTTCTAGCTGACCATATGTGTGAGATCTGTCGACAGGAACATTGTGGTCTGTCGACAGGTGACATGGTTCACAGCTTTTTGTGATCTTTTTTTTTTGTTTTGTGATAGTTTGGCTTTAAGCATTTGTACCTACATGATAGAACATATAAAGTTAGATATTATAAGTACATAGATAACCAAGTAGTATCAAGTTCTTTGTCATGTATCAAACCTCACTTAAACTTATCTATCATCAAAAACATGTTGTTAAAAATATTAGAATGAAAACCCAACATTCTCCCCCTTTTTGATGATGACAAAATTATTCAATTAGTGCACAATTGAGGTTTCTCCCCCTTTTGACAACATCTAAAGGTATTCACACCAGTCACACACAATGATATAGCAACGAACTGTGATTTCATTGATAAGATATGAAGCATACACAGTACAAAATGTGATGACTGAAATGAAAGGTAAAGAAGTTACATGACCATGAAGTAAAAAAATACTGAACATGACAGACACATGTGAAAATGAGAAATAGACTGTGACTCCTAGACCCATAGACTTTCTATGCAGCATCATCGCCAGGCGGTGCAGCAGCCCGACGGCTTTCCTGAAGCCTAGTGAGACGCAGTTGCATTTGGACTTGAGTGTCCGCTATTGCTTCCATGTGTGCATCCACTGTGTCCAATCGTGCATGAATCTTATCAAATCCAGTGGACATCTGGAGTTGCATCTGAGCAAGAAGATCACGCAGAGAAGGCTCATCATCTGCATCACTAGCACTATCTCCCAGAGCATCAAGAGGCTCAGACTGGGAGTCTTCATCTCCCGCTTCTCCATTATCATCAGTATCATCCGCATCATCATCATCAACCTCATGATCTACCTCCATGGCAACAGTTGATGCCTTTCCTTTTAGCTCACGAGTGACGACCCCATCAACGAGCTTGTATCCCATCCTATGTGCAGCAGTGAGATCGAAACTACTACGGGAGTTGAGCGTGATGCATTCGCTGTCCGGAATGTCGATTCCAATGAACTTCAGAATGGAGGTGATTGGACAAGCAAAAGGCATTGACTTCCGGGGTTGGTAGAAGAATATGAGAATATGGCCAAGCATCAGGACTGGGAGATTAATGGGTTCACACTTAAGGAAATAGGTGAAGAGTGATTTATGAACGTCGGTGACAAGTTCCCGACTGCCATGCTTTGGCGCAATCATGGTTGTGAAGATATGATGGATCATCCGGTTCAATTGAGGGAAGGAATTGGCATTCATTTTGGCAATCTTCTTTGTGCCATCATATTCTTCAAGAGTTAGGAGATGATAGTATACAGAAGCATCCGGAGTATGGGTGAGGATGTCGGCTCCGGAGTTGGGGATTTGAAGGGCTGTGCTAATGAGGTTGGCAGTGAGTTGGAAAGAGGTGCCCTTCACAGTTGTATAGGAATGCTTTTCCTTTGAGAAGCCAAGATGATTGAAGAAGTCACGAACGACAGTGGGAGAATAAGCCGTGTGACTGTAGAGAAAGGATGTCCACCCCTGAGTGTCAAATAGGGGTTGGAGGTTTGGGAAAAGATCTGCCAAGGACTCAAAATCGACATACCTAGGCCGAACAAACTTGATGAATGACCCCTTTGAATGAGTGAGATGGAGACGGGGAGGAACCACAAGTTCGGGCAAACGATCGTCCCGAAGCTTCGTGCGGCGCTCATCAGTAGCCCGGTCGTCGTCGCCGGCTCGAGATGAGGAGGGACGGCGGCGAGCAGCCAGTTTCTTTGCCTTGGGAGCCATGTAGAGTGTGGAGGGATGAAGCACAGAGAGGGAGGATGAAGAGGAGAAGCCCACTGCAGAGATAGGACAGGAAAGATGAAAAGTAGGGTTTGCGTACAAGGGGGAAGCAGGGGCTCGGTTTGTAGAGGAAAGAGAGGGATTTGAGAGTGGCGAAGAAGAAGGGGACGTGGGTGCCTTTTTAAAGAGGGTGGATTGAAGTTTAGAAGGCAAGGGTCCCACCAAATCCGTCCCCAAACGGCGCGCCCGTTGGTCTTCCCAAACCAGAGCTGCCGCCGTCTGTCGACAGATGACTAGATATCTGTCGACAGATCCATACAGAAATTCTGCCTGACTGATATTTGTGTGGATTTTCAAGGAGAACTCTTGAGCCAAGGTTACACAATGAATAAATAAGGTGTAAAATGGGTATACACACATTGGAACCCACCATAGACATGGATATTAAGGTCCTCCCATTTACCTAAATGGTTTAGACATAATGCCTAAGGAGTTTTAAATTTGAGCATTAAGAGAACACCTTACGGTCTTAGAGAAAGGACACCAATACCCTTGTTTGTTTAAGGACATTGTAGACCAACACTATCCCTAGTGTATGATGATCAAATGATGACTGAAATGAATGTCTAAACTTCATGATAACCATAGACACTAAATGACCTGGTTATTTGAGACACTGTGGAGGCTTCACTCTATTTCAATTTTTTTTTTGCTTGCAACAAATGAATGCAACGGAAAAGTGGTATTTAAGAGAACTTCATACCTTTTGACGTGAGGATAGACATGACAAGTGCCCGTACCCCCAGTTACTCAGTGGAAGTGTCCATCATACCTTTGTATAGAGTTGATGAGATAGCTTTTTGACGCGAGGGCAGACATTTGTGATGCCCATCTCCCCGGTTACTCAGCAATACACATCATTGCTCTACCTTTTACCCATTTGTAGATTGATTTTTTTTTTTGTTGTTTTTCAGAAATAGGTAGCTTTTCTCCATTTCAGATTTAAAATTCCAGATCAAAGAAGGTATATGATTAGCAGTCAATATGAGACATAAAGTTCAATGACCATAAGACTTTTCAAGTTACTTGAGAATAGTGTTTGCCTACAAGGAAATTATTCTAAAGAGTTAGGTGTTTATCCTCTATGATGGTTCAATGTTTTCAAAATGATGTAATCTAAACCCGTGCAAAAGTAGTATGTCCAAATCATGGAGATTTAGGGAATACCATCAATATCACTTGAATATGATGAAGTCAAACATGTATAAATACCCAATAAACATCTTAGATGAAGGACATGAACCTGCTCATGAGTTTGATAAGGGATAGGCATGTATTGACAAGGAAGAGTGTGTCTGTCGACAGCTAGAGGGAGCCTGTCGACAGATGAGCACAGACAGAAGACTGGGTTTTCAGAGCTGTGTCTAGCTGTCGACAGATGAGTTGTCGTCTGTCGACAGGTGTACACAGAGTTCAAAAATTGATGTCTGTGGAACCTGATCTGTCGACAGGGTGTTCATGTCTGTCGACAGCAGCTTATGCAGAGTGGAATCAAGGTTTGAATGAGAGAATAAATGAATATAAAAAGTGAGAGAAGTTGACATGAATATGATATGAATGACTTCCTTCACTAAAACACTCATCTAGCCTGATTTTTACTCCCCCATAGTGTGTGCTTATGTGTACACATACATTCAAGTACAACAAGACACATTTGCACAATTTGAAAACACCAAAGCAAGGATGAAGTGATTTCATGAAGATGTTCAATTTTTGACAAGAAATAGTGAGTGGGCAAAATATAAAGAAACTGAATCCTCATAGAAAGTCAATGACCCTTTCATGCAACATAACTATGGATACTTGGCGGAGAATATTTTCTCACGCATAATGAAAGTTTCCAAACAAGCATGACTTGTTCTTCCACAAATCACCATTTGATATACCTCATAGTTAGTTCACACAAGGAACATATACTTAATATTTGGGTTAAGTTTCATTGTAATTTGCACAAACCCAATTCTCGTCTCAATGTTGTGAATCTATCTTCAGCCAGAGGTTTGGTAAAGATGTCTGCCAGTTGATTTTCAGTGGGTATGAAACTTATCTCCAATGTTTTATTGGCTACTTCATCTCTCAAGAAATGATGACGAATTTCTATGTGTTTTGTCCTAGAATGTTGAATGGGATTCTTTGATAGATTGATTGCACTAGTGTTGTCACATAGGATAGGTGTGCATCCAATGTCAATGTTGTAGTCACACAACTGACTTTTTATCCACAACACTTGTGCCGCACAACTCCCTGCAGCAACATATTCTGCCTCTGCAGTGGAGAGTGCAACCGAGTGTTGCTTCTTGGATGCCCACGAAACCATGCAACCACCAAGAATTTGGCAATACCCACTAGTGCTTTTCCTGTCAATTTTACATCCAGCATAGTCAGCATCAGAATATGAAACCAAGTTAAAGCTACTGCCTGCTGGATACCAAAGACCCAAGTCATGCGTACCTGAGAGATATCTGAATATTCTCTTAACTGCAATTAGATGGCTTTCCTTTGGACTAGATTGGTATCTAGCACAAAGACAAACACTGAATTGTATGTCTGGTCTACTTGCAGTAAGATAAAGGAGTGAGCCAATCATACCTCGAAATTGTTTGGCATCTACCGTTTTACCTTTCTCATCACTTTCTAGCTTAATGCTTGTGCTCATGGGTGTTGAGTCATGTTTAGCTTGTTCAAACTGAAACTTCTTTAGTAGCTCTTTAACATATTTTTCTTGGTTAATGAAGAATCCGTCTTCTAATTGTTTGACCTGCAAACCAAGAAAAAATTGAAGCTCCCCCATAAGACTCATTCAAATTCACTGTGCATATGATTAGAGAATTCTTCACACAGTGAAGGGTTAGTAGAACCAAAGATAATGTCGTCCACATAGACTTGAACAACAATTATGTGATTGCGAACTTTCTTTGTAAAGAGAGTTTGGTCTACCTTACCTCTTGAGTAGTTTTTGCTTACCAGATAGGTGCTCAGCCTGTCGTACCAAGCTCGGGGTGCCTGTTTCAAACCATAAAGAGCTTTGTGCAATTTAAACACATGGTTTGGTTTATCATGATCCTCAAAGCCAGGTGGTTGAGAAACATAGACTTCCTCTTTTATGTAGCCATTCAAGAAAGCAGTTTTAACATCCATTTGAAATAGTTTGAACTTTTTGAACATGCATATGCTAACAAGATCCTTACTACTTCTAGTCTAGCTACAGGTGCAAAGGATTCTTCAAAGTCCACACCAAATTCCTGATTATATCCTTTTGCAACCAGTCTAGCCTTGTTTCTCACCACTTTACCCTCTTCATTTAGTTTATTCCTAAAGACCCATCTTGTCCCAATGACAGATATTTCAGGGGTTCTAGGAACTAAACTCCAGACATTATTTCTTTGAAATTGCCCAAGCTCCTCATGCATAGCATCAATCCATGAGTTTTCTTTTAATGCTTCTTCAACATTTTTAGGTTCCACTTGAGATACAAAAGCTAAATAATCTTGTTCAACTATTTGATTAAGCTGAGACCTAGTTTGAACTGAGTCATTTATGTTACCTATGACATTTTCAAGTGGATGAGCTTTAGAATACCTCACATTAGTAACGGTTGAAGGTCCGGGTTGATCTTGCATTTGAGGAGGTTGTTCTGGAGGAGGGGTGGCTGGAGGACTTTCAACTTGAGGTTGATCTTGTTGTTGTGGATCTTGTGCAGGTACTTCTTCTTCATTTCTGAATAGATGTCCGTCATCTTCATCATCGTACCTACGAAGATATCCACTTTTAGTTTTGAGACTTATTTTAGAGATTGCATGTGGTTTTCTGTGTAGTTCTCCGAGTGTTGTATCTTCAGTTTCATCTACAAACCTGTAAAGATTAGAATTGTTAGACTTGGTTTGAGATTCATCAAATACAACATGTGGAGTTTCTTCCACTTTTCTTGTTTTGAGATTAAACACCCTATAGGCTCTAGAGTGTTCTGAGTATCCAAGAAAAATACCTTGATCGCTTTTGGCTTCAAACTTGTCCAAATCATTTTTATCATTGTTATGTATGAACACTTTTGAGCCAAAAACTCTGAAATACCCAATAGTGGGTTTCTTACCTTTCAGTAGTTCGTAGGAAGTTTTCTTGAATACCGGTCTTACCATGGCTCTGTTAAGGATGTAGCATGACGTGTTTACCGCTTCTGCCCAAAAGGTTCTTGCTAGTTGATTCTCGACCAGAAGCGTGCGAGCCATCTCCACCAAGGTTCTATTCTTCCTCTCCACAACCTCATTTTGCTCTGGAGTTCTTGGGGAGGAAAACAAGTGTTCTATCCCTTGGTTCCTGCAAAAATCAGAGAAAGAGGTATTGTCAAATTCTCCCCCGTGATCAGTGCGGATGGAGCATATTTTGTTGACATTTCCATGCTCAATTTTATTGAAAAATTCTTCAAATTCTTTCATTGCTTCATTCTTGTGAGCCAGAAATTTTACCCAAGTGAACCTAGAGAAATCATCTACAATGACAAAACCATAACGCTTGCCATTGAGACTTAGTGTTCTTGTAGGTCCAAATAGGTCCATGTGCAACAGTTCATAAGCTTTAGAAGTACTCACCGGTGCTTTTGATTTGAAGGATTTTCGGGTTTGTTTTCCCTGTGCACATGCATCACAAAATTTTTATTTTTATTGAATGGGATTTCAGGAAGTCCACTTACCAGTTTGAGCCTCATGATCTTGTGCAACACATTATAGCTAGCATGACCCAGCCTACGATGCCACAATGTAAGCTCGTCTTGTTTGTTTGCTATAAGACACAAATTATCATTTTCTGGATCATCTAAGTCAACCATGTTGATGTTGTTTATTCTTTTTCCAGAAAATTTCAGACTTCCTGTTTCCTTATCAATAATTTGACATGAATTGGATTCAAAGACAATTTTATGACCCTTATCACACAGTTGACTTATGCTAAGCAAGTTGTGATGAAGGCCATCAACAAGTAAAACATTGTCTATGGAGTTAGAGGCAAACATACCAACCTTACCTGAGCCGATGATCTGGCCTTTGTTGTTACCTCCAAAAATCACTTGACCTCCGTCTTTTTCCACGAGCAAACTGAATTTTTCTTTATCGCCCGTCATGTGCCTCGAGCAGCCACTATCCAGGTACCATTTGTTTTGATTGTGGGCTGCTAGGCATTCCTGCACATGTGGATCAGACAAGAGGTTTTGGTACCCAAATTACTTTGGGTGCCGTTGTATCATTCATGCCAAACAGTAAATGCTTAGGGATCCAAACCTGTTTGACTTTCAATTTATTTGGATTGTTCCAGCATTGATTTTCAATATGCCCGACCTTTTTGCAGATTTTGCATGATGAAGGTTTATGAACAACAGTGGGCTTGATATTCTTGGGAGCATGCATTGGCATCTTACCCTTTTGTTGCCTTGTTAATTTGGGTTTAGGAGCATGCTTTTTGTCTTGTCTTGGGCTTGTTGCAAATTCCTTAGATTGACTAGGAACAAACTTGATCAATTTAGGTTCTTGTTTCTTACCCTTTGAAGGATTTTTCTTATTCTTTGAAGGGGTTTGTTTACTTGAACTTGGGCTGGAATCAATGAAATCTGTTAGCAGATTTTTGCCAATTTCCTTTGGCTTTGCATTTTGAAACCCAATCCCATGTCTTGCAACAAACACTTTTGAACCTAGAATTGCATCCAGATTCTGTTTACTTTTGACAAAGCCAGACAAATCTTTTGACTTACCTCTTATTTCCTTTTTAGCTTGTTCCAATCTTTCTTTTAGATTAGCATGCTCACTTTTAAGAGTTTCAAGAGAGTTCATTAGATCATACAATGGAATTGACTTTCTTCTTGAGTGCTTTATTTTCGGACTTGAATTCATAGACTTTTTCAAATAGAACAGTATAAGCTTCTTCCCATTCAGTAATAGAATATGTTTCAAAGGAAGAGCTTACCTCGTTCGAGTCATCACTCCTTGACATGAGACACTGAATCTCATCATCTCCTGAGGTAGCTTGACTGTCCTCGTCTTCAACTTCATCACTCCAAGTGGCCACCATTGCCTTGGCCTTCTTGAAAGTGAACTTGTCCTTCTTCAGCTTCTTTTTGAGCTCGGGGCACTCTCCTCTCATGTGCCCTTGCTTCTTGCACTCATAACAGACAATCTCAGACTTTTTGTTAGTTTCGAATTTATTAGCAAAGTCTTTCTTTTGGAAAGGTTTAGAGTTACCTACACCTCTCCTCTTGTATTTCAGGAATTTTTTGAATTGTCTAGTGAGCATAGCCATTTCATCATTCACACTCTCACTAGACGATTCAGTCACATCACTTTCCTAAATTATCTCCTTTTGGAAGTTGAAGAACTCTTCCTGGAAGCCTTCAAAGCAAGTGACTTCCTAGGATTTTCTTCAGTTTCCTTTCTTTTGACATTCAGTTCATAAGTCATCAGAGAACCAATCAATTCATCTACTTTCATTTTTGAGAGGTCTTTAGAATCCTCAATGACAGTGGCTTTGGTGTTCCATGAGGATGGAAGAGACCGAAGTATCTTCCTCACCAAGTCACTCTCAGAGTATTCCTTTTTAAGACCTTTCAAGCCATTTATAATTATCATGAATCTAGCAAACATGTCAGAGATGGTTTCATTATTATTCATTTTGAACATTTCATATTCTGAAACTAACATGCTTACCTTTGATTCTCTTACCTCAGACGTACCTTCATAGATCAGCTCAAGCTTGTCCCACATCTCCTTTGTTGAGGTGCATGTGGAGACTCTCGAGTATTCCTTCGGATGGACCGCGCATTGCATCATGTTGAGTGCGCTCCAGTTGAGTGTCCCCTTGGCGATCTGGTCCTTAGTCCAGGTATCCTCGTCCTGAGGCAATTCGTATGCTCCTTTGATCTGACTATTTCCCATAGTTCAAAATTCTGTGCTCGTAGAAACACCTGCATTCAATTTTTCCAATACGGATAGTCAGTGCCATCAAAGAAGGGTGGCCTGGTCACTGAGTGTCCCTCGGCCATATACCCCTTGTTAGACTCCATTTGACTGTAAATCTCCTGATCATAAGATCAAATAAGTAAAGCAGTAAATCGGAGAAACTCGGCTCTGATACCAATTGAGGGGTTGCGGAATTCCCAATATGGTAATCTACAAGGGGGGTTGAATAGATTACTGTCTATTAGAAAGATTATCACCTTCTTTTCGCAAGAACACAGATTGTTGAAGCAATATTCAGAATTCGAACTAAGTGTGGATATGTGTGACTTGATAACAGATAGAGAGCAAACTATAAAGCATGTGTACAGACACCGTGCCTATCAATCATCTAACGTAAATTCATGCAAACCACAGGACACGAAGATTTACGTGGTTCGGAGTACACAACTCGTGTATCCTACATCTACGGGCCACACACACACGCAGAGCAATCTACTTATGAGCTAGTTCACAAACTACAACTCACACACACGTGTTATCTGATGTGAAACCACGATCAGAACAACACCCACACACATGTATCAAGCACAAGAACTGCTTGAAACACAACACACACACACAGATATGAAAAAGAAGAACAGAGAAGAGTTTTAGAGTTGAAGAACAAATCCAGATTGTAAACTCTTCTTGTAAACGTCTGACTGGACTTCAAGCTTCGTCTTGATGATCACAAGTTGATGGAGACACTTGAATCCACGACGTTCAGGCTTCACCTTCCGCTGGAGAGACTTCTCTTCTTGGTTCTAGGCCGTAGGTTAAAGCAGAGCCGCAGAACAAGACTTCTTTTGAGAACTCTTTAGGGTTTTTGCTTGGAGGCTGCTTGTGTACGTGATTTATTTCAAAAGGATGTATATATATTGGTGTTTACATATGGAGAGTCGTGGTACAAAGAAACACCAACTTGGGCAATGTTATATCTTTTCGTATCTAAAGATTCTGTTCGTCTGTCGATAGGTCTGGCTGCATCTGTCGACAGATTGCAACAGGTTTGCAACATACAGAGATCTTGGATTTCAGGTCTGTGGGATCTGTCGACAGTCGACTTGCATCTGTCGACAGATATCTACAGTCCAGATATCTAGAACTTCTGTCAGTGACATCTGTCGACAGCCGATGGGCATCTGTCGACAGATGGCTGTAACCTGAGCTTTGAGCTTTTTTGGCTGACCATATCTGTGAGATCTGTCGACAGGAACATTGTGGTCTATCGACGGGTGACATGGTTCACAGCTTTTTGTGATTTTTTTTCTTTTGTTTTGTGATAGCTTGGCTTTAAGCATTTGTACCTACATGATAGAACATATAAAGTTAGATATTATGAGTACATAGATAACCAAGTAGTATCAAGTTCTTTGTCATGTATCAAACCTCAAACTTATCTATCATCAAAAACATGTTGTTAAAAATATTAGAATGAAAACCCAACATAGTCATCCTCATGTCAAGACATTAATGAATTATGAAACATAAGATACGTCGTTATACTGCCTTTGTTCTCTTGAGTTATTTTTCATACCTTGACTCTATGAATGATCATGTTCCTTTTACTATGAGCTTGTCATTGAAACTCCGTGGCCGTAATATGAATATGTTTGTTCGGCACAATATGGGACTTCGGTCCATTTGATCAATGCCTATGCAATAGGGGCCCTGTCTGGTCCTGGGGAGGAGCGCCCCAACGTACTTATTAACCGCGGGAGTATGGACTTGTGGTGCGTGGCATGGTACTGATACAATAAGCAAGAGTTGTGAAAATTGTGCCTTTGTTTGGTATGATAAGTTTGATTTGATATGATATGATAAGATTTGATATGATACGTCTGATCATGTGAACGCATGATATCTGTATGAATATGGCCAATCTCTTTTGATACGATTCTATTCTTGAAATATTTGTCCCTTGTATATGCAACTCGACATTTGATCTGAAGTGATATCTGTTCTACTCTGCTATTCAATCTGTTAGTATTTCATGCATTGTCATCATATACATGTTCATATCTTGCCTAATTAGAATGTTAATCACATATATTAGTGCCCGCACGATATTGAGATGTAAACCCTACGGAGCTAGTTCACTCACCCTTTCATCCTGCCCTTTTCAGGTAGTGATGAGGAACTAGAGGAGACTGATGGGTCAGAGCAAGAGTGATGAGCAACCGCCATATGAGGAGTTGACAGTTTAGGAATATATATTTGAATAGACTATGTATTATAGAAATATTTTCATTTGAATAATGAACTCTTTTCAGTGAGTCCTCTTTATGTAAGGTTGTAACTAGTGGATTGAAATGGAATAAAGAGTACCTTTGATGACATTATTATGGTCTGAAATGTGTGGTTATATGTAATTGTTACTCTGCGTTACTCAACTGTGATACACCTATTTGTATCGTTCACGTCTCCCGGTATTTATTTCGCTGCTAAATATCGGGGCGTGACAGTTGGTATTAGAGCCTTAAACTTTAGGATCCAAGGGAATCAGAACATAGAATGAAACTAGGTCACACGAGTCAAAATCTGTCGTACCTAATGTGAGCTTGGGTAGAACCATGGGAATAGAAGTCACATGTGATATATTTAGATGATTGACTTATATTATTATCTTGAAGGTACTTATTACCTCAATGGCCACTGAACGTGCCCAGGCTAGGAACATGCAACAAACAATACAGAACTTGACTCAGGCTATCCTGCAAGCCACCTAGGGTGGAGGTAACCGTGGAGCCGGTGATCTCCATCAGAAGTTTCGGAATATAGATCCGCCTAGGTTTGAAGGGAGTACTGACCCAGATGTTGCTGAACACTGGGTTAAGGAAATTGAAAGGATATTCAGGGTCATGCAATGCACAGACCAAAACAAAGTACTACTGGCGACTTTCCAATTAGAAAAGGATGCCAGGGCATGGTGGGAGTCGGTAGAAGCAACACTGAATGGCCAGCAACTAACATGGGCTCAGTTCATTGAGCAATTCAACACCAAGTACTTTTCTGAGAGGGTCCAGGAACAAAAAGTAGCCGAATTTGCGGCTTTGAAGCAGAGAGGGCTCAATGTGGCCGAGTATGAGGCCCAATTCTCTCGTCTGTCTCGATATGTTGTTCACTTGATTGGGACAGAAAGGATGAAGGCAGAACACTTTCTGAACGGCTTGAGGCCCCAGTTCATCACTCAACTGGCGCCAATGGACATTCAAACCTATGCTGACATGGTAAAGAAGGCTCAGTTACTGGAGGATGCTATGGAGACTGCCGAAAGAATTAAGGGAAAATCCGTGAAAAGGGAGCAAGTGTCTTCTACAGGAAGGTATCAGCCGACCATTGGGAAGAAGAGGCCCAGTGGCGGAGTAAATGAACCAGCTGATAAAAAGCCAAAGGAGTTAGGTAAGCAGATAGTAGTGACAACGGGAGAAAGGTGCAAACACTGTGACAAAGCTAGTCACCGATCTGAACAATGCTGGAGAGCGCAAGGGAGATACCTGCGCTGTGGGAGTCGTGACCAGAGGATCTCGGACTTCCCAATGCTGAAAGAACATGCCCCTCAGGACAGACATCCGAATGGACAGAAGAGGCAAGGCCGCTTGCAAGCTATTCAAGAACCTGAAGCTACTGAAGAAGGAGGTATCGTGGAAGGTACACTTACTATTCTTTCCCGACCCGCATATGTTCTCTTTCATACGGGAGCTACGCATTCCTTTATATCTCAAACATTTGTTGATACCCTACCTGTGAAACCCATCCCAATGAAATCCGGAATAGTTGTGTCAACCCCGATTGGTCCTGGCACCGATCTTACAAACCATATGCCATCTAGTGAAGTGTTGATTGAAACCCAAAACCTACCAGCAAATTTAATATGTATGGATATGGAGGGGTATGATGTAATACTGGGAGCAGACTGGTTGTCTGAACATGGAGCTAGTATCAACTGCAGGAGAAGTCGGGTAACCTTTAGCCATTACCCAAAACTAGTGTTCACAGGGGATAGAAACCGCAGGAGATTGTCACTTATCTCTGTACTACAAGCCAAAAGGATGATGAGGAAAGGTTGTATGACCTTTCTTGCTGTTGTTGTCATCACAAAGAAGGAAGTCAAAGTTGAGGACATCCATGTTGTCAGCGAATACACTGATGTTTTTTCCGAAGACTTTCCAGGAATTCCCCCTAAGCGAGAGGTCGATTTTACCATCGAATTGGTCCCTGGAGCAGCACCAGTATCTAGGGCACCATATAGAATGTTCCCCGCAGAACTGAAGGAATTAAAAGAGCAATTGATGGAACTATTAGAGAAGGGATTCATCCGACCAAGTACATCACCATGGGGTGCACCTGTACTCTTTGTCAAGAAGAAAGATGGGTCGATGAGGCTGTGTATAGACTACAGGCAACTAAACCAGTTAACCATCAAGAACAAATATCCCCTGCCAAGAATTGATGAGTTGTTTGATCAATTATCTGGAGCTAAATACTTCTCTAAAATAGATCTCAGATCCGGCTATCACCAATTGAGGATCAAAGGAGAAGACATTCACAAGACAGCCTTCCGAAGCAGGTATGGGCATTATGAATTTATTGTTATGCCTTTCGGACTAACAAATGCCCCTGCAGTTTTTATGCAGTTGATGAATAGCATTTATCGCCCATATCTTGATAAATTTGTGGTGGTATTCATCGATGATATATTGATCTATTCCAAGACAAAGGAAGAGCATGAGGAGCAATTGAGGATTTCATTATAGATTTTAAGGGAGAATAAATTATATGCCAAGCTAAGTAAATGTGAATTCTGGCTTGAGGAGGTATCCTTTTTAGGACATGTGGTAACCAAGGATGGTATCGCTGTTGATCCATCAAAGGTTGAGGCTGTACTAAAATGGGAAAGACCAACAAGCGTCACAGAGATCAGGAGCTTTCTCAGATTAGCAGGATATTATCGAAGGTTTATAAAGGATTTCTCATAGATTGCAGTGCCATTAACCAAGCTGACCCGGAAGGAAAATCCGTTTGTATGGACCGATGAATGTGAAGAAAGCTTTAACAACTTGAAGAAGTGTCTGACTACTGCTCCTGTCCTCGCCTTACACACTGAAGAGGGAGGATTTGAAATTTATTCAGATGCTTCTAGAACAGGTCTGGGATGCCTCTTAATGCAATAAGGGAAAGTAATTGTTAGTTATGGGTGTCCTCAAGCCAATCATAACTTGTACAATCTTGTTCTTTAATAATAATAATAAGGCTTTTATATTCATTATGTGTAATTTGTTTATCGTTTCATTATGAAGTCCATGAATATGCGCAATGGATACTAATTATGATGAGATCATAACAATGGGATTAATGTCCTTTAAATACATATTCTTAATTGTTCCTAGTCGGAGGATATTTGAGAAGGACATCGAATATCCGGTTAGACTAGTACAGGTTGCACCTGCTCATATGATGAGGGTGACTAGTCTCATAGTCACTTGTGTGGAGACACTAAGCTGAATCTGTAGGTGTTCATTGGAGAATGAGTTTTTTTTTTTTTTTTTAACTCAGCTAGATACCTGTTAGGGAAAGCAGGAGAGCGCTCCCCCCTTCAGAGAAGGGGAGAGTAGTTTGCTCCACCACTCAACACCTGACAGGGAAATTTTATTAGAAAGAGAAGTTTTTACAGAAGAAACCTAGGGCCTGATAGAAGGGTAACCTATCTTATCAAGACGATAGGAACCCCTTACAGAAGAAGGAAGATCAGCCCAGGTACACCAAACTTTAAGAATCTGAGGAGTAGAACAACCTACACCTGCTAAAGAATCTGCAACCTGGTTAGCCTCCCTGAAAATGTGGCAGATCGAAGCTTGCATCCTTGTACACTGGAGCAGTATATCATTAATAATGTAGATCAAATGCCAAGGGCAAGCAGCAGAGCATTGTAAAATACACACTAAAACTTGTGAATCAGACTCAACCAAAACAGAAGTAAAACCTCTTTGATAGCACAGAGCAAGACCATCCCTAAGAGCAAGAGCCTCCGATTGAAGGCTGGAGTGGACATCTGGGTAATTTGCAGCAAAGGCGAACAACAAATTACCATGCGAGTCACGTAACATACCCCCACCAGCCGCAACACCAGTAGCAGATTGGAAGGCCCCATCAACATTTAACTTGAACCGACCAGATGGTGGCAAAAACCAGCGAACCACCCTAGGAGGCAACGGAGCACTAGCAAGCACTTGGATACTCCAACAGTTTAAAAAACCACGCTGAGAGGAAGTGAGATTGGTCCCTTTAAAAGCATAAGCACTAGCAACATCACGAACAACAATCATCACTCTATAAAGAATACACTGGATGGTAATGTTACCTAACTGTCAACCAGCTAGATTCATTGTCACAGTGGCGTGATTGGTCCTTAGACCTGAGACACCAAGGACACCTTGTTGGTGTACTTCTAGATTTTGACCTTAACTTATAGATCTCTAGCCATGGGGTCTTAATCAGTTAAGTATTCGGATCTAGCGGAATGCCTTCGAAGGTGATTGTGTGGTCAACATGGGATCGCTCGCTCTCGGTAATAAGAGAGTGAATGCTCTAGGGAAAGATGCCTAATAGTCCCTAGCCAGGGCATGACTACTTATCAGAAAAGGAGTTTTCTGATATTGTTATGTGGCATCTAATCCAAGTGAGTGCGCGTATTAGGGTTTGACAGTTGACCATACCCTAAGTGCACTCGGGAGCATTGTACGAGCGAAGGATTATAGTCACGTGGTATCTGTTGACACAAAAGGTTCCTTGAATGGGTTGCTGAACCCCAATGCTTTCCAGGATCAAGTGGTGTTGCTGGCACCCAACTTGATTGGAAGCCCGGTCAATTATCGTGAGACGATAATTGATTATGTAATTAATTAATATGAGATATTAATTAATTATAGTAAGTCAATAAAGAGTTATTGGGCTTAATGGGCTGAAAATTGGACTAGCACTTGGGCCTAGAGGGTCACACGCAATAGAGTTCCGAGCAGACTGGGCAGGATGACTGATATAAACATTAACTGGGTTTTTGTGAAAAACCGCAGAGTCTATATATACACGTGGAGAGTTAAACCCTGGCCCAAGCTCCAGGCTCTCTCCCTGGCCGCCACCTCCTCTCTCTCTCCCTGGGCGCCCCCACCTTCTCTCTCTCCTCTCTCTGGCACATAGTGGAGTTGAGATCCGAGAGACGCGTGGAGAACGAGGAGATCCTGTCTGTGTCCGGAGCTCACGTGGATACGTCTAGAGGCCGGACTCCTGAACGGCTTAAAGCACCAGCGCCTCCAGGGCTACCTCCTCCCTGGATTCGGGAGTTTTGCAACCCCGCAAAGGTAAAGATCGGATCTTCCTACGCGCGAGTTCTCCGTTTTTGTTCGATTTCGACCGCCGGCAACGATATCAACCTGAGGGAATCACGTTTCCTCTGCGCTCTGTACGATTCCTTACAGTGGTATCAGAGACAGGTTGCTGGCTCGGTCGGAATCGGCGTCATATGAATGTCATTTCATGTGTTTTCGTCGATTCGCGTTCTGCATGAATCCCTAATTTTTACCTCGTTCTTGGGTCGCACATGGGATGCGCACTTCCCGTTTGGTACATGGAAGTTGTTCCTGGTACCAAGGGCTTCGCAAAGAACCCTTCGTGGTGTCGTTTGGCCCTCTGTAGAGACCACACAACCCTCTGCAAGATGCCTTCGTTGTGCAGGTTTCGCTTTCTTGGACAGTCCAAGATGGGGCGATTTTTGCAGGTTTTTGGGGTTTTTTCGGGGATTTCTGGGCGATGGGAGGCGGTCTCCGGCGCCGTCCGCGGCCACCGGGGGCGGCGCGGGGGCCTGCGGGGCCACCCTCCGCCGGTGGGCGGCGGCGGCTAGGGTTTCACCCTAGCCGCGCGCCCCTCCGTTCGGGCGGAGGGGGCGACCCCGCGCGGGGCGCCCGCGGGTAAGTCCCGGGCGGACCCCCCCCCCCCCCCCCCCCGCGGGTCCCGGGCTGGCGGATCCGATCTGTGTCGGATCCGACCAGACCAGATCCACCAGACCCAAACCCCTTCCCATTTTTTAGTTTTTTAAATGGTTTTTAAATTATTTAAACACCAGAAAAATTCTTAAAAAATTCCATAAAATTTGAAATTAGTTTTAAGAGCTTTTAAAATTGTTTTAGCTCTTTGTAAATTAATTTTCAGATGCTTGACCCAAAATTTAATTAGTTTAAGGGAATTCTAAAATTGTTTTAGTTATTTCCTACCATCTAATTAATGCATGTTAATTAATTTAAGAATGTGATTCTTGTCAAATTAATTAACAGTAAATTTTGGCGGATTCATGCAGCAACGATGAATGGCGTTTATCTAATGTTGATTAGATGTTATCCATGTTAGCTAAATTGTTTAGTTAAATGGTTTTCAAAATATAATTATTATATTTTTGAAATAAAAGTTATTTCAGAAGTAATTATGTGATAATTGCTTATTGATGCATGTGATGTGTTGATGTGTGGATGGATGATCATGGACTTAAATATCATGTGATGATGTTTATGTATTATGGCATGTGATGTAATTTATGAGGACTGCATGCCTCCCTCTCTTCCTCTTTTAAATCCGGGTTGTACATTCTATCTCCCTCCTTTTATGTACTCCCCTTGACTTGTTCAAGGTTTCTTATTATTATCTGATGTATATTTATGGGCCTGCGAGCCCAATTTAATGTTACTTGTAATTTTAAGAAGCAGATTGGCGGAGATGGAGGAGAGTACCATGCAAGGCCTTCCTGAAGATAGAATTACATCAAGCAAAAGCATTCGATGCCGGACTGCCATATGTTTGCCATGTTTGTGGATTACCAACTGGCTTTGGTAATGCCACTCTAGGTTAAAGTCCATGATCATCCATTGTTTTTCTTCATATATATGATATATGTGGAATGTGCTATGATATATATAATTAAATATATGATATTCCAAATTCTATATATCAATAGCACGCAGATATAGAGACCAAGATAAAATATGTCAAAATCCCTCCTCGTTCAAACTTTAAGCCGTAGCGTAATCATTTAGAATGAATTACGTGGCCCTCCATCATTATAGTTTTAGGATTGCCATTAGATCGGGCAAGTTTGTTGTGCTATCCACAAGGCTTGCCAAATCTGATGACAGACTAAAACTATGGCATGGTGATGCCTTAAACGGGGTAGAGGAACGGTGTAGCTTTGTTGTGCTATCCACAAGGGCTACATCCAAATCTATGCTCGTTACGTAATGATGGTACTGCTTAGACTGGATTTAATGACTTGTTGTGCTATCCACAAGGTCATTAAAATTCAGGGGCCAAAATAAGATCAGATATTGCAAGAGTTGCAAGTGTCAAGAGTTGACTACTTTCAGATCACAGTATGGTTTGTTGTGCTATCCACAAGATCATGCTATGAGTCTGTAAGATTTCGATCCCCACTAGGAGACCGTTGGAGTCTCCCATTCTGTATATCTGAGGGTTACACAGTCTGTCGGAAAATAGTGGGAGCTAATCTTGATTAACGTCCTAATCTAGATTTAATTATTATTATGAACATCTGCTAATTGTGTTTACATTTCCTTTATAGGCAAAAATGTCGTCAAGTAACCCACTCCGTGGCATACTGGATGCCAATAAATTGACAGGCCCGAACTACTCGGATTGGCTCAGGAATCTGAAGATTGTCCTCAGGTCTGAGCGCATTGCCTATGTCCTGGAAGGTGAGATCCCCGCTGAACCACCTCTAGATGCACCTGAAGGGGAAACACTTGAATTTGCGAAGTGGAAGGAGGATTCCACTCTAGCCCAATGCTACATGCTTGCCTCAATGAGCAATGAGTTGCAAAGGTAGCATGAGAACATGGATGCTAGATCCATCATGCAGCACTTGCAGGAGCTCTTTGAAGAGCAGAGCAGGGTGGAGAGATATGAGATATCCAAGGCCCTGTTCAGAGCTCGCATGGCAGAGGGGTCTTCAGTACAGACTCATGTGCTGAAGATGATAGAGTGGATTGAGAGGCTCGAGGGGCTTGGTTTTCCTCTTGAAAAGGAACTAAGCACAGACCTCATTCTCCAATCACTTCCAGATTCATATTCCCAGTTCATTGTGAACTTCACAATGAACAAGATTGAGGTGAGTTTAGCTGAGATGCTCAACATGCTGAAGACTGCTGAGGGCAACCTTAAGAAGGAAAAGCCCACTGTTCTCATGGTTGGAAAGTCCAACAAGAAGAGGAGAGCAGTGCAAGCCTTTAAGAAAGGCAATGCAAAGAAGCAGTCCAAGCAGAAACAAAAGAAGGACATAAGCAAAGGAGAAGAAATGGGCGAGTGCTTCCACTGCAAGAAAAAGGGGCACTGGAAAAAAAAGTGCAAGGACTACCTTGCAATGAAGTCTCAGGAGAAGTAGAAGCTTGGCGAAGCTTCAGGTATCTATATGATAGATCTTCACTTGTCCATTAGAGATTCCACATTTTGGGTTTTAGACACTGGATGTGCTTCTCATGTCTGCAATGATATGCAGGTGTTGACAAGTAGAAGGAAGCTGAGCAAGGGCGAGGTGAACTTAAGGCTTGGAAACGGCGCAAGTGTTGCTGCACATACTGTGGGGACAGTGAAGCTCAAGTTACCCTCAGGAGATTTACTTTCATTAGATGATTGCTACTTTGTGCCTAGCATTATTAAGAACATTGTTTCTGTTTCTTGTTTAGACAGAATTGGATACAAGTTTACCATTGAGAACAATAGTTGTTCAGTTTATTTGAGAAATAAACTAGTTGCTTTAGCAAATTTGGTAAATGGTTTGTATCTACTTGATGTTTCTTATGCAAATCTCATGTTGATGTTTCTCCTAAGAGAAGTAAGAATAGTGTGAACACTGCCTACTTGTGGCATTGTAGGCTTGGTCACATTGGCGAGAATAGGCTTCAAAAGTTGCATAAGAATGGATACTTGGATCCATTTGATTATGAATCATATGCAACTTGCGAATCCTGTTTAATGGGTAAGTTGACCAAATCTCCATTTAGTGGACATGGAGATAGGGCCAAGGACATATTGGAACGAATACACTCAGATGTATGTGGTTCAATGTCTACCCAAGCCAAGGGTGGCTACTCATACTTTATTACATTCACGGATGACTACTCAAGGTTTGGATTTGTTTACTTAATGAAGTACAAATATGAAGCTTTTGGGAAGTTCCAAGAATTTAAGAATGAAGTTGAGAAGCAAACTGGAAAAAGTATTAAAATCCTACGGTCAGACCGAGGAGGTGAATACTTGAGTACAGAGTTCACACAATTCTTAAAGGATAATGGTATCCTTTCTCAATGGACTCCTCCCTATACACCACAGATGAATGGTGTATCGAAAAGGAGGAATTGCACCTTGTTGGACATGGTACGATCCATGATGAGCCGTTCACAGTTACCAGTTTCTCTATGGGGATATGCGCTAGAGTCAGCGGCATATCTACTGAACAGGGTTCCCAGTAAATCTGTGTCTTCTACTCCATATGAGATATGGAAGGGTAGAAAGCCTGGTTTTAAACATGTTAAAATTTGGGGCTGTCCTACCCACGTGAAGAGACACGACCCAGATAAACTCGAATCTAGAACCGATAAGTGCAGGTTTGTTGGATACCCAAAAGAAACGTTTGGGTACTACTTTTACCATCCTGGTGAACAAAGAGTGTTTGTCGCTAGGAGAGCTGTCTTCTTGGAAGAGGAGTTCCTTACCCAAGAGGACAGTGGGAGTAAGGTAGATCTAGAAGAGGTTCTAGATCCACAAACTGTGCAAAGTCCACCAGTTGAAACATCGGTTCTGAAACCTGTTCAGAAATATACACACATTCAGCGTAGGTCTGGTAGAGTACCTAGACAGCCTGAAAGATATGTTGGACATATCAGTGAAGGCATGTCTTATAATGAGGATGATGATGCAAAGACCTACCAAGAGGCTGTTGATAGTCCTCAGTCAGGGAAATGGCGAGATGCCATGAATTCTGAGATGCAGTCCATGTACACCAACCAAGTTTGGAACTTGGTAAACTTGCCTGAAGGTATGGTACCTATTGGGTGCAAGTGGATCTCTAAGAGAAAGATCGGTGTGGATGGACAGATCGACACTTATAAGGCAAGGTTGGTGGCAAAGAGGTATCGTCAAAGGCAAGGAATTGACTATGACAAAACTTTCTCACCAGTTGCCATGATAAAGTCGATCAGAAATCTTCTCGCCATTGCTGCATACTTTGATTACGATATCTGGCAGATGGATGTAAAGACTGCTTTCCTCAATGGAAACATTGAGGAAGAAGTGTATATGATACAGCCTGAGGGTTTTACATCCAAAGAGTGTCCAGATAAAGTATGCAAGCTTCAAAGGTCTATCTATGGATTGAAGCAAGCTTCTCGTAGTTGGAACATAAGGTTTGATGAGACTATCAAATCTTATGACTTCATTAAGAATGAAGATGAACCATGTGTGTATAAGAAAATCAGTGGGAGTGCTATCACTTTTCTCATACTTTACGTTGATGACATCTTGCTCATTGGAAATGATGTAGGGATGTTATCATCAGTAAAGGTTTGGTTGTCAAAGAACTTCTCCATGAAGATTTGGGAGAAGCATCCTACGTATTGTGAATACGTATCTATAGAGATAGATCTAAGAGGATGCTTGGCTTGACCCAATCCATGTACATAGATACTATTGTCAAAAGGTTTGGCATGGAAAATTCCAAGAGAGGTCTCATACCAATGAGACATGGGATTAATCTCTCTAAGGATCAGTCTCCTAAGACTCCTGAAGAGAGGGCAGTCATGGATAGAGTCCCCTATGCTTCGGCTATAGGGTCTATCATGTATGCCATGCTATGTACAAGGCCTGATGTAGCATTTGCTCTAAGTGTTACGAGCAGATATCAGGCAAATCCAGGTGAAACACACTGGATGACAGTGAAGTGTATCCTTAAGTACTTGAGAAGGACTAAGGATATATTTCTGGTTTATGGAGGAGGGGACTTGAAACTTCGGGCATATACTGACTCGAGTTTCCAGTCAGATCCAGATGATAGCAAGTCTACATCTGGGTTTGTGTTCACCTTAAACGGAGGTGCAGTAAGCTGGAAGAGTTCCAAGCAAGAAACCACTGCAGACTCGACGACAGAAGCTGAGTATATTGCTGCAACTGAAGCCGCCAAGGAGGCAGTGTGGATGAAGAAATTCATCACCGACCTTGGTGTGGTGCCGAGTGACTCTAATCCGATCCCATTGCTGTGTGACAACAATGGGGCCATTACGCAAGCGAAAGAGCCGCGGTCTCATCAGAAGTCGAAGCACATTCTGAGGCGATTTCACCTGATCAGGGAGATTATCACTAGAGGAGATGTACTGGTGGAAAGAGTTCCTTCAGTTGACAACATTGCAGATCCACTGACGAAGCCTCTGACTCAAATTGTGTTTGAGCGCCACCTAGAGTCTATGGGTTTAAGACATAAAGGTGATTGGCTTTAGTCCAAGTGGGAGATTGTTAGTTATGGGTGTCCTCAAGCCAATCATAACTTGTACAATCTTGTTCTTTAATAATAATAATAAGGCTTTTATATTCATTATGTGTAATTCGTTTATCGTTTCATTATGAAGTCCATGAATATGCGCAATGGATACTAATTATGATGAGATCATAACAATGGGATTAATGTCCTTTAAACGCATATTATTAATTGTTCCTAGTCGGAGGATATTCGAGAAGGACATCGAATATCCGGTTAGACTAGTACAGGTTGCACCTGCTCATATGATGAGGGTGACTGGTCTCATAGTCACTTGTGTGGAGACACTAAGGTGAATCTGTAGGTGCTCATTGGAGAATGAGTTCACTGAACTGATCCGTTATCAATCGCTGGATAGTAATGTTACCTAACTGTCAACCAGCTAGATTCATTGTCACAGTGGCATGATTGGTCCTTAGACCTGAGACACCAAGGACACCTTGTTGGTGGACTTCTAGATTTTGACCTTAACTTATAGATCTCTAGCCATGGGGTCTTAATCAGTTAAGTGTTCGGATCTAGCGGAATACCTTCGAAGGTGATTGTGTGGTCAACATGGGATCGCTCGCTCTCGGTAATAAGAGAGTGAATGCTCTAGGGAAAGATGCCTAATAGTCCCTGGCCAGGGCATGACTACTTATCAGAAAAGGAGTTTTCTGATATTGTTATGTGGCATCTAATCCAAGTGAGTGCGCGTATTAGGGTTTGACAGTTGACCATACCCTAAGTGCACTCGGGAGCATTGTACGAGTGAAGGATTATAGTCACGTGGTATCTGTTGACACAAAAGGTTCCTTGAATGGGTTGCTGAACCCCAATGCTTTCCACGATCAAGTGGTGTTGCCTGGCACCCAACTTGATTGGAAGCCTGGTCAATTATCGTGAGACGATAATTGATTGTGTAATTTATTAATATGAGATATTAATTAATTACAGTAAGTCAATAAAGAGTTATTGGGCTTAATGGGCTGAAAACTGGACTAGCACATGGGCCTAGTGGGTCACACGCAATAGAGTTCCGAGCAGACTGGGCAGGATGACCGATATAGACATTAACTAGGTTTTTGTGAAAAACCGCAGAGTCTATATATACACGTGGAGAGTTAAACCCTGGCCCAAGCTCCAGGCTCTCTCCTTGGCCGCCACCTCCTCTCTCTCTCCCTGGGCGCCCCCACCTTCTCTCTCTCCTCTCTCTGGCACATGGTGGAGTTGAGATCCGGGAGACGCGTGGAGAACGAGGAGATCCCGTCTGCGTCCGGAGCTCGCATGGATACGTCTAGAGGCCAGACACCTAAACGGCTTGAAGCACCAGCGCCTCTAGCGCTACCTCCTCCCCAGATTCGGGAGTTTCGCAACCCCGCAAAGGTAAAGATCAGATCTTCCTACGCGCGGGTTCTCCGTTTTTGTTCGATTCCGATCGCCGGCAACGATATCAACTTGAGGGAATCACATTTTCGCTGCGCTCTATACGATTCCTTACAGTAATAACATATTCCTCAAGACAGTTGAAGATCCACGAAGTGAACTACTCGGTTAATGACCTGGAGTTAGCAGCTGTAGTATTCGCCTTGAAGATTTGGAGGCATTATATCTATGGTGAGCAATTTAAACTCTTTTCTTGTAACGTCGCGCGTTTTTTCGGATCTTCGTGGATCCTCGGTTTAGCGTATGGGGTGGTCACACCTTGACCAGTGCGACTTATGTTGTGTGTTTCTTATTGGATCCTTACCGGAGTTGGTTATGGATCTGTGTTGGTGTTCAGTGCGATGGACATCAACAGTGGATTGGCGTCTAGGTTTGTGACGTTTACTATGTGTTGGCGGCAATGGTGTTGCCGTTAACATGTTCTTGGCGGCCATCGATGTGGACGTCTACCATTGAACTTGGCGGCGAGCAATGTGGACGCCTAGTTGTGACGGTTTGGTTAGCGGCGCAGAGGTTGACGTTAACCTGAGGCGCCTGTGTTTTTAGGGGCAACCCGAGCCTTCTTATTTCCCCACCTTCTCCCCTCCTTTTCCCCCACCTGTACCCTTGTGCCTCTTCACTACTTCCGGCGGTCGATGGGAGCACATGGGAAGGCCGTGATGCGCGCAGCAGCGGCAGATCAGGCGGGGAATGACGGATTGGAGGGTGGTATTCGCTGGAAGCTCCTGAGGGTTCGGTGCAAATCGAGGTTCTATCGGGGTTTATATGCGTTTCTGAGGTAGGGACGTAAACCCTTTAGCTTCTCTTGTGTATTATTCCATGCCTGTTGCGTGTAATTTGCGTAGAATCGTGATTTTGGGGAGGTTTTCCTTTCTGTCGGGTTTTAGGGTGGTTTGGGCGATCCATGCGTTGGATCATGTTTTTCCGACATTACGGTGGTGTGTGGTGGTGAGAGGAAGTGTTCCCTCTTCATCACGTCGCAGTTTTGAGGGTTGGATTGCTCTTAGGGGATGTGGTTTATGGCTGGTTCAGCTGTTGGGAGCTGAAGAAGTCAACGTCAAGGGATGTTGATGTTGAGTTCTTCAGGGAAAAGATAAACGGCGTGATCGTTTGCCATTAAACTCTTTAGGGAAGATCTTGACGGCAAGGTTGGTTGCGGTTAGGTTCTTCAGGTAAAATATTAACGACAATCGATGTTGCCGTTAGTCCCTCGTTAGCGGCAGTCGATATTGCCGTCTATCCGCTGGTGAGTTCCCAGCAAGCTGTGTTTCCTTTTTCCGCGATTTATGGTGTTGGACGTGTGGTGCACCCTGTTGGTGTATTATACACGTGGTGTCTACGTGGTTTGGGTGTTGTGCATGTGGTTTGTGTGTGCATGGCACATTGTACGTTATTATGTTAATTGTATTCCAAAAATTGTGGTGACTTTGTGGTGTTATGGCAGTGAGGTTCTTGTGTGAGCCTAGCCAAGAATTGGCAGTGTTTTTATGATTCGGATGACATGCATGTGTAAGCATGGCTAGAGGTCGATATTATGATTATTATAATGTGATTTATGTGGTTATATTGTAATACTTGGGCAGTGAAGGTCCACACCGACCTAGCCCTGGTCTGTTGTTGTCCTTCGAAGAATATTATACTGATTTATGTGTAAAGTGGTGTGTGTGCTGCCACGGAGGTCACGAGGTGGCCGATGTTAGGCTATAGTGTTATTATTAATATGGTTCATATATGTGTTTGTGTAGGCTAGCTTGTAGGTCACGAGTGACCAGGACAAGCTACTCTTCACACGTGTATCGTGATTTGTAATAAATGTGTAAGTGTTGTGGTTTGTGTATTGCCGAGTGTGGTGGTCCGGCGCCTATTCCGGAATGCCTCTCTAGTCGGGTACCCCAGGTTCTTTGTGAGCCAGGCACATGTGTTTGTTGTGCTCGGAGTTTGTCCCGGTACAGTGTGGTACCGTCGAGGTCTGTGTCGTCTTCCTGGACACCCTCACTCCTGTGTTTAAGTTGTACGTCTAGCTGAGGGAAAGACGACAGTAGGGTAGTGGCTTGTGTTTGTGGGTGTGCAGTCGCTTGTAGCGCGCTCGTAGTTGGGGGTACGGACACTAGTAGTCGACACTGGTCCCCAGCTAGTCCTGTTTTTCAGTGCCTCACTTTAGGGTGCTCCGGCCAAAGACTCTAGAGGTGCCAGGCATGGACCTGCAGCTGTGTGTCTGCAGGTGTGGTGTTGGTTGGTCTCCACAGTTGTTTGACTTGTTCTCGTGGAGCGGCAGTTAGACCTTTCGTCTGTGACTGCGAGACTGAGAGGTTGTTCTTGTGTTGTGTTGTCCGGGTTGGATACTGGCCTGATCATCTAGTTGTCCGTTCCCGTGCGGTGGCGTCGTTCCTTTCCGACTCGAGCTTTGCTACTTGTCATGGTTCGTGAGTTTGTGACTCATAGTCGAGGTTTGACTCATTCGAGGTGTGCCCTGGTGTTGGCATAGTTGTGACTACGGTTGTGGTTTGTGGTGTGCCCGAGTGGTGGCACAATTTTGGTTATGATTGGTGAGTGTTGACTCACCAAATGTGGTTTAGTTCGCTATGGTGTGCCCTGTTACAGCACTGGTTTACTTGTGGTTTTCGTGCTGGTACCTTGTGGTAATAGGTACCTGTACCCTGTGTGGGTAATGGTTTGTGATGGTACGTCGTGTACCAGTCTGTTCTGGTATTGACGTGGAACTGTGTTTCGTGGAGGTCTTGAGGTGTGACCTTCCACTCAATGTGCTTTACCTTTCTCGAGTAAGTTACCATATATGGTTTTCATGTGTGATGGATTGGCCCGCTGTAGTCGATCATGTTACTTGGTGTGTGTGTTTTCCGACATATTGTGATTTGAGGTATAAAGGACCAGCTTTTGGTTAGCAGTCCTGTTACCCACGTACTTGAGATTTGCCTGTGAAGCTTATAGCCTAGGCAGTGGTTTGCTTGTGCGGCTTATAGCTTAAATGATTGGTTGTGACTGTCGTTTGCCTATGAGGCTTGAGGCCTAGGCGTTACTGTTGTTAAGTGGACTAGTGGTGTGGAGCTAGTCCTATTGTTCTCTCTTACTTTCTGAGGTTGTGAATAGTTAATGTGTTTATATTTAATTGCAGTATTAGATACAATTGTTGTGAGCATGAAATGGTTTGGTTATATGTGTGGCCAGTGAGACCCATTGAGGTTGAGGTCTCTTCTGTTTAGTTGTTGTGGTCCTTGGGTGGTCCCTACTAAGCCTGTGACTTGTTGAGGCTCACTCCCCTACAGTTCTTTTCAGGGCTTGTCGAGTGTTTGGCTTGCAGCGGCGTTGTGTCAGACTTGTACCACCAGCAGTTGTGTAATAGTTAGTGTTGTTTGAGCTTGTGCTCCCTTGGGATATGCCCCAGGTAGTTGTACTTTTAATTGGACATGTAATAATGTAATGGGACAGTTGTAAATTGTTATATGCAGGTATGAGCACATGTACTTTCTTGTGTCTTATATGTGTAGTTGTCTTTTGTATTCTTACTGGACAGTTGTGTGAGCTATCCCTTGCGAGACTTCGGTCCGTTCGCGGGAGGCAGATCTGGATATGGAGCCTTAAAGGGCATAAATACCCCGATCTGTCACATTTCTGACCACAAGAGTTTGAAATACTTGTTCTCATAGAAGGAGCTTAACATGAGACAAAGGAGGTGGTTAGAGTACCTGAAGGACTTTGACTTTTCCATCCAATATCACCCTGGGAAAGCCAATGTAGTGGTGGACGCTTTAAGTAGACAGCCAGGAGCTATGCTAGCTAGTATGATGCTGGGCGAATGGAAGTTACTAGAGCAATTTGCAAGCTTGAACTTAGACGTGGGAAAGAAGGAAAAACAAGTAATGATGCCCAATCTCCAGATACAATCCGATCTACTGACCGAAATCAAGGAGAAACAAGGAGAGGATCCATTCTTAGTTGAGATTAGGGAAAAGCTAGAACAAAGACCTGACTTTACTCTATCAGCTGAGGGAAGATTGCTATTCCGAGGTAGAACATGTGTCCCTAATCATAGAGAACTCAAGAAGAGGTTATTAAATGAAGCTCACCAGTCCAAGTACACGATTCATCCTGGATCAACAAAGATGTACCAAGACTTAAAACAGTCGTACTGGTGGCCAAACATGAAGAGGGATGTGGCTGATCATGTGTCATACTGTTTAACATGCATGAAAATCAAGGCTGAGCATTTCCGTACAGCTGGTGGACTGCTACCACTAGAAATCCCAGAATGGAAGTGGAATAGTATCGGTATGGACTTTATCATGAGATTGCCCAAGACTAGGGGTGGTATGGATGCAATTTGGGTAGTAGTTGATCAATTGACTAAGTCGGCTCATTTCTTTCCGATTAAGAGTACCTGGTCTGTGGATGTATTGGCTACACTATATGTTAAGGAAGTAGTTAGATTGCATGGGGTTCCATCTAGCATAATATCAGATCGGGACCCTAAATTTACTTCACACTTTTGGAAGGGTTTACAAGCAGCAATGGGTACTAAACTAAACTTTAGTACTGGCTTCCATCCTCAGACTGATGGACAAACCCAAAGGACCAATCAAATTGTGGAAGATATACATCGTGCTCTGGTGCTGGATTTAGAGGTCGATGGGATGATCAGTTGTACCTGATGGAGTTCGCATATAACAACAGCTATCAGGCAAGTATCAAGATGGCTCCGTTTGAAGCCTTATATGGCAGGAGTTGCAGATCACCCCTTTGTTGGGAAGAGGTTGGGGAGAACCAATGGGTTGGACCCGACTTAATTGAGGCGACTGTTAGAAAGGTTCAAATTATCCGGGAACGTCTAAAGATAGCACAATCTAGGCAGAAGAGTTATGCAGACAAGAGAAGGAGAGAACTAGAATTTCAAGTTGCCGAACATGTTTTCTTGAAGGTCTCACCTTCAAGGGGAATACAAAGATTTGGGATCAAAGGAAAGTTGAGTCCCAGATTCATAGGGCCATTTGAAATCCTGGAAAGGATTGGTCAGGTGGCGTATAGACTTGCACTACCTCCACAGCTGGCGAACGTACATAACGTGTTCCACATATCCATGCTGAGGAAGTACTTATTCAATGCCGACCATGTAATCAACCATGAGGACTTGGAGATTCAGGAGGACCTGACTTATGAAGAGAAGCCGATCAAACTGTTGGATCGGAAGATTCAACGACTCAGGAATTGTACCATACCTATGGTGAAGGTCCAATGGAGTCGAGACGGAGTTACTAATGCTACCTGGGAAACAGAGGAAAGAATGAAGAAAAACCACCCAGAACTATTCTCAGGTACGAACTACACCTTTATGTGTAAATTTGGGGACCAAATTTCTTAAGTGGGGGAGGATGTAACACCCCGGAAATTTAGTGATTTAAAAATTTTAGAAATAAAGGGGAATAAATAAATTCCGCAATTATCGGAATGATAAAACATACGTACTATTATCGTACGAGAGAAAACACATCGGAAAATTCCGTCAAAATTATAAATCAACCCCAAATATTGTCCCTAAGTGTCCCATGAAGGAATTCGAGCAGCGAAAAATCTGATTGGTCGAGTGTACATCACACGTGACCAAGTTAATCGAATTAGAAAACTAAGTCGGAAAATTGTTAACACGGAAAAATAACCCAACCATAAATTAAATAAACATGTTGGAGAGACTTACAACATTATGTATTAATAGCCCATTAACAAGATTGGGCCAATAGAGCACATTTGGCCCAAGGATAAAAATTGGGACAAGAAAAATACCCAGAAATTCGTATATGTAATTATGCAATAATTAGGGAGGGCAATTTAGGGTTACAATTAGGGTGATTAGTCATGTAAAGTAAGCCAAAACCGTACCCAACCCTAAGAGGTGGTTTCCTAAACCTTTGCTACCTCCTTTGGGTGAGAGAATCCCAGATTTTGGAAAGTAGGAAGCAGAATTCGCAGCGCCCTTTCCTAGTTCCATTGGGACATGAATTAGAACCCTAACACTATAAGAACTCCTCACAAAACATTTAGGGAAGGGTTAGCAACAAGTTGGGGTCGTGAGCAGTAAGTTTGGAGCGCTGGAGGTGTGGAGAACGGCTGGGGAAAATGTGGTCTTCCTCAACCTCGCTCTGCATCAACCCAGAAATCTGTAGAGAGTTATTAGCATTCAAAGGTAGGTGTTCTCGGGCCAAGATTAAATAAAACCAAACCATCATGTAGTTCTTCGACTCTAGGTTCATTTTCACTTGGTTTGACTAATTTTCATGGAGTATACATTGTGTATTCGTAGTTGTCCCTAAGTCTCGCACAGTTAGGGCTTTTCCTATTCTTCTTATTATGCACATGATTTGATACTGAATTAGACTAAACTTCCTTCATGAAAGTTCTTATAATTGTAGTCTCAATCATCTTTTATGTTGAATGTTTTGTCCAAAAGTCCTTCGTTAGAGAGTTATGAGCATGGTAAGAGAGTCACTACATGATACTACGATTTTAGGCTGCACTTAGCTTTATGTTCTTCATATATTTCTCGAGATTTGAGACCGAATTAGATCAAACCCCCAATATCGAAGTTCTCCTACTAGTTGTCCTCGTCATATTTAATGTTGAACATTTTGTCTAAATGTCATTCGTTAGAGAGTTATAAGAGGGGTAAGTAAATTTCTGCATGAGACATATTTTCGGGTTACACTTGACCTATATGTTTTCTGGGAAGGCCGCTAGTGTCGACACTACTTGATCTAGTGTCGACACACTACCCCAAATTAGCCCAAAAGGTTTTCTGGGAGGGCCTCTAGTGTCGACACTACTTGATCTAGTGTCGACACATTGTCCCATACTGGCACAACAGGTTTTCTGGGAGCTGTCTCTAGTGTCGACACTACTTGATCTAGTGTCGACACTACTTGACCAGTTCTGCATTATTTTGCCTTGTGTTTGAAGCATTGTGTCGACACCAGTAAGGGGTGTGTCGACACTACCCTTGCAAAAGAATTGCATATCTTGGGTCTGATCATTACATGATGTCTACTAGCATGTGCATGATGTTATATAGTATGCATGGACCTAAAAGAAATCAACCCATTGAAAAATGGTAATGATACGAATATGATTCTAATGTGTAATTGTGATTGTCCTTATGTTCATTGGATTATCTTGTGATCTTTCCTATTATCAATTGAAATGATAAGAATTTGTTGTGAATATGGGGATGAATACATGTTAGTATGGACTTGTTAGTGAAGTTAATATCATGATTTGCATATGAGTTTCAATAGTTACATGCTTTCCGGTGTTCCATTAATTATTGTCCATATGCATACATGCTAGGAAAGATCCGTGACTCGTCACTTACACATTTGCACGAATAAGGCACACCCTCCTTGGGGAATTGAAAGCTCTCTGTCGGTCATTCTGAATCGGCAAGGCTAGCGATCTTTTCCTTATGACCTCCGTAAGTCTCTGTTCTCTATGGATTTCCACATAGAGGCCGAGCTGGTTGTACCATGAAGTACCCTGGAGATAGAGAGCACATGTTCTGCATACGATCTGTCATTAGTCATCCTCATGTCAAGACATTAATGAATTATGAAACATAAGATATGTCGTTATACTGCCTTTGTTCTCTTGAGTTATTTGTCATACCTTGACTCTATGAATGATCATGTTCCTTTTACTATGAGCTTGTCATTGAAACTCCGTGGCCATAATATGAATATGTTTGTTCGGCACAATATGGGACTTCGGTCCATTTGACCAATGCCTGTGCAATAGGGGCCCTATCTGGTCCTGGGGAGGAGCGCCCCAACGTACTTATTAACCGCGGGAGTATGGACTTGTGGTGCGTGGCATGACACTGATATTATAAGCAAGAGTTGTGAAAATTGTGCCTTTGTTTGGTATGATAAGTTTGATTTGATATGATATGATAAGATTTGATATGATACGTCTGATCATGTGAACGCATGATATCTGTATGAATATGGCCAATCTCTTTTGATATGATTCTATTCTTGAAATATCTATCCCTTGTATATGCAACTCGACATTTGATCTGAAGTGATATCTGTTCTACTCTGCTATTCAATCTATTAGTATTGCATGCATTGTCATCATATACATGTTCATATCTTGCCTAATTAGAATGTTAATCACGTATATTAGTGCCCGCACGATATTGAGATGTAAACCCTACTGAGCTAGTTCGCTCACCCTTTCATCCTGCCCTTTTTAGGTAGTGATGAGGAACCAGAGGAGACTGATGGGTCAGGGCAAGAGTGATGAGCAACCGCCATATGAGGAGTTGACAGTTTAGGAATAGATATTTGAATAGACTATGTATTAGAGAAATATTTTCATTTGAATAATGAACTCTTTTCAGTGAGTCCTCCTTATGTAAGGTTGTAACTAGTTGATTGAAATGGAATAAAGAGTACCTTTGATGACATTATTATGGTTTGAAATGTGTGGTTATATGTAATTGTTAGTCTGCGTTACTCAACTGTGATACGCCTATTTGTATCGTTCACGTCTCCCGGTATTTATTCCGCTGCTAAATATCGGGGCGTGACAGTTGGTATCAGAGCCTTAAACTTTAGGATCCAAGGGAATAGGAACATAGAATGAAACTAGGTCACACGAGTCAAAATCTATCGTACCTAATGTGAGCTTGGGTAGAACCATGGAAATAGAAGTCACATGTGATATATTTAGATGATTGACTTATATTATTATCTTGAAGGTCTTATTACCTCAATGGCCGCTGAACGTGCCCAGGCTAGGAACATGCAACAAACAATACAGAACTTGACTCAGGCTATCCTGCAAGCCACGCAGGGTGGAGGTAACCGCGGAGCCGGTGATCTCCATCAGAATTTTCAGAATATGGATCCGCCTAGGTTTGAAGGGAGTACTGACCCAGATGTTTCTGAACACTGGGTTAAGGAAATTGAAAGGATATTCAGGGTCATGCAATGCACGGACCAAAACAAAGTACTACTGGCGACTTTCCAATTAGAAAAGGATACCAGGGCATGGTGGGAGTCGGTAGAAGCAACATTGAATGGCCAGCAACTAACATGGGCTCAGTTCATTGAGCAATTCAACACCAAGTACTTTTCTGAGAGGGTCCAGGAATGGAAAGCAGCCGAATTTACGGCTTTGAAGCAGAGAGGGCTCAATGTGGCCGAGTATGAGGCCCAATTCTCTCGTCTGTCCCGATATGTTGTTCACTTGATTGGGACAGAAAGGATGAAGGCAAAACACTTTCTGAACGGCTTGAGGCCCTAGTTCATCACTCAACTGGCGCCAATGGACATTCAAACCTATGCTGACATGGTAAAGAAGGCTCAGTTACTGAAGGATGCCATGGATACCGCCGAAAGAATTAAGGGAAAATCTCTACTGGCGAAGCTTTAAGAACTATGGAAGAACAATGGAAGGGACTGGCCCAGCCCTCTGAATTGTGGAAGAAAAAGAAGAAGATAAAAAAAAATCCTAAAAGTCGAACTCCTTGCTCCCAGGACCTTGGGGTCCTTTTATAGGCGCCTCCTAGATGCTACCTGGCGCCTCTGCTTAACTCCAAATCGTCGTCGCCAGCTTCACAACGGCATGCACGACCCAGCAACGGCCTGGGCTCCTTCATGCCAACGCCTCAGCAATGGTCAGCTGGTCACCGCACCTGCTCTGCACGATCTCCACCGCTAGCTCACATGCCCAGATCTGGCTCCTTCAGCTTCTGCGCACAGACGCCCTGACTCGAGCAAGCTCCGCCCCAGCTTCAGGACTGCACGAGCTGGCCCCAAATGGACTTAACACCTCCGGCGCACCGCTCTGCACCGCCTCTCCATTTGGCATGCCACAGTTGGAATCCGCCATCTCACCATCTTGCAACGGCCAGCACCATCAGATCGCAGTAGCTTCACCATCTGAGTTCCATCGCGCCAACCTGCACACCTGGGCGCTGGCCGCTACTGCACCGCCTCCATCGCCCATCACACACCAGCGAGCACACGGGAGCATCTCCATCTCTGGCCTCAGCCGCATACCCATCCGCAGCAGCAGCCCATCTCCTTGCACTGTCAAAGCTCCAAACCCCAGCCTCCACTTCATATGCCACCATCTGCAAACCGCCTTAGCTACACCGCCTGCACACAATGTCCATCCGCCAACTCGCCATCTTCCAGCAGCTTTGTTGCCTAATGGGGAGAGAAGAAAGAAAAAAAATGTTTAGGCAAAGTGTGTGGTGGGGTGAGGTATTAAAATGATTTTTTGTTTATTTAATGGAATTAGATGGGGTATGTGGCATGTTTGTAGTGGGTGGGATATTTATTCATTTAAAAATTAATTTAAAATCTACTTTATTTATGAACTAATATTTGCAAGAATTAGAATATGTTTATAAAATCAAATATTATTTATGTACAATATTTGTAAAAAATAAAAGAAAATTAGAGAAATTATTCAAAATGGATTGAATTTATTTAATGAGAGTCTACTATGTGTTCTACCAAAACTAATATGCTCAAAAATCTATTTAGGGATGAAATGAAAATTAAACTCAAACTGCACATTATTTATAGATAAAAGATGTCTAAAATTACTATATGTATGAAATTCAACGCGAAAAATTGTGTCGTTATCAGCCTCCTCCTTCTGGAACTGGTTTCTCCCTCTTTGCAACTCCAAGGTTAACCTCCACAGTCATATCACGGTGAGGATATGGAACCTGTTGACTGCATCGAATAGTTCTACTCCCTTTGGTTTCATTTCCATCCACTGCTTTATACTCATGCTTTAGGAAATCTGGAAGGGCAGATGTAGTGCTAGATTTGATTCTAAAAAATTTCTGCTGGGACGGCTATAAACAACATCAAAGCAATGGTTGCCCATTCACTTGTCAATGCTTAGTTCAAGGAAGCTCCCTCCTCGGATGAACTCAAGGTTCTGCAGTGGTATGCTTTTTCTCCTCAATTCTCTCTAAAGCAATTGAAGCTCATCCGTTGGATTCCTCCTATGGTAGATTTTTGCTTGAATGTGGACGGTGCTTGTAAGGGTAATCCAGGAGATTGTGGAGGAGGAGGTTGCATCAGGGATAGCAAAGGTTCAGTTTTAGTAGCTTTTGCACATTTCTATGGCCCTAGTAACAACATAACTACAGAAGTTAGAGCCCTCTGCGATGGTATCTGTCTGGCTGATAACCTTGGAATCTGAATTTCAATGGTTAACTTTGACTCTTTAACATTGGTTAATTCCTTCAATTCGAGGAGATGTCCTTCGTGGTTTGCCTATCATTGGTGGCAGGTTGCTGATGTCTTCGTTCAAAGAAAATCTTTCTTGTTAAACCATGTATTCCGCGAATGTAACCAGGTGGCAGATTCCTTAGCTAACCATGGTATCTTGACAAAGAAAAATCAGGTCTTTTGGGGCCATGGTAATGTCCCTCACCTATGTAAAGGTCCAATAGTCTTGGACAGAATGGGTCTCTTTCATGTTCGGTCTATATGACCACATATTTTCCATGTAATTTTCTTCATCATTTTATAATAAAATTTCGGCCCAGGTTCATTCCTGGTGGAGTGGGTCCATTCTCCCCCCCTGGGGGAGGGTGCACTCTCCCAATCCTTGAACTGAGGACCTCTTTTGATAAAAAAAAATACATCTTTTCCCAGAAAGATTTGAATCTTCGTCAGCGCAGGTGGGTAGAGTATTTGAAAGATTATGATTTCAGTTTGGCTTATCACCCGGGTAAAGCTAATGTGGTAGCAGATGTATTGAGCAGAAGGGCATATGAAGAAATAGTAGAAATTTCTTTATATGTTCCAAGCAGCCAGCAGCAAGTAGTGTTAGCCAGTAGTGCTATAGAACCATCATTGTATTGGCTGATAGTTGAAGCTCAGAAGACAGATGGGAATTTAGTAGAGATTGTAAAGATGGAGGGTGTTACAATTGATGATAATTGTGTTGTCAGGCTTAGAGGTAGATTGTATGTTCTAGTGGAAGTGGAGGTAAAGCAAAGAGTTTTAGAAGAAGCACATAAATCCAGGTACACCATTCATCCAAACAGTACTAAGATGTATCAAGATTTGAGGAAGCATTTTTGGTGGCTACACATGAAGAGAGAGATAGAAGAATTTGTTGCAAGATGTTCAGTTTATCAGCAGGTAAAGGCAGAATATCAGAAACCAAGAGGATTACTTCAGCCGTTACCAATTCCGCAGTGGAAGTGGGACGACATTGTTATGGATTTTGTAATAGGATTACCCAGGACAGCAACAGGGCACAATGGTATATGGGTGTTTATTGACAGATTGACCAAGGTATGCAGATTATTAGCTGTGAGTATGTCTTGGACTGTGGATAGACTAGCTAAAATATATCTGGGTAGAATTGTACCGTTGCATGGTATTCCAAGGACAATTGTTTCTGACAGAGATCCAAGATTTACATCTGGTTTTTGGAGGAGTCCACAAAGAGTAGTTGGCACTGAATTAAGGTATAGTTCGGAATATCACCCACAAACTGATGGACAGACAGAAAGAACCATTCGGACGATTAAAGATATGCCACAAGCTTGTTGTTTAGTGTGGGGAGGTAGTTGGAAGCACCATCTGGGAATGGTGAAATTAGCATATAATAATATTTATCACACAAGTATTGGAATGGCACCTTATGAGGCCTTGTATGGCAGGCCATGTAGAACACCGTTAAATTGGTATGAAGTCGGTGAGAGGCAGGTTATAGGTCCTGAATTGATTCAGCAGACTACAGAAATGGTTAATTTTATTAAAGAGAAGTTGCAAACAGTCCAAAGCTGTTAGAAAAGTTATGCAGACACCCGACGCAGGCCACTTCAATTTGAGGTTGGTGATTATGTTTTTTTTAGAGTTTCTCCTACCAAGGGTGTATTAATATTTAGTAAGAAAAGTAAGTTAAGTCCAAGGTATGTGGGCCCCTTCCAAAATTTGGAAAGAATCGGTGAAACAGCATACAGAATAGATCTCCCTGCAGATTTCACTGATGCTCATGACGTCTTCCATGTTTCTATGTTGAGAAAGTATATTAAGGATCCATCACAGATAGTCAGCTATCAACGGGATGATTTAGAGCCAGACATGTCTATGCCAGAGTACCCGGTGCAGATTATAGGCCGAAGGACACAGACATTGAGGAATAAGGAAATTGAATTGGTAAAGATCAGATGGGAGAACAGGCAGGGAGGAGAAGATACATGGGAGTCAGCAGAAAAAATGTTTAAAGTGTATCCTTACTTGTTTTAGTAAGCACTTAATTCTTTTTAGATGATAGTACCTTGTGTGGTGATTTATGCAATGTGTAATTTCCTCTAGAATTCGAGGTCAAAATTTCTTTTTAGATGATAGTAATGTGACGTCGCGACCTTTTCGGATCATAGCTTAGTGGATTTGGTGGCCAGTGTGCGGCCCAATATTGAGTTTTTGTATGGTTTGTATAGGTTGTGTGGGTTGGAGGCTTGGAACCCAAGCCAACCAACCTCTGGTGCGACTTTCATAAACGCGACCAACACCGGCGTAGCGATTTAGAGAATCGCGACTGCCCAGGTCGTCACATTTTGAATGCTGCTTTATGGGATGCGCGTATGAATGCGCGCCGCGTGTCGTGTGCCGGGGCGTCTCTTTGAATTGCGACGGACATATCCGTCGCAATTTAAATGCGACATCTCAACCCATCGCGATTTTGAATGTGTGTTGAGGTCGACCAACCCAGGCCGAGCAGTGCAGGAAACACTACTTAACTGTGGGAAGGGCTCGTGTGGAGCTTTTATTGGCGATTTGGAGGTTCCGGCATGTGGTTTGGCGTGTTTCCGGCGCGAGGACGTTGTGCGGAGTGCGGGAAACACCAGGGCAGCGCCGTTTTACACGTTCTTTGTGTGGTAGGGGAACTATTCTCCTTCTCGATTAGAACAGACCATGTTTAAGAATGTAAATGTGTAAATTGGGTAAAGGGATATAGGATGCATGTGTACGTCTCTATTTTCATGCAAAATACCATGTAAAAGGGCTGTATAGGGTGGTTTGAGCATCTCTCGGAATAGGTTTTGGGGTAGGGTTTCTACAGTTGAAATGCGACGGAACCAAACATTGTGTTTCAGTCTATAATGCGACGCTTTGGTACATTGCGACTTAGTCTTCAAATAGCGACCACTGTGTCTGTCGCGATTTGGAAGGCTACTACCCGAGCCCTGGTTTGTTTACATGGTGCTATGTGTTGCTTTCATATATGGATCTGTATGAATGTTGGTTTGCGTGCAATGGATAGTAAGAAGTGCATTGGCACCTGTGGTAAGTGGAAATGTCGAGTTTACGTGGTTTTACGTGTGAGGCCAGTTGGGTATATGACGCCACCCGTGGTTACCTCTCGAGTCGGGTACCCTAGGTTCTCCGTGAGCCAAGCACGTAGTGCTCGGGGTTTTGTCCCGGTACTTGTGTACCGCTAGGGTTTGTGTCGTCTTCCTGGATACCCTCACTCCGTAGTTTGAGTTGTACATCCGTCTAAGGGAAAGATGACAATGGGGCAGCAGCTTGTGTGTTGTGGTTGTTCCTAGTCGCTTGTAGCGCGCTCTTGGTTGGGGGACGAACACCGGTAGACATACTGGTCCCTAGCTAGTCCTTTTTCTAGTGCCTCACTTTAAGGAGCTCAGGCCAGAGTCCTTAAAGGTGCCAGGGATGGAGCTGCAGTTGTGGTGAGGTTTGGTCTCCACAGCTTGTTGGTTATATTGCGGTGGAGCGGTAGCTGGACCTTTCGTCCTTGGCTGTGAGGTTGAGACGTAGACCTGTGTTGCTTGTTTGGGTCTATAGCTGGTGTCGCGAACCAGTCTTCGTGACTCGTGTTTGGCATTACCCTTCCTTAGCTCGTACTCCTGAGCATGGTTTGCCGTTTATTTATGAAGGTTATAATCATGTGGTTAGCTTAATTTTATTATGCATTGTGATTGTAGTTTCATGCTCAGGTAGAGTTGCTAGTTATAAATAACTGTGCTAAACTCCTGCTTCTCTTGTGTTTTGTGGTTTGCGACTTTTGGGGGAGTTTCCCTACTGAGCCAGTGACTCGTGAAGCTCACCCCTTATTACTTTCGGGTGAGGAAGAGCAGGAGGTTTCACATCCGTCTTCTAGTCTGGAGCCGCACCGCAGCGGTATTGGGTCCACGCCTCCAGCAGTGTAATTTACTTTTCTGTTGTGCCCCGAGATATGCCCCAGGCTTCTGTACTTGAGTTGGACTTTTGTTGAAATTTGGCTATGTAAATCCTTTGTAAATATGTGTAAGATGTTCAATCTTATATATATTTAGTGTGTTCTTTTATATTTCCACGGACGTGTGCTGATATTACTGGCGAGGCTTCGGCTTGTTCGCGGGAGGCAGAGTCGGATCAAGCTCGTTATTAGGTCAATGGGTTTGAACGATGTGGTCCGTCACAAATTCTTTATGTCATTGTGGTATCTTATTTCTATCCTTACAGGACTCACGACCTCTGCACCTCTACCACCGGCAGCAGGTATATATGTCATGATTACTATGCATTGTAGTATTTGTTTAATATAATTATTTATGTCATTGTGGTATAGGACCGACGGCCTCTGCATCTCCATCACACATGGTGAGTGGATCTACACCTCCTCTATCTGAGCTAGGTATGTTCATTCACATTTATAGGTATATGTTTTATATTTTGTTTTACTAATTCTAATTAATTTGTACTGTACATGCTGATGACGAGACGAGTCATCACGAGGGCGAGGGCAGTTATAATGAGATGATGCAGGCTGTATGGATAAATGAATGGTATGTAATGCACTATTTTTGTCATCTATTCATCATTGTGGTATTAATATTTTCAATTTCATGAATAAAATAGAGTCAGTCCAAGCATTACAATTTATTACAAAGACTCTTCAAGCACATTTTCCTGGCCCTATCCATCGATTTTCTGATTTTCCGATTGATGTTCAGGATTTATTGTATGATATGTTCATGGTATGTATCTTCTTTTATCAAACTAAGTCTTTTTCAATTCTTAGTCTAACACACTAATTCTTATGTTGTATATAATTCATTTTTTTGCTAATATGCAGAGGAATCATCGATTCACAGAGCATTCAGATGAGTTACGTGCTAGATCTGCATGGACAACCACTGCAAGAGCAAATTTCAAGAGCAAAAAAAAATTATTTATTAAGTATTTGATTTTTATTTTTTATAAATGATATACAGGAGCATCCATCGTGAGGTGTTGGGGGAGATGAGGACTAGGATGACATATACGTAGAGGATTTGTGATTTTTTGATGGGTATATTGTGGTTTGCGATATCATATTAGTTGTGTGGATGTTGTAATTTTATGATGGATGTATGATTGGTGTACATGTTTGTTGTATTTTATGTGATGAGATATTGTGATTTGTGTAGTAGATGTACTGTAGTTTTATTTTATTATCGTTTATCAGGTGATTTATTGCCATTTGTGTTTAATTATTAAAAAAAATTGTAATAATAGCGACCGATTAGAGACCGACATATTCGGTCGCAAATCAGTCGCTATATTTAGTCGCTACACAGGTTGCGACCATAATTAAATCTGTCGCTGAAACAGCGACCGAACAGTGACCATTATATGTCGGTCGCTATTAGCGACCGCTCATGCGACCAACAGTAGTCGGTCGCTATTTGCGACCGATATAGCGACTGATTAACATTGGTCGCTTAATAGCGACCAACGACATCGGTCGCTATTCTGTGGCAATTCGGTCGCTGAACTCTACAGTGACCGAATTGAGACCGAATAGCAACCGATATAGTCGGTCGCTATTGGCGCTTTTTCTTGTAGTGTACAAAGCAGACTCAACTATGTGGTGTTGCTGTGATTGCAAATCTTAATAATAAATGTGATGGCTATTATGGACATCTTAAGGATGTTGTGGAAATATGTTTTGACCATAACATACGTGTTATATTGTTTGAATGTGACTGGTGGGATGTTTATTGTGAAGGCAAGGGATTCTAAGTTGACAAATATGGGATCATTAGTCTCAATACCAATCAGAAATTGGGGACAAATGAGTCATTTGCACTTGCCCAACAAGTAGAGTAGGTGTTTTATGTAGACGATAATAGAAGAACAAGATGGATCATTCCTGTCAGAGTACAGCCTCGAGACTATTATAACATGTCAGAACAGGATGAAGTGCCTGAGGATGAAATTGTTGAAGCTTATCAAGAAAATTTGATTGATGTTCCTATCAATGGAGAAATATTTGATGTTGATGTAACTAAAGGAATTAATGTGAGAGTTGGCGAATATATGGAGACTTAAGTGGGGTTGTAATTATGTTATATTTTTCTATTATAATATTTAATGTTTATAGTAACTCTAGTCATGTTAATGTGAATGTGAATGTGTTCATCCTTTTCCTTGTTTTTTTACAGGATGTGAATGTGTGAATGTGTGTCCTTTTTGCATGATATATCTCTATTTTTCAAGATGTGAATGTATGGATTTTTTTTTCACAGGATGTGTACACAAGTGGATATACTCCTAATATAGGGAGATATTGTTGAATTTTCTTTCTAAATTATATACACTGTTTATTAATATCAATCTTTTTATACATGAGTTCGTGCAGTGGATCACGGGTTCGGAGATCACGGACTGTGGATGGCATGCCAGGTCATTCATTTGAAGACTCTATTGCAGGTCATCCTTTTCAATCCCTTGTTCCTACCACTCAGGGGGCGTCTTCTGCTGCATCTGCATCTTCTTCTGTAGTAGGTATATTTTTACATTCAATAGCATTGCAATTTATATTTACTTTAGTTTCATAAAATCTAATAATTTTCTTTATGTATATATTTTTACATAGAGACACCATCGTGGGGTCAGGGGACTGGTTTCCGGGGTCCTTCTAGAGGTGCCACGGAGAAGAGGCTAGAGCCTGGACATAAGTGGAATGTAAGAGTAATCAGTGGATATGGCGTAGGCGAGCAAGGGACAAGCTTTATAAGCCGTATGGGCATTGTCATCAGGCTGCATTGCAAAATATGGCAGAAACATTTTTCAAAACCACTTAAAGAGATAAAGAATGGAATATTTCGAGATCTTGAGGTAAATAGATTAATATTTAAAGTGGATATTGTTTATTTGTGAGATATTTAAATTGGATTCGTAATATATGTGTAGATGTGGTACCGTTGGGATCGGACTCTTCAGACTGATAAGGAGATGTTATAACATATGACAACCATGCTCAAAGGCTGGTGTGGGATGTTGAAGTCGAAAGTAAGTAATTTTTTTAAAAGTAATATTTGATTTCTTTATCTTGATAATGAATATTTTGTTAATTTTGTAATTGTCATTTCGTAGCATTATAAGGGCAAGACTTTTGAGGATGTTGTTACATCTATTCCACCTGGTGTTGATCATCAGATTGGCGAACAATGTGTGAAAAATGAAATACAAGGGAGGAGCAAATAAAATAATATGATTTAATTACATATAGTACTTATAATTTTTTATTTGAGATTTCATCAAATATATGTATTGTCTTCTTCTTTATAGGATATTTCCGAGCGTAACATGCAGAATCGCACCCATCTGAATATGACATATCGGTGGGGGCATACGAGCATATATCAATTAAAAGATGATTTTGTAAATTTTTTATTTTAATGAATGTAATTTTAATAATCTCTATTGATTATTTTTTGTTACTTGATGATTATACAGTTAATTTTAACGGGGGAAGGCTCATCAGTGTGAGCCCGATCGCATAGAGGTTTTTAGGATGGGGAGATGTAAAGACCTCCCTGATGGTACCCAGCGGTGGGTTCATGACGAAAGCAACGATCATTTTGTAAGTGTATCTGTCTTATATAAAATATTTTTAATAAATTAGTTTATAATTTAACATTTTTTTGTTAATGAAATAATTTTTTTATTGTAGGAGAGGATGACCCATATGATGACTCCTTCCCTCTAGAGTGATGATGCCGATCCTGTTTCAGCTGAGGATGCCTTCATAGCTGTCATGGGACGAGATAGACCTGGCCGTGTTCGTTGCACGGGTAAGGCTGGGACGCTCTACACTTGGCACGGGAGGAGAGAGGGATCGAGCTCCTCAGGAGGCTACCACACTTAGGTGTAGCAGTTGCAGCAGCAGTTGTAGGATCAAAACAAAAAGATGGAGGAGATGTGTGCAGAGAGGAGCAGGGATCTCCAGGAGCTAGAGGATATGCGCAGTCAAATGTCAGAGATGCGAACCCTCATGCAGCAATTGGCTGCTCAGCCATCATCACATATGCCTCCTCTTGTGCCTGAGCCTGAGGGGAGTGATGAGTCTGCTGATAATTATGATGATGATGATTAGATTGTTATAGTTTGTAAGATACTTTGTATTTATTTTGGATGTTTATGATATGTGTTTTCAAATAATTTGTGTGTGCATTGTACTAAAAAGATGGTTTCTGTATAACAGAAGGAAATGACAAAAATTAAAGATTTTTTTTTTAAATATATATATAACATATACACAGGTTTATGTAGACGGCTTAATAACTGTCTACATCTATACTATTCTAATAATACTCAGTTTTAGAACCACACGTGGCAGCACCATATGCTTTGTTTTCGCCAAAACTGATATATATAATCTTCCTCTTTTTTTTCCTTGCCACGTGGTATCTATCTGCTCAATAGCTCTTCCTCGCTGCGCCTACCCCTTCAGTTCCCCGTTTTTACAGAGGACGTTTCACCTCCCCATACCTGTCTTTGCATTTTCCCGATATTTATTATATTAGTATAGAAGTATAGATATATATGTCGGTTGGTACAGGAGCCCATACATTCTCCTAAACATTTAAATATTAAACACAGTTTCTAAATATGCAAGCAGTAATCCGGCTAAGGAGCGACACTGCCATAAGATCGCAGCAAAGAATTATTAAAAAACAACTTTCAACCTTAACGCACCTATTGCATTTTTTAGTAATTTAGTTCTTTCTAATTCAAGACAAGTCTGGCAGGACAACACTAGGTAAGATACTCACCATACTGCCAAAACATGATAGCACATAAATTTTTAAAAAGTTGTACTGCCAAAAAAATGATAACACATAAATTTGAAAAAAACTTCCAATTTTAGCGCACCTATTACGATTCAACATTTTTTGGCAATTAAGTTCACTCTATTTTAAAGCAAGTCTCAAACATGGCATGTAAGAATATGTAAAATTCTCATATGCCCTCCAAGACGTGCATAGACCTTCTTCCAATTAAATGTTTTCTCTCTTTTTCTTCCCCCACCCACCCGACCTTCCACTTCTTGTTCCTAGTGATTCTCACAAAAAAATCGCTTGCTTCTCCCGCAGAATGTCCCACACCTTTTTTTTCTCTGCATTCTCTCTCTCACGCTCCATCTCCTTGAGAAGTGGCCCTCTCCCCCGACGGCAAGCACGTCTTCATCGACGAGGCCTTTCACCTGACGGCGTCACCGGGGGTTTCTTCGAGCTGCAGCTCAAGGAGGGTCTCACGTTGGTAAATGCATGGCACCGTGCTGTGGGCTCCGGCCTCACTTCCATGATGCTGTTCAAGGTAAACATCTTCGCACAGTGCTGGCCGATCCTATCTTTCGTCTTCTGTGAGTTCATCCTATCTTCCCTCTGCAGCCCTGGCCCCTGCGCACAGGCGGAGCAACGCCAGCGGACGCATCACATGGCGAAGCTACGTGCCACACCCTGCTATCCGCGTCGCTCGAGCAGACTGGGGGCTTCGTCGTCGAGCAGCCACGCGCGCACCTGGGGGCTGCCCCACCTACCCCATGTGCGCCTTCGCGTGCGAAGGCTTCGTTGCCCGCGGCCGCCGCCGTGGCCCTCGACGCTCCACCCCGCCCCATCCACGTGGTCGCGGCCCTCGATGCTCCACCCCATCCACACGTCCGGGAGACCCACAAGGCGTCCGCCCCTCTTTGCCCCGATGCCGGCTCTTCGTCTTCAAGACGAAATCTACGTGTTTGCATGCAGACTCTCTCTCTGTCTGAACTCTATCTCTCAGTCTCTAGCCGTTTCTCTCTCTCCCTCTCTGGGAACCGCGCACATGATGCCGCCCGGTTGCACCCGCTCGTGCCGCCGCTACTACACGGGGAGGGCGCTAAACGGTCTCCAGTATTGGCGTTGCAGGCCACGCTAGCTGTTCCCCAGCGCGGGTATGGCACTCGGGGTCACGGAAGCATGCCGTCGCCGACGGCTCCACGTCCGCGCACTTCCTCAAGACCTAGTCCATTACGTGCCGATTGGGAAGGAATGGGGTGTTCGGCGTAAGCTGCATCGGGGGGCCACCATCCTACGACCGCACGGTCATCCATGATCCAACGGGCCAGCCTGGGGAGGACCTTCCTCTGGCCGACCTGGAGATGCTGAAAGAAGACCGCCAGATGGAGGCGTGGGACCTCGCCGGCCACTCTGACATCCTCCGTGTGAGCTTCGTCGTCACCAACGGGCAGATCCAGCAGCTGGGGATGCGGGTCACTGGAATGACCTCGCTCAAGTGCTCCCCCTACGCTTTAGCATGTGGGTTCGTGTGGACCTGCCTGGTGAAGGAGAGGGTGGTCGACAACCCCGACAGCTGAGCGTGGGGCACCCCATCTAATGCACCCAACATCGCGTAGGGCTACCAGATCCTCATCACCGCCGACGATGGCATGGAGAATATGGTCTTCCCGGGGAAATAAGCCATGGAGTTGTCTTCTCCTACATCTACAGAAACTGGAAGGGCTGCCCCACCCACCCCCATGCGCGCCTTCGCGCGCGAAGGCTTCGTTGCCCGCCGCCGCCGCCGTGGCCCTCGACGCTCCACCCCGCCCCATCCACGCGGCCGCGGCCCTCGATGCTCCACCCCATCCACATGTCCGGGAGACCCACAAGGCGTCTGCCCCTCTTTTCCCCGATGTCGGCTCTTCGTCTTCAAGACGAAATCTACGTGTTTGCATGCAGACTCTCTCTCTGTCTGAACTCCATCTCTCAGTCTCTCGCCATTTCTCTCTCTCCCTCTCTGGGAACCGCGCACGAGATGCCGCCCGGTTGCACCTGCTCGTGCCGCCACTACTGCACGGGGAGGGCGCTAAACGGTCTCCAGTATTGGCGTTGCAGGCCACGCTAGCTGTTCCCCGGCCACGCTAGAACCCGATTAACCATTAATTATATATATATATAGGTTAAAATTTTATGTAAGGTGACCCCACTGAATTTAAGGGTGACCCCCCTAGACTCAAGTGACCCTACTGAACTAATGTTCAGGATCCGCCACTGGACGGGACCACCATCACCCTATTGATCTCTTAAGAAGGTATCTGGACAAAGTTATTTAAATCAACATCTTCCTACCAAACCCAACCTCTCCTCCATCCATTCCAATGAACTGCCTGTATTCCTGGCCGTGTAAATTGGATTTGTGCTGTACACATACACCATGCATGAAGCATCAGTGCACATGGATATGTCATTGTGTCCAGGTCAGAGATTCCTCATTATCAAGACTTTGGTTTGCACAAACCGGCCACTGCTCTCTCACCATGCATGAAGCACCAGTGCACATCGCGGTGCGTCCAGTACCTCATGAAGATCGCCATTAATGCCGCATGTGCTGCTTAAAGGGTCCCATCTGCCCGGTGTTGCAACTTGCAAAACCAGCGCCGCAGGACTCCAGCTCCAGTCGGGTCCGCCCGGCAGGAGGCGTTGGTGCGGGACTCGCAGTCCGCCTACCCGCCTGCTCCGTACACAGAGGCTTCCACAGCGTCGCCCACTGGAACTCCACCACCTCCCTCTGAGCCCCCCGCCACGCCGAAGGTGCAACAGTTCGGCACGGGGCGACAGATGCCCCCCTCCGTGGTGGCGTGGCGGTGCAGTTGAGCGGGCCGGGAGAGAAGCAGCCGTTGGGTGTGGGTAGAAGATAATATGGCTCACCGTTGAGAAATTTTTTTTATGGACTTCAGTACTGTAACGATTTATTTTTTTATTCTTATACATTTTTAAAATTTATTTTAAAATAAGATTTTTTAATATAACAATTTTCATTTATATTTTTTAAAAAAATATACAAAACTTTATGCACATTAATTGATGTGTATCGGATTTGAGACCTGACCGATGACCTGTTATTTGCCGAACATAACATTGCACCACTGATCATTGTAAAGAGATGTGATATAGATATAATGTAAATGTGACTCCTCACGCCCACTTGCATGCTGATGGTCACTGCAAGTAACACTACAATTCTATGTATTCTAGCACGCAACATCTCCATATACTTCTCTATATTTGTTGTTTATTCAAAAATATAATATTTCAATTTAGCAAACAGAAATATTAAATTTTGAATAACATTTTGTACAGTTAAATTATAGGTTCTATTAAAATTTTGAGAGTCAGGATATGTGACAGAAGCAAATTAATGGTTAATCGGGTTGTGCAGGCTATTTGCGTTTGTTTGGTTAATGACGTGACGTACTGAGCCCCTATACATATGAAGAATTTCAACATTAAAATATTACTTTCAGATTTTATTGTATAGATTTTAAATTAATTTTCTTAATTTTATTCTTATAAGTTTTTTCATTGTCAATGTTTCATTTATTGAACTTATATTAATTAAAATGAATATTGAAATTGAATTAAAGTAAATAACGACAATAATTTCCGTTATTTAAATTGGATGACTAAAAGCAAAAAAAAACATATGTATGACTGAAACTCTATCAAATGCAAGAGAAATAATTGAATATGAACAAAAGAACAAGGATGAGCACAATAGGAGAATGTACATAGACATAATAATGAAAACTGAACAGTATTATAGTTGAAGTCAGTCATGCTGTCTTATATTTTTTGTTTACTGTAATTGTGATGTAATTTATTGGTTATTAAACAGTTCTAAAACCCATTCCCCATTTATATGTGCGAGCATGTCTAATTTTGTGTGTGTTTTCTCCGTCAAATTTCTTTATTATAATTTTAATGTTGTATGTCATTCTTTTGTATTTTTTACATGTTCATATTGCGGCTCTCTTAATGTCAAAGCTTAACTAATGATACAACGGTTAATTAGAGAAGAAAGAAAATGAAAATTTTGATGACTAGGTTTTATTTTAAAATCCCAGAACACATCAATACTATCTTCTAGATGATTATGTTAAAAAGTACAAAAGGTCATATCCTGCAAACACACACATAAGAACTTGGAAACGCTTTAAATGGGACTCGGGCACCAAGAGAAAAGTAGAGCTTAGCAAAACATTCATAAGGAGGTGTAGCTTTTAAATTTTTCTTTTCTATTTGAGTAATGTTGTGCAGTATACATTGAGATTTATGTAATTAGTTTTAATACTTTGTCATAGCTCCAATTATATACAGGGAAAGGAGGCTGCGTGTCAGCTTCTATTCAGTTTCTCACTGTCTTAGCAGATTTTTTTTTGTTCATACAAATTTCCATAGAAGCAGTTACATATCTCTTTTAGTCGATCTCAGATGTTAGTTGAAATGCACATGTAACTAAGGTGCTTGGAAAAAAAAAAGAGGATAAAACATTGGTCAATTATGCATATTTCCCCCATACAAAAATGTATATTATCAGATATATTTGTGTGTCTAGACGTATGAATGTAGATTGTATCAACTAATTTGATCAAATTTTTATTAATATATTTTATAATTATATTTAGTTTAACAAAAATTTTGTAATAAAAATTATATATTTTTATAAATTTATAAAAAAATTATTTTTTCAAATATATTTTATAATCAAACACCATGCATCGCACGGGTGGTCAACTAGTATATTTTATAGATGGCTAATAAAACTGTCTACATTAGTTTATGTACACGGTTATTGCATAACCTTATATAGACGACTCAGGAAGCCGTCTACAAAACTTTATATAGACGACTATGTCACTGTCTACTTACATTTTGTACACGAATAATGTAGCCGTCTATATAACATATATAGACGGCTACTAAGCCATCTACATACATTTAGTTGACGGCTTGTTGAAGTTGTCTACGTATGTACGTAGATGGCTATTAGCCGTCTACATTACTACTTTAGTAGACGACTTCTTTTAACCATCTACATATGTTTTGTAGACGGAATATTCGTTGGCGGCGGTCTAGACGGCTACTTAGCCATCTACAAAAACTTTTGTAGATAGTTTTTTTGATTTCGTAGACGGCTTTAAGCCGTCTCCGTATCCTCTTCCCCCAGTAGTGGAGTAGATTATGCCTCTGCCAAGTCCAAAGCATCACCAATCCCTCTCTCTCTTTTCATGTTTATACTTTTGTAATAGTTGGCATGCTTTTTTTTTTCTTTTAAAGACCTAAAGTCGGCCATTTTATTAATAGAAACAAAGGGAAAAAAAGTGGCAAAGGCCAGTAAAAACTAAATGGCACAAGCCATTAAAAAAAACCATACCAAATCTAACTAGAAATTTATAGACAGTCTATCTCAAGAATAAGTACGTCGAAGAACAGTCCAAGGATGAAGTCCCAGATGCTGGTGACAATGCTCACCATCATCATCTCCAGTCTCTTTGTCCACTTGGCATGCTGCAGTTCGATGTTCATTTGAAACAAGAATGACGTGTTACTGGTGTTATTATCTACTTGTGCAAAATAGTAACTGGATAGAAATGGTTAGAGATAAATACATGAGGAAAAGGAAATTGGAAAATCTTTACACTTCTATACCCATGTCAGATACTTGGAAAAGAATCAACAAGGAATTCAGAAAGCACCAACAAGATTTTGGTTGGATACCAGGTAATGGAAAGGAAATAAGAATCCACCATGATGGATGGTTTAAGGGAAGAGGTCTCAACAAATGGCCGATTGAATTCAACATAAATTCTGTTGATGAGGATAGCAAACTAGATAAGTTTCTGGACAAAGAAGGGTGGAAAGTGAATGAGCTTATACATGTGTTCCCAATGTCCATAGTGCTGGAAATCCTCAGAATCCCAGTCACTAGTGACAGCTATGAGGATAGAAGGATATGGCTACCAGGTAAAAATGGAAGGTTCTCCACAAGAAATGCATATGATCACATTAGAAGAAGGAAGTTGGAGCGGGAAAGAGAGTCCCAAACAGACTGGAAAGAGATCTGGAACTGGCCAACTGAACCAAGAATCAAAATCCAATTGTGGAAAATGGCATGGGGAAGACTTCCGACAGGGGTATACTTAAACAAGTGCAACATACAAGTGGAGCCTATGTGTCAAATTTGTCCTGTGGAGTTGGAGGATCTAGAACACGCTTTCATCAAATGCAATGGGGTAGTACAGGTCTGGATAGATGCAGCAAAACATCTTAATTGGGATGGTATTCCAATAGGGTTGGAGGATTTATGGGATAGATGTACATCTAACAGGGAAAAGTGCTTTATAGGACCTCACAATAAAACTGTGGTAGCCTACATCTTGGAAGCTATTTGGAGAAGAAGAAACAAACATGTTTTTGAGAGAAAGGACAGACCTTGTGAACTAAAGTTCAGAAGCATATTAGAAGCAGCTAATAACTTTGCCAAAGCTAACTTGTCAGCCAAGAAGAAGGTAATGAATACTACAGTGTGTGATGACACAATGGGCAATTATGTAAGATTGTGCAGATCACAAGTACAACCTGTTCAATTCAACATCAAGAAATGGTGGGTTAAGCCTGAGAGAGGATGGATAAAGGGCAATTTCGATGGAGCTAGAAAGGAAGGCCAAGAAATGGTGTATTCTGGTGCTGGTTTTATCCTCAGAAATGATATGGGCACTCCTCTTGCAGCAGGGGCGTTTTATCTCAAGCAATCTACAATACTCAAAGCAGAAATCTTAGCAGCTAAACACTGCATAGCTAGAGCAGAGAAATTCAGAGATCAAGGGTTTGAAGGGTTAATCATTGAGGGAGACAATTCAGAAGTCATTAAAGCCATTAAGCAACCAGACTTAGCACCTTTGGAGATCAGAGAATTAGCGAAAGAGATAAGTATCATGCTAAACTCCTGGCTACTTCACAGAGTGTATCTGATCGATCGGTCGGCAAATAGTGCTGCGGATTGGCTGGCGAAGCAAGCGAGGATTGCAAAGTTCAATATCAACTGGTCATATGCTTACCTGAAGATCTGAGCACCTTATGCAGGGGAGAAGCTGCAAGAACCTTCTTGTCTGAATGGAAACCTCCTTAAAGGTGTGTTGCGTTTTCTTAGTTAGGTGCGGTGAGGCTAGAAAAGGTTGGTTATCTTAGTTTCTGTGTTTTATGTCTTGGAGCTGGTAGAGCTCCACCCTATTACCAAAAAAAAAAAAAATTATCTTACGTGTGCATCTCTCTTCATGTTGTTCCTTTATTCCTCCTTGTTCCACTGTACACTACCTTAACGACTACCATTATATTATGAGTGTTGGATGACTCCAGACCGTAAAATAACAGACCTTAAAGTACGAGGATTTACCTCACAATAGAAGCAAAAATAGATCTTTCTTGCAGAGGTGAGAAGACGGTTGCTAAGGTTGTCTTCATAACCCCACACTCCAAATCTCAGGCATGAGGGTGACGCGCCTTCATAACCGATGCTGACAGAAGAATAGAAACACCGCAGATGCACTTCCACTTACAAGTGCATAATAGGAGCATTAACACTTTCTCTCTCTCTCTCTCTCCTCTTTTTTCCTTTTACCATATCACCTCTCCCAAAACCTTATTCACCCACCAGTTAACCATGGTCAATACTCCTTGTATTTATAAAGATGAGAGAGGGATAAATGGGGGTGGTAAAAGGGTGGATGAGACGACAAATGGGAGAGAGAATAGGAGAAATCGAGTGAGGGAAATAAGCCTCGCACAGTGCGAGAAGGGGCACACAACTCTCATTCCGTGAACGCACATGGCCCTGGCCCCCCGCGCGTGAAGGCATGTAGCCAGACCACATGGCCCTATGGTCATGAGCGCTTATGCCCGAGCACGCGCCCATTGGTGCGCTTGGGCCGCATGGGCAGCAGCCTTAATGGGTACATGGCCCAACATTCTTACTAGCCCATTCAGGGTCAATAGTGCATCTCCTTTCTTCTATAGCATACAATCTCAACGATCTTACCTCTTCAAAATTTGCCGAGTCACAAACAAGAGTGTTCCGTTAAATTATCACCTTATTAATGAATCAATCAATCAATCTAAATATATACCTCATGCACTTAATATTCATTTGATTTGACACTTCATATCTCTCTAAATAGGTAGTGTCTAATCCAAATACTAAGCATTCATGACTCTACCACTGCTTAGGCAACAAAGCCTCCCAGGATATGAGCAACGAAGCATGGTGAGATAGTAAGATGCCTTCCCTATGCTACTTATACCAATCTAATTTGTCTTGACCACTTTCTTAGACATGTTCCACTAGATGGTATATCGCCCTAAATAACATGCTAAGATAGCGAAATCAAGCTTCCTTTTCATGACATAGAGTTATAGGTCACTAGAGCTACATTGGGAATCACACATAAAGTGATTCATGAGTCAGACAATGATGAAGACACTACAAGACAAGCGAGATTTCCAATGGTAACAATCCGTCAGAAAAAATGCGTCAGAACTTTCTAACGGATACAAAATCCATCGGTAATTTTGACGAAAGAAATCGTCGGAAATCTCCGTTGAAAAATTATCCTTCCGATGGCTTTACCGATGAATAAAAGCTGCCAGACATTCTGACTGAATCATCAGTCAGCAAGTTCATCAGAACTTCCGACCCTTTGACCGACAGATAAAAGCGTCAGAAGTGGGAAACTTCTAACAGAAAATATCCGTTAGAAATCTGTCAGAACTTCCGGCGGTTTTGCCGATGGAATCACCATCGAAAGTCACGTATTCGACATTTTTTCCGATAGAATATTTTCGTCGAAAAATTCATAAAAAAAATTGTTTTTATTGTTTTTTAAAAAACAAAAAGATAACAAAGATAAATTAAGAAACCTGCTAAAAATAATATTCATAAACAATAAACAAACATAAAATCATCAATCGCAACAAATATTATAGGAACATCCACAATAATAACAAATAAAAAATCAAGAGAGATCTCCTGGATCGTCCTCTCTCCTTGCCTCATGATCGTCATGTGCTGGAGGATCCTATATTATAAAAATAAATATCAGAAACATAAATAAAAATAACATAATTAACTTATTTTTATAAATTTAAATTCAAAATATATCAATATTCACTAAGTGCATTTAGAGAATATTTCTGACCCTTTACACTTGGGTTTTTTTAAGATTAGTTATTTGATCATCGAACCCAAAATAAGACTTCGATCTAGATTCCATCAGTTCCCACATGTCGCTCTCACTCACCCGGTCGTGTCGGAGCAAACAACAAGTTGATCGGATTCATATTTCAGATTTTGGACCCCTGACTTACGTGTTCTAACCCTTCACACTTGAGTTTTTTTAAGATTAGTAGTTTGATCGTCGAACCCAAACCGAACTACAATCTGGATTTCGTCAGTTCCCACATGTCGCTCTCACCCACCTGGTCATGTCAGAGTGAACGACATGTTGATCGAATCCCTATTTCAGATTTTGGACCTCCCCCTCCAAGTTCATTCAAACTATATGAAATTAAAACTAATACTAACCTGAGGGGATTGTTTTAAGGTGCCCACTCCTTGGATGGCAGCCACCAGCTGCTAGACCATAGCGCCAAGGTGCAGCTATAGCTACTACGACAACACTTCCCAGATGAGGGTTCTTATGTCCTCTCCATCACTGCGAGGCGTCGCAACAGACGAACTGGCATAGATCCAAGGAGTGATTGAACTCGCATATGAGGATAGCACTGGATTACTATCCAGGTTGTCCCCAAAATCGTACACTTGGCTCTTCCTTGCTCCTCCCTCTACGTCGACCCAGGCCTCTGGATCCAAGATTGGCTGGGGAGTGTCCTGCACATAGCGATCCGCCATCATTTTGTCATAGGTCTCCTGCGGAACAAATTAAAAATTTATTAATTATTGTACATTTATTTAATCTCTCAATTTAATTAAAAAATTATATATAGACTTACGACAATCCTGCGAGCACTCTCGCTAACATAGTCATCGGTCCCCTTCCGCTTATGAGTCTGATCAAACAACTCACAAAATGTAGGGGCACGCTCGAGCTTGTGATGCTTACAATTCAACAAAAGTAGTTAATTTTACAATAATAATGTATTAAGCAATTGAAACTTCATATACTTACCAATTTCTAGTTGTGGGTCGCATAAGACACCGACCCACTAGTATGTGCATTCTTTTCTGGGTGAGTTGTCTGATTACGTTTAGCCACTTGCGACCTCTCCTACCATGGTCCAGTAGCCTAACGATGACAAAGGGACTCCCAATAGTCCCTCCTCATCCACACCGAGTCGTAATCCATCTAGGCCGTATGATCCTAGCTGCTTGCTGTAATCACGGAGTTGTGTGCCCCTCTAAGACACAAAAGAGCATGCAATATATATAGAATGAAAGAATGTGATCGCCACCAAGATGATTGCCTAAATAAATACTCCTAAAATATGGGCTGATCAACTTGGAAAAGGAAAGTGAAGGCCACTTATCTGCTAACGCGTCGCCGATGTGCGACGCGATAGCAATCTTGTCATGACCACATGATCGGTCGCGACATGGATGTCGCGACCGAGTCCCTCGACGCCTTCTCAACAGTGCGGGAGATGAATGATGGACCTCCTTCCCTTCCTCTGGCCGGCCAGAGGAGGAGAGCTCCTCGTCTACCCTTCTTAAGGTACCTGCCAAAACAAAGAAACAAGAAAAGAAAACTGATTTTAAGTGAAGTATCTACACAACATAAAAGGAAAGAATGAAAGCATGGACGAAACGAACCTGTGGTGTTTGGGAAACCCCTTTTGGGTGTTGGAAAACTAGGAGGGAATATGCATGGAGAAAAATTATAAAAGAGGAGAGCGAGAGGCCTTATGTAGCACCCCAATTTTATTTATAAAAATAATTGGTCATGTAATTTTTAAAATAATGTACGATAATGTTCTGATATACTGCACACTACCATTACCAAAATAATCATTGGAGGTAAGAACACATGAAGCTACATAAAATAACAACTAAATAAATAAGATTTTATTGATAGGAAAGGATTAAAAAATGGTATTATTAAATAGTATATATATATATATATATATATATATATATATATATATATATATATATATATATATATATACGTATAAATATGGATATATATCCATGTGACACAATGATTATGTAATTGCATCACTGTTCATATAACGCCCCTCTTAGACATGGTACAATTTTACCAACTCACATCAGGTCCAAGGGTGAGACCACAGTGGAAAACATCCAATATAATATTGATTCAGATTGAGCAATGGAAAGATAAGTGTCATATCTCAACAACATTGTATTCAAATACCAAGTCTAAGCATAAAGAAAGACTTACAATATTTCATAACAACAAGTTCCACAAGTCCATAAGATAAAACATTGTTCAAATTACAATTATTTCTCACATACAAGATCACTCAATCAACACTCTCAACGACAAACTAAGTCTCCTCGTCCTCACGCTCTGAGTCAGTGTGATCTAACTCCTCTGTGCCAATGTCCTCAGCCTCCCCTGAAAGGTTAATCAAGTGTGAGTCTACAAGACTCAACAAGCATCAAGGAAAGACAGTTCAAGGACTATCATATAATTACTTTTAAAACCTAAGACACCTATATTCCAGTCACTTAACTTGGTACAATATAACTATTTCCTATCGATATACTTCAAGGCATTTATCAATCATTATCCATATTGACCACATATAATACTAAATGATCATTTATCAAGCATAGGGAACATTCCTAAATAAATCATATATCATATGGCATTCTTAACTCATGTACATTTATACTTTATGAGGGTAATGTCAATGACATGTAGACAATTCATATGGCATGTAGAATGATATATATAACATGTAGACATTATCATGTAGCATGTAGACATTATCGTTGATTACTGTTACATGTTAAAAGTTCTTGCTCGTGCGTGCTTGCTTGCTTGTGTGATATGGCCATCTTGCATTCTTTCAAACTATCCTGCATGCTTGTACATACTGCTCTACTATTAGTTCTTTCTTGTTACTTCATTCTAGATCTTGTTCAATCAATCTTGTTCAATCTATAGCTTGTTCACGTAACGTGTTTAATTGATTTACCGTACATGCTTATCTTGATAATCATGCTTGCCTAGTTCTAAAATGTTAATCACTTATATCATTGTCCACACATTGAGATATAAATCCTACTGGGTTAGTTTGCTCATAGCTACATCTAAACATCCTAGGTGGCAATGACGTGGAAGAAGAAGGCCAGGACATGGATGGGAATACATATGAGTGAAGAGCGTGTTCCAATCACAGTGTCTACTATTAGTTTATTTTGAGAGTTAGATTGATATAGTAGGTAATGAGGGAGCAAAATCTCATGTAATTTTCCGTTTTCTTGAGTCATTAGTCAATGAAGTTGTATTCAACATTATGAGTTAATGAATAAGAGTTAATTGTGTTCATTATATGGGCTCTTATGTTTGTGTTGATACACATTTAATGCTCACTAGTTAGAGATTTATTTGTCGACTGTTTACGTCTCGAAATATCAATTTTAACTCTAATATATATTTCCACTGTGTAATTCTCAGGACGTGACAGTTTAGTGGTATCAGAGCCTAGGAACCAATAGGAATATTTAAGTCCTAGGTTTAAGTGATACCAAAAATTTAGGTCATGGATGATACATATAGTACTTGGTGAGATTGGATAGAGACTGTGAATAAACTAGTTTTATGGACTAAGCACCCATACCCATCAATCTTTGCGATATAATTAAAAACATTAATTGGTTGCTATCCTTTTCTCAGGAACTACCTTATTCCTTAGCAATGGCCCTTAATCAACGGCAAGCCATGCAAGAAACTATTGCAGAACTCACTCAAGCCCTATAGAATGTAGTACAAGTTGGAGCTAGGAATGGAGCTGGCGATCTGCATTGCAGCTTCAGGAGTTTGAATCCACCTCGACTTTTTGGATCCCCTAACCCAGATGAGGTTGAAAATTGGCAAGAAGAAATGGAGAGAATTTTCTAAGTAATGCAATGCACTGAAAGGGAGAAGGTATTACTAGCTACTTTCCAATTTAACAAGGATGCCAGATCTTGGTGGAAGGCCACATCAGCCCATCTACTTAATGTTGCTAAACTATAATGGAAAGGGTTCCTGGAGATATTCCGAAGAAAATACTTCTTCAAGAGGGTGCAAGAAAAGAAGGCAGCCGAGTTTGCTGCGTTGAAACAAAGAGGTATGTCCGTGACTGAGTATGAAGCTCAGTTCGCTCGTTTGGCGCAATATGCCTCACAATTGGTGGGCACAGAAAAGTTGAAGGCTAACCGGTTCATGGATGGGATCCGGCCCATGTTTATTGAAAAGCTGGGACCACACAGCATCCATACATATGCAGAGATGGTTCAACGAGCTCAATTGGTGTAAGATACAATGGCAAAAGTGGAAAGCCTCAAAGGGAAAGAAGTAGCAAAGCCAGTTTACGTAAGGAAACACCACACATTGCTGAGAATTCTTTCTCCAACAACAATAACGTACCGAAAGACCAATCGAGGAGAACATTGCTGGCAATGGTAAGAAGATCAAATTAGAAGAAACGTCGATTGTGGAGTATTGCAAATTTTGTAATAAGCCTGGACACCAAGTGGACAACCGCTGGAAGAAGGCTGGTGCTTGCCTGCGATGTGGAAATCATGATCATCGTATACCCAACTGTCCCATGTTAAAAGATCAGGTTAGACGGATCCAAGGTGTGGTAAAATGTCAAGGGTGCGTGAATGCGTTGACCTGAGCAAAACTCTTGGAAGAAGGTATGGTGAAAGATGTTGGTTTTTCTAATCCTTTAGACTCATCTTATAATATCTAGTCTATTCCTAAGTGGGGGAGATGATTAGAGAACAATCGAAGACAAACTTGCTAGTTTTACCATACCTCATCATATGAATGATGGTAGAGTTCGAATAACCACATGAAAGGAAAAGAAAAGAGTTGGAAGAAATTATATGGAAGGTATTTATAACCTTTAAAGGTGGATACAAGTCGGAGTTGATTACAAATCGGATCTTGAACCGAATCGAGAACCCTGGTGCTAAGTTCACCAAACTAGCTGTATGAATTTGGGGACCAAATTCTCTTGAGTGGAGGAGGATGTAACATTCCAGAAATTGGGTAATTGAAAAATTAGAAATAAATTGAAAATAATAAATTTAACATTATCGAAATAATAAAAATGTACGTGCCATTATCATATGTATGAAAACACATCAAAAAAAATCATAAAAATCATAGTTCAACTCTGAATAATATTTCCAGTCGACTTGAGAAGAGAGTCGGATGAAGAAAAATCTAATTAGCCAAGTGTAGACACCCGATTCTGGCCCATAAGTTGAACCACATTTCTTGTTCTCTTAATGAGCCCCAAGTTGCTTACTCACCTTGAGCCCATCTGTTAACCATGTTTTGAGCCCGTTGAGAAGCCCAATTCTTAGCTTATCCCTTCCAATATCATTTCAAGAGTCCTTGTGCTTAATTATCAATTATTCTCCCAAATAATTGGTTAATATCTCAAGAATAATCGATTTTCATTAACACGACGGGTCGTGGCGTCGCGTTAGTCATGTTGCGCCCTCCTTGGCTGTCGTGACAACCCATGCATATCTACTTACGTGCCTTCAAGGTCGCGACCACTTTGGTCGTCGTGACAATCCATTTCGCGTCCTTACAACCCATCGCGACATGATCTGCATGCGTTGGCCTCCGCAACCACCTCCACTTTCTCCTCCATTTGCCTTATCTCTATCTCCAAACAACTTTCCAACCCCCCAGCCACGATTTGAGGTTCCATGGCACCTTGGGACCATCCTAGGACTCTACCCATCCAAATTTACATGGCTTTTATCACCTTTTTTGGGTCATTGTCACTTATAGATGAGATAATCTCTCTCCTCTCTATATAAGTGATGAAGTGCTGCCAAAATCCTTCTGGATTTTGCCACGAAATGCTGCCAAAATCCTTCTAGGCATTCTCCTTAGCTCATGGCTCACCCATTTCCACCCATTTCTTATCTATCCTCTTCATCAAGCCATGATTTATTCTTCACATATGGAGCTTGGTGATTGAAGAGGTGGCTTCCACCTTCATCCAAGGCTTCAGCACGACCAAGGACACTGCATTACATCCAGGGAGTCGCCCCATTGGGGCTCTTTCTTCCTTTCCTTTTCTCATTTTCTTTTCATGCATATTATTATTTTCTTTTAGATAGGAATGCATCCCTTTCTTTCCCACATTTCATAAACCACCCCCCAGGTTTGTTCCCTCCATGCTCTTCCTTTTTCATTTCCTTTTGGATAGATGCTACTCTTAAATATGGTCTAACAAGGTTTCTTTTATTGTTTTCGTCATTTTGGCAGGCACCTAAGCAAGGATTGGCGAGGAGCTCTTGCTCTCTAGCCGGCTGGAGGGCAGGAAGAAGGTCCCCCCAACATTCTCCTGCACTGCAGAGAATGCGTCAGCCACCTGTGTCGTGACAACAAGGACGTGCAAGGTCGGAGTGTCGCGACAGTGACCCTATCGCGACGGGGAGACCCGTCGCGACACCAGTAAGTGACCCGTTCTCAGTCCTCTTCCTAACACGTTAGCCTAGTTTCAATCATATTTAGGGCAACTTGTTAGGTGGAGATCACATTTCCGTAATCCATACTTTTAATAGCTTAAACATGTTGCGTGTCTCGAGGGGTGCGCAACCCCGTGATTACACATTTTGGCGATCACGGTGGGACCTTCATTGCTAGCCTCGTCGATTTTTGCTTATTTGCCTGCCATGATAATGTGTTTATATGCTAAAGTAGAACCCTGCTAGGATCATTCCTGTGTTTTCTATGTTATTCTGCTCTTGGTTATTGACGCGACGCATCGTGCGATCGCGACTATATCGTGCCCATAAAGGTGGACGTGACTACAGGTACTCGTTGCTCCCCCTTGTCCTTCATCTTGTTCTTTTCTTGAAAGTGTTCTTGTGCCTCCTACATGTTGCTTTATCATGTTTACCCGTGTTTCTCTTTGTTAGAACTCTGCTAGGGTTTGGGTTTTCTTTTATTTTCACTGTTCGTTTTCGGATATTGTCGTGACGGCTCGGGCTGCCGCGACCTTGTCACGTCGGAGGTGGAGGATGCGACTACAGGTACTCCTTGTATGTTATTGTTTTCCATCTATGCATCAGTTTCTGTCTGTTTAGGGAGTTTTCTTCTGTTGTTTACTTCGTTCCATGATTGTATTGCTTTAGGTTAGTCTGTGTGTTCATTGTTTGCGTGTAACTATGGGTTTTTGCACTCTGTTCTTATCACGATTGGGCTGTCGGTCGCGATAAGGTCGTGACAGATCTGGTTGTCGCAACCTCAGCAGAGGCCTGCCAGTTGCTGTGTGTTAGTTTCGGATAGAATTTGCATGCACTCCGGTGTACATAAGCTCATGCATACACTACTGTTTCGTGTAGATTAGGTTTTCTCCTTGGTAGTGGAGACCCTCTCACCCGCGAGCACTCGTGGGCTGACCAGGGCCTGCTATCGAGGGCCTCCGTTAGTCCCCGTGGCCGTATGCACGTTGCGGTTGCCGAGCTGGTTGTATCCGTTGTACCCTTAGTTCAGGTTGTTCCACGTGTGAGTTGTGTATTCCCCTTTAGTTACACCGGAGTACTCAAGTACCTTCCTATTAGGGTCCCATTTTGGCCGAGTGCAACTTCATTAATTAATCCATTAAAGGTTAAGTGCAAACCCTAAAATCTTGATGATAATCATGTCAACTTGAGTGCTTGTTTGATACACTCCCTCTTATCTTACTGTCCATTCTTGTGTGTTAGAGTCTACGTCTTGTTTGGTGGTTGTGTCATCTCCCCTAATTGCTTGGGGGGTAGTGTATGCGTCATTGTCTAGGATTTTCGAGTCAGTCTCCTCAAGCCATTGTATTATACCATAATCCTCTTTATGGTATGGATCATTTCTGCATCCTTACCAGCGATTCTTTGCCTATTGGGCTTTTAGAGGATGTGGCCTAACCTTCCACGGCCACCCTCACGGGGCAGATCCAACCCCCTACCATTTTGGATGATCAGTCTCGCCCCCCTTCTCCTTCTGGGGTAGATGACCCACATGCCCAATTCAGTCAACTCCTCCCTCATCTAAGCCCAGCCCAAGTTCGAGAATTTCTGGCTGCTGCTAAAGGCAAGCGCCCTCTATCTCTGCCCTCTCATAGTTCTGCCCAGCAGGCGGCCTCCTCTACCCCTGTTGCTTCTATGCCACATGTACCCTCTACTGTGGTAGATCCTACTCCTCTTCGTCCACGGGCCATTCACTTCTCAGAGACCAACTACATTCCGGTATGGGAGGTTCGGCCCAAATCTCCTCCAATCTCTTCATTTTATCAGGCCGAACATGCTTCTTTTCCCCATGAGAGGTTCCACTCTTTAGAGCAATCTCGCTCCCTTGTTCCCGCTCACCACGCCTTGTCCACTACCGACTTCCTCGAGGAGTGGACATCCATGAAGAGGGAACTTCATGACCTTCGAAGGCAATTGGACCCCCAGAAAGTCACCGATATCCTCCTCCCTTCTTTTCAACATCTCCAAATTCTGCCCCAGTTAGAGCTCCCCGTCTACAGGCGATACTCTGGGGTAGGAGACCCTTATGTACATTTCAAGTATTTTGTGTTTGAATCTGCTCTGCACAAGTACGACCGCCACCTCATGGCGTACTTGTTCAGAAAGTCATTGGATGGATCGACCCTCGAATGGTTTTACTCTCTACCCCCAGAGGACGCCGAAGATTTTTAAATTGTTCAAGAAAGGTTTCTGCAGCAATTCCAAGATCGGGTCAGACCCGAATATTCTTTTGTGGATTTGGTGGCCGAAAAGATGAAGGCCGACGAAGATTCACGGTCTATGCTAACAGGTGGCGTGCTCTAGCTGCAAAGGTCCACTGCCCTATGCCTGAGGAGGAGAAGGTTAAGTTGTTGATTGTTGATGCTACCCCAACCTACCGATCCATTTTGGCCATGAATGACATTACCACCATGCACCAACTCTACAGCCGAGCCTGTTTCATTCAGACCCAACTTAAGGACTCGCCCATTCATTTTATGTTTGAAACCCCAAAGTCCTGCTATCCCAAGAAACCTCAAGGTCCTATCACTGAAGGGGTACAAACCAATGAGCAAGTAGGTGCTATCAATAGTCCTCAGGGTCCGGTAGGTAGGTCACCCTACAACCAACCTTCTCAGCAGCCTTGGAATAATAGGCCACCACCTCCTCAAACCCAAAACCCCCAACAAGATCAATGCCAATACAACCAAGTCCCTCCACCTCAAAATGTCTATGCTCCTAGAAAGCCCAATGGACCCAAAAGAGCTCAATACCCTCCTCTTCTTGAAAGTCTAGCTGATATCTTTGCAGCTCTTATGTCTCTCAATGCCCCTAGACTCCCTCCGGAGAAGGCAAATTGGAACATGGCGGCAGATCAAACTAAGTATTGTGTATATCATCGCCATCCGGGGCACAATGTATCAGACTGCTTTCAATTCAGAGACATGATATATGATCTCCACGAGTAGCAACAAATTGATTGGGCAGAAATGAAGAGGTTGATTCAAACTCTGAGGGACCAGCAGGGGCAAAGACAGTAACAGCAGCATCAAAGGCGATAGCAGCCACCACCACAGCAGCAGTAGTTCCAGCAGCAATTCCAGCAGCAGTAGTTCCAGCAATAGCCATTCCAGCAATAGTTTTAGCAACCCCAGCAACCACAACAGCCACAACAACCAGCAAATGATCTCGGCATAATCCACAACCCTATGCCGCAGCACCAACCTGCTCCGAATCCCCAACCTGCTCCACCACCTCCTCCACCCGCTCAAGTAAACCTAGTCATTCACCATCCACCACCAGTCGCCACTTAAGCCTATGACGATGAACACGAAGTAGGCCAATTATTGGCTATTTCCCACACCACCGCTACCTCTACTACACCCACCGTTGCCACAATCACCTCACCACTCTACAATAGCCCCGTCATACCACCCATTAACATCCCATTCTCACCCATGCCAGCACCAATAATAGCCAACCCGTCCATCATCGACACCACACCACCTCCACTACACCACAACCTCGCCCTCCGGAGCGGGCGGATGTTTCACCAGATGTATCCCAATGCATCCGTGTTTATGCCGGGTCTGCCGACCTACAACTCCAACACCAACAACCAACAACAACAACAAGATGTCGAAGAGATAGATCCAATCCCAGGGACCCAATATGATATACTGAAGCATCTGGACCAGACTCCTGCGAAGATATCTATCCTTGAATTAATCAAGAGGTTGCAGACCCATCAAGATGCCTTAAGGACTTTTATGCAAAGAGTTATGGTGAATGAAGATATGAACCCCGAAAACTTGCCATCGGTCCTATCCATTGTTAACAGGGGGCCGACAATTACCATTGCGGATAGTGAGCTAGCTCCTCCTGTGGCCAGAAGAATGCCTCTATGTGTGACACTGACTATAAACAAGGTGGCCGTCGACGCCGCCCTAGTTGACACAGGAGCGTCTATAAATGTGTGCCCTCTCAGAACTCTATGGTCGTGTAACATCTTTGAGCACCGCTTACAGCCAACTCCCACTACCATTGTGGCATATGATAATTCCCGAGGGGCCTACCACGGTGTCGTCTCCTTACAAGCAGAACTGGGCCCGCTCGTGATGACCGTGGATTTTTATGTACTTGACATCGACCCAACTTTCAAAGCTATTCTGGGTCGGCCTTGGATTGAAGCACTAGGTGTGAGACCCCCGAACTTTGTTCATTTTATATTATGCATGTGGTACTTACTTGTTATGTATATAGTGAGTGTATTAAATTTGTGTATATTATAATTATTCAATGTGTATACGTATGTATGTATGTTATTTTCTACGAATATAGGTAATTAGCTAATTTTGTACATGATGTACTTATTTAAATACTGTGCATGTTGTATTTAAGTAAGGTTGAACATATGATAGGTAAGTATTGCTCTATACCTTGTAGGTGCATATGAGTTATTTTTCGTACATGTATATTTTTAAATGTGCATGCATTAGCTAACTATCGATGCACATGTTATATTTATTTAAATCCATGCATGTTGTATGTAATTATGTTGTGTACACGTATATATGTATATGTTTAACCCCATGCATATAATATCTACTTATCTTCGTAACCATTAAACTGTTTGTAATGAAATTATGTATCTATTTAGGATGTATGTCTCTGTTTTGGCCGAAATCTCAGTTGGCGGCAACATGCCTGCCGCTGACTACCTGGCCAAGAGGAGTTGGTGTCCAGATCGATGGACGCTAACCCCCCTGTTGGCGGCACCATAGGTGAACGCCAAGTTCCCAGCTGTATGACGGTTTCAGATTTGGTAACGTCTGCGTTTCGTCCAGTTCCAGTTTAGGAAACCCATCTATAACCGTAGGAGACCTACCCTAATGCGTACCCAACCTACCCAGCTCTATAAAATCACCCTATTCTGTCCGGATTAAGTCTTTTGGCCTTTGTGAAACCCTAGAACCCTTTGTGGAGAAAAGCTGATCTTTGGAGAGCTGGATCCGGCGAGTGGAGGAGTTTCTTGGCAACCTGCACTGACTGGAGGATAGTCCATACATAGAGGAAGCATCCCCAACTCCAAGGATCAATCTACATCAACAGAAGAACCAGATCTGAAGAGGTTTTGAGCATCTTCTTGGCTGGGACGAGGAGGGCTTCTTCGGTAAGATTTGATCTCTGTGGATTTATTTGGAGGCAAGTAACCTATGGATGTCAACCCTACTTATGTCCCCTTAGGTCCTAGCATTTTTCTGGAATTTTCCTCGTGTCCTGGAACCTCCAAATTTCCCTTGAATTTGTGTGCTACCTGCATGGTCTGCAGACAGGAAGTTGGCGGCCACATACTGTGCCGCCAAGTTCCTGTGTTGGCCGCACCAGACTGTGCCATTTACACAGTTGGCGACACACACTGTGTCGCCAAGTTCTTTAGGGTTCTAAAAGTGCACTGCTTGATCTCTAAAATGTGTTATTTGGACTTTTGGATGTATATGCATGCTGTAAAAATTGTATGTGGTCAGGGTCAGTCATTAGGTCATATCATGAGGATATTTCAAATTTCTGTGCATAGTGTTATTTATTGAAATTTTTGTATTAATGAGAGAAGTATGGTTTATCTATGTTTAACCCAGAATAATTAGATTTGCTGCATGTTAGGGTTTTATAAATTTTCCCTACTAGTATGATGATTGTTTTCATGCTTTGAAACTATTAAACACTATTGTTTCACTGTGAAATCTAATTAAGTGAAATTCTTGAGTAATATGCCTGAATTCTATCTTAATTACTAAAATTTGAATTACTATTCATAAAAATCTAGAAATTTTAATATATGATATACTAACTGTATGTAGCATGTGATAAAAATTTGGTACTAATGTGATAACCGTAGGTACTGTTTGTATTATAACATGTGAAATTTAATCATAATGAGCATGTTAGTTGTAATCACGTAAAATTTAGTATTAATAGCATGTTAGAATACTGTTTTGAGTTGTTTATCACTGTTGAATAGTAATATTAAACTCTGTAACTTGAAATGGGATTATTATTCAAAGTGCATGTGCAAAAAGGGATTAAAGTGTGAATTAAGTGTGATTAAAATGAGATGAAATGTGATAATGTGCTTAATGTAAAAATGTGGCCGAGATTGACACTGTTACCATAGAGGTCTAAGTGTTGTACAATAGAAAAGTCCCTATGGAAGGCTCAATGTATGTGAAATATATTCTAAGGGCATTAGGATGAAACCCTAGAGGTGGACAAGTACCATTGGATACGGTGGAGAGGGCTTCTCTCGGTCTGCGCAGTTACCAAGATTCGCCACTAGATTGCCCAGGTGGTGGGTATGTGTCAAGTGAAGTGAAATGTCATTTTATTTTTGTCATTTTGTCACCCTCTCTAAACTGCTCCTAGTGAGAGAAGGTCTGGTCTCTCCCTGGTCGCCCTCCTTTGGGGGTGGCGACCATGGCCCCCCATGGGGGTGGGGGCGTCCCCCCTCCTTCCCCTCCTGTTCTTGCAGATCGAACTGGCCCCGCCACCCCTATATGATCCCCTCCTGTAGCTACTGTCCCCGTTTAGTCCCCTCCCCCTGCTGGGTCGGTGCCAGCCCTAGGGCACGCAGGAGTTGCTCTGCTGAGCTGTGAGCAAGCTGCAATGACTGGATCTACTACTGTTGGTGGTCCGACTCAACAAGCCCTAACCCAACTGCAAGGGCGCGATCTCCCCTCATCCGGACAACCTGTTGCTCAAGCTCCCCATACACTTTCTTGTACGGATGCCACTGAAGTGCCTTCTGAGGACGCCCATGCTACAACTGGTGCAACTGCTTCTTCTGCTGGAATAGCTGCTCATCCCACTGGGCCTTCCACCTGCCTGGCCGCCTCCAACCCTAGTTTTCTAGATGGAAGGTATGCTCCGCCCCATGGACCATCTGCCCTGCCAGCAGCTCCTCCATCCCCCTGGAGTATGCCCCCCACACACAACCCCTCTGCTGCTAGCCCTTCGTTTGCTCAGGCACTACTGTGGTCCATCTCGCCCCCTGTCCTTCCCCTGGTTGCCCACGGGCCAGCAGTCACAGATCAAGGGGAACCTGCTGCGTTTTTTACCATGCAGGAGATCAAGGTGTCATGCAAGCCACTGGACTTCGCTGTCATCGCTAAAACACCTCAGGGGCGCCCCCCATTTCAAGATATCAGAGCTCACCTGGCGCAGAGATTCACATTCACACAGGATTTCTTCATTAGCACACTGGATAGCCGCCATCTTCTTATTCGATTTTAGAATAGGGAAGACTTCTACTGGTTCTGCTCAAAGAATCAATGTATGTCCAGGGCAGACCATTCTATTTTTTCAAGTGGATAATGGAATTTTCTCCTGAAAGGGATTGCCCCATTATTCTGGTATGGATTGAGTTGCCAGACCTCCCAGCAAACTTTTACAACTCTGCCATGATCTGTACCCTAGCAGGGAGCATCGGTCTTGTGATCAAAGTAGACAAGAACACAACACACCTGTTGCGCACACAAGCCGCTCGAGTAAATGTTCAGCTGGATGTTTCAAGGAAACTACCGGAGCGGATCTGGGTAGGCATTGGTACAGGCGGTTATTGGCAATCAGTTACATATCCTGACCCCCCTAAGTTCTGCAATGCATGTAAACGCCTGGGCCACTTGGTGCCTAATTGCAAGAAAAGTTCCACATTCCATGGTGGAGATGGAGGACACCTTGGTGCCAATCAGAAACCCATGACAGAAGCACCCATTCCTCGTCAACCGGCCTCCAAACATGTATGGAAGCCAGTCAAATCTAAGGGTAATGCATCCAACAATGCTACTGGTCATGAAGGCAAGGGAGTGACTACAGCAAGCATGCCCCAACAGAGCATGGCACATGCAGCAGGACCCTCTGCTACCCCTCCCAGCGAGTCAAGTAAGTCTGCAAATCTCCATGATACCCCCAATCAGCAGTCCTTCAGAAGCTCGGGGGATATTCCTAATGTATGTTTGGTAGTTCAGAATGCCCAAATGTCAGTCACTACTAATGCACAATATGATGCCCACTCAGTGCTTGATCATATCCCATCTCAGAAAATTGATATACCACTTGTGACTGATGCACCCCCTGCTGCTCAAACTGAGCATATGCATGGTCAGTCCCACCGAAATGCTATTCTTTATGGTGACCATGCCCCTACCATGATCGAGCTAGCACCACTGAATGTGCCAGCTGCGCATGCTCCTGTCCCTATAGCACTACTTGATACAGAACATGTGCTTGGTGTCTCCCTACCTGACCCGCCCCAGCTGGAACAGCAGTCAGTGAGTTCTGCAGAGCATGTGTTCGAAGATTTGCCCTCTCACCATCAAGTTGTAGATTCTATGAATGATATGCCCATAGTGGCTGCTGCTGCTCCGAAGGTCACTCCAAAACATGATGCAGCTACTAGAGATGACAGTAGGGAACCTGCTATCACGGTGTCCTCCCTGGTGCACACACCCCACGCTTTAAACGTTGCTGCCCCTGCTTGGAGTCCGCCTGCTTCCTGCTTTCTTGAAGACCCGAAAAAGTTTGCAAAATTTCTGGAATGTGCATCACCTGAAGCCACGCCAACTCCACCTGAGGTAAAGAGCTCCGCACCATCTGTTACTATCTCTAAAATGGCAGCCACACTGACAGCGCCCCAGATGTCTTTTGCCGATGCACTCCGCAAAAAGACCAAGAGAGGAGGCACCCACATGATGGCAAGCAAACCCACTCCTCCGTGTTTCACTGCTGCCACATCCTCAACAGCAGCTCCGGTCTTGTCATCCCAGCCCCAAAGAGGAGAACACGGTGGCTACATCATCAACCTCCCCATGATATACAACCTCAGAAGCGCTCCCGGACTTGAGACCCACACCGACACGGAGGAAGATGACTTGCTAGCACGGCAAAACGCTTGGGTAGGCCGCATTCGCAGCACCACTGTCCGGACCATGGACTCTGATGGGGAATATGAAGACTTCTCGGACTGATCCATTATGTACTTCGACCCCTTTGATTTCTGGTTTGTTTGGTCGGATGCGTCTTGTACTTTAGACCCCTCTGTGTAGGGTGTCACAGCTTATGCCCCGGCCCCGTTATCTATGTACCACTCCCCCCCCTTTTTTTATCTTTTGCTTTCAGCAATATATAAAAATCAAAAAACCCAATATCGACACTGGAGGTTCACTCCTATGTCATATCAATTGAAAAAAAAATGTGAAGTGAAATGAAGTGCTATGTGCTATGTGATATGGGTGCGTGCGTCCTCTAGTTGGTAGTTAGGACTATGTGTCACGGCAACTTAAGTGATAAAATATGATGAAAGTGTAAAGTGACATGTGAATGTGACACGTGGTAAGTGCAAGTGATGTGATATGTGATAAGTAAAAGTGCAAGAGTAAACGATGTGAAGAATGTGTGAAATGATGTGTAAGGGAGAGTAAATGTTAATGAGAGCATGATTACATGTGAAAACCAAGGTAATAAGGCATATATCCATATCATTTATATGTTAATATGTTAGATGTAACATTATGTTTGGTATCATGTTATATAGTTTAATAACATCCCTGTAGTAATGTATGTGAATATGGGTATGTGAACACGTGAACTATGCTAAGTAAAAGATGAGCATGTGAAATTGTTAAATGAATAAGATAGCATGTGAACAAATGTAAAACCATGTAATTGTGTTTAATTCATGTCAAAACAGCAAGTAAGGTGTGATTATGATTGTGATAAATATATGAAAGAATGTCTAAGTTCCATGATAGACATGCTATTCACTTAGTACCTAGTTCCATGCTTAAATTGTATATAGTTGCCAACCGACTTGAATATGTTTTAAACCTTCAATTCATGTTTAATAAAATGTGATATCATGTGTAATTGTGATTTATTTATATTAAAACAGCAAATGAAATGTGTAATTAATGTGAAAAGTGCATGTGAAATATGAATATATATCATGCTAGGTTGCTCTTTACCTTGTACGTAACTCTATGCTCTAGTTGGTAGAGTTGTACCATAGTATGGATAATGTTTGGATTGATAAATCATATTACATGTTAGGGGTAGAAAGCATGTAAAGGTGTATGTTTATTATCCATGATCTAATATGAGCATGTGTTAGTTAGGAACGTGTTTGGGTGATTTATGTGTAGTTAATTATATAAAGCATGTGCCATGTAAATTGTTATGGTTTTAATGATAACGTGTGTTTCTTTATTGTTTGGTAGTTTAACATGTGTGTGATATGTGTAAGGTTGAGTCTTTAGATTGCTTGCTGGGCCTTTTAGACTCATACTTGCTTCGGCGTACAGGTGAGACAGGAGTTTCCGCACTTGAGGAAGGTGTAGTGAAGATCGACGTCGAAAAAGAGGAGTAGTTGCTTGTGGAGACTTTTAGTAGTTGCTATATTTCATAGTATGAATAATGTCATTTGTATGGACAATGTAATAGACAATGTAGTTCTTTTGAAATTGTAATAATGCAGACATTGTCATTTCTTTCTCTTGCTATATAGATTGTGGAATGTGATGATGATGGAATAAGACTGCATTATTTCTTTTATTTTCGTTGTAATCATTTGTTATTCATGTACATATCAACCTATCGTTTAGTGTTGGGTTATTATGCCACTGTAATGACGCCCTTTGTACCAATGGGGATTGGTATAATCGTACCGGTATGAAGAGGGTCGTTACACTAGGGGCAGTCCCCTCCACAGCCCATCAATGTCTGAAGTTTCCATTCCAAGGATGCATCGTCAAAGTCAAGAGTGCAGCGACCACCCACACCATGGAAGCCATTGAGAAAATCATGCCGGCAGTCTGGCCCTCTAACAAACCCATTATTTATGTGCTTGATGTAAATTTCCCCTGGCTTACACTTTCTCCTCCAGTCGCCAAACAATGTCTCCATCAGTGGCGGCTGTCAAAAGGGGCACACTATCAGACACCAAGGGCTGGAATATCATGTTTAAAATTGGCTACCAGCCAGGAAAGGGTCTTGGGGCTCACCTTTAGGGGAGAACACAGGCTATCGCCAGCTCAAAGCAAATCACAAGACATGGCTTAGGGTATAAGGAAGAGATCAAGCCGTGGACAGCCTACTCCTCTACTGCAAAGATAGAGCGAGAACCTCTCACCTGGTCATTATACTGTCATTTTGTCAGAGGACCCGTACAGCCGAGATACAACACTATCATAGTAGGGGCAGACCACATGATGCCCATGTCCACATATCAAGCTCTGGAGGCCTGGCGGCCCAGCAAGAAGAAGAAGACTGATGAAACAAAAGCAGAACAGTTAGACATAGAAGAGATAGTGACAACACTCAGCAGCCTGTTCTAGGATGGCGATTTCACTAGGCCCCAGCAATGGCAGAATCAGTGGAACTACCATCAGCAACCACCTCCAAGCGATAGTTGCTTGGGAACAGTAAGGATATCGAGGAAGTGACTCCATCTTACAACAACCCTATAGACGAGCTCTGGCCAAGGTGTTTTTGGCCCCCTAAATACTCCGTGTTTTCAATTATTATTTCTAAGTTTTCTTTCATCCCTCATTCTCCTCCCCTTGTTTTTCAATTTTCGCCCAACGCTCTCGAAGCGTTAACCACTTCCTCACCCCACTTTACCCTTTCCTTCAATGGCACGGTCCTCTCCTTCTCCCGATGCCTTCCGATGTAGGGAAGTTTGTTTCCTTTCTTAGGTTAGCATGTCATGTTTATTTCTAAAAACAAAACAAACAAACAAAAATACTCCTTTGTTCCTCTCCCGACGATCGAACGGCGATCCCCATCTTTCCTTCTCTTTCTTCAGACGGAGATCCTCGTCTTTCCTTCCCTTTTCTCGGACGACGATCCCCGTCTTTCCTCTCTCTTTCTTCGGACGGTGATCCCCGTCTAAGCGCTTCCCTGCTCTTGACGACGATCCCTGTCACCTACGCACTCCTCTTTCCTCGGCGGCGATCCCCACCTTTCTTTCCTCTTTGCTAGAGCGGCGATCCCCGCTCACCAACCAGCATGGTCACCTTGGATTCCCTGGGTGAGGGGTCTTCTGTTCCCCTGCACCCCGACTCTGCTGCAGGCACCCTGAGCTCGGGTGGCCTGCCTCCACTTCCAAACCCATTAGAGGCTCCCTGCGGCTGTGCCGCACCCTTTCCTTTCCCTTCCAATAAACCTCTGAATGTTTCCCCGGAGTGCCCTGTAAATATCAATTCTAGTTTAGACTCAAGGGTAGGATCTAGCAAGTCCCCGTCCCTGTCTAAGAAGAGCAAGGGTAGTGGCATACCCCGTAGATACCTAGTAGATTTGGTGCAGAGGTGTGGCGCTCTTCTAGCTGTTGAAGAGTTCGTCCAAGAAGCAATAGTTCTGAACATAGAAGCTCAGTATGAAGAGGGGAGGTTAGACGATGGATTTGGAGTGTATGAAATCTTGGATGATGAGGACCCAGTGATTGAAGAAGATGGTGAGATAGAGGACGCTGCCGAGATGTATGCTAGTGGCATGAGGAGATTTGATGAACCCACATCGGCAGTGGACGAACCCACCAAAGAGGTAAACATCGGGATAGAGGAAGAACCCAGGCTCTTAACCATAGCTTCCAATCTCCCTCTTGAAGAAGAAGAGGTGCTTATAGAAATGCTGAGGGAGTACAAAGATTCTTTTTCCTAGTCGTATGATGACATGCCCGGCATTGACCCCGAGTTAGTGGAACACAGGTTGATTTTGAAGCTAGGGGCAATAGCCGTTAAGCAAAAATTGAGACGTTTCCACCCCCATATTGCTTTGAAGATGAAGGAGGAGATTGACAAACTACACAAGGCTAAGTTCATCCGTGTAGTCCTCTATCCTTTGTGGGTGGCCAATATAGTCCCGATCATGAAGAAGGACGGAAGAGTACGAATCTGCATCGACTTCTGGGACTTAAATAGAGCATGTCCAAAAAATGATTTCCCATTACCTTACTTGGACATTCTAATCGATAACACCGTTGGGTTCGAAGCTCTCTCATTCATGGATGGTTATTCAGGCTATAATCAGATCTGTCTAGCCCCGGATGACCAAGAGAAAACCTCCTTCACCACACCCTAGGGAACTTATTGCTATGTGGTCATGCCATTTGGATTAAAGAATGCCGGTGCCACTTATCAAAGGGCAATGTTAGCAATCTTCCATGATATGATTCATATTTAGGTTGAGGTTTACATGGATGATATTGTGGTGAAGTCTAGGACTCGAAGAGAGCATTCCTCCGTGCTTGCCAAAGTGTTTCAGTGCACACGAGAGTACCAATTGAAGATGAATCCGAAGAAGTGCATATTTGGGGTTTCCTCAGGCAAGCTATTAGGGTTCATAGTCAGCAAGCGGGGGATTCAAATTGTAACGGCCCTGGATATTTATGCCCAATAAGGCTCCATATCCAGATCCATCTCCCGTGAACGGACCGAAGTCTCACAAGGGATAGCTCGTACACTTGTCCAGTAAGAATATAAAAGATAACCACAACAGTATAAGACACAAGAAAGTACATGTGCTCATACTTGTATATAACAATTTACAACTGTCCCAATATATTATTACATGTCCAATTAAAAAGTACAACTACCTGGGACATACTCTGAGGGAGCATAAGCTCACACAACACGACTAACTCTACTGCTGGTGGTACAAGTCTGCCGCAACACCTCCGCAAGCTACACAAACGGCAAGCCCTGAAAAGAAATGTAGGGGAGTGAGCATCAATAAGTCACAGGCTCAGTAGGGACCACCCAAAAACAACACACAACACTGAAGAGACCTCAATCCCAGAGGGTCTCACTGGCAACACCAATAGCCAAACCATATTATGCTCACTACAAAACATAAATAACAGCTAAACAATAAATCTCATTAGCTAATACAAATCTCGGAAGATAAAAGGGACAACAGGACTAGCACAACACCACTAGTCCGCTCAACAACTGAACTTCCTAGGTCATAGACCTCACAGGCTAATTATGACAACCACTGGTCTATGAAGCTACAAGCTTCACGGGGAACCTACCCACGAAGGGTAACAGGACTGGCATCAGCTAGCCAATCCACCTCACACCAACACCTCATATCAAAAACATAATCGGAAGCTTACCCGAAGACGAGTAAAAACACAACACGTGGAAGGTCACTCCACAGACCTCCACAGAACACAAGTCCACCTCAACACCTGAAGGGACTGATACACAATCTACCACAACACAAAGCTACCACCGAAGGGTACATGTACCTACCTCCACGAGGTACCACCACGAAACCACAACCAGTACTGTGCCACCACCAGGGCACACCACAACGGGTAAAACCTCAACCAACGAGTCACACACACAAGCCACCATCTGTGGCAAAGCACGAGTCGGAAAGGAACGACGCCACCACACAAGAACGGACTACTGGTTCATGATGCCAGTATCTAACCCGGACAACACAACACAAGAACTGCCTCTCAGTCTCGCAGTCATGGACGAAAGGTCCAACTGCCACTCCACAACTACATAGTAAAGCTAAGAACAGTGGACACCAACCAACACCACACCTGCAGACCACACAGCTCCAGGTCCATGCCTGGCACCTTTAGGGATTCTGGCCCGAGCTCCCTAAAGTGAGGCACTGGAAACACAGGACTAGCTGGGGACCAGTACGTCTACTGGTGTCCGTACCCCCAACCACGAGCACGCTACAAGCAACCACACACCCACAAACACAATTCGCTACCCTCTATCGTCTTTCCCTCAGACGGATGTACAACTCAAACATAGGAGTGGGGGTGTCCAGGAAGACGACACAGACCTCGACGGCACACACAGTACTGGGACAAACCCCGAGCACAATAAACACATGTGCCTAGCTCACACAGAACCTGGGGTACCCGACTAGAGAGGCATTCCAGAATAGGCGCTGGACCACCACACTCGGCTAGCACACAAACCACGTCAGTCACTTAACACCTCGGGAAACTTATATCACGATACGTTAAACATAATTGGCTCATCACCGGTCACCATGTGACCTCCGAGCTAACCGACACCAACACATACTTAAATCACAATAACATATAATAATCTTGCCTGTCATTGGTCACCCCGTGACCTCCACAGCCATATTAATATAATATAATAACCACTTAATAACCATACAAAAGACATTAAAGGGCCGAGGCTAGGTTCACACTGGAACCTCACTGCCCAACCATCACAAACTAATCACAAAAGTTCTATTACGATAAACACAACGTCGAAACACTTGCCATGCACACACAAAGCACATGCACGACACTCAAACTACGTAATATCATGTGAATAACACGTGATCCGCATGCTAACCACGTAAAAACACGCTCACCTCGTGAGCAACATGCTTTCCACGCGAATAACATGCTCGTGGAGCGCTACAGGTGCCAATGCACCGCTTATCTATGCCATAAACAACACTTTAACGATAATCGGATAATCGTACCAGTAAAACAAACACAACCAATTCTCTCAGTTGTGGTCGCGACATAGGCAACTGTCGCCTTCTAGTCGCGACACCCTGACATGTCGCGTTCTGAACATGATGAGTCGGCCTGTCGCATTTTGAACGCGACAAGGGGCTCCGTCACCTTCACAGGCAGGAATCCTAATCCGGGTTCCCATCTCTGGATCACCCCCACAAACCATACAAACCACGTTTAATTTCCATTTTTCATGCTTTACTGAGTACCTAGCATGATATCTACTGTTTATAAAGCATTAAACGATCTGAACATGCACCACATGCAATCCACATAGTAAAACGAGGTGGAATCTCCCTACCTTCGTGAAGAACACGAAGAATGATGATCACCCGGTGTTTCCCCCACTCCGTGCGACGTTCTCGCGGTGAGACCACGCCGAAAATGACTCCCGAACGCTAAATCGCCCGAGATTCCCGCAGCAGTTCCTCCCCCTGGCCAAACAGAGCTCGCTCAGCTCTGTCTGGCCGACCTGGGTTATGAACTGTTTGCGGTTAAGAACGCGACGTACCTCTCTATCACGACCTGAACATGATGGACTAGGGCGTCGCCTTCTCAAGGCCGATGTCAGCATGCCGCCCAGTGTGCGACACGCGGTGTGCAAGCAGATGAAAACCACATCTCAGTCAAAAAGCAGAACACGACTACCAGGGCTGTATGCGACACACACCCCTGTCGCGTTCACAACCAGTGAACCAACGGGTGCTATGGTCCCAACCTGTCGGCCCACTAAGCCCCACACAATGCACGGGAACCACGACCAAGACTCAATGACCCTACATTGGTCATGAGCACCACACCAGAGCCAGTAAACACAGATCCGAACGACCACTAAGCGAGGATCCACAAGGATACAAAAAATGCGCGACGTTACATAATTAGACCCGAACAAGGCCAAGGCAATAAATGAGATGCCTCCTCCTAAGAATGTATCTGAGTTTCAAGGATTGATTGGTCAACTATAGTTCATAAGGAGATTCATATCTCAGCATTCTCAAAGATGTCGTCCTTTCTATGAACTGTTAAAAGGAGGAGTCAAATTCGAATGGAATGCTAAATGCCAAGATGCCTTCGATGAACTCAATTGTTACCTTATGAATCTGCCCGTGCTACAGGCGCCAGTCCCAAGAAAATCCCTTATCCTGTATCTGTCAACTATTAAGGACTCCCTAGGAGTTGTCCTTGCACAACACGATGATTCTGGCAAAGAAAGGGCAGTATATTACCTATCTAGGCTTTTCAATCCCGCCGAGCTCAAGCTCACCACAATGGAAAAAATATGTGCAGCGCTAGTGCGGGTAGTGCATAAATTGAAGCACTATTTCCTAGCCTATCAGGTGAGCTTGATTTCTATAATGGATCCTATTAGGTATCTCCTAGAGAAGTCAGTCCTCGCCGACAGATTAGCACATTGGCAGAGCTTCTTGTCCCAGTTCGATATCACCTTTGTAGTCCAAAAGGCTATAAAAGGGTATTCCATTACTGAGCACAATGCTCATCTTCCTTTTCCTCATAGTGACATAGTCCAAGAAGATTTCCCTGATGAAAACCTATCACTCATCTCTCGTCATCCTTCTGGTCACTCCATTTTGATGGAGCTCTCAATTCTAGGGGACAGGGCATAGGTGTTGTTCTGCTCACCCCAGAAAGAATCACCATTCCAGTAGTGTATCAACTTCAATTCCCTGCCACCAACAACATTTCTGAGTATGAGGCTCTCATAGTCGGTCTCAAACGTGCCTATCTCTTAGGTGCGCGCCAACTCAAGATCATAGGAGATTCTCAACTCGTTCTTTGGCAGGTCCTTTCTACTTACCGCACTCGTGACCCTAAACTCAAGCCTTATCAAGATTTGGTCACACTCCTAGCCAAGCAATTCCACAAGTTTATCTACATTCACACTCCTCACTCTCAAAATATCTTAGCAGATGCCCTGGCATCTCTGGCCTCATCTCTTTCCTTCCCTCTCAGCCGCAGCGCTGAGACTATCATTGTCAAGAGGTTAGAAGCACCATCCATTCAGGACCCTTGGTTCGATAATCTCAAGAACTCTTTAATTATGAAGGCAGAGAGAAGAGAAGCGAAGGAAGTGATGTTCATGGAGCTAGGAGAAATGATAGAAGAAGAAAGGCCATGGTACCATGAAATTGAGCAGAATTGCAAGGATGGTACCTTCCCAGAAGAAGTTGAGGCTGAAGATAGGAGAGCCATCGATAGAGCAGCACTAAGATATAATATTGTTGGAGAAGTGTTGTATAGACGCGCTCTAAACGGGATGCTTCTTAGATGCTTGCCTGACGAAGAAGCCTGGAAGGTAGTGGAAGGAGCCCACTCCAGTGAGTGTGGAGGGCATGTGAATAGTCAGATGCTAGCTAAGAAAATCCTTAGGTAGGGCTATTATTGGCTAACCTTAGAAGAAGACTGTTCCATCTACGTCCGTAGGTGTGTCAAGTGCCAGCTCCATACCGATAAGATCCATGCTCCATCTTTCTCTCTACATCCACTATCTTCCCCTTGGCCATTCTCCATGTGGGCCTTTGATATCATTGGACCTCTTGGTGATCCTAATGCTCAAGACAAATAGAAATAATTCATCCTCACTGCCACTGAGTACTCCACCAAGTGGGTTGAAGCAAAAGCATTTGCAGAAATCAAAGGTTTGACCGTGTGCCGATTTATCATGAAGAACATCATCTCGCGGTTTGGAGTGCCAAGCGGCATCGTCACCGACAATGGGCCCCAGTTCATATCTCAAGAGCTTCAGGGCTTGTGTAAGAAATTCAACATTCTCTACATCATTCGTCTCCGTACTATCCACAAGGAAACAGTCAAGCCGAAGCCACAAACAAAACACTTTTGAAATTTTTAAAGAAAACTTGTAAGTCTCATAAATTTGCTGATTGGCCTGAGAAATTAATTAGGGCTCTATGGGCCTACTGTACCTCCATCCGCACGCCCACAGTGCAAACTCCCATTTCACTTACTTACGGGATGGAGGCGGTATGTCCACATGAGATACCCATTCCTTCGCTAAGGGTACAACTGGACAAAGAAATTAATCTCGATGAACGTCGAGAGGCGTTACTTACGCAGTTGGAACTCTTAGACGAATGGCGTCTGGCCACGACCGATCATGTGTTGTCATATCAAAATAGACTCTCAAGATCTTTTCAAAAGAAAGTGATTGAACGTAAATTCCAAGAAAGAGACATGGTTTTGAAGTAAATTTTCATAAAACCTGGAGGTCCTAGGTCAAAATTGCAAGCTAATTGGGAAGGTCCGTACGTTGTTAAGGAAGCATACCCTGGAAATGCGTATAGGCTAGTGAATGCCAACAGTGAGGAGCTCTCTCACCCATGGAATGGTTTGTATCTTAAAAGGTTCTACCCTTAATAAAAGATTTTCTATAGCGGCATCATCTTGCAAAGGAATACTAGCAGTCGTGGGTCTCATGTTCTTTTTGTTGTTGTCAAATAACCCCTGGGTCCCGCCAACACACACAACACGGCAACCCGCGGTCAATTCCCCTTAGACAAAAGTTTTCTTACTTAGCCCTTGTGTAGGAAGGTGAAGGTCTATTCTCTTCTTATTCGGACAAGGCCTAGGGGCAAAAAGATGATGACTTGTAGATGAAGAGGGGCGTCAATCATGTGTGAATGAAATCTCAAATAGAGACGGTCAATTCAAAAAAAAGAAATAACAAAAATAGTAAATGAATGAAAAATGAAGAATAGGGGCATGGCAAAGAGTGGCAAAGTCCCCGCGGGATGAAAATTAGCCCGGTCGTATGCATGCCCAAAAAAAAAAATCAATGACCACAAAGTCTCTGGACAACAGATAGAATCCATGTGAAATACACTCTCACGAGTCAAACAAACCAGTGTCCCAAGCACCGAGCCACGTCTTAGCCCCTTATGTCTTCCCATCTCCACTAATGACTGGAACACTCCCACACCTGGTCTGTGTAGGAACACTAGCAACTAGGGGCAATCAGCCATAAGGAAGCCAAGAACAAATGCACACTGCACCTAGGGAGTATTTGACAACATAAGTTAGGAGATGAGGTTCATAACTAATCACTCAAGTGCAGAGGGTGCCACTAGAGAAAATCCAAAATTCTAAAAAAAAAATTAGAAAATCCAAAAATTCAAAAAAAATAGAAAATCTAAAAATCCAAAAAAAATCACAAAATCCAAAAAAAACAAAATATCCAAAAAAATTGCAAAAAAATAGAAAATCTCAAAAAACCAAAAAATCCAAAAGTCCAAAAAAATTAGATGTACATATCGTTTTTTTAGCATGCATTATTTCTTTTTACTTTCCGCATATTTAATAAGGCTCAGCTCCTTGACTATCATGAAGTTAAAATCATTCCTTGCTTAATGCAAGGGGCTAAGCCAAAGAGCAGATCTAATTTGTTTTGTTAAGTGTGCAGGGACAGGAAGTTTTGAGCAATGCAACGATGTACTTAGCTCTCTCTCTCTCTCTCTCTCTCTCTCTCTCTCTCTCTCTCTCTCTCTCTCTCTCTCTCTCTCTCTCTCTCTCTCTCTCTCTCTCTCTCTCTCTCTCTCTCTCTCTGATCTCATTTCCCACTCGTATTAATCACAATTCATTCAAACATTCACAAAAATTGGCACAAAAGCAAAAGGTCTACTAATATGAACATCATGTACAAGATAAAGGGGAGGTGGCTCACAAACTCCTCACTGTTCACCACCACTCTCCCCAGATCCCTCATGCCTCTCAGGTGGGGGTGGCATCTCGCCACCACCCCTGACGCTCCGGGCTCTCGTCTCGCCTGCCCAGCGTCTCTCCTCCTCTTTGTTCCTCCGACGACTAGAGGAACCTGCCAAAAATTGTCTCACGGAGGCGCCTCTCGCTCCACTCACTCCTCTCCGGCTCCTGCTCTGAGCAGTCTGGCTCATCATTGCCATGCAACTCCAGAGCTCCTCAATCCGAGCCTACTGCACGGCTACCTCGGTGCGCAGTCAGGTCAGCTCTGCCTGGTCCGCTGACGACCCCTGCGCGCGCAGCGTTGCCAGCTCCATCGTCAGCTCCCCCACCTAGGACACTACCACCTCCATCTGTGTGTGCAGCTGGGCCACCTCTGCCGCTATCGTCTCCGCCTGAAGGCGCCACTGGCTGGCCGACGCTGCCGCCATATCGGCCTGCTCATGCCAGTGGCTGACCTCACTAGTGGAGGTCCTCAACTCCGCCACCTGTGTCAAAGCATGTCAGTGTCAACTCTAAATCAAGTTAAGACTAGGTCAGTGTCATACATACCCTCTCCTCCAGTGTGGCCTTTGCCTCCTCCGCTCTCCTCAAAGCAGCTGCCAGTCGGTCATCTAGATCCGACTGGGAGGCCTCCGTCGCTGCCCGAGATGAGGACGCACCTGACAGTGTCATCCTCAGCCTCACCAACTTTGCACACTGCACATGGAACAATTGTCAAATTCTCTAAGGCTACAAAATTTGGTAAGTTACTGAAGTCTGAGTAGGTACTTACCAGCTGCTCTGCCTCTCTCCTCGCCACATCCCGATCCTGCACGGCAAAGTGCAGCAGGGCTTGGAGCGAGGTGATCTGACCGGTCATGTTCGCCTGCAAATCACCAAGGCTATGTCAAATCCAATTCAAACATAAGGAATCAGTAGGTCTAAGCATTGAGGTATACCTATCGTTGGGCACCTCTATAGACCCTCGCCCCATATTTCAGAGCAAAGGACTGTAGGTACGTCTCGTCAGACTCTGTATCAGACCGGACTCATCGCCCCCTGTGCTCCCAGTCTGCTATATGCTCACGGGCCCGCTCGCGCCAGTCGATCGTGTCGTGGAGTCCCCAGAAGCTCCGGTGGGGCCTAGGGGTCCTGCCTCGGCTAGGGAACTCCATAGCACTATGACAGAGGTCGAGTGACCTCTGAGTCAGATGCAGGTGCAGAGGTAGCACGAGGTTGAGAGCATGAACCTACGTCACCCTACCAAAGTAGGGGCACGCCTACTCCAACCAGGGCTGTCCCTTGTCTCCCTCCTCCAGATATGACTGCCACACCACCTGCACAACAAGGAACAGATCTAGTCAGTGGCCAATAACACTTAAAGAAATCAAATGTAGTTTAGAGAAAGGGTAGTACTCACATCTAGCTGAGGGTAGACATCGATGGCGTCCTGGATGGATGCTAGCTGCTCCTCTAGAGGGTGCGTGTCTCAACACGACACCCAACACCGAGCTAAGGGCACGAGGCCCGGTCGCTCCAGAACCCCTCTCCTCAAGCCTGGGAGGTGAAGGTAGGTCCAGACCTACAAAAAAAAGAGAAGCACAGTCAGATCATATTTTGGTAATAAGAGGTAATTTAAGTAAAAGGCAAGAGGAAGAGAATTGTACTTGGAGAAAAGGGAAGAAGCCGCTGATCGAAGTATGCCGGTCAGAGGAACCTAGGCTATCAAATTGGTATGCCAGAATGGCAGTACCCCATGCATACTCTCCCACCCGGTCTAGGTCCGCCAGCAGTGGTAGGAACCGACAGTGGACCGCGTTGCCCCTCGTGGCATACAAAAGTCTACCAAGAAAGAAGGTGAGGAAGCGACGTACGTCTAAGTCTGCCTGAGCACCTAACTCGCTAGCAAGAGTCTCCCTACACCCTCTCACTAGTCAGTCCATCTGCTAGTCAGCTGTCTCACCTACCTCCCGGCCCGTCTACACTAGCCCTAGACTCTCCTGCAGATCCACCCTAGGAACTAGAGAAGACCTCTGACCTACTGTCAAGCCTAGAAGTCTTTGGGCTAGGTCTCTATAACATGGGTAGGTGTACTTGCTAACCGGGCGGCCATAGACCCTCAATCCAGTGATGCGACTCACATCCTCCAGGTCGGGGATCATGTGACCCCATGGGAACACGAAGGTAGTCGCCTCCGCATCCCACCTACTCCTCTGCACCTGGGTGAGGGGAGCATCAACCCTCATCCTCTCCATCTGGAGGACCTCCCCAAACCCCATCTCATCCAATCGCTCGCGCTGGAAGCTCGGGAATGCCAGGTACACTGCCAGCACGAGCAACCATGAGACCCGGGCCTTCATCTCGCCCTGTAAAGCACACAGAAGAGGCAACCATTCAGCTTACTCTCTAATCCATGAGTTCTCGGCTAAGGTCACATCGACTAAGGGGGTCGCAGCCTTGTCGTGATGCCCCGATGCGACGCGACTTAGTCGCGATGCCTAGGGAGACCGCGACCTTGTCGCGACGGCCTATGGCCGACGAGACAATGTCGCGGCCTCTGACCCCATCACAACTTACCTTGTCACAACGGAGTGGGCCGTCACGTTCTCAGACGGGGACCGACCGGAGCCTTCCTTGTTCGGTGGCCATTCTCTTGGGCCTCTCACCCTACATCCGCCCTCTATGGGGCCTTGGCATTCCACATCCACACAATTGAAAAAGGCTAGGGCTTTAGGGAACTTACCTTCTTCATCACCACCTCCCGGGCCATCGCCGCCGCCTCCACGTCCATCGTCGGCACTTCCTCCTCCGTCATTTCCACCTCCGGCACCTCCTCCACTGGAACTTCCTCCGCGCGCCACTGGGATGTCCTCGCCACTGGCCACTTCTTCCGTTCACCTTGCGAGAGCTTCCATCGCCGTTGCCTCCACCCTCCTTAGCCATTCAAAAGGAAGAGAGTGACGGAGAAGAGTGGGAGAGGGAGTGAGAGAAAGCACACACAGAGCACATAGAGAAAGCATAGGATCGCCGGAGATCACCAAATCGTCGGAACTCAGAGTGCTTGCGAGCGCAAAAGAGGGGAAGAAGGGGGCTACTGCGTTTTTGAATCTTTGGTTTAGGTCACGGCGGCTATAGACGTCGTGTTAAGATCGTGGCGGCTAGATAGGTCGCAACATTGTCATGACCTATCGAGCAGTCGTGACATTAAGGCGGCATCTATAGCTATCGCATCATGAACTGAACAATGCAAATAGTGAAGAAAATTCATTTTTATTGATCCAAATCATCAATTACAAGTCCTATCATGCCTATGATCAATTAATCAGTTTTTTCCAAGCCCTGCCTACCACCTTATGCATTTTCTACCCTTCTCAAACACCCTGTGCAGCCTCCGCCACAACGCAATCTCCAAGTGGTCGGATCTTCCTCAAAGCTTGTAAGTACTCTTGGTACACATCCTCGTCCTCTGCCACTTCCGCTGTGATGAGGCCTGTGGCACACCCTCCCAGTGGATGATGGCGCTCCTCACGTTCCTCTCATCTTGTGCATCATCCATCTTCATTCCTTGGATAGGCGGGTAGTGGGAGAGTGTCGGTACAACCGTGCGTGCCGCACCACGCTGAAGATAGCATCGGTCGGGGTTGTAGAGGACCAATGCTTCATTTCCGATTAGTCGTAGAGCCAGGTCGGTGCGCTAAGGAAGGTGGATTATCTTGTTATGGAGGAAAGTCGGGCGCATCTCGAATGGCTCCACCGTTAGTGTGTTCAAGTACAGCCTCCACTCCTTCAGTCCCTGGACCACGGCTGTCTTGCACCATGCTTGAGTGGTCATATGGAGCGGAGCGCCGACGAAGGAGAGCGGGTGATGGACCATGCTCATGCACTTGATGGAAGGGTCATCCATCACCTTGAAGTTAATATGCATGCCCATCCAGCATTCAAGGGCGACCACAGAGCCGAAGAGAGGTCCGCCAGTGGCTATAGAGGAGAGCCTAGCATAGAGATAACCAAGAACAACCTGAGAAATGGACATACCTTCCCACACGCTGCTGATAGTGCTCAGGTTGGCTGCAGACAGAAGGTGGTCCTGCGCAGGGAAGAGGATGATGCCACATATGCAGATGGCGGCGGCCTTGGCAATAGCTAGATAGTTCCCCGTCTTTCTCTCGCATTGTGAGACGATCCACTGAGAGAGGGGGATGAGATGGATGTTGCCCGGGCTGGTCATGGTGCTCAAGTCCCAGGTCTTGTAGACGTGTTTTTTTTCAAAACACCTCCCACAAAGAGATGATTAAAAAAAAAGAGAACTTTTTATAAGAAGAAAACATGAAGGGCGAAAGGGGGTCGAAAAAAAACGTGCGTGTGTGCACAATAAGGAGGTGTGATCTCCAGACACGCGTGGGTGTCGAAGGAGACGGGCAAAAAGGGAAAATGTGGTACTTACCTTCACCCTAAGATCACGGGAGTGGTGTGCGGGCTCTTCTTACTTCTTCCACCGGCCGGCCGAGAAAGAAGATTTATGTAGCAACCTTAATTTTTAAAATCCTAAATAAAATAAAATTTAATTTAATAAATGTGATAAATTGAATTTAATTAGAATAAAGAGGGAATAAAGTGAATCAAAGGGAATTAAATCAAAACCCATTAAGCTAAATTAGGAATGGGTTGTGTTAATGGCCCAACTATAAAAGAATAGGCCCAAATGTGAAGAGCCCATCATGGGATGGGAGCTAATTAAGTGAAATTCGTACCTAAATTAATAATAATTAGAAAAGGGTTAAGATAAACACTAATTAACCCATAATTATCCAAAAGAGGAGTCCCCATCCCATCCTAACCCCTTGGCCATGAAATTAGACCTCTTCCCTATTCTTTTAGGTAGATAATGGCTAGAAAATAGGTAGATAATAGTGGAAATTCGGAGTTTGAATAGGAGAGAAGAGTTTTAGTTATGTTGGACTCTTAAACCACCCTAAACACCCTAATTCGGCCCTACCAAGCCTCATTTCGTTGCTGGGACTCTGAAGGACAAGGAGAGAGGGCTGAGGACGAGGAGCAAGGAGAGGAAGGGCTTGGAGCAAGGGGCTTTCTTCTTCCCTCTTCGTCATCAACCCTAGGATTTCTCATCAGCACAAAAAAGTAGGCAATCTCTCAAGCACAAATCACATAACTTCGGCCATAGGTAGCCCATACATCTATCTTCGAAAGCCCCATGATTTCTCTATTTTTGTTGCTCCATGAAGGAGTATTAGATACTTCAATCCATGTCATCTCCATGTACCCAAACCTTCATGATTGCTTTCAATCCACGCATGTACTTGATCTCATGCCCTAAAAATATTCTCATAAATACTACATGCTGTTAGCTTTCAAACGCCCCTATTTTCCCTAATTTCCATCATGTAATTGTTGCTAATTAAATCATTTTCCATGACTGTGCATGTTTAGGTCACCAAAATGTAACCTTGTTAAAGCATGCACAAACATTGTCCGTTTCCTAATTACTCATGCTGTTGATAGATCTATGAGTCTACTTTCATTTAAAATTAGTTTCATAATTTTTGGATCATCGTGTGATTTTATATTGATTTTGGAAGAGCTGTATATCATGCATGGGAGGGAAGGACCAAAATCCAAAAAGGGCAAATCCCCTTTTCTGGGTCGGGCCGCCCATCTGAAATCGCGACGGCCTGACTCGTCGCGATCTCAAAGGGGACGCGGTCGGCCGATCCATCGTGTTATGAACACGATGGCCAGCACCATCGCATTCTCCTCCCGAACCGTGCCAGCCGGCCGGTTCGCCTGTCGCGCCCGGACTGCCCCGTCACGACTTGAATCGCGACGGGTACCCCCGTCGCGTTTTAAGATTTTCAGCCAGAACTGTTATTTGCCCTTATGCCCCTACTGTTTATGCCATTTGACCCTTATTGGAATTAATTAAACACTGTTAAGCATAGTATTGATCTGAACATTAATATTTTGTAATAATGACATAAAATCAATTAAATAAAAGCCATGTGCACAATCTCTCATGCTCTCATGATTATTTACACGTGCACACACTTAACACAAATGTTTGCCATTAAAGCTTATTAAATTACTCAATAATATATCTGATAATTATTAAGTGTAATTATTTCATTTAAATTTCCCTATTATTTAAATGACACTTGTCTTCGTTTTATTCGCGTACTTTGAACACCGTATCGCGTCCCTCTGCCTTCGAGCACTCGAGGCAAGATGGACAACGTTTCATTACACACTTCTCTTGGCATGGACCACCTCTCCACTAGGAATACTCCTGACTAGACCAGGGACTCTTGTCAAGGCCTCCGTAAGTCTCCTTGACTTTGGCGCACGTCCTTAGTCGACGAGCTAGTTATACCTTTAAAACCTGTTACACCCTTAGGGATCAGCATGATCCAATAGCCTTAGTGTGTTTCCTTCTTACCTTGTGATCTCTCTAGACCATCTAGTCTGCGTTTTAGCATGGCTAGTAGGCGGTGGTGACTTCTACCAGACTGTCGGTTCACGATGGTGTGCTGTGCAACTGTGACTATCATTGTTTATCGTGGTTTTACGATTACGTCCCTATCTCATCTACTATCCTTGTACTCTCATTTGTTCACTTTCACTCTACAATCTCGTCTATTTCATCTACTATTCTTGGTACTCTATTTGTCCATCCCTATGATTGTCTAAGATAAGAAACATAACTTATGCCAGTGCAATAGGGCCTGATCTGGTCCTGGGAAGAGCGCCCGAAAAGTGCCATTTGCCCATGGGGGTTAAAATGATCAGGATGTTGGCATACATCCAGTGCCATTATACTATCAAGATTTAAATCTATGACAATCAATCAGTGCAATCTATACAAGTGCTATCTATACAAGTGCTATCGTTACTAGTGCACCGTTGTGCAACTTTACGTGCTATATCATTACATGGCCAATCCTTTATCATACTTACTGTGCTATTTTCCATGTACTAGTGCTATCATTCTCTTGCTATTGTTACGTTGCTCTACATCACTATGCTCTCTAGTTATCCTGCCATTTAAGACATTAATCATTTAAAGCATGCTTGTTCATACGAGATATTAAGTCCTACTGAGCATTATTCGCTCATCCTGCATTATTATTTCATGTGTTTCAAGTGAGTCTGATGGAGATTACCACACTCACGAGGAGGGGAATGAGGATGATGCTCAAGAGTGACCCGTTTCGTCAACCTGTGCTTAGTAGTTAGTTAGTTAGTCGTCAGTTAGTCATTATGTAATAGTTTAGATTTGAATAAAGTACTCTAGGCCCTAGTTTTGGCTCTGATTGGGGATTGTAATAGCTAGTTGATGAATTATTAATGAAGTTGGATTTTATTTAGTATTATTCCAATTGTGCAATGGTTTGATGTTCTTTTATCGCTCGATACTATTTAATAACTATAATTCCGCTCCGATATTCTGCATTTGGGCGTTACAGTTTTGTGGTATCAGAGCCTAGGTTATTCTTAAGTATAGGATGATCTAGGTTGACCTGTCTTAACTTAGAGTCTAATTCCATACCTATGTGATAGATGGGTAGAACCATGGGTAATAAGATAAAATAAACTCACACACGCACAAACTTAGTGCAACCTCATTATCTTACATTAAACATTCCATTTTGAAGGAACTTATGACACTAGCAATGGCAGCGGAGCGTGCACAACTCCGTGACATGCAGCAAACTATTCAACAGCTTACTCAAGCATTACTTCAAGCTGTTGGAGCTTGCGGTGGTAACTGTGGTGCTGCAGACTTGCACCGAAATTTTCACAATCTGAACCTGCCTCGATTCAGTGGGACTACTGATCCCGATGAGGCAAAGAACTAGCTTAAGGAGATAGAGTGTATTTTTCGTGTCATGCAATGCGCGGATGCTGAGAAGATACTTCTGGCAACCTTTCAGCTTGAACGGGACGCCCGTGCGTGGTGGGAGTCCGTCGAAGCGACTAGAGTCGATGCACAATTTACCTGCAATGAATTCAAGGAGCATTTCAACCCCAAGTATTTCTCTAAACGAGTCCAAGAGAGGAAGGCATCAGAATTTACGGCACTTAAGCAAAGGAACCTCACAGTCACCGAATATGAAGCATAATTCTCACGATTGGCACGATATGCCAATCATCTTGTCGGCACAGAAAGAATGAACGTGAAGCACTTTCTTAATGGGCTCAGGCCCGTACGCACCATTAGACATCCAGACTTATCCAGAAATGGTCAGGAAGGCACAACTGCTGGAGGATGCAACCGACCTCACCGATCGCATCAAAGGTAGAATGGTCAAGAAGGAACAGACATCTGCAGCACCAAGCAAGCCCACCAATGGAAAGAAAAGGCTGTTAAGTATCACTGACAGGCCAAGCCAAGAGTGGAAGCCCAGAGTCTTCACCCCTACTACCCCAAACAACAAGCCCAGATGCAAGCACTGTGACAAGCTAGGTCACACTGCCGAAGAGTGTTGGAGGAAGGTAGGTGCATGCCTACGTTGTGGGAGTCGAGAGCATCGCATTCCTGATTGCCCACTGCTGAAAGAAAATGAGAAGCGTTCTATGGGACAAAAGAAGCCTGGCCGACTACAGGCCCTGCAAGAAGTAGAGACCACCGAGGAGGGTGGGGTTGTGGAAGGTATACTACCTGTCTTTTCCCAATCAGCATTTTTTTGTTTGATACTGGCGCAACACATCCATTCATATCGCAAGCATTTGTTGATACATTAAATGAAAAACCTGCATCCATGGAATTTGAATTGCCTATCACTACACCTTTGGGGCAGAAAGCTCAACTAAACAAATACTTTCCATTAGCTGATGTGACGATTGGTGAACTAAACTTAAGAATCGATCTGATCTGTATGCCCATAGAGGGCTACGATGTCATTATGGGAGCCAATTGGCTATCCACTTATGGGGCTTGTGTTGACTGTAGAAGAGGGAAGATAACATTTAGTGAATTCCCTAAATTGACCTTTACGAGACGTAGACACCAAAGGCATTTGTCTCTCGTTTCTGCTATTAAGGCTCAGAACATGATAAGGAAGGGCTGTGTGGAATTTCTCGCCACCATAGTTGTAGAAAAGAAAGCATCTAAGATATCAAACATACATATAGTGCAAGAGTACCCCGGCGTGTTCCCGGATGAGCTGCCAGGCATTCCACCTGAAAGAGATGTAAATTTCTCGATTGATCTAACACCTGGAGCTGCACCGATATCACGCCAACCCTACAGAATGTCCCCTGCAGAATTGAAGAAATTGAAGGAACAATTGATGGAACTATTAGAAAAGGGATTTATCTGACCGAGTACTTCTCCTTGGGGAGCACCAGTGTTGTTTGTCAAGAAGAAGGATGGATCCCTACGGCTATGCATTGACTACAGGCAGTTGAATCATCTGACAATCAAGAACAAATACCCCCTGCCTTGTGTTGATGAACTATTTGATCAAATATCAGGAGCCAAATACTTTTATAAGATTGACCTTAGATCAAGATATCATCAAATGAGAATTAAGGATGCAGATATTTACAAGACGGCTTTCAGGAGCAAGTACGGCCATTATGAATTTGTAGTCATGCCTTTTGGACTAACCAATGCTCCTGCAGCTTTCATGCAACTGATGAACAACATATATCGACCATACCTCAACAAGTTCGTCGTGGTGTTTATTGATGATATTCTCATATATTCCAAGACCAAGGAAGAGCATGAGGAGCATCTGAGAACCGCTATGCAGATCTTGTGCGACAACAAACTCTACGCCAAATTGAGCAAGTGTGAATTCTGGCTCGAGGAGGTGTCATTTCTAGGGCATGTTATATCCAAGGATGGTATCGTTGTCGATCCTTCCAAAGTAGAAGCTCTACTCAACTGGGAGAGACCGACCAATGTCACTGAGATCAGAAGCTTTCTTGGACTGGCTGGCTACTACAGACAGTTCATAAAAGACTTCTCCAAGATAGCTGTACCTCTTACTCGCCTTACGGGAAAAGAGAACCCCTATGTCTGGAGCAAGGAATGCAAGAAGAGCTTTCAGACACTGAAGCAATGCTTGACCTCTGCACCTGTCCTCACACTACCAGTCAAGGGCGAAGGATTCTCAGTCTACACCGATGCATCTAGAATCAGTCTAGGCTGCGTGTTAATGCAGAATGAGAAGGTGATAGCATATTCATCAAGACAGTTGAAGCCTCATGAAGTTAATTACCCTGTCCATAACTTAGAATTGGCTTCTATGGTATTTGCACTTAAGATATGGAGGCATTACCTGTATGGGGAGCAATTCATTGACCACAAGAGTCTGAAGTACTTATTTTCCCAAAAGGAACTCAATATGCGACAAAGGAGATGGCTGGAATATCTGAAGGACTTTGATTTTAATATTCAATATCAGCCTGGTAAAGGTAATGCAGTAGCTGATGCACTTAGCAGGAAGCCTATGGCGTCCTTGTCTTGTTTAGTCATGGGCGAGATGCAATTACTTGAGCAATCCGCCAGTCTGGATCTAAATATTGAGCAGAGAAGTGATCAGGTGTTGGTGGCTAACCTTAGAGCTCAACCTGACATCTTTGTCGAGATCAGGGAGCAACAGGCTAATGATCCATTCCCAATCCGAGTAAAGGAGACCATAGCAGACAAACCTGATTTTTCCATCACTAAGGATGAGAGAATATTGTTCCAAGCCAGGACATGTGTGCCTGACAATGAAGAGTTGAAGAGGAAGCTGATGGATGAAGCGTGAGGTGGCTGAGCATGCTGAGATGTACCCAGACATGAAAAGGTCATTTTGGTGACACAACATGAAGCGTGAGGTGGCTGAGCATGCTGCGCACTGCCTCACATGTGAGTAGGTATAAGCAGAACACCGACGTCCTGCGGGTGTACTTAGACCCCTGGACATACATGAATGGAAGTGGGAGAGTATCGGCATGGATTTCATCATGGGTTTACCCCGAACTCGTGGTGGACTTGATGCTATCTGGGTCATAGTGGACCGTTTGACTAAGTCTACACACTTTCTAGCAATTAAGAGTACCTAGAGTGTAGATGTACTTGCAGCATTATATGTAAAGGAGATAGTAAGATTACATGGAGTTCCTGTGTCCATAGTCTCAGATCGCGACCCTCGATTCACATCTAGATTCTGGAAGGGACTTCAGACTGCTTTAGGCACAAAACTCAATTTTAGCACAGCGTTCTACCCACAGACCGATGGACAGACGAAAAGAACTAATCAGATCGTGGAGGATATGCTGCGATCCTGCACTATAGATTTTGAGGGGTACTGGAATGAACAACTGTCAATAATTGAATTCGCCTACAACAATAGCTACCAGGCCAGCATCAAGATGGCACCCTTTGAAGCCCTATACGGAAGAACCTGTAGATCGCCCGTGTGTTGGAATATGGTAGGTGAACAGCAATGGCTGGGACCAGACATGGTACAGAACACTAGCAGAGACATACAGACCATCAGGGACAGAATTAAGATAGCTCAGTCCAGGCAGAAAAGCTATGCTGACAAAATAAGAAGGGACATAGAATTCCAAACTAGAGATGATGTGCTGCTTAAGGTATCCCCAACCAGAGGATTCCAAAGGTGTGGGATGAAAGGCAAGTTAAGGCCGACATTCATAGGTCCATTCGAGGTACTGGAAAGAGTTGGCGAGGTGGCGCACTGTATAGCACTACCTCCTCAGTTTTCCACCGTACATAATGTTTTCCATGTGTTAATGCTAAGGAAGTACGTGTATGACCCATCACACGTAATCAGCTACGATGATATCATTCTGAATAAAGACATGACCTATGAAGAGAAACTGGTGAGAATATTGGACAAGAAGATATAGCAACTTCAGAATCGATCTATACCCGTGGTCAAGATACTTTGGAGGAATCATGAAGTCGAAGAAGCCACATGGGAACCCGAAGCAACAATGCGACGGAACTATCCGGAGTTATTCAGTAAGTAACTCTTCCTCTCACGCTCATATGAATTTGGGGACCAAATTCTTTTTAAGAGGGGGAGCATGTAGCAACCTTGATTTTTAAATTCTAAATAAAATAAAAATTAATTTAATAAATGTGATAAATTGAATTTAATTAAATAAAGAGGGAATAAAGTGAATCAAAGGGAATTAAATCAAAACCCATTAAGCTAAATTAGGAATGGGTTGTGTTAATGGCCCAACTATAAAAGAATAGGCCCAAATGTGAAGAGCCCATCATGGGATGGGAGCTAATTAAGTGAAATTCGTACCTAAATTAATAATAATTAGAAAAGGGTTAAGATAAACACTAATTAACCCATAATTATCCAAAAGAGGAGTCCCCATCCCATCCTAACCCCTTGGCCATGAAATTAGACCTCTTCCCTATTCTTTTAGGTAGATAATGGCTAGAAAATAGGTAGATAATAGTGGAAATTCGGAGTTTGAATAGGAGAGAAGAGTTTTAGTTATGTTGGACTCTTAAACCACCCTAAACACCCTAATTCGGCCCTACCAAGCCTCATTTCGTTGCTGGGACTCTGAAGGACAAGGAGAGAGGGCTGAGGACGAGGAGCAAGGAGAGGAAGGGCTTGGAGCAAGGGGCTTTCTTCTTCCCTCTTCGTCATCAACCCTAGGATTTCTCATCAGCACAAAAAAGTAGGCAATCTCTCAAGCACAAATCACATAACTTCGGCCATAGGTAGCCCATACATCTATCTTCGAAAGCCCCATGATTTCTCTATTTTTGTTGCTCCATGAAGGAGTATTAGATACTTCAATCCATGTCATCTCCATGTACCCAAACCTTCATGATTGCTTTCAATCCACGCATGTACTTGATCTCATGCCCTAAAAATATTCTCATAAATACTACATGCTGTTAGCTTTCAAACGCCCCTATTTTCCCTAATTTCCATCATGTAATTGCTGCTAATTAAATCATTTTCCATGACTGTGCATGTTTAGGTCACCAAAATGTAACCTTGTTAAAGCATGCACAAACATTGTCCGTTTCCTAATTACTCATGCTGTTGATAGATCTATGAGTCTACTTTCATTTAAAATTAGTTTCATAATTTTTGGATCATTGTGCGATTTTATATCGATTTTAGAAGAGCTCTATATCATTCATGGGAGGGAAGGACCAAAACCCAAAAAGGGAAAATCCCATTTTCTTGGTCGGGCCGCCCCTCTGAAATCACGACGGCCCGACCCGTCGTGATCTCAGAGGGGATGCAGCCAGCTGGTCGATCGTGTTATGAATGCAACGGTCCGCACCATCGCGTTCTCTTCCCGAACTGCGCCAGCCGGCTGGTTCGCCTATCGCGCCCGAACCGCCCCGTCGCGACTTGAATCGCGACGGGTACCCCCGTCGCGTTTTAAGATTTTCTGCCAGAACTATTATTTGCCCTTATGCCCCTACTATTTATGCCATTTGACCCTTGTTGGACTTAATTAAACACTGTTAAGCATAGTATTGATCTGAACATTAATATTTTGTAATAATGACATAAAATCAATTAAATAAAAGCCATGTGCACAATCTCTCAAGCTCTCATGATTATTTACACGTGCACACATTTAACACAAATGTTTGCCATTAAACCTTATTAAATTACTCAATAATATATCTGGTAATTATTAAGTGTAATTATTTCACTTAAATTTCCCTATTATTTAAATGACACTTGTCTTCATTTTATTCGCGTGCTTTGAACACCGTATCACGTCCCTCTGCCTTCGAGTACTCGAGGCAAGACGAACAACGTTTCGTTACACACTTCTCTTGGCATGGACCACCTCTCCATTGGGAATACTCTTGACTAGACCAGTGACTCCTTATTAAGGCCTCCGTAAGTCTCATTGGCTTTGGCGCACGTCCTTAGCCGACGAGCTGGTTATACCTTTAAAACCCGTTACACCCTTACGGATCAGCACGATCCAACAACCTTAGTGTGTTTCCTTCTTACCTTATGATCACGCCGGACCATCTAGTCTGTGTTTTAGCATGGCTAGTGGGCGGTGGTGACTTCTACCATACTGCCGGTACATGATTGTGTGCTGTGAAACTGTGACTATCGTTGTTTATTGTGGTTTTACGACTACATCCTTGTCTCATCTACTATCCTTGTACTCTCATCTGTTCACTTTCACTCTACAATCTCGTCTATTTCATCTACTATTATAATCTATTCTTGGTACTCTATTTGGCCATCCCTATGATTGTCTAAGATAAGAAACATAACTTATGCCAGTGCCATAGGGTCCAATCTGGTCCTCGAAAGAGCACCCGAAAAGTGCCATTTGCCCATGGGGGTTAAAATGATCAGGATGTTGGCATACATCCAGTGCCATTATACTATCAAGATTTAAATCTATGACAATCAATCAGTGCAATCTATACAAGTGCTATCTATACAAGTGCTATCGTTACTAGTGCACCGTTGTGCAACTTTACGTGCTATATCGTTACATGGCCAATCCTTTATCATACTTACTGTGCTATTTTCCATGTACTAGTGCTATCATTCTCTTGCTATTGTTACGTTGCTCTACATCACTATGCTCTCTAGTTATCCTGCCATTTAAGACATTAATCATTTAAAGCATGCTTGTTCATACGAGATATTAAGTCCTACTGAGCATTATTCGCTCATCCTGCATTATTATTTCATGTGTTTCAAGTGAGTCTGATGGAGATTACCACACTCACGAGGAGGGGAATGAGGATGATGCTCAAGAGTGACCCATTTCGTCAACCCGTGCTTAGTAGTTAGTTAGTTAGTCGTCAGTTAGTCATTATGTAATAGTTTAGATTTGAATAAAGTACTCTGGGCCCTAGTTTTGGCTCTGATTGGAGATTGTAATAGCTAGTTGATGAATTATTAATGAAGTTGGATGTCATTTGGTATTATTCCAATTGTGCAATGGTTTGATGTTCTTTTATCGCTCGATACTATTTAATAACTGTAATTCCGCTCCGATATTCTACGTCGGGGCGTTACAATTTAGCTCCAATGAGGTTACCTTGCAAGAAAAAACAAGAAGACAAGTGAAAGGATGATTAGACTATGGCGTGTAGAAATAAGCTCAAATGAGATGAAATAAAATGCATGAAGATAGGCATTAACACACCTCGTGGGGTGGTGTTAAACCCCTAAAAATTGTGGGAAATGAGTAAATGATGTGGTGTGTGTGGTGAAAATAGTGTGATGGATGCACTAATAATAAAATAAAGATGAAAAGAGGGAAAAGATGGCGATTGAGCCCGCTGTTTGGAGAGGGATGAAGAAGTGAACGAAGTGGATGAAGCTCCTCCCGTCTCGCTCCAATGCAATGGGGAAGACGAGCGCTCCGAACTCCAAGAGAGGAAGACGTGGAATGACTTGAGTTGAGGGTGCTCTTCCTTGGCCTTGGAATGCGAGTCTCCAGTGTGGCAGGGCTTCGCCGTAGTGGTTGGGTGATAGCTCAAAACAAAGGCCTCGGGGGTCTATTTATAGGGAAACATTGCTTAAATTGCGTCCGGTATAGTGGACGCCTATCTTATCAATCGCGTCCAACCACAACGCCGCGATTTATAAGATTCACTTGCTCTGATTAAACGTTGCCAAACATCAATTATGGCTATTTTTAGAATCGTGTCGGTAGTAGCCGCCGCATTTCTAAGCCTTCCAATTTGCACCGACTCTTTGCCAAATATCGAAAATGGAAACAATGAATTGCGTCCATCAAAGGGGACGCGTTTTGAGCAAAATCGGTCTTTAAGGGAAAATCGATCTTCTTCAAAGGAAGGTTAGAAACGCGTCGACATAAGCGGATGCAATTCTAATTAGCAACTAAATCTTTCCAAAAACAATTTTGGAAATTGTCATAATTCGAAAATGGAAACTATTAATCGCGGAGGCTTCATTAGACGTGAATCTAAACTGGGTAAGTGCCAGAAAAGGAAGTGTGATACGCGTCAATTTTACCCGCCGCGGATCATATAGCTTAAAAGACGTCCACTGTATCCAACGCGAATAACTTAGGTTCAACAGACCCCTTTGGACCCCTTAGAAAAATTCCTAAAAACCTTGAGAAAATCCAGAAAAATAGGAAAATCACTCAATAGGGTAATTGAAGAGAGCCACTTCGAGGCATTATGGTGTAACATGAAATTTTCTCGATATGATGCCAAAATGGAGTGTCTACAGTTGCCTCGCCTTGGCGTCTGCTTTGCAAGGAAATGGAGCGAAGTGGCACGAAATGAAAGCAATGGAATGGGGTGAATGATGTAAAATGAAGTGGAGTGACTGAAAAGTAGACGCCAAGGTGTGATGAGACACCCCCCGACAACACATGACAGGAGTTGTTCGTCAATTCAAAGTGAAGCGGCTTGTAGAAAACCTCAAAATAAGACTCAAAGTCTGGACGAAAGAAGAAGGAGTGTGCACGTGGGCACAGAAGGGAGAAAGATCAACTTCCAGCATCGGGGAAGTACCTAAGGACACAATCCGTTAGGTTTCACCTTTGGGGGCATCTGCCACTGCCTCTGGTGGATCTTAGGGAGATTAGATGAATTGAAATAGGAATCCAAAGCAATGAGTTTCTCACGAAATGAACTTCAAACATCGACAAAATGAACTAAGTACTTGACTCAGAGTGGAATATTTCATGTTATTTGGAATTGAGGAACAAGTGGTTCTCTTCAGTTAAGCACGAGAGTGATTATCCGAAACTATGCTCAATATCCTACATGATGCATGTTGGGCTAAAAGAAAAGATTAAAATAAAAGAGAATATAAAATAATCAAGGATAATATTGTTATGGTGCCGAAGTCAAGAAACCAGATGGAATCTGTCGTCCTTCTACAGCGCAACGGCCTATCCTCAAGTCGTGAGAATCCTCTGGAATCGTCATCGTTTTTGGCAGAGGAGGGGACTCAAATTCCAGATTCATTAAAACCTCAAGGTCCTTGATATGCTCTAATAAAGTATACCATATAGTAGAATGCAATATGTACAATACCAGAGATGGCGATTGCCAAGGATGATCATGAATTGCACGGCGAGAATGGGTATGTATCCTACGCTCAAAGATTATCAGCATTGACAAGAAACAAATAATAGAGTGAAATGTGAAAATAAAGTTGCCTTAAAAATAGCGGCGGGAATATCGGACGTCGTTCACTTCATGAATCGCGTCGACTTAGTCGGACGCATTTTAACTCACCTGTCGCAATGGAAGTCAAACATGGCTCCTTGAATCGTGTCCACTGCGTCGGACGCAATTTAAACCTTCCACTGAGACTGGATTTTCTTGCCTTTTTTCAATCCCTTCCTCTCTTTAGTGCTTGCCTCCGGGCTAATGCGAGCCAAGGGGTTATAAAACACTCCCCAAATAGCTCTCTTCATGCTCTTGAGCTCTCTAAAGTGCAGAATTCAAGTGTTGAAGCAAGGAGAAGGAGGAGAGAATGAGAAGAAGCTTGGAGCAATGGAGCATGGTGATGCTCCCTCCTCCAAGAGGCCAAGAGTGGAGGGATTTCAAAGGCTTAGCAAGGTGGATGGACACATTTGCAAACCTGTCCAAGCCAAGTTGGTGAGTTCATGTGATTTTCATTGAATTTGATGTGTTCTTGATGTTCTTCATGTTCTTCATATTCTTAATATGTTCTTGCCATGTTCTTCATCTCTTTCTCTCTCTCTTTTTCCTTTTTTCTCTCTTCCTCTCTCTAATACCAATGCCATGGCCGATCCCCTCATGCCATACCCATGCGCCTTTCTCCTCATGCTATGATGATGCCATGCCATAACCCAAACTCCCATGACCATGTGCCATATCCCTCGTGTATGTGTCAATCCATGCACATATCCCCCCCCCCATGCATCAATCCATGCACCAATCTCACAGGATTATCCACTTTTTCTGGGCAACCGGCGCTATATGCGTCTCCCATGGCTCCAGAAAATGACCGCCTCCATTATCCTTGACATGACCAACATCCTTAAGAAGTGGGGGATCAACAACCTTGCTGTCCATGCCAAAAGATACCACGAAATCCACCTAGATTTGGCGGCTCTGGGGGCACTAGTTGAACTTTGGCATCCTCAAACCCATACCTTCCTCTTTAAGACTTTTGAAGGTACCGTCCTATTGGAAGAGGTTGAGTTGTTGCTAGGTTTGAAGCGGATGAAGCAAGGGGAAGAAGATGAAATGGCAATCATGCCAAGGAGCTTTACTAGCAAAGCAGTGCTGGAAAGCTTTATCGATGCAAGGATGGCCCAACATCTCAGGACCGAGAAAGGAATTGATCTGCAATGATTGGCGACCTGGACCATAAAGGAACTACCAAAGGCAGAGGATGACGCACGGCTAGAAAAGGTGATGAGGAGATTTGCCATCTGTGTGGCAGGTGCATTTCTCTTCCCCTCAATTGACAACATTTTGGAGGAGGACCAGCTGAGTGCGGTATGCGGCATCTGGGAGGGTGAGAGATTGGGACCAGTGGTGCCAGCTTTCCTCTATAGCAGATTAACAGCAGCGAGCTTGGGTAGGCCTCCTTATGGTTCAATGTTATTACTCACCTATTGGACTGACCTACATTTTAAGTTTGATCTAAGCAATGAAGTCCCTAGCTCATCTCGTATCTTCTCCAAGAGTCCGCTCAAGCACTTGGACAACTTAGTTGGTCTGGAAGGGCGTGTGGCTAACCGAGTGCCACAACTTAAGACGCGGGCTGATTGGCGTGACCATCTCTGAAGCATGCCCAAGAACGCCTTCACTTGTACTCCGACGCCAATTCTGACCAGGGACCTGCGGACTCGGCTAGCACCTGGTGTGGACTTGTGGCTGATTGGGGCGTTCGAGTTCGTGCTTTACAATCCACACCGCTACCTCCCTCAACTCGGGCTTCCATGGCGCAACTTTGAAGGGCCGTCTCACCTCTCATCAATCAGAAGGCGGGAAATCGGGACGAACAACGATGGTGAAGAGGCAGACACAATTAAGGCACTCTGGAAGGTCTGCTCCTACAGGAGGCCGGTCTCAAATGTGGAGGAGGTTGAAAATGATTGGATGGCTTATGTAAGGGAGCTCGATAAACTCTGGCCCAAGGTGGCCGTTTGTAAATGCCAAAATTGATTCCTCAATAAAAACTATATTGCATCCTTTATACGGCCAAATTGTTCCTTTACACATGATTGTATCATCGAAAAACATTTGATTTTCTCCTTAAAGTTGAGCCTCGGGTGAATCTTTTGAAATGCGTCCACTACAGACGCCGCGGATATCTAACTGATCCGCGTCCACAAAAGCCGACGCCTTTCACTTTAATTGCATCCTCTATCCCCGACGCATTTCAACTGTACTTAAAAATTTTGAAAAATCACGTGCCTTAAAGTCTACGCCGGGGTAATGATGACTTCTGAATCGCGTCGACTAAGACGTACATATTTAAAATTGATAGTTCAAATTCACGTCCACTGTAGCGGACGCGATTTCTGATATCGTCGGAGGCTACAAAACGCCCGAGGGCTCCCACATTCCAATCTTTCACCTCTCCAAGCTCTCTCTCTCCCTCCCTTGGACTTCTCCCTCACCTTCTCTCCCTTGCTCTCTCTCTCCTGCTCTCTCTTGCCCCTCTCAACTCTCTCTTTCTCTCTCTCTCTCTAACCCTGATGATGAAGCGATCGGTTTCCAAGCGACAGCGGGGCGAGACCTCATCGGCCACAGAGGAGACAACGACACCGGCGGAAACTCCGGGGACGGAGGCAAGTGCGATGGTGGCGGAATTATTGGCCGCTCCTGGAGAACTGACCATGGTGATGGAGGAAGAACCGGTGTCGGCGATGGAGGAAGGTGGCGCGGCGGCAATGGAGGAAGGGGAAGTAGGTGAAGAAGCGAGGAGGTGGAGGCGAGGCCACCTTGGTCATGAAGCTCCACCACGGCCGGACTCGGTAGGTACCCCAACCTTGTCCTTTGTTTGAGGTAGAAAGAGGAGTGGAAGCGCCATCGGCACCGGAGAGGAAGAGGGAGCGAATCGCGTCGACTCCAGTCGACGTGTTTTGCTATCATGAATCACAGCGGCTTAGGCCGCCGCATTTCATCATGAAACGTGGCCAACACAGTGGACGCCTTTCAATTTGAACCGCGGCCACTGTGTTGGATGCGATTCAAGGGTCTACCTGAGGAGGGGAATTTGGGCCTGATTTGCACAATTTTTTATCCTTTGATGTATGCTGTCTTATGTGTGCTTTGTGCAAGGAATTATGAAGCCGAGGACTCAGTGGCCTTTGGTGTTGGTGGCGTACCAGGGGTTCGGGCCAATCTTGAAGATCGAGCCCTTTTATGTGGACAGCCCCCTGGTACAGGCGATCATGGAGCATGGGATCGTATGAGTAGAGCATTCTTATTTCTGTGGGGGCATATGGTGCCCAGTTTAGAGGATGTAGCGAGGATCACCGTCCTCTAGGTGGACGGTGAGGCGGTGACGGGGATCACTTACCCAGATTATACAGAGTATGTCCAGGACTTGTTGGACTTGGAGCCCATGGGAGAGGATGATTTCGGCAATCGGAGGGTGGTCGACCGAGTCATGCTTCTGGAGAGCCTGGGCCTTTGATGGGTCAGGTAGAGGGGAGAGGAGACGCTGCAGGAGTTCATGCAGCGAGGAACGGGGCTATCCAGGGCAGTCTACTGCCAAGACCTGAGGACCAGGAGAGGCCAGATTGGGACCTGAGGAGGTTACTAGTATTTTTCCTAGGAAAGATGCTGTTGATGACCAAGGGGGACGGCATCCATTGCCAGTTCCTGGAGATTTTGGAGGACCTGGAGAGGGTAGGGCGGTACGCGTGGGGTGCGGCCTTCCTGGCACACACCTTCGCAGACCTCTCTAGTAGGACCGGAGGGGAGACGACGGTGGGCGGATTCGCGCCCTTTCTTCAGGTACATCTCTTGCCTTTGAACCTTTTCCATTTTCTGCATTTGAAATTGTTAGTTGAACTAATCAGTGCATGCACACCTGCAGGTGTGGACATATTATTACATTCCCTTGGGGAGAGCGACTGAGATGCGCCCTGACGTGCTGCCCCTTGCTCGGAGGTGGCTGCCAGCCGTGACATCAGCGACCTTCTCCCTCTAGCTCGACAGACTGCGTCGCGACATCCGGGACTTCCCGGCACGCTTGGTACATTCTCACCTCATTTCTTTCATGTATTTGATATGAATGATGGTATGTGACTAACTCATGCATGTGTGCAGGTTGTGTGGCAGCCCTTCGTGGGCATGGGCGACGATGGCCAACCTTGGGTTGAGATTGGCCGACCTCGGTTCGGGCGGGACCTTTGGGTCCATTTCTTGAATGAGATCGAGCCTCTCCACCTCCGGCTCGCCACCCGCACTCTGGGGCTGCACCAGGGGTGGCACGATGAGATAGAGCCCAAGGGGATTGGGCGGAGGATGTGGGGGAAGGCGAAACGAGTGGATTGGCGCCTGCGCTTTCCCGACCAGTACACCGATTAGCAATGCGGTGGGCAACTGGTGGAGTCGGACGCCCTCGACAGTCTCGCGTACCTCCAGCGGTTCCAGGAGGAGTATGGGGGCCGAGACTTCATGAGGTCGGCGAGGGTATGCACTGCTAACCTTGACTTCTTTCAATATGATATGCATGATATTTTAACAAACATGTGCATGTGCAGGATGCTCAGGACGACCTCATTGACACCCTGTGGGCCCAGCTAGCAGGCACTGAGGCACAGTTGGTGGAGGCATGGGAGGCACTGGATGCATTGGTAAGTTTAGTGAACCGTGCCTTTGCTTTATTTTACCTTACCGTGTACTGACTTGACTTCTGATTTGTGCAGCGTGCAGTGCAGATGACCATGGAGCGTACCGGCGCAGCAGGTGCTTCCACGAGCAAGGGCGCTCCAGACCCGGAGGTATCCTCACTCCAGGAGTAGTTGGCAGCAGCAGTGGCCAGGGCGGAGGTGGTAGAGCATGACCTCACTGCACGGGTAAGTAAATTAATTAGAAATATGCAGTGAATTGACTTGCAACAATTAGATATACTTACTTGTGCTTGTTTTCCATGCAGTTAGATGAGCTTCAGAGCGCCCTCATGTGGGAGACGCGCACCAGTGCCGAGATGACCAAGCTCTCGCAACAGCTGTCTGAGCTGCGGACTCAGGTCTCCCAGCAGGATGTGGATCTACCCCGCGAGGCAGCAGAGTTGCAGATCACACTTTCCGTGGAGCGACAGGAGCGTGAGCGGGACCACAGCCGGTGGGTAGAGGAGCGCAGCCGCTGGGACCAGGAGTGGGAATGGCTGACTCAACAGGCCGTGGAGGCACGTACGAGCCTGGGCATCTCCGAGCGCCTGTTGAGAGAGGCGGAAGATCGATACCGGCGTAGGCGCGAGCGCGCCGTGAGGGAGGGGCGAGCCAGTGCCTACTTCGGGAGCTATCTAGCGACGTCTTCTCAGTACCAGAGGAACGTCAAGGAAGGACGCGCCGTGCAAGGCTCTACCGGTTCTCATGCCTCCATGAGGCCTCCAGCTCTGCGTTCGACAGCCGACCCTGGCGAGGCGGAGAGCAGCAGACACCCCTGGCCAGCCGAGAGTGGTGGCGAGAGTTAGGCCACCTTCCATCACTTGTACTTTTTACTTTCTTTTGATGGTGTGTGCTCATCGGGGCACCTTATGATGTACTTGGGGTTGGCCCCCCTTTTGGCCATGATATATGACATATGTATGTTTGCCTTTCTTCTTTCTGTGCTTGAAAATCATCTGAACAAACAAGTTAAATGTCTGTTCCGGCTCAGCCCCCTGCACATTAGGTGGATTAGGATTCATGGTTTTGTCAAGGGGCTGAGCCTTTATTAAATAAGGTGGAAAATAAAAAGACGACACAATTAAAGTGCAACATGCAAGTAAGCAGATGCTAGCAGGAAAAATTAAAAGATGAATACGCACTTAATGCATTCAAGCAAATGATTTTTTTTTCATTTTGAGATATTCAATTTTTTTTTTGGAGTTTTGGCATATGTGATTTTTTTTTTTTTTGAAATATTCAATTTTTTTTGGATTTTGGAGTATTCATTTTTTTTGGATTTCGAAATACTCTATTTTTTTTATTTTGGAATATTCAATTTTTGGATTTTGGAATATTCAATTTTTTGATTTTGCAATGTTCTACTTTTTTTGGATTTTGAACTATTCAATTTTTTTTAGCTTTTGAAAATATTCAATTTTTTGGCTTTTGAAAATATTCGATTTTTTGGCTTTTGAAATGAGAGTGCAACCCGGCATAGTCCCTCCTAAAAAAGACGCACGGAATGAAGGGGATCTATTCTAATTGGAAAACACGGTGTTTGAACCCTTCACCCTTCAATTACTCGGCCATCATTAAAAGTTCATTAAGAATTCTTGGGCGTGCTAGACAGAGGTTGGATGTGCTTAAGTGGTGCCTTCACCCGAGGTGGCTTTCGGCTACGTTCTCTTTAGTTGATCGTTGCCTTGCCTTGACCCTAGGACATACCCGTGGGGGAGGAAGAAAGAGGTGTTTAGGAAGTCTGCCAATAGTCTAGGCGACCGGGGAGACACTCATCCTTCTACCCTACACTTAGTGGGGTTCGATTTTTTTTTGGCTTGTGGGGTCTTTAGCACGCTTGTGACCAGGTCCATTTGGATCTCTGCGGGGACTTTACCGCTCTTGACGTGCTTTTATGCATTTGATTTGCCTAATTTTTTGCTCTTTTAATTTGGATTTGGCATTGACTTTTTTTTCTTTCTTTTCCCCTTATTATGCCTTGACCTAAACCCGTTTGAGTTTTGGGCAAATTCAGAGAACGATCCCTCAGGTTTCCCTTTCTATTGGCGGACTGAATGGGAAAGAAACGAGTAATGCCCTAGTCTCTTGACTGGGCATTGACATTCCTTAGATTTCGTGCCTCTAGCTTCTGAGGGTAGGAGTGTAAGTGTGTGGGTGTCGACACCTCAGGTTAACCCACCAAGAATAGAAATGAATTAATAATGATGGCTTTTCATTTAGGGGTCCGCGTACCATGTAAATCCAAACACCTAGCTAGGGGTAGTACTTTTTAAGATGTAGCCCATTCCAAGGATGAGAGAGCTCCTCACCCTCTGCGTTCACTAGCTTGTACGCGTTGCTTGGATATACTTCTTTTATTACGTACGGCCCTTCCCAGTTTTGTTGGAGTTTAGAACGGGGACCACCAGGTTTTACAAAATTTCTCTTAACAACCATTTCACCGACCTTGAATTTTCTCTCAATAACTTTTTTCTGATGAAAACGTGTGTCTATTTTGATACGCTCTCGTGTGTTCTACGGCGACCAGATGCTTCTCATCTAGGAGTTCCAGTTGTGCTAGGAGCGATTCATGCTGCTAATCGATTGACAAGTCCTTGTCAAGCTGGATCCTTAATGAGGGAATAAGAATCTCATATGGTACTACAGCCTCCATTCCATAAGTGAGGGTGAACGGTGTCTGCCCTGTGGGAGTACAGATCGAAGTGCGGTAGGCCCATAGAGCTTTTACAAGCTTTTCTGGCCAATCCGAGAACTTGTTAGCCTCACAAGTTTTCTTAACAATTTGATTAAAGTTTTATTCATGGCCTCTGCTTGGCCATTGCCTTGTGGATAATATGGTGATGAATGATGCAATGCAATCTAGTACCTGTTGCAGAGGTCACGCAGTTCTTGAGAGATGAACTGAGGTCCATTGTCGGTGATGATGGTGATTGGAATGCTAAATATGGTGATGATGTTTCTCATGATGAACTTGCAGACGGTTGTTGCCTTGATTTCTGTGTATGCTTCGGCTTCCGCCCACTTGGTGAAGTACTCTGTTGCAGTGAGGATGTATGACTTAGTTTTGTTCTGGGAGTTGGGATCACCAGGGGGACCAATAATGTCGAAAGCCCACATAGCGAAAGGCCATGGGGAGGATATTGGGTAGAGTGTAGAGAATGGAGAATGGATTTTGTCGGTATGCAGTTGGCACTTGACACACCGACGGACAAAGATGGAACAGTCCTCCTCTAGAGTGGGCCAATAAAAGCCCTATCTAAGGATCTTCTTGGCAAGCATCTGACTATTCACATGGCCTCCACAAACACCCGAATGGGCCTCCTCAACAACCTTCCATACTTCATCATCGTACAGGCACCTAAGCAAAACTCTAGTGAGTCCCCTCCTATAAAGTGTATTCCTAACCAGGGTGTACTTCTGGGACAGTCTCCTTATAGCCTTCTTCTCATCAGCTATGGCCTCCTCAGGATACGTTTGATTCTTGCAATACCTAGCTATCTCATAATACCACGGCTTTTCCTCATCCTCCAATTCCTCTTCTAGCTTCATTATCATGATCTCCGCCTTGCTTTTCCTTTCTGCCCTCTTCAGCAACTCGTCCTTAACCCAAAGAAAGGTAGGATCTAGAATGACGGGAACTTGGTGGCACTCAATCTGAATGCTATCAAAATCCTCGAGATAGTTCATATTCATGGTTGCGCCAATCGTGGCGAGGGCATCTGCTAGAAGATTCTGATGACGAGGGATGTGGACAAAGACAAGTTTGGAGAATAGCTTGGCATAGGCTGAGGCATGTTCTTGGTATGGCTTGAGCTTAGGATCACAGGTGTGATATTTGGTGAGCACTTGGCGCAGGACCAGTTGACTATCACCTACAATCCACAGATGGGTGACACCGTAGAAATGGGCATACTCAAGACCCACCAACAAAGCTTCATATTCAGCTATGTTGTTGGTGGCAAGAAAATCCAGCTTATAAGCCCGTGGGAAAGTGACACCCTCAGGTGATAGTAGAGCAATGTCGATACCCTTTCCTTGAGAATTCAGAGCTCCATCAAAATACAACGTCCACATAGAATCGGATTGGCTAAGGGACATCAATTCCTCTTCTGAAAACTCCAAACGAATAGGATCAAACTGTGGAATAGGGTGATGAGCAAGATGTTCTGCTATGGCATAGCCTTTGATGGATTTCTGCTGGACATAGGTGATTTCGAACTGGGAAAGGAAGCTCTGCCAACTTGCTAGCCTATCAGTGAGAACAGATTTTTTAAGGAGGAATTTGATAGGATTCATGCGGGCGATGAGATGGACCTCATGAGCAAGAAAGTAGTGCTTCAATTTCTACACTACCCATACGAGCACGGCACATGTCTTTTCCATTGCTGTGTACCTCTCCTCGCAGGGGTTGAGAAGCTTAGATGGGTAGTATGCTTCCCTCTCCTTGCCTTCTTCATCCACTTGTGCAAGGACAGCTTCTACCGAGTCCTCCAGGACAGATACATATAGAATGAGTGGTTTGCCTAGAGTCAGCGGCTTCAGGACAGAAGGATTAGCTAGATACTCTTTAAGTCCGTCAAAATCCACCTGACACTTCTTGTCCCAATGAAATTCGACTCCCGACTTGGTGAGGTCGTAGAAGGGTCTACACCTCTGTGAATGTTGGGAGATGAACCGGCGAATGAACTGTAGCCTCCCGATCAATCCTCGAACTTCTTTCAAATTCTTGGGAGGGGGCATCTCTCTTATCACCTTCGCCTTGTTGGGATCAATTTCTATGCCCCTCTTGCTCACAATGAAACCTAAAAGCTTGCCCGATGAAACACCAAATACACACTTCTTGGGGTTCATCTTCAATTGATACTTCCTAGACCTTTGTAGGACCTTAGTTAGAACCCCAGGATGCTCAGCCATTGTTGTTGATTTCACTACCAAATCATCCACATACACCTCAATAAAAATGTGGATCATGTCATGAAAGATAGCCATCATAGCTCTTTGGTAAGTAGCTCTAGCATTCTTAAGTCCAAACGGCATGACCACATAGCAATAGGTTCCCCATGGTGTAGTGAACGAGGTCTTCTCCTGATCACTTGATCAGATTGTACCCTGAGAAGCCATCCATGAAGGAGAGGGTTTCATACCCAGCTGTGTTATCTATGAGCACGTCGAGGTGAGGCAAGGGGAAATCATCCTTAGGACAAGCGCGGTTAAGGTCCCAGAAATCAATACAAATTCTAACTCTTCCATCTTTCTTCATGACCGGGACGATGTTTGCCACCCAATTTAAATAAAGCACGACTCTACTGAATTTGGCTTTGTGGAGTTTGTCGACCTCATCTTTCATTTTCAAAGCCATTTGAGGGTGGAAACGCCTTAACCGTTGCTTAATGGCAATGGATCCCGGCTTAAGGGTAAGGCGGTGTTCGACAAGCGCAGTGTCCAAGCCTGGCATATCCTCATAGCTCCATGAAAACATGTCCTTGTACTCCCTGAGAACCTCGATAATTGACTCCTCTTCTGCTGGTGATAAATTACTACTTATGAGGATGGTCCTAGGGTTTTCCTCAGTTTCCAGGTTGATTTCCTTGCTGGTTTCTTCTACGGCAGCTGACGGTTCATTAAACCTCTTCGATCCACTTACAAACGCGTCAGCCTCATCCTTGAATTCTTCATCACCTTCCTCAAAAGGGTCGTCATCATCCATAATCTCGTAGACTCTGAACCCATCATCAATAAAGCACACTGACTGCTCATATTCTATCTTCGGCAATTGTAATGGCTCTTCCACAAATTCTAGAATGGCTAGACATGCCTTGCACCTACGGGCTAGATCAGCAAGGACTCGGTGTGGAACCCTCCTATCCTTGGATTTCTTCTGAGAGACTGCCCCTAACTTATTGCTACCCTGACCTATATTCGCACTACAACTACCGGAATGTACAGCAGGGGGTGAGGAGTGGGGAAAGCAGTAAAAGTAGAATCCCGCATGGGGGAAGGTGGAGAAGAATTTAAAGTAGTAAAAGAAATTTCCTGCATGGGGGAAGAAGAGAAAAGCAGTAAAAGTCCCCTGCGTGGAGAGGAACAGACGTCCCTGCGTGGACGGAAGCAAGTGGCTGGTCCAAGGACCGGGGAGAAGTGGCCCGTCAATTGGGGCACACTCCGAGGCGAGGAAGGAGGTCTCCTCGATGGTGACAACGGAATCAGCCATTGGGAAATTAGCGTTCTTGGCGCCCCCTCAGTGCTTAGCGCGTACAGAGAGAGCAGGCGAGGCAAGACTGCCAACCTAAGCAAGTGAGAAACGAGTGCAGGTTCGAGGGAAGAGGGGTCCGAGCAGGGGGGTCAGAGAGTGATCGTCTGCTCAGGAGAATGCATAACAGTGGCCAAATGTGGTGTCGGTGCCCGAGGAACGCTTAGAGAAATGAAGGAGGGCCACGCGGTGGCCTGCAGCTGAGAAAGCACGATGCCCGAAGGGAAGAAGAGGGTGGGCGTGTTGCCTAGAGCGAGAGGGAGCTTAGGCGCGTTGCCCGAAGAGGAGAGGGGAGTAGGCGTGTTGCCTAGTGGAGAGGGAGATCGGGCGCATTACCCTGAGAGGAGAGGGGAGTAGGCACATTGCCTAGTGGGAGAGGGAGATCGGGCGCATTGCCCTGAGTGGAAAGGCCCGCCCCGAGTCTGGTTATTGTGGGAGCTTCCTCAGCTTGTGTACTCTGCTCAGCTTCAACTGCCTATTTCCTCTTGCTTGTGGCCACTGCCAGCTGCTCAGCCTCTGTTGGTGCAAAGAGTTGGTCCAAGGAGGTGGTGATGTCGTTCATATCGAACCACTGACTCCATTCTGCCTCGAACTTGCCTCTTTTAATGTGCTTCGGGGGCCTATGATTGTCCACAACTTTATATATAGCCAGTGGCGAACGGTGAATAGGTTCAGCAGTAAGGGTGGACGTTTGCTCACTCCCTGGTTGCAGCGGTCCTCTCTTGAAATGCTTATATAACGTCCATGTGAGCGGCTGCCCCTGTTGACGATTTGCCCTGCCCAGCCCATACCCCAATCCTGCTTTGGGCCTCATCTTGATGTCCTTTACTACCTCTGTCCTCCCCTATAATTGTTCCCCCAGCCCTTTGCCTGGCTGGTACCCCATTTGCAGCATAATATGCCAACCCTTCTCAGCCATGATTTTGCTCCTCTTCACAGTACTGACAGATGAACTAGCTAGGCCCGGGTAAATGTTGACTGTGTCCAATATGGACATCAATGGCTTGTTGCTTGGCTAGATGGAAGGGACTGAGTTGTCAGTCATGGCATCCGCTTCCAAGACTATAGGCTTACTGGAAACCTTGACGACCCGCCCCTTGTAAGAAAACTTGAGGCATTGATGAACGGTCGATATGACTGCGCCAAGTGCCTGAATAAATGGCCTCCCTAGGATTATGCGGAAACTCGGGTCCATATCCAGAATGTGAAAATCCATTTCCGTGACGGATGGACCTAGTCCTACCTTCAAAGCGACGACCCCTTTTAGCGGCCTACTAGTATTGTCGTAGGCCGTAACGGTGATAGCAGAGGGTCGGACCGACTGTAATGAAATCCCGCAGAAATTTAACGTGTCTAAAGACACGACATTGATCGATGCCTCTGAGTCTACCAAGCATTGAGACAATGCGTACCCCATTGATGTTGACTGTCAGACATAAGGCATACTGCTGGAACTCCACAGGTGCTAGCTCAGACTCATGGAACTCGATGGCAGGATGCTGGCTGGTGGGGGTTAGGACTGCACTGATCTGATTTACGGGCAAGTCTTCATTCACCATTACCTTCTATAAGTAATGCATGAGGGCCTCTTGGTGCACCCGTGACCTTTTGATCAGTCCTAAGATGGATATCCGGGCCGGTGTTTTGTCCAGATGCTTAAGCAAGTCATAATGTGTCCCTGGGATGGACTCTTCGACTGGGTTTCCCCTTCCTGGGGCAAAACTATCTGTTCCTGCTGCTGTGGAAAGATCCAGTTGAATATGCACCCGCTCCAGAGCACCATTGTTTCTTCAGAATTCTCTCCCCCTATTGTTGCCGCGGCCGGTGGAATAGAAGATGGATGGGAAGTGGAAGATTGGGGGTTGAACATTTGGTGCGGCAGTTAGATACTTGCTGCACTCGGAGGTGGAATAGTGGTACGGAGGAAGGGAGCTTGGTGGTTAGGTGTAGGGAGTGGGTCAGTTGGTGGAGTGCATAGAAGAGGCGGATTGGATGATGGGGGTTGTGGGGAGGTAGTGATAGGGGGTTGACGTGTGAGGGGGTGGTTTGGTGATAGTGCTATGGTGGAGGGGTTGCGTAGGAAGGGAGCTTGAGGATTAGGATGAGGTGATGTTGTAGAGGTAATGGGGGTTTGGCGTATAAGTGGTGGGTTAGACGGTTGGTTAGTGGGCGCTGGTTGATGGGCGGCAGTTGTAGGAATGCGTAGGAAGGAGGGTAATGGGTTAGAAGGGGTAGGTGTATGGATACAGGGGGGTAGGGTAAAGGATGATTGGGAAGTGGAGGTGGAGGCTACTTCCATGGGCCGGCCGGGAATATCATTAGTGCGGGGAGATGTCGTGAGGGCGTTCACTTGCTGATTTGAAGCCTGGTGCTCCGGGAGGGGGTTCTGAACAATGCCCATATTGGGCTGTTGCTGGTGTACTTGAACCTGCTGTTGTTGTTGCTGTTGTTGCTGTTGGTCCTGCTTGGGTGGCCTCCTTGCCTTTATCTCTACTATGTATTTCTTCATTTTCTCCCAATCTATTCCTCCATTGTCATTCAAATCATAGATATAGTCCTTAAAGTGAAAACAGGCTTCCAAAGTGCAGCCCGGTCCCCGATGGAATGCACAATAACAGGAGGTATCGACATTGGGAGGCCATTGTAGCCTTTCCCTTGGCAAGGTGAGTGCATTGGCGGCCATGAGAGCATTGAAGACATCAGTGAGAGTCTCCGACAAGGGGGGATAATGGGTTCTCCTTGGGCTAGGGGGACGTCGAGGTAGATGTCGAGGCCGTTGGGGCTCGTAGTTGCCTGGCGGGGGTACCTGATTGTATTGTGGAAAAGGAGGAGGTGGTTGTTGTTACTAGTACTGGGGAGGAGTAGGTTGTCGGTACGGGGGTTGCTGAGGTTGGCGATATTGTGGAGATTATTGGGGTTGCTGATAATACTGATTGGTGGGAGGTTGTTGGTACTGGGGCTGCTGAGGCTGCTGATATTGTGGAGGTTGTTGGGGCTGCTGAGGTAGTGCCCTGAACATTGGGGGATTGTTCGGTTTGGTGGCCGGCTACTGGGACTGTTGGGTTTTGGTGTTGTTGTTGGGGCGGTAGGTGGAGGGACCAGGGTTACCCATAGCACTCACCTGCTCATTTTGTATGACCCCCTCAGTCATGGGACTGCCAGTAGGGGGAGCACCACTACCTTTCTTAAATGTCTGGGCCTTCGGTTCGAACATGGACATGATCAGAGAGTCCTTTAATTGAGTCTGGATATACTGAGCTCTCTCATACAGTTCCTCCATGGTGGTCAATTTGTTCATAGCCAAAATGTGCCTAAACTGTGCCGTGGCATTTGCCATGACCATCTTCACTTGCTCAGATTCGGATAGTGGGTCTCTCAACCGCTCAGCCAATGCTCTCCATCTATCGGCATAATGCACAAAATCCTCATCTTCCTTCATTCTTTCAGCCATTAGGTCGGTAATTGACAATGTCGGACCGACCCTATCCCTGTACCTCTGCAAAAACTTTCTCTGCACCACCTCAAAATCTTCGGCATCTGTGGGATTCAGTGAATAAAACCATTCAAGGGAGGGCCCATCTAATGATTGGCGGAAGAGGAAAGCAAGGGCACGATTGTTGTTCTGCCATAAAGATGATTCGTACATGAACTCTTTGATGTGCACGAATGGGTTGCCAGTGCCATTGTAACGGCGGTAGATCGGCAGCTCAGAAGGGGGAAAATGGAAGACTGGCATAGAAGGGAGAGCCAGTTCAAAAGAATCTTTAGGTGTGGACACTCTTTTCAAGTCTTGCTCCAACCGACTTACCTTCACCAGGAGGGCTTGGGTGAGTTGATCGGAGAATGGTTTGGGAGGTACCCCAGAAGAAAGGTGGTGGGGTGCGCTCACTTGGGCAGAATAGTGAAGGGGAGGGGCGCCAGCGGGCACGGAAGTATGGGCCGGGGCTCGAGGAAGATAAGTGGGCCTTGCCACGTTGGGACTTGGCTGGATATGAGAAGGCCCCCCAGTAGGGCTGTGGGGGCGAGAATGAATAATAGAATTGGCCCGCGAGGGGGTAGGAAAGGCTCAGACCGTTGGGTCGCAATCGGGTTCGATATAGACACCCGTGTTTGGGTGGAGAGTGTGAATGGGTGCGGGGATGAATTTCCCCTTGAGGGAAGCTTGAACCTTCTGGAGTTGGGAGGCTTGAAGATTTTGGAGAAGGTCCACAAGTTGGGACAGATCAATGGAGGTAGAGGCATTTGCAGTGGTATGCCTCGAAAAGAGTTGAGGATGTTGTGAATCCACCGCATGAACATGCGAGGTGGATGGATCAATGTGGGGTTGGTTGTGGATTTGTGGAAGTTTTTGATTGGAGTCATACACTTCATCGTATGCATCCTCATGGTAACCCATGTCTTCGTATTCAGCCATTGGGAGAGATCGGCCTGAACGAAGGTGCATAAAACTTTAACAAACAAGATTGATCAACAAGCAATTATCAAACAACTACTCAAAGAAATTTGAGAGAAGAAGTTAATAGCTTTTAATCACACACTTGAGGATGTTTATGTCCAATTAAAATGTTCAATATGATTCAATGTGGGTTTTATTTGAGGTATGTCACTCCAAGTGGGCATGGGCCTAAGTGGGTAGGATGAGAACTTCAGGCCCACTAAGCAACTCCCTCTCACGCAATGGGTACTCTAACTCGGGTCTCCAGGGTGGTACAACCTACTCAGTCCGCCGTGAGGGAATCCACGGGGTATGGAGACTTACGGAGGTCCCGATGAGGATTCTCTTGCCCAATGAGACGGAATGCCCAATGGGGAGATAGCCCTCACCGAGAAAGGTGTGTGGATCCTAGGAACAGGAGGGAAGGAGGTCCCTCGGCCGAAGTATGCCATGTAAGCGATGCAAGATGCAGAATGGCAGAAAACCGAGCTCTCTGTGACAGACTGAATCGCGTCCAGTATAGTGGACGCACTTCAGGTAAATCGCATCCGTTCAATCGGCCACGGATCTGATAGCTGGCAGAAGCTGTAAGCGCCGCGGTGACTCCCTCCGGAATCTGTCACAGAAACGCGTCTGGTATGTCTGCCGCACAACAACTCAACAAATCGCGTCGCCTGTAGGTGATGTGAATAAACAAGCAGTTCGACAACAACAAAAAAGAAAATCAGTTCAGCATGCTCTCAACCAGCCACATGGGGATGAAGTAAAACAAATAAAGATGCTTTCTTTGAGTAAAAGCAAGTAAATGGGGAGGGAAACAAGATGATGATGATTTTTTTTTAATCAAATGTTATGGAAAATTTAAAGAAAATAACACAAACACAAATCGGTAATGACGATGGGAGATCTTAAGGGCACCGCGTGGGGTGCGGAAAGAGGAGGTGTACCGCGTGGGGTACGAAGGGAGGGACACACGTGGGTGTCGAAGGAGAGGCACACGTGGGTGCCGAAGGAAAGGTAACCGAAGCTAAAAAGAAAAGAGTCCCACCATGATCGCCATTTTGTAGACATGTTTTTTTTTCAAAACACCTCCCACAAAGAGATGATTAAAAAAAAAGATAACTTTTTATAAGAAGAAAATATGAAGGGCGAAAGGGGTTGGAAAAAAATGTGCATGTGTGCACAATAAGGAGGTGTGATCGCCAGACACACGTGGGTGTCGAAGGAGACAGGCAAAAAGGAAAAATGTGGTACTTACCTTCACTCTAAGATCGCGGGAGTGGTGTGCGGGCTCTTCTTACTTCTTCCACCGGCCGGCCGGCAAAGAAGATTTAGCTCCAATAAGGTTACCTTGCAAGAGAAAAAAAGAAGACAAGTGAAAGGATGATTAGACTATGGCGTGTAGAAAGAAGCTCAAATGAGATGAAATAAAACGCATGAAGATAGGCGTTAACACACCTCGTGGGGTGGTGTTAAACCCCCAAAAAGTGTGGGAAAGGAGTAAATGATGTGGTGTGTGTGGTGAAAATAGTGTGATGGATGCACTAATAATAAAATAAAGATGAAAAGAGGGAAAAGATGGCGATTGAGCCCGCTGCTTGGAGAGCGATGAAGAAGTGAACGAAGTGGATGAAGCTCCTCCCGTCTCGCTCCAACACAATGGGGAAGACGAGCGCTCCGAACTCCAAGAGAGGAAGACATGGAATGACTTGAGTTGAGGGTGCTCCTCCTTGGCTTCAGAATGTGAGTCTCCAGTGCGGCAGGGCTTCGCCATAGTGGTTGGGTGATAGCTCAAAACAATGGCCTCAGGGGTCTATTTATAGGGAAAAATTGCTTAAATCACATCTGGTACAGTGGACGCCTATCTTATGATTCGCGTCCAACCACAACGCCGCATTTTATAAGATTCACTTGCTCCGATTAAATGTTGCCAAACATCAATTATGGCTATTTTTAGAATCGCGTTGGCAGTAGCCGCCGCATTTCTAAACCTTCCGATTTGCGCCGACTCTTTGCTAAATATCGAAAATGGAAACAATGAATCGCATCCATCAAAGGGGACACGTTTTGAGCAGAATCGGTCTTTAAGGGAAAATCGATCTTCTTCAAAGGAAGATTAGAAACGCGTCGACATAAGCGGACGTAATTCTAATTAGCAACTAAATATTTCCAAAAACAATTTTAGAAATTGCCATAATTCGAAAATGGAAACTATTAATCACGGCGGCTTTATTGGATGCAAATCTAAACAGGGTAAGCACCAGAAAAGGAAGTGTGATACACGTCAGTTTTACCCACCGCAGATCATACAGCCTAAAAGGCGTCCACTGTATCCAATGCGAATAACTTAGCTTCAACAGACCCCTTTGGACCTCTTAGAAAAATTCCTAAAAACCCTGGAAAAATCCAAAAAAATAGGAAAATCACTCAAGAGGTTAATTGAAGAGAGCCACTTCGAGGCATTATGGTGTAACATGAAATTTGCTCGATATGATGCCAAAATGGCATGTCTACAGGTCCAAGTGGTGACATCGCCAAGGATGGCCCAGGAGTCTACAGGGGCCATGGTGTGTGAGATGAGGTGCTCCGATCCCTTCATGTCTTTAGGGAGGCTCAGCATGAGCTCCAACTCTTCTAGTAGAATAGCGGCTTCAAATGAGGGGAAGATGAATGTATGGGTCTGTGGATGCCACAATTCCATGAGCGTCGTGATGTTGTCCCACACGTGCACTATTTTGTGGTAGTTCTTGGCCAAAATGAGGACGGCGGTGAGCTTCCATTCACGTAGCAAGTTAGTGGACGCTATGGGGAGCGCCTTGATCATAGGCTCCAACCATGGTATTTTGGAAAAGCACCTACTGCTCGGGAGGATCTAGAAGAAGAAAGAGAGGAGGTTGGTAGGAGAAGAAGGAGGAGAAGAAGAAGAAAAAGAGAGAGAAAATCAAAAAGAAGAGAGAAAATACTTACTTGAACATCATATCTTGAATTTACTGTTAAGTGTAGAAGGATTATCTAGAGGGGGTGAATAGAGAATCTTCGGAATTTTATGACAATTAAGAAAAAATTGAAACCAGTGAAGTGAGGATGCTAAATAGACAATTAATACTTGATGCAAAGAGGGTGCAAACCACACACAAGAGAGAGAAATTTTTAAGGTGGTTCGGCTCCAATTAAGAGACCTACGTCCACCCCTCACTAAATTAGTGAGGTACTACTACGAGAACAACTGTATGTGATTCTCGTACACCTGCTGATACACAGCTTGATCACATATGTTAACTCATAGCTTGAACAATCTGCTAATCCACAGCTTCAACCCAGATGATCCAATCACAACACGTGAAGGATCAACACAATCTACTTCACAAAGAAGTAGACAGTACACAATTTCAATGTTCAGAAAAAATTCAAAAGAACAAAGTAGAAAGATGCCAGAACAAGTTTAGAGATCTTCAAACTCTCTACTCAGAATCTACATTCGAATTGCAGCAATTCTCAGTTCCAATTTCGATCTCTCCTCAGATGAATTCCACTGGCAATTTTTGCATCTGGATCATAGGCATCAATGTCGATGAAGCATTCCGATCCCCTGTTCTTAAAGCTCAACAGCAACCCATCGAATCATCAAATTTGCTCGATTCAGCAGCACACCCTTCAGATCTTTGCTCCAAGCTGAAATCGCCTCTTCGTGCTGAAGCCAGAACACTGCTCGCCTCACTTTTCGTGCTCTGCACTTTTCTTTTCACCAAGGTATGCAACAGTACCCCAACAAACTGAAGCACTTCACCCTTTTTATCTGATTTACTCGGGATTTTAGGCAGTGGGCCCCTTAACAGATTCCCTTGCTTTTTGGGAGATACCTTTTTGCCGCCAAGAAAATGTTATCTTCTAGAGAGAGAGTGACGTGTACCAGAAAAACCCCAAACAATGTATCTGGGATCACGTGCCCATCACTTATGTGCTGGCAGCTACTGTGATGAAAATTCTAACTGTGATAGTGTTGACATTCCAAGGATATAGTGTCGACACTTGAATGCTCGAAATATTTCAAGAGTCATCAAACCCATTACCGTAGTGTTAACCTCATGTAGAGAGTGAGTGTCGACCTCATATCTGCTTCTCTTCACACAACTCGTTAATTCCTAAATAGTGTTAACCTTATCCACAGTTGGTGTCGACCTCATCAACTTGCTTTTATTCAATACAACACAGAGAAATCCATCAGAGTTGATTTGCTCTCAGAGTGGTGTTGACCTGTCTTGATCACCTCTTCTCAATGCAATGCAAAGGGATCACTAGTGTCGACCTATGTTCCAGATAGTGTCGACCTTGTCAGACTTAATCAAGATCTTACTTGATGCAAATGAGTTGTACCTGTGAAACAAATGTTATATGTCAAATATCTTCATCTTTTTACTTCAAATATGACATCATCAAAACCAGGGACACAACAATCTCCCCTTTTTTTATGATGGCAACAATTAGTCATAGATGTTTGAGCTTGTAAGGTTGAACAATAGTGATTCATCCAAACCATTTACACAAGTAAGCAAGTCATTCATGTAAATGAGGCAACAGTTGTACAACTTCATTTGCAAGAGACATTTTCTGATGTTTTCATTTCAAGAGCTGAGATTTTTACAAGAGAAACATCAACTATGAAAGTTCAAGAAACAAGATGTGACTAACATCCACATTCATCAATTTGATGCCCCAAAAATATCTAGAACTACAGCCATAACATCTATCAAACATCAACCACAAAATCATCCAAAAGCCAAAACAGCAAAAGTCCCAAAAGTTAAACATCTAAAGATCTTCTCCCCCTTTGACATAATCAAAAAGAGGATATCATGGTGGAGGAGGAGTTGGCTGCTTTGGAAAAAGCTTGTTCTCAATCCTTGCCAAACGGAAGTGCAAATCCTCATAATTATCATTGAGATAAATCTGATCAGCATTGAATCTGGTGTTCAGAAAATCTTGCAACTGCTCAAACTCTGGAACATTGTCCACACCATGAGGCATGGTAGGTGCTACTGCTGAGGAAGTAGTCTGATTGCTGGCATCAGACTCATTGAGGTCATGTAATCTCCAGACTTTTGAATTCATCTCTCATGTACTGAAGCTCTTTAGAAATGTCCTCATTATAGCTTCTCAGAACATTCATTCTTTGAAGAATTTGCTGAACGGACTGAACAAGACCATGAATGGCATTAAACTAAGCAGCACTTTGCCGAAGATCTTGGGCAATAGCTTCAACTTTGTCAAAGATTTTGGCCTGAGTGAAAGCCGCTTGATTAAATACATCCCCAATGGTATAAACCAACTGATCAGATCTGATTTTTGTAAATCTGTGAATTTGCTCTTGCCTACCAACATTTGCTTGAAGATGTTGCTCAATCATTTCCAACCGACTGTCAAATTGAGAAGCTTGCTCTTCCATCTTGTTATTCAAACAGTCAAGAGAATTATGGACAGAAGCAAATTGTGCTTCCATAAAAGTGATAAGATGAGATGGAACATCATCTTCCTGCCTCTGATGTTCTTCCTCAACTTGTTGTGCTTGATCTATCTTCAATATCACATTGACATTCTCCTGGGGACCCAAGTTAAGCTTCATAAACTTTACAATGTGGTCCAAATCATAAGTATGGAATTTTGCTAACTTTTGAACTTTTGTCCCTGCCTTTGGAACACCTAACAGCTGAAATATTGAAGATAGATGAGCTGCATAGGGCTAACTCTGTCTCAACTTCAGCATTGTAACTTCATGAATCAGTTGACAAAATATGGTAGCCAAATTGATTTTCTCATTCTTAATCAAGCAATATAAAATGCATCTTTGTAGGCTTGTGACTCTCTGCCTGCCACCTCCCTGAGGAGTCAAGATGGTAGTACATCAATGATGTAGCAAACGATTTGCTGGTGGGAATCTGTGTGCATTCAGATGAGATACCTTTGCTTGATTGACATTCAAAACATTGTGAGGCAATCCAGTTAATGCTGAAAAAGCTTCATGAGCACAGAAATGGAAATCTTGAGGATTACTACCCTCATTGGGTATCTTCAACAATTGACTCACGATATCATTTATGAGTACAATAGAAACACCTCGTACACTAGACTCAAGAGTGTGCTTTTTACTGACCAAGTTTCTGAAAAATTCTTGGACCAAAATGGGATAGTATGACCGGTGCTCACTAACAAAGTCAATCCATCCCTGAAATTTTAACATACCAATGAGTTTTGGCACCAAGTTTATCAAACCCTCATCGTGAATATTGATGATCCTTGGATGCAAAATGGGCTTGTTCCCAGTAAGCATTCTTTTTGCTTTTGAAGGGGGATAAAGAGCTTCTTCATCATCAAATTCAACATCACCATGTTCTGATTCCTCCTCTTCTTGTTCTACATTCGGTGCTTGCCCTTCAGAACTGGTTTCTTTGACAACATCTTCATTTTCTTCCTCTTCATCATGTTCAGAACTTTCATTTTCTTCCTCGACCAATAGCTAGTCAAAATTGACTTCCTTAGATTTCTCAGAAGGCAGTGCCTCATTGTCACTGGATTTTTGAGATGGAGGTGATAAATGCTCCTGCACACTCTGTCTACCAGAACCACTATTTGATCCCTGGGAATTAGGGATTTCTTCAGACGACGCCTGAGAACCTTGCTTGCTTGAGACACTCTCGTCAGAACTGCTTAAATCAACAAATTACAACTTTTTCCTACCCTTAGAGAAGGTCTTTTCCTTTGCAGTTCATGGATGGGAGTATATACGGCTCGAAAAAGATGGTGCAGCGGACTTCTTTTCCCGTAACTCTATCCCCTTCGCTATTTTGGTTTGCCGATCAGGAACAAAAGATTCATCTTGCTTCCTCTTTCCTCCGCGATGAGACTGCTGCTTAGGAGCCATGAGAGCATGTATCAAAGGAAGAAGAGAGGAGAATCCAGTTGCAGAAGGAAGAAGGTGTTCTTGGAGAAGAAGTTGAGAGGAAGAGAGACGAGGGCAGAGACTTCAAAATTGCTTTTAAGTGGAAAGACGTCTGAAAGGACACCTCAAAAGAGCGTCAACCTGCCCTGGAAGTACATAACCCTGAGGAAAAATGAAGGTCTATCGTGATCCAAACCACAAGATAGAGCAGCGTCGACTCTATGGTTAATAGTGTCAACACTAAGGAATTTTAAAATTAAGGCCAGAGTTCAATAAATTTGAGGAGGTGTTATTTCATCATGATCTATTGACATTCCAGTAAATTTCGAGAAGTGTTATCATCAATTATTCACTTTGCTCTTCTTTTCTCATCATCATTAAGATTAATGATTCAAAGACTTACAAATTTTGATTAACAAAAGAAATCTTGAAGAATCCATAAGAGCAAGTAGTAGAGCAAAAAAAAATTCTTCAAGTAAAGTAAGTACATGAACATGAAACCAATTACTCATAACATGTAACAAGGTGACATTGGAAAGGATGACTAAGCAAGCTAAAATATGTTGAAGTTAATAAATCTAGCTTGACTCTTCCAGAAATTTAAAAACCTTGAACACCACATTTTTTTAAATAATTTTATTACAAATGAACAATCTGATTTCCCTCTACTTTCATGCAAGAACCTATGTTTTGTACACACCAGAGCTCCTGATTACTTGTTTAGGGAATCATTTTGTCTCAAGGAAAAATTAAGATGCATCTTTTCATGTGAGGATACATGTCTATCAAACACCAGAATCCCCAATTACTAAGACTACATCAGACTCATTTTTGACATCCTAAACAGAATTAACTAGCTCATCATGACATACAATGCTACTAATGATTTTATCAGAGATTTGCAGTTTCTCAGAGCATAGTCATTGTTCTGCCAATTGTAAAAACTTTTATCAAAACTGGTTTCTGGATTAAGAAGATTTTTCAAATCAAAATATTTCAGATGCTTTGAAAATCTGACCAAAGAAACCAAGTTACATGTGAATTTTCTGGGTTTAATAGAAATGCACTTCTCACTTAAGGAATTCCTTTCTGCACTGTTAGTTAACTGATTTTAACTCTTCAAAAAATTTCAAAGGTTAATCCAGAGATTTATAACTCAAAGACCACAATCTTTTAAATTCTGAGATAAAGGAGTTTCCAAAATGTATAATTGAAATTAACTCCCTCTGAGAAAATGCTCAGAAATTATGCTTTTCACAATGAAATTACTCCCCCTCAGAAAATGATTTCTTGAACCAAAGAAAAATGGTAAATAGAAGAAAGACTCCCCCTCAACAAGTGCATAAGGACCTTTGGTACTTGGCGGAGACATATACTCACGCATAGTGAAAGATTCCAGACAAGCTTGACTTGTCCTTCTTCAAGTCACCATTTTATATACCAAATAGGCCAATGTAGTGTGAGAAGCAAGGTTTTATTTATTGGATGACGAAGGATTTATTTACAGAATGGAATCAAGGATGTAGAAGTTGAAAGAATGTCAAAGATTTTCTGATGTGAAGAAAACAATGTCGACTCTCTTGCCGATAGAGTCGACCTTAGACAAGAAGAACATCTTTGAATCACTGCAATCTTTTCACTCAACCAGCTGCACAAGAACTAATTGCATTTCATCCAACCCATCTGATAAACTAATCCATCAGGCATAGACTTTCAACCAATTTTCATCTCATAAGCTTAACAGAAATCACAAAGGAGATTTGACAACAGATAGCAAGAGTTTTATTTCAATACAACCAATTATTCAAACACACTTTCACAACAGTTTCAACACAATCAATCATGGATCAAGTAAATAAAGACTCAATTCTCTTCTTAAGCAAGAGTATATTTCATTGCACAAAGGTTTTGTAAAAATATCAGCAATTTGTTTTGAAGTTTCAACAAAGTGCAATTCAAAAGACTTTTTACTTACTTCATCTCCTAAGAAATGATGTCTGATTTATATATGCTTAGTCCTAGAATGCTGGATTGGATTTTTTTCCAAAAAAAGTGCACTAGTGTTATCACACAGGATTGGAACACTTCCAAGATCTACTTGGTAGTCTTGGAGTTGATGTTTAATCCATAACACTTGAGTGCCACAGCTCCCTGTAGAAATATACTCTGCTTCTGCAGTAGAGAGAGCAACTGAGTGTTATTTCTTGGAGGCCCAAGAAACTAAACATCCTCCCAAAAATTGGCAATAACCACTAGTGCTCTTTCTATCTAGCTTACAACCAGCAAAATCCGCATCAGAATAGGATATCAAGTTAAATTCACTGCATGCAGGATACCACAATCCCAACTCATGAGTTCCTGCAAGATATCTGAAAATTCTTTTTGCAGCACTCATGTGAGATTCTTTAGGACAAGCCTGAAATCTAGCACACATGCACACTGAAAATTGAATATTCGGCCTAGATGCTATTAAATAGAGTAAGGAGCCAATCATACCTTTGTACACTTTTGAGTCTACATGATTACCTTTCAGATCAGCATCTAAACTCACAATGGTGCTCATTGGAGTTGCCATTGCTTTGGTATTTTCCATTTTATATTTTTTCCAGCAAATCTTCAATGTATTTGGATTGGTTTATAAAGATCCCCTCATTTGATTGAAAAACCTGCAGTCCAAGAAAGAATTTGAGTTCTCCCATTAGACTCATTTCAAATTCATTGGTCATTAATTCTGAAAATTCCTTACACAAGGAGGATTTTGTTGATCCAAAGATGATGTCATCGACATATATTTGGACCACCAAGATATCCTTTCCTTGAATTTTTTTAAAGAGTGTTTGATCAATTTTACCTCTTGAATACCCTTTGCCTTTAAGGAATGTGCTTAACCGATCATACCATGCACGGGGAGCTTACTTCAGACCATATAAGGCTTTATTCAATTTAAACACATGGTCAGGAAGGTTAGTGCATTCAAAACCAGGAGGTTGTTCAACATAAACTTCCTCCTTAATCAAACCATTCAGAAAAGCACTCTTTACATCCATTTGCTGCAATTTAATACCATGAGCACAAGAAAAAGCAAGCAAAATTCGAATAGCTTCAAGCCTAGCTACTGGAGCAAAAGACTCTTCAAAGTCTATTCCAAATTCCTGATTATAGCCTTTTGCTACTAGCCTAGCCTTATTCCTAATTACCATCCCATCTTCACTGATTTTGTTTCTAAAAACCCATTTGGTTCCAATGACTCCTTGAGAGGAAGGTCTTGGAACTAAATGCCACACATTATTTCTCTCAAATTGATTTAATTCTTCATGCATTGCATTTATCCAGAAAGTGTCTTTTAGAGCATCCTCTATGTTATTAGGTTCAATTTGAGACACTAAAGCCATTTGATCAAGTTCAGAAATTGCTTTAAAGTGAGATTTTGTCCTATGAGGGTCAGTAAGTTACCAATGATACTTTCCTGTGGATGATATCTTAGCATTCTAATGTTCATTTGATCTCTTTCCCTGATTTCATTGACTGGTTCTTGTTCTTCACTGCGATCCGAACTCTTCTTGGTTGTATCTTGCTTCTCTTCTTGTCCTTTAGAGTTCTCTCCTTCCAGAACTCTCCATCTTGCTTTTCTTTGCATAGATCAACATTAAATTCATCAAACGTAATATGAGGTGATTCTTCAACAATTTGATCTTTTACATTGAAGACCCTATAGGCTCTTGAATGGTCAGAATAGCCTAAGAATATTCCTAAGTCACTTTTGGGCTCAAATTTGTCCAAGTTATGTTTGTTGTTAATTAGAATAAAGCACTTTGTTCCAAATACTTTAAAATGTGCAATAGATGGTTTCTTACCTTTCAAAAGTTCATAAGGAGTCTTTTTGCAAAAAGGCCTTACCATTGCATGGTTTATGATGTAACAAGAGGTGTTAACTGCTTCAGCCCAGAATTTCCTGGACAGACCACTCTCAATCAGCATGGTTCTTGCCATTTCTACAAGAGTCCTGTTTCTTCTCTCCACAACTCCATTTTGCTTAGGAGTTCTCGGTGATGAGAACTTGTGGAAGACTCCTTCTTTCCTGTAGAAAGTCTCAAAATCAGTGTTCTCAAATTCACCACCATGATTTGACATGATTGATATAATTTTAAATCTCCCTTCCTGTGAAACTTTCTTGTAAAACTCATGAAATTCTGTGAATGCATCATTTTTGTGAGCAAGAAAGAAAACCCAAGTGAATCTAGAAAAGTCATCAACAAGAACATATCCAAACATTTTTCCATTTAGACTATTTGACCTTGTGGGTCCAAACAAATCCATGTGAATAAGCTCAAAAGGTTTTGTGGACTGACTTTCTGACCTACTTTTAAAGGATTTTCTTGTTTGCTTACCTTGAGAACATACTTTACATAGTTTCAAATTATGTTTGAAGGAGATTTCAGGCAAGCCTTTAACCATGTTGAACTTTGCCAACTTATGAAGCATATTGTAGCTAGCATGACCTAGTCTACGATGCCACAAGTAAGCTAAGTCATTTTTGTTTGCAGTTAAGCATAGGTTGGTGTTTTCAGATTCATCAAGGTCCACCATGTACACATTATTTGCTCTTTTTCCAGTAAATTTAACAAGATCAGAATTCGGTTCAAAAATAGTGCAGCCCAAGGAATCAAAAGTTACCTTGTGACCCTTGTCACACAATTGGCTTATACTCAGGAGATTATATTCCAAACCTTCCACCAGAAGAACTCCATCAATCGAGTTGGATAGATTCCTACCAACCTTACCTATACCAATGATCTTACCTTTGTTATTGCCTCCAAAGGTAACATGTCCAGCCTTCTTGTAAGACAAAAGACAGAATGTAGCAACCTGAATTTTTACGAAAAATAAAAATTTAAATAAAGAATTTAAAACCTAGCTAAATTGATATTTAAATAGAGCATTAAATAAAACTCATTAGATGGAAAAGAGTAATGGGATTTGCTTAATGGATCTTCTAGAATTTATTGGGTTAAAAATATGAATTTACAAAGGAGAATAATAGGAAAATATCCTAAATTCGTAACTAAATTATTACCTAAATAGAAAAGGGGTATTTAATGCATTAAATAGCTAGTTTGAGTTATAATAGGATTCCTAAACCTACCCCATATGGGTTAGCACGAATTTGGATCTCTTCCTAGTCTAAACAGAGATTGGAAAGCAAGGAAGGAAGGAGGAAGTAAGGAAATTTCGGAATTTAAGAGGAATTAGAGTCCTATTAGGAAATAGAAAGAGGAGAAGCTTAAATACTCTCCTAAAACCCTCATGGCCGACCCAAGCTCGTGCCAAAGGATTCCTGGACCAGAAGGAGAGGCCAAGGAGGAGGAGATTTCGTGGGGAGAAGAACCTTTCAAGCTCTCAACCCCGTTCTTCAAGTTCTAGCCCTAGAAGAGGAAATCGAGTCAAGGTAGGCATTCTCACAAGCATAAACCGTGAAACTTTTTCTGTAGGATCTTTCTACCCTCTGGAACAAAACCCTCAAATTTCATAATTTTCCAGCGATCAAATCTTTTCTTATGAATTTTCAAAGTTCTGCAGTTCTTATGACCCCGAACCTTCATGCTTAATTCATATCTCCTTGGATACTCTATCTCATGCCTCCAAATTTTAATGGGAGATACTGATGCATGATAGGCATCTTTTGCCCCTAAAAGCCCTAATTTCTATTGAACATGTTACTCGAATTAAATCGATCTTGCTCCCTGTATCATGTTCTATGTTACTTGTTCTTGTTCGTTCTCAAACCATGTTCAAACCATGCTCTCTCTCTAATTCCGATTTATTGGAAGTACCCTTACATGTCTAGTTTAATTTGCAACTGGTTTCATGATTTGTCGTTGACTATATAATTAGTTATGATTTCCTGAACGACCCTGTATCGAAATTTCAATGTTCTGGCCCGCAATCCAATGCCTGGTCTGACTCCTGTCGGAGTCAGACGCAGACAACCAGAAGGCGACACCTCGATATGTCGTTTTCTGGGGCCTGATTGCGACAGCCACCCTGTCGCGACCAAGAAGGCGACAGACGAGCCGTCGCGTTCTCAGTACCCGATTTGCATGCCCTGTCGCGACCCTTTTTAGGCCCTGTCGCGTTCTGTCCTGACCCTGTCGCGACCAGTACAGGGGTATGTCGCCTTCACAAGTTTTTGATGAAAAACCCATAAAAAAATAAAATAAAATATTTTTGTCACTTTATAAATAATCCTTACGCCTTCTTACCGTTATACCCCTAGTAAAAACCCTACTTAAAAAGGATGCTATATTGAATGATTTAAAATACATGTTCACGACTTATTTCTATCTATGATTTCTCTTGCACTTGCACACACTTGAACCATCCATTTATGGCTGAAATCTTACAGAAAATATCTCATAATGTATTACAATAAAGCATATTAACTGCCCTATTTTAAAGGACTTGCATTCGTTTTCTTGCGTTGTTTATATACCGATATTGACGCTCCACTGTCCTAGAATTCCTCTAGAACGTCGAGCACCTGTTTTATATACACACTTTTCTTGGCTTGTGGTGAACTCTCCGTCGGATATTCCTTTCGCCGGACTAGTGAACCCTTGCACAAGGCCTCCGTAAGTCTCCTCTGATCATGGATTCCCACATGGTCGACGAGCCGGTTGTACCCTAATACCTATGATACCCTTTAGGGATCTATATGATCCAAACGGCTATTAGAAGATTCACTCTTATCTTAAATCACGCCGGACCTCTGGACCTGTGCATAACAAGGCCAGTGGTAGGGTCGTGAGTTCCACCTGACTGCTAACACCAAGTGCGCGTGTTGTGCAACTGTTACTATCGCCTGTTTACTCGTCGCATTACGTGCAATGTCCACTAGCTCTTATCTATAATCTACTCGCTCGTCTATTCACGTTCACTCTACTATCTCGTCTATTCATCTAGTGCTCTCATCTACTTCTTGGTACTCTATATTGGCCATTGACTGATTGTCTAAAGATAAACAATATAACCAATGCCTGGCAATAAATAAAGGGCCCGATCTGGTCCTGGGATGTGCGCCCGAAAGTGCTAGTGCCCATGGGAGTTAAATGATCAGAGTGTTTGGCATTACACTCAAGTGCTATCTATCTCGACTATCTATATGACAATCAAAAACACAAAACGTGCTATACTCTCTCGATGTCTAGAATGACAAACAAGTGCTATACTCGTCGTGCTATTACTATACCTGTGCTAGTTGTGCTATGGCCATCCTGCTATTCGTGCTATACTCGATACTTGTGCTCTTTTTGGAAACTATACTCGCTCTCGTGCTATTGTTCTATCTCTTGCTATATTTTGACTCTCTTGTACCTGCTATCTTTAGATACTCTGCCATTAAATGCATTAATTATTTAAGGCCTGCTTGAGCCTGAGATTTAAGTCCTACTGGGCGTTATCGCTCACCCTACGTTATTTAATGTTATGTTCTCAGGTGAGACCGAGGATGACACATACACTCACGAGGAAGGGAATGACCAAGAGTGAAGCCAGGAGTACCCTCGAGTCGTTATGTTATCTTACAGTTGTAGTTAGTTATTTCCTTCTAATGCAATGTAATTGGGCCCTATAGAATGGCTCTGATATTAGTGGTTGTAACTAGACATTTGGAAAATTAATAATGAGAAAGATTTGCTTTAGTATTATTCAGTGTGCAATGGTTTGATGTCTAGTATACGCTCTATACCTTTTCTTGCAACTGCCTTCGCGCTCCGATATTCCGCGTTGGGGCGTGACACAGAATTTGTCTCTGTCTCCCGTCATATATCTTGAACAGCCACTATCTAAGTACCACATGTTCTTCTTGGCTGTAAGACATACCTGCACACACAATCAAAGAAGATTCTTTAGAACCCAAGTACATTTGGGTCCCACAATGCCTCCCAGATCAAGAATATAAGAAAACAATTCTTTTGGAATCCAAAGTTGTTTATTCACTTTTAAGTTGTCCTTATTCCTGAAATCATGCTGGTTTTCATTCTTTTTCCTATTTCCGTGGTGTTTTGGAGCATTTACATTCACGTATTTTATGTTAAGCTCTTTCTCAACATTTTCATAATAAGATCTGAGCTTGGTTTGACTTCTTAGCATTTTAGGACATTGTGTTTCATTACGTCTGGGAAAGTCATAGACATGTGTCGACACTCTGAAGGGATAGTGTTGACCTACATGATTCCATTCAGACCAATTTTGAGCATTTAAATATGTTTATCTTGATCTGCCATATGCCCACCTGGTGTAAGGCCAATTCTGTGATGATATTGATCTATCATTTGTCCATTTTTCCAAATTTTGTGATTTTTTTGTATGATGGTGTCGACCTATCATACGCATAGTGTCGACCTTTCCAGGCAGGTGATTTTTTATTTTTGTTCCCTCGAAGCATTGGTCCATTTTCAGCCTTAGTTTTCTTTCTTCCATTTGGTTCTTTATTGAAATCATTTTTTCTGTCCCACCTTTTCTTGTTTCTTTTCAGTTTTCTTATTTCTTTGTCCTGTTGAGATAGAGGCTCTTGAAGTTTTTGAAGATATGAAGGTTATGGTTTTCAGTCCTACCTCTTTTTTCTTTATGGAATTAAAACCTAACCCTTCTTTGTTAAATTCACTCTTGTACCTAGAAGGGCCTCAAGATTATTCTTGCCACTGACAAATTTTTCAAGGACTTCTTGTTGTTTGATTTTTTCTTTTTGCAAGACTTCAATTTCCTTTTTTAGTTCATTGTTGACACTGTTTAAGGCAGCATATTTTTTAGAAACAAGAGATATTTCATCAAGACTTTCAATGTTTTGACTTTTCAGTTCATTTATGACTTCTTTTAGTGCATTTATCTCTTGTGAGAATTATTTTTCTTTTCTTTTGTTAAAGTGTTCTGAGGAGAATGTTTCATTTTCTTCTTAAGCATTTTATTTCTTTTTTAAGAGCATCATACTGATCCAAAAGTTCAAAGTAAACATGCTCCCAATCATCCAAACTAAAATCTTTAAAAAGAGAGCTTACCTCTTCTTCTTCCTCCTCCTTTTCTCTAGCCATCAGACATAGTCTTGAATGAGTGTCCTCAGCATCTGAACTTTCTTCTTCTTCATCTTCTTCTTCCTCACTCCAAGTTCCAACCATAGCCTTTTGTTCATTTCTGTTCCACCTGGGCTGAATTTTCTTCTGAACCTCAGGACATTCAGACTTGACATGTCCTAGTTTCCTGTAGTTATAGCAAACAATTCTATCAGTCTTTTTATTTGTATTCACTTTAGGTTTAGACAGATTATTAGTATATGGTTTCTCCTTCAGAAAACCCTTACCTTCCTTTCTTAGAAATTTCCTGAACTTTCTAGTTATCAATGCGAACTCACCTGAGTCATCTTCAGAGGTGGAAGAGTCACTGTCTTCGGTAGCCTCTTTTGTGCTGGGACTTGCTTTAAGAGCAAGAGGCTTCTTCTTCTTTAGATCATCCTCAGTTCTTCTTAAACTCAACTCACATGTCATTAAGGAACCTATCAACTCATCTACAGTGGTTGTGGATAAGTTTCTAGATTCTTCAATAACAGTAGCTTTAGTGTGCCAAATGGGTGTTAAAGATCTAAGAAATTTTCTAACCAATTCTTTATCAGTGTAAACTTTACCCAAATTCTTCAACTCATTTGTTAACAATGTTAATCTACCATACATCTCAGAGATAGTTTCATCATGCTTCATTCGAAATGCCTCATATTCAGAAACCAACATGTTAGCCTTAGTTTCTTTTACCTCAGATGTGCCTTCATAGATTACCATAAGGCGATCCCAGATCTCTTTTGCACTTGAGCACGATGAGACTCTTGAAAACTCAATTGGATGTAGTGAGCATTGCATTATATTCATTGCACTCCAATTTGCGTTTGACTTCTTGATCTCTTCTGGAGTCCACTTCGTCCTCGGACAACTCATATGGTCCATTGTTCACCACTCTCCATATTTGATGGTCTTGAGCTCGCAAGAAAACCTGCACACGAGTTTTCCAGTATGCATAATTAGTACCATCAAAATAGGGTGGTCTGTTTAAAGAATGACCCTCAGCAATGTAACCCCTAGATTCCATCATACACTAATCTCTCCTGGTCACGAAACCAAATAAGTTGGAGAACCTGGCTCTGATACCACGTGTTAAGTGTAGAAGGATTATCTAGAGGGGGGGTGAATAGAGAATCTTCAGAATTTTATGACAATTAAGAAAAAATTGAAACCAGTGAAGTGAGGATGCTAAATAGACAATTAATACTTGATGCAAAGAGGGTGCAAACCACACATAAGAGAGAGGAATTTTTAAGGTGGTTCGGCTCCAATTAGGAGACCTACGTCCACCCCTCACTAAATCAGTGAGGTACCACTACGAGAACAACTGTATGTGATTCTCGTACACCTGCTGATACATAGCTTGATCACATCTACTGACTCACAGCTTGAACAATCCGCTGATCCACAGCTTCAACCCAGATGATCCAATCACAGCACGTGAAGGATCAACACAATCTACTTCACAAAGAAGTAGACAGTACATAATTTCAATGTTCAGAAGAAATTGAAAAGAACAAAGTAGAAAGATGCCAGAACAAGTTTAGAGATCTTCAAACTCTCTGTTCAGAATCTAGATTCGAATTGCAGTATTTCTCAGTTCCAATTTCGATCTCTCCTCAGATGAATTCCACTAGCAGATTTTGCATCTGGATCATAGGCATCAATGTCGATGAAGCATTCCGATCCCCTGTTCTTAAAGCTCAACAGCAACCCATCGAATCATCAAATTTGCTCGATTCAGCAGCACATCCTTCAGATCTTTGCTCCAAGCTGAAATTGCCTCTTCGTGCTGAAGCCAGAACACTGCTCTCCTCACTTTTCGTGCTCAGCACTTTTCTTTTCACCAAGGTACGCAGCAGTACCCCAACGAATTGAAGCACTTCACCCTTTTTATCTGATTTGCACTGGATCTTAGGCAGTGGGCCCCTCAACAGATTCCCTTACTTTTTGGGAGATACCTTTTTGCCACCAAGAAAATGGTATCTTCTAGAGAGAGTGTGACATGTACCAGAAAAACCCCAAACAATGCATCTGGGATCACGTACCCATCACTTATGTGCTGGCAGTTGCTGTGATGAAAATTCTAAGTGTGATAGTGTTGACATTCCAAGGATATAGTGTCGACACTTGAATGCTCGAAATATTGCAAGAGTCATCAAACCCATTACCGTAGTGTTAACCTTATGTAGAGAGTGAGTGTCGACCTCATATCTGCTTCTCTTCACACAACTCGTTAATTCCTGAATAGTGTTAACCTTATCCACAGTTGGTGTTGACCTCATCAACTTGCTTTTATTCAATACAACACAGAGAATCCATCATTGTTGATCTGCTCTCAGAGTGGTGTTGACCTGTCTTGATCACCTCTTCTCAATGCAATGCAAAGGGATCACTAGTGTCGACCTATGTTCCAGATAGTGTCGACCTTGTCAGACTTAATCAAGATCTTACTTGATGCAAATTAGTTGTACCTGTAAAAAAAATGTTATATGTCAAATATCTTCATCTTTTTACTTTAAATATGACATCATCAAAACCAGGGACACAACACTTAGATGGCCGGGCATGGAGGAGAGGCGTTGGAGATCTGCATGAGCCGTCCTTGCTACTTTGGGACCGCCATAGGGAATGGAGTTGGCTTGGAGGGAAGAGAAAGATCTCTTCATGGCTAGAAGAGAGAGAAAATCAAGAGAGAAGATGAGTTGCGGGTTAGAGCCCTGCACCCCTATTTATAGAGCTCTAGGGGGTGCTAATCCCATCCCAATTCGTCCATAGGTGTTAGAGTAGTAGTAGGTTTGGGTTTAAGAGTCTAATAGGTATTAGAATTAGCCTTAGGATAAGAATAAGGCTCGGTTTCGGAGTTCATCACACAGAACAGTGTCGCGACGCCCCGATCCGATGCTTTAAGGTTGTGACCCCCTATGGCGACGCGACAGTGTCGCGCCCACTAGAGGTGTCACGTTTATGTGTTTTGTGTTTTCTTGTGTCTGTGCATAGATTACTTGTAATATTTTTGTGTTTGTACATATTTTATTTGCTTTCAGTCAATTATTGCTTCGTTTATCATCAGAAAACCACAAAAAAATATATAAATCAGAAAATCACAAAAAAATGGAGCTTCACAGGTAAGTCAGGTAAGCATTCCTATCCCTTCTCCCTTGCATTACTATATGATAGCCTACCTATTATAGCATTTCAAGGACCGGCTGGTTCTCAACGTGTTCTGGGATCTGAGTTCCCCTTTAAAAAAAACGGTGATGATCTAGGTGCATGTTGCTAATCGCCGGATAGGCCGTTAAGTTAGATAAGTTTGGGGATGATGGACTCTGTCTTGCACAGCGGTTGCAGGAAGACTCTCCACCCATTCTTATTTAGCTTAGCAATATTATCCTTGATATATTTTCTATTTTCTCTTTCTTTGCATTTGATTTAATGATTTTTTTTCCTTTAACCCAGCATGCATCATGTAGGACTTTGAGCTATCATGACTCATCCCTGGCTAATGGTGAGCTCTTGTTGAGTGCCTAATTGTTCTTCATGTTCAGAACAAGAAATCATATTCCATTCCGAATCAGAAAGTTTGCCTATGAGCGAGTTGCTCTTGCCAGTCTATCAAGAATTTCCCTGTCTAGATTTTCTATCCAATTTTCGTCTTAATTCCTTTTGATCCGTTTTGGTTGCGAACCGCTCCCAGGATAGAGTCAGAGTTACCTGCCTGACACACACATGTCCCTCTAAAATGAAACCTGCAGGCCAATCGGCTAGGGTTCCTCTCAATCAAAGGGTTGATCGTCCTTTTCTCTCCTTTTCGTCCAGACGTGTTTTCCTTGCATTCTGCTCGAGCAACTAACTCGGGGCTTTCAAGAAGATTCCAATTGCTTGTTGGTTAGATCAAGTGTCTCTTTACCTTGGCTCCCATCTTTTCAGTCCACTCCACGTCATCTCTGCTTCATTGTCATTTCATGACACCTCCGCTACACTTCTGCTTTGTTCCCTTGCAAAGTGGAAGCCAAGGAGGGGCAATCTGTAGACACTTGATTCTGGCCCATAAGTTGAACCACATTTCTTGTTCTCTTAATGAGCCCCAAGTTGGTTACTCACCTTGAGCCCATCTGTTAACCATGTTTTGAGCCCGTTGAGAAGCCCAATTCTCAGCTTATCCCGTCCAATATCATTTCAAGAGTCCTTGTGCTTAATTAGCAATTATTCTCCCAAATAATTGTTTAATATCTCAACAATAATCGATTTTCATTAATGCGGCGGGTCGTGGCGTCGCGTTAGTCATGTTGCGCCCTCCTTGGCCGTCGCGACAGCCCATGCATATCTACTCATGTGCCTTCAAGGTCACGACCACTTTGGCCATTGCAACAATCCATTTCACGTCCCTACGATCCGTCGCGACATGATCTGCATGCGCTGGCCTCCGCAACCACCTCCACTTTATCCTCCATTCGCCTTATCTCTATCTCCAAACAACTTCCCAACCCCCCAGTTGCGATTTGAGGTTCCATGTCACCTTCAGACCATCCTAGGACTCTGCCCATCCAGATTTACATGGCTTTTATCACCTTTTTTGGGTCATTATCACTTATAGATAGGATAATCTCTCTCCTCTCTATATAAGTGACACTCCACATTCTTCAGATAGAGGAGCCCAGATTTTGCCACGAAGTGTTGCCAAAATCCTTCCAGACTGTAGGATCAGATAGGTGGATGGATCAGATCTAGAAGGGGGGGTTGAATATATCTAACACCAATTAATAAGGAAACTTAAGCAATTCAAAATTACTTCGAATCAGAGATCAATTCAGATAAACAATTTACGGATTTGAAGTATGGGTGTGTGTAGATTATGTGTGATTAGTGTGTGTGAGCAAATTAATTGGAAGTGTGAACGAAATCCCTATGCATGCATCTAGCGCAATGCAAAGTCAAACCACAATTCAAACCACTGCACAGAGGATTTTTAGGTGGTTCGGAAATCACCTCCAGTGACTCCTACATCCACCCCTCACACAGTGAGGCCACACTACTCAAAACCTTGAGTACAACACACACTGGAGCACGACAACTCCAAACAACCTTGAGCACGACAGCTCAACACCCAACCTTGAGTTCAACGACTCACAAACTGAGCACGGCGGCTCAAACAACAACCGGAGCACGACGACTCTAAATTGAGCACGACGGCTCAAACCACACAGTGAGTGCGAAGACTCACAAACCAGAGCTCGACGGCTCACAGTACAAAAGCTAGATCAAACACAAAAGAGATCAGATCCTCTAGCAATGATCTGATTCAAGACAATTTCATACACAGAAATTTGTGCAGAACTTCATGCACAAATCTCATAGACGAAATAAGAAAGAACAAACTCTGAAGTGAGAGAAATGGATGTAGAATGAGTGTTCTTCGATGAAGAGGCCTTGCAGACACTTGAATTGAGAAGCCTTGATGAAAATCGATGGAGATTCTCCTCAATAGGCGATGCTCTGCTTTGATGGCATCTGAAATGCCAGAAGTCCTTCTTCTCCTGCGCCTCTTCAGTTGGATCTGCTCCCTTCCCTAGCAAAGCAACCTTCTCTCCAGAGATTCCCCTTGATTCCCACATCCTTCCTTCTGAAAGGATGGCCTGCAACTTCTGGAGATGGAGCAAGATCTGGAAAGCCCCCTTTTGCGGCCAAAAAGCTTCTTCTGGAAGTGTACGGGCTCTCCTTCGTGGTGTCCTCCTTTGGAGTACAAGGATTGGGGGTATTTATAGCCCCATATGTCCATAAGGTGCCTTGGGGTGCGTGGGCACAAAAATCTAGGTCAAATCCCTCAATTCCCAAGCAGCCACGTGTCCAGAAAAATTCGCGTTTTTGAGTTTCAGCTGGACTGTGTCGACACCACCAGGGAGTGTGTCGACACACTGTCCCAAACATGAGAACAAGTTTCCTAGAAGCTGGAACTAGTGTCGACCTGACCATTGAGTGTGTCGACATGACTGGCAAACTGTGTCAACACACAGGCAGACCGTGTCAACACACAGGCAGACCGTGTCAACACACAGGTGGACTATGTCGACACCACTGAGACAAATTTATGTAAACCTGAAAATATAAAGTGTAAACCATTAATACAAGATATTATCATTAAAATATGAGATATTAAACATCAAAAACATGTTGTTTGAGCATTATTGTGATATGTATAAAATGTATAACATGTTCAACATGTCATCATTAAAATCACAATATGTCATCATTAAAATCACAATATGTCATCATCAAAATCAAAGTATGAGTGATGTTCATTGGTCATCATTAAAATACAACTTTAGGAAATTCTAAAACACACTCAACCCAACACAGACATTCTCCTTACCTTGTGGCTTACCCATTTCTACCCATTTTCTATCTATCCTCTTCATCAAACCATGATTTCTTCTTCACATATGGAGATTGGTGATTGAGGAGGCGGCTTCCACCTTCACCCAGGGCATCAACACGACCAAGGACACTACATTACAGCCAGGGAGTCGCCCCATTGGGGCTCTTTCTTCCTTTCCTTTTCTCATTTTCTTTTCATGCATATTATTATTTTCTTTTAGATAGGACTGCATCCCTTCCTTTCCCAAGTTTTATATAACCCAAGGGGTTTAAAAACCACCCCCCGGGTTCGTTCCCTCCATGCTCTTTCTTTTTCATTTCCTTTTGGATAGATGCTACTCTTAAATATGGTCTAACATGGTTTCTTTTATTGTTTTTGTCATTTTGGCAGACACCTAAGCAAGCATTGGCGAGGAGATCTTGCTCTCTAGCCAACTGGAGGGCAGGAAGAAGGTCCCCCCAACATTCTCCCACACTGCAGTGAATGTGTCGGCTGCATGTGTCGCAACAACAAGGACGCGTCTGGTCAGAGCGTCGCGACAGAGACCCTATCGCGATGGGGAGACCCATCGCGACACCAGTAAGTGACCCGTTCTCAGTCCTTTTCCTAGCACGTTAGTCTAGTTTCAATCATATTTAGGGAAACTTGTTAGGTGGTGATCACATTTCCTTAATCCATGCTTTTAATAGCTTAAACATGCTGCGTGTTTCGACGGGTGCGCAACCCCGTGATTACACCAAGTTTTAAGTGTTTTACAACTTATTATCAGTATTAGGGAATGAGTCGGACATCCACTATCATGTGTACAAAAGATGATCATAAACTAAAATAAAAATGATGGGTAGACTCCAAACAATATGTATTGATAACCCATCATGGGAGTTGGACCAATGAGAATAAATTCAAGTAAGAAAATACCTCAAAAATTCGTAGCTCTAATTGGGCATAAATTGAAAAGGGCAATTAGGGAAAAAGCAAAGACAATTAGACTTCCATATTAACCCAAATTCGTGCCCAACCATATTATGGAGTTTCCTAATGGTTCTCCTACTATAATTGGAATGGGAATCCCCTAAACTTTGAAGGGATCAAGCTAAAACCGCAACCCTAAGTTCTCATTACGTTAGGACTCCAAACAACTCTAAATCTATAAATACTCCCCCTAAGATCTTTGGGGATGAGTTTACCATATGCTGGGGTCATGAGGAGGACTGCTAGAGCACTAGAGGTGGAGGAGATCGCCCACATCGGGGCCTTCTTCCCCAACCTTCATCTACATCGCCCTGCAGAAGACCTCTCTTAGGAACGATCAAAGGTAGGTGTTCTTGGGCCAAATCTTAACAAACCATATACCATGTTAAAGCTCTTCGTGTCTAGTTTCATATGCACCTGTTTTGCTTAATTTTGATCAAGCATGCTATGAGTATTAAGTGTTTTCCAAACATCACGCAAGGTTAGGGCTTTTAGTGTTCGTATCAGGTTTCACGCATCCCAAAACCAAATTAAGTCAACCAAAAAGTATAGTTCTCTTCTACTCATCGTCCTCTACAACTTTCATGTTTATAGTTTTATCCAAAGAGCCCTATATCTCAATTATATGCCAAACATGCATGACGGCATCGTTTTTACAATTTTTGGGTTGGACACTAAACCGCGACCAATCCAGATGTCACGATTTAGAGATTGGTATCGCGACAAGTATACTCGTCATGATTACCTGAAAAGCGACTACATAGACCGTCACATTTTACTTCCATTCTGACATGATCCAATAGCATCAAACTAAGTGCTGCGTGGATTTCAGTGCATCTCATATTCGTGACCTGTATAGGCATTACGATTTGATATTTTTTCCGCCCTTGGTTTTCGTGCTTATTTTGTATTTAAGAGGGTTGTATGAATGTGTTGCATCTTCACGTCACGACTATACATCGTTGACCATAAACGTGATTGGATGTTCCGTCCCCTTTCTAATCTATAATCGTTTCTGCATCGATTCCCTTAAAAATGCGTCAGACCTACTCGTCGTGATTTGAACACGACAGGTACCCCCGTCGCAATTTAGGAGAACAAATATTTATCTATTTTAACTATTAACGTCCTTGGAAATAGCGACAACTGAACCTGTCGCAATTTCTATAGCCTACCCGAGACCTATTTTTCTCAGTCTGGCTTTGCATGTTATGAGTTATAGTAAGTGTTGTACAGTCTATTCAGTGGCCTAAAACATGTTAATCCATGTAAAAGTCATAACAACCTGAAAGTCTATTCTAATTGTTCTTAAGTGCATGATCTTTCTAGCCTAAGATTGATAGGATCATCTTGATGTTATAGCTTGCTATTAAACCGAAAGTATATCATGTTAAAATACTGAAAAACATGTTGTTATAATTGCATGATTCTATATTGTGTCTTCATGTTCCTTGCTTTCCATTGTTTTAGACCGGTGGATTGTGATATTGACGCACATTCTACACTGCCCTCTTGCATAAATAGGCAGCCCTTTCTTGGGGAATTAGAAACTTTCTACTAGACATTCTGTTCTGGTAGACTAGGGACCTTTCCACTAAGACCTCTGTAATTCTCCATACTCTGTGGATTCCGTCATGGAGGCCGAGTTGGTTGTACCGTGGATTCCCTCATGGAGGCCCAAAGCCCCCTTTCTGCACCGTCGGTGACTGTACTGCGGTCACCGAGAGCATCGTCTACCACTGACGGATGGTCTTCAGTGGTCGTCGGAGATGCCAGTGGCCGACAACGCGCCCCTCGGCCCCACCGGAGGGCTCACCTACTGCGTAGGTTGGTCTCGGGAAAAAGAAGATGCTTGATATGCTCGGGGATCTTGCAACACTAAATTTTGTGTTCATACCCCTATTTACATGATTTGTGTATATAACCTCATTTACATAATTTGTGTATATACACTGTGAATTTAGTCTATGACATTTAAACCCTCATAAATATTTTATATTGTAATTGTATAAAAATAAATAAATATTTTTATATCAATATATACTTATTATATTAAAAAAATATTTAAACGAAGTGTTAGCGAGTACTTGACAAGCTCTTAACGAGTATTTAATCGAGCTCTTAACGAGCTCTTAAACGAGTTGTTCACGAGTATAATCGAGCCGAGCTCATATGTGTTCAGACTCGGCTCATTTATGAATCGAGCTTTTTTTTTTTGTTCAAGCTTGGTTCATTAATTAAATAAACGAGTCGAACCGAGCTTTTATCGAGTCGAGTTTCGAACTACTCGTCGAACATATCGGCTCATTTACACCCCTACCTGGAGATAGTGTGCACTTCCTCTCTCGTCTATTTCTCGTGAGTGTGACTTTATAATCATGGACTCAAGCCATTAATGTAAGAATTTAACTAAAGTGTAAATCATGCTGTTATGTTGCCGAAATTCTATCTCGACTATTATTATCATGACATCATGTTCACATGACTTGTCTTTCTTGCAATTATCATGAGCATGATATTGAAATGTATACTTCTTGAAACTCTTGTTATTGGCCATGAATGAATGTGGGTATCTACATTTGAAAATAATGAGATGTGTATCGGACACGATGAGTGTCTAAGGGCTCCGGTCTAGCCCCAATGACAGATAGTCATAAATACTATTAACCATGAGGTAAAATGATTATTGGTGTTGCATCTGCACTGGGAGTATTTGCATGTTGAATGCTAGATACAATAACCATATACATGTGTCCTAGTGTGCATTCCAAGGTGGCATAAATCCTTAGTGCACATTTGTGTCTTCGTGCCTGATTACTGTTACATGTTAAAAGTTCTTTCTCGTGCATACTTACTTGCTTGCGTGATATGGCCATCCTGCGTTCTTGCAAACTATCCTGCGTGCTTATACATACTGCTCTACTGTTAGTTCTTTCTTCTTACTTCATTCTAGATCTTGTTCAATATATCTTGTTCATGTAACGTGTTTAATTGATTTACCGTACATGCATATCTTGATAATCGTGCTTGCCTAGTTCTAAAATGTTAATCACTTATATCATTGCCCGCACATTGAGATATAAATCCTATTGGACTAGTTTGCTCATACCTGCATCTAAACATCCTAGGTAACAATGATGTGGAAGAAGAAGGCTAGGACATGGATAAGAATACATCTGAGTGATGAGCATGCTCCAATCACAATGTCTACTATTAGTTTATTTTGAGAGTTAGATTGATGTAGTAGGTAATGAGGAAGCAAAATCTCATGTAATTTTCCTTTTTTTGAGTCATTAGTCAATGAAGTTGTATTCAACATTATGAGTTAATGAATAAGAGTTAATTGTGTTCATTATATGGCCCCTTATGTTTTTGTTGATACACATTTAATGCTCGCTAGATAGAGGCTTATTTACCAACTGTTCACGTCTTGGAATATCGATTTTAACTCTAATATTTTTGTTGTGTAATTCTCGGGATGTGACATCCGGGGCCTGCAAAGTGAGGCAAGTGAAACAGGGGACTAGCTGGGGACCAGTATGTCTTGTGGTGTCTGTCCCCCAACCACAAGCGTGCTACAAGCAACCGAACAGAGAACACTTGCAACCACAAGTCATTGCCCCACTATTGTCTTTCCCTCAGTCAGATAAGCTACTCAACAAATAAACGAGTGAGGGTGTCAAGAAAGACGACATAGACCTCTACGGTACACACAATACCGGGACAAACCCCAAGCACACATGTGCATGGCTCACAGAGAACTTGGGGTACTAGACTAGAGAGGTATTCTGAAATAAGAGCTGGACCACCAAACTCGGCAACTCATACAAGCCATGCTGCACACATAACACAAACTTAAACCTTACATTCATAAACCATGGTGTACCACGATTGCTCATCACGGGTTATCATATAACCCCTAACACAATTGTATACCAATACAACTGTTAAACACATAAAACACATAACTCTTACATGCTCAACATAACTAACATGATTAGCATAAATCACTAACTAATCATAACCTGATCTATTAACCCTAAGTCATACTTTACTAACATTAAACTAGCTTAAACATCATAAATCAACATTAAATAGCGAAGGCTAGGTCCACACAGAACCCTCATTGCCCAACACCACATCATAGACTTCGGAAAGTAGAACACGATGGGGTCAACCGTCCCATTAAGAACGTGATAGCCAGACAAACCGTGTTCATAAAGAGAACGTGACGGGGTGAGGAGGTTGCGACCTAAATGTGACAACCCGATCCGTCGCCTTCTCAGACAGAACCCTAAATTCTCTGATTACATCAAGAAATCTCCAAAAACCACATTTACATTCAAACCAAACTTCTACAAATCAACCAAACAATTTAAAGCTCTCATCCACACCTCGATTCAGGATTCACATACTTCAAACTATTCAAAGAACACAAGAAAATGAGGGAATCTCCCTACCAACATGAAGAACTCAAAGAACGAGGCTCAATCGATGCCTTCCACGCTTTTGGTAATCTCTTTATGTTGAAACGATGCCAAAACACAAGCTTCTAAGTTGAAATCATCAAGAATTGCAGCATGAGTTGGTCCAGTCGACACTCACAATGATTGGTTGAGTTGGTCGAGCAGAGCTCCCTGCTCTGTTTGGCCACCAAACCACCTCTTAACCAATCGAAATCGAGAATGTGGCATAGGTGACCGTCGCGTTAAGAAAGCGACATACCTGGCCGACATGTTCAGAAACCCGACATGCCACATGTCACTCATGCATCCAAACAACTAAAAGAAGCTATGCGTAGAATGCAACGCAGGCGGGGGACTCATTCAGAACGCGACATACACCCCCGTCGCATTCTCAACCAGAGAACCAGTGAGCTGTTTAGGCTGAAATCTTCGGCCCACAAAACCCGCACAAGGTATGAAGGCCACAACCAAGGCCCAATGTCACACATTGGCCAAAAGCACCACACTACAACCATTAAACTCGGATCTAAACGGCCATGCCGCTACATATACCACTAGCAGTAGCGTGAGCCTTTACTCCTGTTGTACACCTCGGGGTATGCCCCAGACTATTATACTTTTCTTTTAGACATGTATTAATATATTGAGACAATGTAAATTTATGTAATTAAGATAGGATCATGTACTTGTCATGTATCTCTATACTAGTATGGTTGTCTTTTATATTCTTACTGGACATGTATGCGATATTCTTGGTGATACTTTGAATTGTTCGCGAGAGGTAGATTTGGACATGGAGCCTTTTCGAGCATAAGTGTGATGGTCCTCATCGTTCAAATCCGTTAACCTAATAACAAGCCTGATCCGACTCTGCCTTCCGTGAACGAGCCGAAGCCTCGCAAGGGATATCAATCACATGTCGATAGAAATATAAAGGAAACAACTCAAATATATATAAGATGCCACATTTCACAAATATTTACATGAAATATACATAGCCAGTTCTCAACTAGAGTTAAAATCAAAGTACAACAGCCTGGGGCATACCCCGAGGTAAACAAAAGAAAGATTACACTGCTGGTGGTGCAGACCCAACTCCGCTGCGATGCGGCTCCGAACTAGACGAAGGGCGGGAAGCCTCCTGCTCTCCCTCACCTGAAAGGGGGTATGGGTGAGCCTCGCAAGTCACTGGCTCAGTAGGGAAAACTCTCCCAAAAGCCACACAAAACTGAACTCACAAAGTGCAGTAACAAGAAACTACACTAGGCAATATATTGAACTATCTACGCATGGTGTTAAAGCTGTAAATAACAATTATCTCAAGCTACTAAATGGAATCAGCCTTTAATAAATAAATGGCAAACCTCGCCAACTGTATGAGCTAAAGTAGAAAATGCCACACTCAGGTCATGAAGACTAGTTCGCGACACCAGCAACTAACCCAGACAAACCACACAGGTCTACCTCTCAGCCTCGCAGCCACAGACGTAAGGTCTAGCTGCCGCTCCACCATAACAAGTCAAGGAACTGTGGAGACCAACCAACACCACACCTGCGGACCACACTACCGCAGGCCCATGCTTAGCACTTTTAGGGACTCCGGCTCGAGCTCCCTAAAGTGAGCCACTGGAAACAAGACTAGATGGGGCCAACAACGTCTACTGGTGTCTGTAACCCCCAACCACGAGCGCGCTACAAGCGACAAATACAAACTCACAGAAGTCATTGTCCCTCTGTCGTCTTTCCCTCAACCGGACGTACAACTCTGCACAAGAGTGAGGGTGTCTAGGAAGACGACATAGACCTCGACGGTACACAAGTACCGGGACAAACCCCAAGCACTAACGTGCCTGGCTCACACAAAACTTGAGGAAACTGACTAGAGAGGTAACCATGGTAGGCGTCGTACTACTCGCCATGCATGCACAAACCACGTGAACACCGTTGTTCTCAATCTCAACAAGTGCCGATGCATTGCTTACCTTTGCCATAAACAGTAACCAGAAATAATATTATAATCACGTAAGCATACAAGAAGCCTTTGCCCTCGAAGGCCTGAACGCGACGGGGGTTCATGTCGCCTTCAGAACGCAACGCCTCGATACGGCGCATTCTGAAGAAGAATGCGACGGGTCAGGCTGTCGCATTCTGAATGCGACGCCCCGGTCTGTCGCCTTCACAGATAGAACCCTAAATCCAGAACTCCATCTCTGGAATCCCCACACAACCCATGCAAAACACCATAAAAAGTAGTTATCCATGCTCTAACCATTGCTCTAGCATGCTATCTATCATTTATAATACGTTTAACAAGCTACACATTCTCAACACGCAATCCACAACGAGAAACAAGGTGGAATCTCCCTACCTTTGCGAATAACGTGAAGAACGACAATAACCTGACGTTTCCCCTACTCCGTACCACGTCCTCGCGGTGAGACCATGCCAAAAACGGTACCAAAACCTCAAATCACCCAAAACAACCCATAATAACCTTCCCCCTGGCCGAGCATTATCGCGTTCACAGACAGAGAACCAGTGGGTGCTCTGGGCCCAATCTCTCAGCTCACTAAGCCCCACAACCTGCATAAACATCTGAAACACACACCATAGGCCACATACTGGCCACCACAACCGCTAAACCTCGATCCGAACGGTCAATACGCTACATTACTATCACCTAAAAGAAATTTCATCCTCGAAATTTAAGAAAGAAGCTAAACATAAAAATTCTTAATTAAACATGCATGGTACTATCACCTAAAAGAATTAAAAGCTTACTCAAACAAGTATGAATACGCTTTCATCATTTCTTCTGCCAATTCCCATGTATCTTCTCTGCCTTGTCTACTCTCCCATCTGATTTTCACTAATTCAATTTCTTTACTTCTCAGCTTTTGGGTTTTGCGTCTTGTAATTTGTACTGGATACTCTGACATTGTCATGTCTGGTTTCAAATCATCTCTTTGATAACTGACTGCATGAGAAGGATCTCAGATATATCTTCTAAGCATTGAAACATGGAACACGTCATGTGCATCTGGGAGATCTAGTCTGTATGATATTTCACCAATTCTTTCTAAAATTTGAAACTGACCAACATATCTTGGACTCAATTTACCTTTCCTGCTAAACCTTAGCACACCTTTGGTAGGAGAAACTTTCAGAAACACAAAATCCCCAACTTCAAACTGTAATGGCCTACGTCTGGTATCTGCATAACTCTTCTGTCGGCTCTGGGCTGTTTGAAGCTTTTCTTTAATGAATTTGACCATCTCTGAACATTGCTGAATTAATTCTGGTCCCATGACTTGCCTTTCACCTACCTCATGCCAATTTAATGGTGTTCTGCATGGTCTTCCATATAGAGCTTCATAAGGTGTCATTCCAATACATGCATGATAACTGTTATTATAGGCAAACTCTACCATGCCCAAGTGATCCTCCCAAGTGCCTCCCCAAACTAGACAACAAGCCCTCAACATGTCTTCTATGGTTTGAATTGTTCTTTCTGTTTGTCCATTTATCTGTGGATGATAGGCTGAACTGTACCTCAATTTTGTACCAATTACTCTCTGTAAACTCCTCTAGAAACCTAAAGTAAACCTGGGATCCCTATCTGAGACAATAGTAACTGGAATTCCATGCAGTGGTACTATTATGTCTACATACATTCTAGCTAACTTATCCACAGTCCATGACATACTTATTGCCAATAACCTGCAAACCTTGGTCAATCTATCCATGAAAACCCAAATTCCATTATGACCTATTGCTGTTCTGGGCAGACCAACTACGAAAACCATAGCTATATTGTCCTATTTCCACTGTGGAATAGGCAATGGCTGCAATAATCCCTAGGCCTCTGATGCTCTGCTTTCACTTGCTGACATACCAGACATCTTGATATAAATTCTGCAATCTCTTTCTTCATATTTGGCCACCAGAAATGTTTCTTCAAATCTTGGTACATCTTTGTGCTGCCTGGATGGATAGTGTACCTGGATCTGTGAGCCTCTTCTAATAATTTCTACTTCACCTCAGCTTCTGTTGGAACATATAAACGACCTTTAAGCCTGACTACGCTATCATCATCAGGTGTAACCTCTTCCATTCTTACAATATCCACTAGATTCTCATCTATTCTTTGGGCTTCTACTATCTATCAATATAAAGAAGGTTCCACTGCACTGTTTTCTAATACTGCTCGATGCTGACTATGCGGCATAAATAGTGAATTTGCTACTACATCTTCATATAATTTTCATTCTCTGATCATCATTTGATTCATAACTGCCTTTCTGCTCAAGTCATCTGCAACAACATTAGCTTTACCTGGGTGATATGCTAAACTGAAGTCATAATCCTTCAAATATTCCATCCATCTGCGCTGCCTCAAATTTAAATCTTTCTGTGAGAAAATATACTTCAAGCTTTTATGATATGTAAAGATTTCAAATCTTTCTCCATATAGGTAATGCCTCCATAACTTTAATGCAAAAACCACGGCTGCCAATTCCAAATCATGTGTAGGGTAGTTCTCTTCATGCCGCTTCAGCTGCCTTGAAGCATATGCCACTACCTTTCCATGTGGCATTAATACTGTTATCCAGCTAGCAAGCCCAGAGGGGGGGTGAATGGGATTCTTAAACTTTGATTATCTAAACATGTCAACAAAAACGTTCACACAAAAACACTATGTTTGATTGTTAGTGTTAGTAGTAAAGAAAACGTCAATCACAAACAAACAATCACACTACACAAGGATTTTATCCTAGTTCGGACCTCCTCTCCATAGGAGTCCTACGTCCAGTCTCTGAGCAACAACTCAGGATTCCACTACCCAAGGGTATAGTCCCCTCAAGGACACTTACACATCCAGCTACAGCTGGCCTTCTCTTCACAACCCGAAGAGGAATACAACACCCTGGAACCCAGGTCTTCCTTCAACACGAAGGGAATAAAACCACCTGTTATCAACAGGTCTTCTCTTCTCAACACGAAGAGGAACAACACTGAAAAGTGTTAGAGAGAAGACAAGCCCCTAGACCAAGCTCATAGAACAATGCTTGATCTACAGCAAGACTGAGAGAAAAAGATCTACAATGGAAGAATTCTCTCAAGGTGCTCTCCAAGGAATTAAACAAGAACGTTGAGAGCGAAAGCTAGAGCTGCACAAGGATTGGAATGAAAAACGCTCTTCTATTAAGACTCTCTTGCATAAAAGATTGCCCTTTTCAAAAGTTGTATCCTTAGAGTCTTCAGACTTGAATATATATCTTCTCTTGAGGAAGTAGCCATTGATATGTCCGTTGTCTCTACGCTCTGGTATACGTTAGACTGCATGGTATTGTAGAGCTTCTAGTCAACGGTCCTTTACGTTCCATGTATGCAAAGAGAAGATCCTTCTCGATATCCTTTATCTTTCATTTTGTCCAACGTTGTAAATGGTTGTGCTTGTCAGAGACCTGCACACAATAAATGCTGAATGATAGACAGCTATGCTATCTCTTGTTGTCAGTCAACGTTAGAATGAATATACATCAAAATAAAAATGTCATTCTGCTTTCTAAAAAGATGTTTCCAATATAAGCATAGGAATAGAAGATATATGTGCATGCATCGTGCAGTGAAATGTTCAGTCATAATAAATGCATGGATATCGGAGAAAAGCGAGGGAAGACTTTGACATTCAAAATATTTGAAATATGTTTAAATATCAAGTCGTTATAGCTCATGAAATCGTTGTAAGTACGACTTATGAAATCGTTGTGTGAATGAGTCATTGTTTATATAAATCATTGCACATGTATAAGTAAATTGATGTGAACATAAATCGTTATATAATCATAACCAAATCATTGTAGAGACAAATCGTTATGAGAGTATAAGCAAATCGTTATGAACAAGTCGTTATAACCAAATCGTTGTCTCACTTATCGAGTCGATGAGTGATCAAATCGTTGTTTTGTTTTATCGAATCATTACACAGACCAAGTCGTTGTTGTGACTTATCGAATCATTACAGCAAGCAAATCGTTGTGTAACTTATCGAGTCGTTATAATGACCAAGTTGTTGTTGTAACTTGTCGAATCGTTGTAAATACCAAATCGATGTGGAACTTATCGAATCGTTATGAAAGACAAATCGTTGTGAGACCAAGTCGTTGTTCTCACTTACCAAATCGATGTGAAGCCGAATCGTTGTGAGAGCAAATCATTGTTCTCACTTATCAAATCGTTGTGAGAAACCGAATCGTTGTGAGAGCAACTTGTTCTCACTTATCAAATCGTTATGAGAAACTGAATCGTTGTGAAAGCAAATCGTTGTTCTCACTTATCAAATCGTTATGAGAAACCGAATTGTTGTGAGAGCAAATCGTTGTTCTCACTTATCAAATCGTTTTGAGAAACTGAATCGTTGTGAGAGCAAATCGTTGTGAGAGCAAATCGTTGTTCTCACTTATCAAATTGTTATGAAATCAATATGATTCTAATGAAATCGTTGTAGCATATAGAGTGTCGATGTGTACTTAGAGAAATTTCATGCTTTGTATTTTAAATGCTACAAAGTAAGAAATACTTACATATTTTCTTGATTTCGCCTGATTTACTTCTTGTGCCTAAGCTTCATGAAAACTTGTTAGATGACACTTTATTGAAGTTTTGTTAATCACCAAAATAGATATATAAATCATAAAATTATATGGGGATGAACTGATCATCAATCTCCCCATTTTTGTTGATGACAAAACATAACACAAAAGTATAGATGATTTTAAAGAAATCTAAATGAAGTTTCTAAAATGAAGTTAGAAATGTATTTCATAAACATAGATTTTTCTCCCCCTTTTTTTCATTAAGCAAAAAGATACCATAATGAGACAAAGAAAGAGAGAAAAGATAAATAAGAGAGCAAAGAAGAGGATTTACATTAATCTTGAGGAGGTACAGGGAGATAGTGAGCAGGAGACAAAAGAGAGGCATGGCGGGTTATAATTGGCCAAGCCTGGCGTTCTTGCTCTTCAAAGTGAGCTGGAAAGGCTCCAAACTCAATAGAATAGGAAGGTCCCATGACAGGAGCCATCCTCTGGATGTGCAGTTGCCTCTGATCTGAAAGGAAGGGACCATATGCTTTCTGGCCAAGAGACATTTTGAGGAGGCAAATGGTGCCAAAACTGGCATGCTGAAGGAACTAATCAATTGAAATAGGATAGAAGAGCTGCTTCTGCTTCAGTTCAAGTCTCATGACAACATAAACCTTGTACCTCTCAACCCATACTGCAAATGGATCTCGAACAAGGTGAATGGAGTTCATGTCCAGGAAATCAGCAGTTGAAACAGGGGGCTTGCTATTTTTAGCCTGAGAAGCATTCAGATCTGAAAGCTGCTGAGCAGAAAGAGGATAAAAACTGGCCCACTCAGCTGGAGATAACTGATAACTACACAATTTTCAGTGTTAAATTTCATACATATAGTTGATTTTAGACATCTTTTGTTTGTAAATAATGTGCAGTTTGATGTTAATTTTCATTTCATCCATAAATAAGTTTTTGAACATATTAATTGTTAATGGGTTAGAACATACATGTTAGATTTTCATTAAACAAGTCATTTTCTTCGGAATAATTAGGTTTATTTTCTGTTCACAAATACGCTTTGAAAAATAAAAGATATTTGTAAATGTTGTATATAAATAAAATTTTGTCATAAATAATAGTTTTGTAAATAATTTTGAGTTTGTAAATAAATAAATTTACTTAATAAATATCTCACCCAATCCCATTAATAAACCAACATTTTTACCCCACCACTACCATCATGCCACAACCCCCATTCCCATCTCACCATCATTTTAACAAAATCCAATATTATTCTAACCACCTTTTTCTATTTCTATTATTTGTTTGCCTTATCACTGGAAGCTTCATGAAGAAGCTGGAGTAGGCTGCTGGTTCGTGCGACTGGAGGCCAACTGGGTGAGGAGCTCTTCTGCGCAGCAGAGCTTGTGAGATTACGTGCGAAGCAGTGTTGGAGGCATGGCGGTCCTGGCAGGGGCTGGTTCTGAGCGCGGCTGTGGCTATGTGGGCACGGCGTACACCAGGAGATGGCGCTCCTAAGACGGTTGGCCAGACCTGGAAGCTGGCGCGGCAGCTGTGTGTTGCAGGGCGCGATGGAGGCGGGTGGCAGCAAAAGGAGCTATGTGGATAGGCCAAGCTGGACCTGTTGATGTGGCTGGAAGCGGATCTGGCAATGGCAGGAAGCTGGCGATTCAGCCAGGGCTTGGGTCGCATGCAAAGACGGTTAGATGAACGATGGTGCAGTTCGTGCTGAGCGATTCTGGCGATGGCGGGCTTGACCCAGCTGATCCGTGCGAAGCACATGGACCCGGTGTTGTGCAGCGCTGGTGGAGGCTATGAGCTGGCGCCATGTGATGCAGGGGCTGTGCGCGACGGAGGCGGGAAGGCGATCTGGGAAGACCCTATAAAAGGACCCAAGGTCCTCAGGCCCGGCCTATCGAGTTAGACTCCAATTCTCCAGTTCGATTTTTTTTTAGAAATTTCCAGTTTCCTGTTCTTCCAGAATTGAGATAGTTGAGAGTTTGATTTCTTTAGGGATTTTATTTTCATCTGTTTTTCCAAAGTTGAGGAGCTTCGCCAGTTCAATTTTTTGAGATTGTTTTCCTGCTATTTTACTTCTGTAATTTCTCGTTGAGCACGGTAGGGGAGGTTGATGAGTTTGGCAATTTGGGGGTTTATCGTTTTCTTCTGTACTCCTGTTGGGTAGGATATAGCCAGAAATTGCTTCTTCTCTGCTGTTGTCTACAATTTTTATTTCTGTTAGGAATAGTGAGATCGATCCAGTTTAGTTTGTATTTTTCATTTCTTCTGTGAAGAGATAGATCTAATGTGTTACTTTTGTTTTCAATTATGCTGTGTTTAGAATTCGATCCAGTGTCATTTTCCATTTCTTTATGTTCCACAGGGTGATCCAGGGGCTATTATTGTTTAATTTTCCTTGCGTTGATATTGTTCATGTCTGCATTTACTTGCTTCGATCCATTGCATTAGCTTAGTTCTTCTGTTCTTGGTTGGATGGTTGAGCTCATTTCTTCTGTTCTTGGTTAGATGATTGAGCAGTGATAGTTAGTTCGACAGTTGAGAGAGTCCTGGGGTTGGGTTGTTCTGTGAGATTTTGGGCTGGAGTTTAGCATCTGGGAGAGTTGGAATTTTTGGGAGATTTTTTTATTTTCTTTATTTTTTTTTGGAATCAGAGCAGGGGAGAGAGATCAGATCTTGGAAGGTTTTCCTTCTACTATTTTTGGGGGTTTTAGGTTGAGAATTTGGGATTTTCTTTACTGTAAGGATTTGAGAATTCAACAATTGGGGGATTGATCTGGGTTTTGTTCTTCCGGAGTTCAACATATGTTTTGTTCAGCATTTTTGGATATGGAATTCTTTCTTCTGTCGTTGGTTCGATCTGAAGAGTTGGTGATTTTTATTTGAGGTTTTCCTCCAATTTCCTATTTCTTCTGTGGAGTCTCCGGAGGTAGCAGAGAGAGTAACTAGAAATTGAGAGATCGGAGAGCTTGGTTCCCTTTTCCTATTTTCTTTTGCTTCTTTTTGAGAATTATATTTCATTGTTATCCTTCTTTTTCCCTCTGTCTAGATCAGAAGTTTGATGTGCGAGTTATATTTCTTAAATTGATTTGGTCTTGATCCCTCAACTGAGAGGGTACAGTGATACCATTTTCCTTTTTAATTTCAATCTAGCTCGTTCTTTCGTTATCTTTAATCTGTCAAGTTGTGAGGGATTTAGTTGGTTTTGTTTTCTTATTCACTTTTAATGTATTGTCGATAGAGATTTCATGTCAAAGTAGTTTAATTCAAGCTCTATTCAGCCTCTCCGTAGATATGACATGTTCTCACCACCATGCTAGTTCATCTTTGTTGTTTTAATTTTGTGAGATAGTTTAGAGGAAGTGTGCATATTGACTTATGTGAGGAACTATGGACAACGAAAATGCACAGTCAACAATGTCGCGCGTTCATCTTGGCGCCGTTGCAGGGGAGGCATTAGGGTTTGATTTAGATCTATTTTGATTTGATTCCATTTGTATTGGTTTTACATTGACTTGTTATTGGGCTTTCATTTCAGATTTGCGCAAGGGGAGAAACTTGGAGATTGGGCTTGACCTTTGAAGCCCATTGGAGAGAAGCTTGCTGATTTGTTTTTGCATTTCTCTTTTAATTCAGAATTTTAGATAGAGGAGTGTGAGAGAAGCTTGTAGTGAGGTTTTCATGTACTCTCTGTGCATGTACAGGGATTTCTTTCTAGTTGGCATGTAATAATTGGACTTTTGTGGTTTGTGTGGTTTGAGAATTAGTTTATAGTAGCACCTTATATTTTCTTAGTTTCATTTCATTTAATTCAAAAACCAAATAAAAATTAAAAAATCTAAAAAAAATTCCAAATCGCTCTTTCATGTTAGCCGTTTATTTGTAAATAAAAATTTCATTTCTCAATATTAGAATCTCATGTTTTAGGACATTCATCATCTTAATTGTCATTTTAATTGTCATCTCTTTTCTTGCATTGAAGAGTGCGGGGGAAAGGTAAGACTTCCATCTCTTGTTTCATGCATTAGATTTAGCATTAGAAAACCATTGTTTGAACTTGTTTGTTGCACTTCACATTTGTAAAAGGGACATCTTAAGGGAATCACCTTTTAGAAATCATAAAGATAAGGTGAGGGATTTCATCACCCTTTCCTTTGCCCAAAAATCACAAAAATTTTCACATTTTTGCATTGTCCTAAACTTTCAATAAAAATCAGTAGACTTGGCCCTAGGGTTCATAATTAGATTTATTCTTTCTTAAATTCAAACTTCTCTTTAAGTCTGGTGTCTAGGATTAGAGGTTAAAAAACTTATGCTTAAGTGAGTCAGAGGTTATTTAATTGGGTCCTTGCGAAAGCAAAGGGGGCCTCCCTCTACTCCACCTCTTACCTGGCCAGTACAAGAAGAGTTAGGATTGGACTTAAGCAAGCATAAATCTGATTTTGAGAAAAATAACATAAGTCCAAGGAACACTTAGTGTTTAGGTTAAATTGTTTTGAAAGTGTTTGCTTGTTTGTGTTTGTTCATAAAAATTTAAAAATTAATAAAAATCTAAAAAATTCAAAAATATAAATAGAAAACTGTGCATGCTTGGTAGACGATCCTTGAACATAGATTTGGCTCAACCTATAGACGAGATAGAAAGATTCTTTCATAGGATGGCCAACCAAGATCAAAATCAAGTTGCTAGAAATATGGAAGAGGTTGCACCCAGACAGATGAAGGAATACTTTATTCCTTCTAATTATCAACCTACCACTTGCATTAGGCCAAAAATTCCGGCATATCACTTTGAAATCAAGCCAGGAACCATTCAGATGTTGCCTTCTTTTTATGGCAATCCCAATGAAGATCCTTATAGGCATATAGATGAGTTCTTAGAAATTTGTTCCACTGTAAGGATCCAGAACTTCACTGAAAATGCCTTGAGATTGACCCTATTTCCATTCTCTTTGAAAGACAAGGCCAAATATTGGTTAGGAACAATAGGGAGAACAATTACAACATGGACAGAAATGCAGCAGGAGTTTTTTAAGAAATTTTACCCCATTGGCCGCACCAATACAATGAGAAGAGCAATAACCAGATTTTCCCAACACCCGGGAGAATTAATGCATGAATCATGGGAGAGATTAAAGGAGTTGCTCAGAAAATGCCCCCACCATGGTCTATCGAGGTGGCAAATAGTCCAAGCTTTTTATGAAGGACTGACGGAATCAAATAGGCAGATGGTTGATGCCTCGTGTGGAGGAGCATTTATGACTAAGAGCGAGGATGAGGCATATAATTTGTTTGAAACATTGAGTGAGAATTCTATCAATCATGCCTCACTCCACTCCTATGAGAGAGCTCTAGGACCTATAAAAAAGGCAGGGTTGTATGAACTAAGGGAGAGAGAAGAATCGGATTCTAGGGTAGAAGATCTGATAGCTAAACTTGATCAGAGATTGGAGCAGAAGTTGGAACAAAAATTCGACCAATTGTTATCTCTAACTGGGCAAGCCACACCTAAATTTTCTAAACCACATGAAACTTGTTCTATGTGTGCTAGTCCAGCCCATCCTACCAATGCTTGTCCCACTAATGCCCAATTGCCCTCTTTTATTCAAGAACAAGTTCAAGCTGCTGAAGGCTTCTACAAACCCTCCTATGATCCATACTCTAACACATACAACCCTGGTTGGAGGAACCATTCGAACTTTTCTTGGAAAAATCAATCTGAACAAGTTTCTCAACCTGCCTTTAAGCAATCCATGTACGGTCAATCCTATCCCAATCAAAATCTGGGATTTTGCCAATCTTCTTATTCCAAACCTCCGCAAGTCCAATAAAATCAAAATTCCAATCAATTTGCTCATTATCAGCAACCTTCATATCAACCACCACTTCCTCAGCCCAATTGGGACGATAAGATGAATCAACTCCGAAACATGATGGCGACTCTATGTCAAACTGTGCAAGAACAACAAAATCAATATCAAACTCAAAATCAAAATTTTCAACAAAATTTGACGAGGATAGAGTCTCAGATTGCTGATGTATGTCAAAGGAGGGAATTGGGTCAGTTGCCAAGTCAAGCCATAACAAACCTAAGGAATAACCCTCTCGGATTTTACCAGAACCAGCAATACCATCAAGCTCAGGGGTATAGACCACCTGTTAGATCAAATGCCCCTCCACCACAAAACCAACAACAAGCTTTTGTCCAGAATATTCCAGCACCACAAATTCAGAATCAACCTTTACAACAGGATCATCCTCCTGCCCAAGCTAGGGGCCCCCAAGTGGAAAATGTCAAAACTGTGTCAACTTTAAGAAGTGGAAAAATCTTGATAAATCCTCACCCACACATGTCAACATTGAATGAGGATAAAGAAAATGAAATTAAAGAAGATGTTGAAAAAGAAAAATCCAAGGGAAAAGAGAAAATTACTGAAGAACCTCTAGACAAAATCAAAGTGAATGAAGACCCAAGCTGTTACATTCCAAGAGTTCCTTTTCCTGAAGTTTTAAAGCCAAAATCCAAAAATAAACCAACTGGCAATGAAGAACTCTTGGAACTGTTTAAACAAGTTCACATCAACATTCCTCTTCTTGAAGCCATTAAGTATGTGCCTGCTTATGCCAAATTCTTAAAAGAAATGTGCACTCCAAAACGTGAAATGAGAAATAAAACTAAAACAATCATTCTTCCAGAAACTGTGAGTGCCATTATCTTAAATCAACTCCCTAAAAAACTCAAAGATCCAAGCACTCCACTAATTCCTTACACCATCGGTGGAGTCAGTTTTGAAAGCAGTCTTTTGGATTTAGGAGCCAGTGTCAATCTCCTACCTTATGCTATTTTTGAGAAATTCAAGTTAGGAGAATTGAAACCCACTTCTGTCGTCCTTCAACTAGCTGATCGTTATGTTACCACTCCTAAAGGCTTAGTTGAGGACGTTATTATAAAAATCAATGATTGTTACTTTCCTGCCGATTTCATCATTTTGGACATGAACACTCCTCAGGATTTAACTCAGTCTACCATCATCCTTGGTAGACCCTTTTTGGCTACATCTAGAGCCAACATTAATTGTGCTACCGGGATGATGGATATATCATTTGGGGATGAGCGGGTTAGTATCAATATTTTTAAGGCATCTGGGCACCATGATCAAGGAGAGAGTTGTCTAGTGGTAGACTTCTTGGAAGAATCTGGTGTAAAAAAAACAGTAGACCAACCCTGTGCTCTAGGGTTTAAGGGAGAGAATAATCCAAATCCAAAACAAAAAATCTATAAAGCCAAAGACAAAGCATCCAATGACAAGCACATTTATAAAAAAAATTTCAAGTGCATGATAAGGTCTGGCTATTCAATTCTAGGCTCCGTGAAAATTGAGGTCCCGATGGGATGGTCCTTACACTGTTGTCAAAGTTTTTGACAATGGTGTTGTCATTATTCTTGATCCTAAAACTGGACAATCATTATTCATTGTCAATGGGCAAAGGTTAAAGCATTTCTTTGAAAACCCACTTTTCTTAAAAATGGATTTTACCAAGCTAGCTGAGCCAAATGGAGTCTAATTGCGTCCGGTTGACGACGGTAAACTTAGCGCTTCTTGGGAGGCAACCCAAGTATACAGATTTCCTTCATCAGGTAATCCTCTGTCTTACTTTCTTTTCCTGTAAATAAGTATTGGGAAGGGTAGAATAAGCATGCATTCATAGTCCTCATCCCAACCATTGCTTCATTTCTTTTTCTTGAGCTTGTACATATGCAAATAAAAATTTCACAATGTTTCATCTTTGAATAAAAATGCGTGGCTTTGCGCATCCCAAAACTATGTGTCTGATCTTTAACCATTAAAATTTTGTAGTTGTCACACTCCTTTGCAAACATCCATGTTAGGTAGCATCTAGTAAAGGATTGCATGTACTTCTTGTCTACCTTATATAAGGATTTATGGCAAGAGGTTTTCATACACACACAACACAGCCACTGAGACTAGCTGAACCCGAATGTAGCAAATTTGTTAAGGCTAGTAGGAGAGAGGTGATTGGTTTTCTCCCCTCCCCCTAAGTGAATTGCGAAGGAAGTGAAGGCATGTGATCAAGGAACCTGACTGTTCATCCTTCCGTAAAGAGGAAAAGAAAAGAAAAAGTAAAAAAAAAAAAAAGAAGCAAAAAGCAAAAGCAAAAGAAAAAATTATCCATGAAAAATGCCCCGGATCTGAGTAAAGTTGGACTCGCTACTCTTGAAAAGTGATGGGTTGTGCAGCATTGTGGATGAAAAAGAAATAAAGAAATTCTGAGTGCACAAAGTACAAATAAAGGGACAAAAGTCCTCAGCTCAGAACAAAATAATCCTCAAGGAAAATGGGCAGAATGGAACTGAGAGAAATAACACAATCTGACTGAACAATGATCTTATTCCATAATTCTTTTCTTCTCCTCGAATTAATCTAATCTCAAATACTAGCCGAGGCAGAGGAGCTTCAGAAGGGCTGATGTGAACTCTTAAGTGAGCTACCACTTGTGCACTAATTTCTTACCATAAATCCTTACAATTAGGAAAGACATATCTTTACGTTAATCTTTTACATGATGGCTGGTTAACATGAGACATTGTATCTTCTAGTCCTACATTTGGAGTAATTTTCATTGCTAAGGGACTAGCAACGTTTAAGTAGGGGGGAGTGATAACTACACAATTTTCAGTGTTAAATTTCATACATATAGTTGATTTTAGACATCTTTTGTCTGTAAATAATGTGCAGTTTGATGTTAATTTTCATTTAATCCGTAAATAAGTTTTTGAACATATTAATTGTTAATGGGTTAGAACATACATGTTAGATTTTCATTAAATAAGTCATTTTCTTCGGAATAATTGGGTTCATTTTCTGTTCACAAATACACTTTTAAAAATAAAAGATATTTGTAAATGTTGTATATAAATAAAATTTTGTCATAAATAATATTTTTGTAAATAATTTTGAGTTTATAAATAAATAAATAAATAAAATTTACTTAATAAATATCTCACCCAATCCCATTAATAAACCAACATTTTTACCCCACCACTACCATCATGCCACAACCCCCATTCCCATCTCACCACCATTTTAACAAAATCCAATATTATTCTAATCACCTTTTTCTATTTCTATTATTTGTTTGCCTTATCCACTGGAAGCTTCATGAAGAAGCTGGAGCAGGCTGCTGGTTCGTGCGACTGGAGGCCAACTGGGTGAGGAGCTCTTCTACGCAGCAGAGCTTGTGAGATTGCGTGTGAAGCAGCGCTGGAGGCATGGCGGTCCTGGCAGGGGCTGGTGCTGAGCGCGGCTGTGGCTATGTGGGCACGGCGTACACCAGGAGATGGCGCGCCTGAGACAGTTGGCCGGACCTAGAAGCTGGCGCGGTAGCTGTGTGTTGCAGGGCGCGATGGAGGCAGGTGGCGGCAAAAGGAGCTGTGTGGCTAGGCCGAGCTGGACCTGCTGAGGTGGCCGGAAGCGGATCTGGCGATGGCAGGAAGCTGGCGATTCGGCCAGGGCTTGGGTCACATGCAAAGACGGTTAGATGAACGATGGTGCAGTTCGTGTTGAGTGATTCTGGCGATGGCGGGCTTGATCCAGCTGATCCGTGCGAAGCACATGAACCCGGTGTTGTGCAGCGCTGGTGGAGGCTGTGAGCTGGCTCCATGTGATGCAGGGGCTGTGCGCGACGGAGGAGGGAAGGCGATCTGGGAGGACCCAAGGTCCTCAGGCTCGGCCTGCCGAGTTAGACTCCAGTTCTCTAGTTCGATTTTTTTTTAGAAATTTCCAGTTTCCTGTTCTTCAAGAATTGAGATAGTTGAGAGTTTGATTTCTTTAGGGATTTTAGTTTCATCTGTTCTTCCAAAGTTGAGGAGCTTCGCCAATTCAAGTTTTTGAGATTGTTTTCCTGCTATTTTACTTCTGTAATTTCTCGTTGAGCACGGTAGGGGAGGTTGACGAGTTTGGCAATTTGGGGGTTTATCGTTTTCTTCTGTAGTCCTGTTGGGTAGGATACAGCCAGAAATTGCTTCTTCTCTGCTGCTGTCTATAATTTTTATTTCTGTTAGGAATAGTGAGATCGATCCAGTTTAGTTTGTATTTTTCATTTCTTCTGTGAAGAGATAGATCTAATGTGTTACTTTTGTTTTCAATTCTGTTGTGTTTAGAATTCGATCCAGTGTCATTTTCCATTTCCTTATGTTCCACAGGGTGATCCAGGGGCTATTATTGTTTAATTTTCCTTGCGTTGATATTGTTCATGTCTGCATTTACTTGCTTCGATCCATTGCATTAGCTTAGTTCTTCTGTTCTTGGTTGGATGTTTGAGCTCATTTCTTCTGTTCTTGGTTGGATGATTGAGCAGTGATAGTTAGTTCGACAGTTGAGAGAGTCCTGGGGTTGGGTTGTTCTGTGAGATTTTGGGCTGGAGTTTAGCATCTGGGAGAGTTGGAATTTTTGGGAGATTTTTGGATTTTCTTTATTTTTTTTTGGAATCAGAGCAGGGGAAAGAGATCAGATCTTGGAAGGTTTTGCTTCTACTATTTGTGGGGGTTTTAGGTTGAGAATTTGGGATTTTCTTTACTTTAAGGATTTGAAAATTCAATAATTGGGGGATTGATCTGGGTTTTGTTCTTCCGGAGTTCAACATATGTTTTGTTCAGCATTTTTGGATATGGAATTCTTTATTCTGCCGTTGGTTCGATCTGAAGAGTTGGTGATTTTTATTTGAGGTTTTCCTCCAATTTCCTATTTCTTTTGTGGAGTCTCCGGAGGTAGCAGAGAGAGTAACCAGAAATTGAGAGATCGGAGAGCTTGGTTCCCTTTTTCTGTTTTCTTTTGCTTCTTTTTGAGAATTCTATTTCGTTGTTATCCTTCTTTTTCCCTCTACCTAGATCAGAAGTTTGATGTGCGAGTTATATTTCTTAAATTGATTTGGTCTTGATCCCTCAACTGAGAGGGTACAGTGATACCATTTTCCTTTTTAATTTCAATCTAGCTCGTTCTTTCGTTATCTTTAATCTGTCAAGTTGTGAGGGATTTGGTTGGTTTTGTTTTCTTATTCACTTTTAATGTATTTTCGATAGAGATTTCAAGTCAAAGTAGTCTAATTCAAGCTCTATTCAGCCTCTCCATAGATATGACCTGTTCTCACCACCATGCTAGTTCATCTTTGTTGTTTTAATTTTGTGAGACAGTTTAGAGGAAGTGCGCATATTGACTTGTGCGAGGAACTCTGGACAACGAAAATGCACAGTCAACAATGTCGCGCGTCCAATAACCTCTCACATTCTGACAAGAGAGGGGCAAGAACATTTGCATTTATGTGGCCCTAATGGTACTCTCTGAACAAGAACCGATTGAAACTGACAAGATTACCCTTCTGCACATGTATTCTCCCCATGACTCTAGCAAAACGTTCGAAAATGATGGAGCTAACATCGGAGTCCATAATCAGAGAATGAAGAAGAGGGAGAAACACTACATCAGGCAACTGGAGCATAGCAAAATCGACCTTGATGGCTTCGGTATGAGCATCATGGGAACCAAGATTACGAATAGCTTACCGGAATTGGCCAAGCTAAATTTCAGGTAAATTGTTGAGATATCGATAGTCATTGAACATTTAAAAATACCTGATTATCTTGATCTCCTTTTGAACAAATGGAGCCCAGGTATCCCTGTGAAGAATTTGGAACCATTTTGAGAGAGTTAAGGAATGATCCCGGGGAGGGAACCTGGTTGACCTAGCATTTAAAAACTTATTGTACAAGATCTTGTGGCCCCGAGCCCATTGCTCTTCTGTTTTGGCCTCAGCCGTGGAGAAGATTTGAATTTTTCAGATTTTGAAAGAGAAGTGAGAGGGAGAATGATATTTAGGTGGTCTGTTAAGTTGAGATGTGGAAGGCCAAGGAGAGTGGCAAAGGTAGTTTTCTGAAGGAATTCTCTATACAGCGGTTTGTTTTTATTATCTACTATAAGAGAAAACCCACCAAGGTTCAGAAGAAAGGGAGTGAGTGGAATTTAGTCTCCTTTTCTTAGGGACAGGACTAGAAGAATCTGTCCTATGAACATGAGTACTAACCTTTAAAACTGAACGGAGGATAGCTACTTCAAATTCATCTTTGATGTCCCGAAGGAAAGGGGCATCAATTTGAGCACACTCTGGAATAATGGTGATAAAAGAGGGAGGAGTAGGAGAATGAAGGAAGGAGTGAGTTTCAGAGGGAGGAACATCAGATGGTCCAAAGGAGGAAGGACCAGAAGAGGAGGCTCCAGCTGATGAGAAGGCTGGAGGAACCTCAAAAGAAGGAGGAGGTGGAGGAATGTGAGTGGATAAAATAGGAGATGAGGAGGACTGGGAAGGAAAGGGTGTAGGAGAGGAAATGGTTCTGAGAATGTGTTGTTTGAAGGTGGGAGGCGTTGGTGGTGCTGTGGAGGATGATGGTGAAGAAGGAGGGGCTGGAGTTGGAAGAGGAGAAGAAGCAGGGGGCTCTGGAGCTACATCTTGCTCTTCTGCTCTGACAGGTACAGCCTCTGATTCCACTAGCCCGGGTGGCCCAGACAAAACTTCAGTTGTCCCCAATGGCCCTGACTCCACAGCCTCAGCTGACCCTGAAGCTGCCACCTCTTCAACAATTTTTGGCCCTGATGGCCCTTGGCTGCCAACATGTTCTGCAGTAGAAGGAGTAGGAGGGGCATGAATGACTTGCGCCCTCACCAAGTCTGTAAGAGCAGCTACATACTCATTAATGCTTATGAGCTCACTTCGCACCCATCTAACTGCATTTCTAACTATGCCCATCTCTTTAGCTGAAGTACTCTGGCTTATAAAGATAGATGCAATATCGGATTGCACAGAGCATAAGATCTTTCCTTGTTCATCCATTCTATAAATTAAAGGCTTCAGATTGATCTTCAATTGCTTTCTCTTCAGCCTCTTATGTGGCTTCCTGGTGAGTAAAGGGATCTCAGGAGCCATTCCTTTTCCTTTGACACTTGCCCTAGCAGCGGGCTCCACATTATCAACATTTGCCTCTTCATCTGAGGCGCTTTCCACAATTCCTTCTTGAAACTGATTATCAATAGGGACACTAGCAGTGTGCTTCCCCTAACTTGTTTCCAAATTGACTGAATGCTCCCCCTCAATAGGAGCATCCTCCATCAAGACGTCTTCATGGTGGCCGGCTGCCACAACTTCAGATACAACATCTTGCTCCCCCTGAATGGGAGCTTCTTCCATAACTACATCTTGAATGTGGCCTGATGCCACAGCCTCGCTACCGACTTCTTCAACAACTCTTTCTTGCTCCCCCTGAGTGCTGGTGATAGAATCCAACACACTTCTAAGGATGGATCCCACAACTGAAGTGGGGGTGGCAACTTCTACAGTTTGCTCAACGGACTCAATGAATTCTTGAGGAATGTCCTCAATCCTGCTATTAGTGACCACTGAGTCTTCAACTCTGATTGTTGCTGCAAATTCTTGGACATCTAATGTTGATGCTTGTTCCTTTTGAACCACTGGAATTTCGGCCCTGATTTCTTCCTGCTGCAATTGGACCACTGGCACTTCTGGCCTGGCAATCTCTTGCTCAACTTGAACTTCTGGTGCTGCTGCTACTGCCTCTTCTTGGACCTCTAGGACTTCACCAATAATGGCCTCGCCCTCTGCTGCTGAGGTCTTGGTCCACACACCACCAACAAGAGAGAATCCACTTTTCTTAAGATTCCTGGACCGGATAGCTTGGCCCATCTTCTCTGAGACTGCCCCATTCAAATTTACTCCAAAGTGCTGGAATATCTTGGTTAGCAAATGGGCATAAGGAAGAGATACATTTAACTTACTCTTCTTTTCCCAAACCTGAGCATTTGCAAATTTCATCCTTTCTATGATGACCTCTGCCATATTAATATTCTGGTTCTGGATAGCCCAGAACATCATGTCAGAATCTGCCTTGGTGCATGTGGAGACGGTCGCACTCTTGGGCACAAGAATCTGACAAACTATGAAATGCAATAGTTTATTGAATGCGTTCAACTGATTAATATCTATCTTCCCATCTTTCAACTTGAACTCGGGACCAACAATCCCAAAACCCTTTGCCTGAACATCGACGGTGTGAACTCCGCTGTGCCCGGAGGTAGAGACACCAAACAAAGATTCCAAAATACCATAGGTGATCCGAATCTGGGTTCCTTTGACCATGGATGTCAAGAACCCATCTTCCTTAGACTTCAAACAGACATAAAATGCCTTGACCAGGTCTGGATAGCTTACCTCTGAGAATGTTGCCATCTTCGTCCACTTCAATCTCTCCATAGCAGCAACAATGTTGTGCATCCCATTCTTTTCCAAATCAACCACATCCACTGCCTTGTGCCCGCACAACTTGGTCTTCACTGAAGCGAACCTTTCCTGCTACTCTGCGGGGAGGAAAGCAGCCCCATAGCCTCCGACGGTGCTGGAAACTCCAGAAACGGCCATGGTTTTGAATGGGTAAAGGTTATGGATGGTCGAAAGGAGGATTGGAGCAAAAGCCCTCAGAAGATTTTACGCGGGAAGGGATGGAAGCTTTGAAATCACAAGAAGTCGATGCCGGAGTCGATATGGTTTATCGTCTCATGCAAGTTGAAAGAGATGAGAGCGGGAGGTGAATCGTTGTGACACAGATTTCGGGTTTTATCAGATAAAGATAAAGTGACTTTTGAGAGGATGGCGCCATAAATGCGGAAAACGACAAAACATAGACAGGTTCGAGATGAATAAATACCTTTAAAATAATGAACTGTCACCGAAGTTTATGATGCAAGCAATCTTTAAAGATTTCGCTTAATTTCAGGGGAGAGAATAGATAGTTGATGTTATGAAATAATCATTATTTCAATTATTTACAGATAAATCTATCACAAATTACACATGCCTAATTCCCTTCTAAGAGATGTAAATCTCTCTTCAGCTAAGTCTTTTGTGAAGATATCTGCTAACTGATTTTGAGTATCTATAAATGAAATGTCTATATTACCATTAGCTACATAATCTCGAATGAAATGATATCTAACCTCAATATGCTTTGTCCTTGAGTGCTGCACTGGATTTTTGGTGAGATTAATTGCACTGGTGTTGTCACACAGCAAGGGAATTGTCTTGATGTGTAGCCCATAATCCTCAAGTTGCTGCTTAATCCATAGGAGTTGTGTACAGCAGCTTCCAGCAGCCACGTACTCAGCTTCAGCTGTTGACAGTGCTACTGAATTTTGCTTCTTTGATGACCATGAAATTAGACATCCTGCAAGGAATTGACAACAACCACTGGTGCTTTTTCTATCTATCTTGCATCTAACGTAATCAGCATCAGAATATCCTACCAAATTAATTTCACAAGATTTTGGATACCACAGACCTAGATCATGAGTTCTACCTAAATATCTAAAAATCCGTTTGACACTAATTAAGTGAGACTCTCTACGATCTGCCTGATACCTAGCACACATGCATACACTAAATAATATATCAGGTCTACTTGCTGTCAAATAAAGTAATGAACCTATCATACCTCTGTAGAGCTTTTGGTCTACTTTCTTACCGTCCTTGTCACTGTCTAGCCTTGTAGATGTGCTCATTGGTGTTGATAGTGGCTTGGCGTTTTCAAAACCAAATTTCTTCAGTAGCTCTTTGGTGTACTTGGCTTGACAAATATGGGAGCCTTCTTTTCCTTGCTTGATTTGCAATCTAAGGAAATAATTAAGTTCCCCCATCATGCTCATTTCAAATTCTCCCTACATAAGCTCTTCAAAGTACTTGCAAAGAGATTCATCAGTAGAACCAAATATTATATCATCAACATAGATTTGAACAAGTAACACATTTTTAACTTTAGACTTAATGAATAATGTGCTATCTACTTTTCCTCTAATAAATCCATGGTTTAACAAAAATGCACTTAATCTTGCATACCATGCTCTAGGTGCCTGTTTCAAACCATATAAAGCCTTGTGCAATTTAAATATATGATTTGAAAAATCGATATCATCAAAACCTGGAGGTTGTTCTACATAAACTTCCTCCTTTATGTAACCATTTAGAAAAGCTGATTTTACATCCATTTGAAATAATTTTAAATCCAATGCTGATGCATAAGCAAGTAAAATCCTAATTGCCTCAAGTCTGGCTACTAGTGCATAGGTTTCATCGAAATCTATGTCTTCCTCTTAAGAATAGCCTTGAGCTACCAATCTGGCCTTGTTTCTAGTGATCACACCAGCTTCATCCATTTTGTTCCTAAACACCCATTTGGTGCCAATCACAGGATGATCTGATGGTCTCGGAACAAGGGACCATACTTGGTTTCTCTTGAACTGATTAAGTTCATCTTGCATGGCTAATATCCAAGATTCATCAGATAGTGCTTCATTGACTGTCTTAGTCTCTATTTGAGATACAAAGGCTAGATAATCACATGGGATTACGTTACCTCTAGTTCTTACCCCAACCAATGGATCTCCAATAATGTTATCCAACGGATGATCTTTCTTGTATCTCCATTCCTTTGGAAGATTATCATGTGATATATCTTTTTGTTGTAGATCTTTTAGGGGTGGATCTTCCTTGTCCTCAATGGATGTATTCTTTAACTTCTTGGACAATTCATCTGCATCAACATCACTGTCTACTTCCTTTCTCAATGAAGGGTTAGTTTCATCAAAAATAACATGCACTGTTTGTTCAATTAATAAACTATGCTTATTAAATACTCTATATCCTTTAGGTTTAGAAGCATACCCCATAAATATACCTTCATCAGATTTTAAGTCCAGCTTACCAATATCTATTTTTCCATTGTTGTGAATAAAGCATGGACATTCAAATGTTCTGAAGTGACTGATCTTTGGCTTCTTCTACTTGTAAAGCTCGTATGCAGTCTTCTTCAGGATTGGCCTGATCATCACTCTGTTGATTATATAGCATGCTGTGTTGATGGCTTCGGCCCAAAAATACCTTGGTAAATTATATTCTAACAACATAGTCCTTACGATATCTATAAGGTTATGTTCTTTCTCTCAGCAACTCCATTTTGCTGCGGTGTCCTTGGTGTTGAGAAATTATGTTCTATTCCTTGATCATCACAAAACTTTGCAAATCTTTCATTCTAAAATTCTTCTCCATGATCTGATCGAATGCTGACAATGGTGTAATTCTTGTCTTTCTGAACTCTCTTACTGAAGCTGACAAAACTGTCAAATGTGTCATCTTGTGCTCCAAGAATGATACCCATGTAAATCTAGAGTAGTCATCCACTATGACGAATCCAAAGTTCTTTCCACCAAGACTTGTGGCCCTCATCGGCCCAAATAGGTCCATATGCAGTAGTTCCAAAGGTTTTGAGCTTGATACCACAGTCTTTGACTTAAAGAATGATTTAGTGTGCTTTCCTTTTGCACACGGCTCACAGACACCTTCCATCCTAGTGCTTACTTTGGGCAGACCTTCCACTAAGTTTCTCTTTATTAGCTTTCTTATTCCATCCAAGCTACAATGCCCCAATCTTCTGTGCCAAAGTTCCATTGAATGATTCTTGCTTGCGGCAAGGCACACATCCTAATCTTTTAATTCTTCCAAATGGAGTACATAGAGATTCTTCTCTCTGCAGGCAAACACAGTTTTATCATCTTTTATAATGCTGCATCTTGATTCTTGAAACTTGATTTGATGGCCTTTGTCGCACAGCTGGCTGATGCTGATAAGATTATGCTTGAGTCCTTTTACGCATAGAACATCCTCTATGAGAGTCCTGCCTTGACTGCTAATTGTTCCACATCCAATGACTGTCCCTTTTCCATTATCTTCATATGTTACTGTGCCTTCTTCAGCTTCGAGATGGGAGAATAGCTTTTTGTTCCCTGTCATATGCCTTGAGCACCCGCTGTCCAGGTACCACTTAGATGCTCGAAGGCTTCCCTGTAATGAAAACACTAAGCTTTAGGTACCCAAGTTCTTTTAGGTCCTGATTGGTTAGTATCATCAATTTTCCTCTTAATTATCTATTTTTTATGTTTAGTTGGACATGTTATTTTAATATGATCTAATTTGTTGCAGTGATTACAGCAAGATATTCTACTTACCTTTTCAGTTGGAGTGTATTTAAAGTTTGACTTGTATGCAGTGTCTTGTTCAGCTACAAATTTGGGTGTTGGATAAATTTTAGGATGTACTACGGCTTTTTCATTATCAGGAGGGATGTATCCTAACCCATATTTCTTTTTGCCTGATCTTCTAGCTCCTTTTAGTATTAATGTTGTTTTACCATTTGTAAATTTTTCTAATGTACTGGACAGTTGTTCATTTTCTTTTGTTAATGTATTGATTTCTTGGTTTAATTTACTTATGATTTCCTGATTTTCAATTTTTGCTATTTGTTCATTTTTACTTTTCAAGTCTTCACACAATAAATCATTTCTTCTTTTTAGCTCAGAAATTTGTTTTTCCAGTTGTTCGTTTTCAGATTTTAGATCTGAATTAGTGTTTTCTAAGCAAGCATGATTTTTCTTACTGACTTTTAGCAATTTACTCACATCTTTGTATTTACTATATAATTCGTTAAAAGCATCTTCTAAACTATCAGATTCAGATTCATTGCATGAAGAAAAAGATGAGTCAGATGATACCTTATCATCGATGTTAGCCATGAAGGCCAGGTTGGCCTTTTCTTCTTCATCTCCACTTGAGCTCGACTCACTGCCAGAGTCACTGCTGTTGTCCCAAGCTGCTGCCATGACTTTCTTCTTGTATCTTCTGAACTTCCTAGAACTGTCTTTCTTTCTAATCTCAGTTTTCTTTAGCTTCGAACATTCTGCCTTGATATGTTCGGGCTTCTTGCATTCATAACAAATGGGCTCAGCTTTCTTTGAGTCTTTTCCTTTTGGCTTCTTAAAATCTTTGTTTTTCTTGAAGTATCTCCTTCCGGACTGGTACTTCTTTTTAGCAAGTATCCTTTGTAGTCTTCTGGAGAGGAGAGCTTCCTCATCTTCACTACTTCTTATGCTTTCATTATCATCTGAAGATTCTTCTGCCTTGAGAGCGTTGGAATGTTTCTTTCTGCTTGACGACTCCCCCAACCTTTCCATGTTGATCTCGTGGGCCATTAGGGACCCAATGAGTTTCTCTAGTGACATTCTCTTTAGATCATTAGCCTCTTCTATTGCTGTCACTTCAGAAGTCCACGAGGCTGGTAAGGATCTTAAGATCTTTCTGACCATATCTCCCATTTCATATGTCTTTCCAAGACCAGCCAATCCATTTGTAATATCGGTGAATCTACTGTACAACTGTGTAATTGTTTCTCCTGGCTGCATCTGGAATCTCTCGTACTGTGTCACCAGAATATCTATTCTAGTTTCTTTCACTTTGTCAGTACCTTCATACGTGATCCTCAACTTCTCCCACATCTCCATTGCAGATTTGCAGGTAGATATACGGTTGAACTCTTTCTTGCTAAGAGTGCAACACAATATGCTTTTGGCCTTGCAGTTGAGAGAGATCTTTTTCTTGTCATCTTCCGTCCATTTGCCTTTCTCGTTTGTGACCAGAAGATCTCCTTCTTCTATAATGGACCAAATCTGATAATCAAGTCCTTGTAGGAAGAACTCCATACTTATTTTCCAGTAAGTATAGTCTTCACTATCGAACAATGGTGGCCTGTTGACCGACTGACCTTCAAAGTGACCTTGGGCTGCCATTTGATCTTTTCTCTTCAGATCGTTGGATCTTCTTGGTCGAAGAGACTCACTCTGATACCACTTGTTGCCTAGCTAGCAAGCCCAGAGGGGGGTGAATGGGATTCTTAAACTTTGATTATCTAAACCTGTCAACAAAAACGTTCACACAAAAACACTACGTTTGATTGTTAGTGTTAATAGTAAAGAAAACGTCAATCACAAACAAACAATCACACTACACAAGGATTCTATCCTGGTTCAGACCTCCTCTCCACAGGAGTCCTACGCCCAGTCCCTGAGCAACAACTCAGGATTCCACTACCCAAGGGTATAGTCCCCCTCAAGGACACTTACACATCCAGCCGCAGCTGGCCTTCTCTTCACAACCCGAAGAGGAATACAACACCCTGGAACCCAGGTCTTCCTTCAACACGAAGGGAATAAAACCACCTGTTACCAACAGGTCTTCTCTTCTCAACACGAAGAGGAACAACACTGAAAAGTGTTAGAGAGAAGACAAGCCCCTAGACCAAGCTCATAGAACAATGCTTGATCTGAAGCAAGACTGAGAGAGAAAGATCTATAATGGAAGAATTCTCTCAAGGTGCTCTCCAAGGAATTAAACAAGAACGTTGAGAGTGAAAGCTAGAGCTACACAAGGATTGGAATGAAAAATGCTCTTCTATTAAGACTCTTGTGTGAAAGATTGCTCTTTTCAAAAGTTCTATCCTTAGAGTCTTCAGACTTTAATATATATCTTCTCTTGAGGAAGTTTCCATTGATATGTATTAGGATCGGATATTCGGTTATGGCAAAGCTAGAAGGGGGGGTTGAATAGATTTGCAGTGGAAACTTAAGCAATTTGAAAATTACTTCGGATTAAAAGATCTACTCAGTTAAAACCCCTTTGATCTGATGTAATGTGTGTGAACAAATTAACAAGTAGTGTGTAAACGAAATCCCTAGGCATGCATCTAGCACAACACAATGCAAACCACAAGTCAAACCACAGTGCACAAGGGATTTTTAGGTGGTTCGGAGATCACACCACGTGACTCCTACATCCACCCCTCAGACAGTGAGGACACACTACTCAAGAACTGAGTACAACACACACACACGAGCACAACGGCTCAACCACACACACACACGAGCACAACGGCTCAACCACACACACACATGCTAGATCAAGTCCACAATAGATCAGATCTTCTAGCCTTGATCTGACCAATATGCCACACACATTGTCTGATGCAAACACGCAATCAGAACAACAATCTACACGTGGATCAAGCACAAGGAACACTTGAACCACTACCAAACACACAAAGATATGAAAGGTGTAGAAGTAGAAGAGTTTAGAGATGTAGAAGTTTATCCTAATGAAGAACTCTTCGTGGTGGTCTTCCGGAAGAACTTCAAGCTTTGTCTTGACAGGTATCAGTTGATGGAGAAGTTTGAAAGGCGGACAAACCAGCTTCAAATCCGTTCTGAAGATGGATCTTCCTTTTCCTGGACGGAGGGTTGAAGCAGAGCAGCAGGGAGAAGCTCTCTCTCTTGATTTTTGATTAGGGTTTGGTATGGTGGCTTCTTGCTGCAAAAATAGCCTCATATGATCCTTATATATGGGTGTCCAAACATGGAGAGTCGTGCTTAAAGGGATCACCCAATTGATGTTTCTCCCCCTTTTGGCAACATCCAAAAAGATAAGTCATGTACAAATGGATAAGAATGAAGCAAAGAACTGTGTTTCCAATCATTGATCAGTAAGTGCACACAGTTACAAAAAAAAGGTAATCCATTGCATGAAACAACCAAAGCAAAAGTGAAGGAGAAAGAGATGACGGAGTTAACAGACTGATGACTCAAAGAAGTGGAAGGAAATGAACCAAAGAACTGTGTGACCACAGAACTGAATTGTGAAAGATATGAGTGGGGAATGAGTGTTCAATTAGAATTTTAAGGTGGAGAACTGGTTTATACCCATTGCAAGATGTCATAGACACTAGTAGTTGGACACATAAAATTCTACAATGGTTAAGAAATAACACTTTGGGAATCTCAAGTTGTAGCATTTAGAAGACATCGTTCAAAAACATTGAAAATAAGATAACCCCTTTGAATAAAACCGTTGTAGAAAAACATGTTCCTTTGTGGGTGATGTTCAGTTGGTACTTGAAAGTAATGTCTACATGAGCGATTAACAATAAACAACACATTGCCCTTGATGTAAAAACATGGAGGCTACACTCTATTTCTTGCATTGAATTTTTTCTTTGTCAAGTTAGTGTGGGAAAAGTAGTAATTAAGATCACTTTCACCTTTTGACGTGAAGGTAGACATTTGGGATGCCCGTATCCCCAGTTACTCAGTGTAAGTGACCATCATACCATTGTACAGAGATAATGAAAGTACTTTTTGACGCGAAGACAGACATTTGTGATGCCCATGTCCCCGGTTACTCGGTAATACTCATCATTGCTCTACCTTTATCCCATTTCAAATACTTTTTGTTTGAACTTTGAGTATAGAAATAGGTAGCTTTTCTCCTTTTGTTTTTAATTCTTAAATCATGATCAAAAGGTTATTTAAGGTCAAAAGCCAATGTAAAACATAAAGTTCAATAACCTTCATACTTATCAATCCACTTGAGAAAAATGATTATTTGCAAGGGAGTTATTCAAGTGAGTTAGGTTAGAATCATTAGATTTGATCAATGTTTTCTAGATGACACAACCTAGACTCAAACATAAAATATTATATCAAAATCATTGTGATTAAGTCAATGTCTTTGATACTATGTGAGTATGAAAGATTGCAATGAATAGTAAGTCCTTATTCTCCCCTTGCATCAATAACATGAACATACTCATAAAGAAAGGATTAGAAAAGATGAAGATTTATGGATGAAGTGAGTATCTGTCAACAGCAAACATGAGCCTGTCGACAGATGCAGACAGTTGTGAAGTTCTGGGTTCAGGCAAGGTATGGGCTGTCGACAGCTGGGGTGCTGGCTGTCGACAGATACAGACACACAGAAAATATGAAGTTCAGAACTGTGCCTGGCTGTCGACAGCAGAAGAAGTGGCTGTCAACAAATGCACATAGGGTGCAATTTCTGGGTTCTGTGAAGGCATATCTGTCGACAGACTGTTTGGGGCTGTCGACAGGGGCTTTGAAACTTCAGCTTTAAGGCTTTGAATTGAGAGTGATTTGAGCCATAAGATTGAGGGGAAAATACACATTGAATATGAAGGGTATCCCATATGAATTTCACTCACCTAGCCTTAACTTACTCCCCCATAGAGTGTGCATATGATGACTCATCATTCAAGTAAATCAATCAATGAGATACACAAACATACCAAGCATTTGCACATAAAAGAACATCCATAAGCATAAAAACACCAACATTCATTCTTTTAAAGAGAGACATGTGGCAAGATTGATGTGAAAGAATGTCCCTCAAACAACTCACTCAAAAACTTTTTTTGACTTACTCTCCCATAATTATGCATGGTATTGAATGAACATTCAAGCAATTCAAACACGTTCTTGTCAAGCAATTTGCACAAAGAAGGTATGAACATGATTAATTGAGTTTTTTTTTATGCAATATAAGACTATTGATACTTGGCGGAGAATATTTCTCACGCATAATGATAATTTCCAGACAAGCCGGACTTGTCCTTCCACATTTCACCATTGAATATATCAAATAGTCACTACATAAAAGATCCATTTTTTTTTTATTTTAGCATGACTCCAATGGCTAAGAAGCATTGTCATTTAGGGATAGCATCAAAATACATTTTTCATTGCTCAGATAGAATTAAAAATCTATTTCAATTCTAGCAGTTCAAATCTGTAGTGATAAAGATATTTTACCTAAACAGTCGTCAATTTCATTCTAAAAAATTTTACCTTTGTTCTCCAATCATTTCTTGCCTTGCACAACCAATGTCATGAATCCATTTAAACTGTATGGCTGCAAGACATCTCAGCTTGTTCATTAAGCTGGTTTTAGAACCCACACTTGCTTGGGTCCTGTAATGACGTCAATGTTAGAATTCAACAATGATTTCTGAATCCAAAGTGACTTTAATTTTTGAATAGATGTATTTCTTTCATTAATGGAATTATGAGCATGGGGCTTGGGAGCATACACAAGATAACCATTTCTATGCCAACAGTCCCTAGAGACATGACCATGTTGATGACATGCATAGCATTGAACTGTTTTAGCATATTTGTGAGAGTGTTGATTTTTCTTCCAACAGAATTTAGCAAGATGACCAAGTCTATTGCATTTGAAGCAAACGGGTTGAGTACTTACCTGGAGCTTACCATAGTGTGATTGCACATGCTGGAATCTCTGAGGTCCTTTATAGTACCTTTTATTATCCTTGGGTTGAGAAGAAGGAGATGGTACCCTTTGGTATCTCTTGGCATGATGTGGAGTTGGAGATTTCCTTGAAACATTCTGGGCTGCTGGCGGAGGTGTGGAGACCTTGTAGACTCTTGTTTTCTTTTCCATTTTCTTTTTCTGGTTTTCAATTGAAACATGATTCTTCCTTTTTGCAGCTTTTTTGTTCAATTTTTTCTTTTCAGCTTTCAATGCAACAATTTCTTTTTCAGAAGTTAGAAGTTGGTTTTTCATGACATCCAGACCATTTTTGTATTTTGTTCTTTTCAATTTCACTTTGAACAACTTGATTTTCCAAGTCAGTAATTTTCTTCTTAAAATTGTTCCATTCATCATTTAATGGTCTGTCATGATACAAACTTTCAATCTTCTTTTTCAGATGATTATTTTCCTCAACCAGTTGATTGCATTTTTCTTTTATTTGGTGATCATGAGCCATGTTGGAAATTTGTTTGTTCAATTGATCATTGTCAAATTTGAGATTCTCATTATGATTAATGAATTTTTCATTTTCATTTTTCAAATCAAAATTTTCAGATTCAACCTGATCATGATCTTCTTTCAATTTAGAAAACATGATTCCATAGTTTTTTACTTCATTTTCCAATTTTTCATTCTCAATTTTCAATTTTTCATTTTCTTCATAGAATGCTTGAGCATTATCAATTATCATTTCATTCTTCTCTAATTTTTTCTTTTAGCTTCTTGTTTTGAGCTTTTACCTTCTTAAATTGATTGGATAAGTGCTCATAGCATTCTATCAATTCATCATAGGATATATCTTCCTCTGAATCAGAATTAGATATTGATGCATCAAATGGATCTGAATTGGATTTACCTGACCTTTGAGAGTTTCTTGACTTCTCTGACAGATGTGATCCTTCAGATTCGTCTGAACGGGAAGAACTTCTTGAGCTGCCATGAGCCATGTAGCATTTTTCTTCCGTTCCCTTTCTAGACTTGCATGTTTTCATAAAGGAGTCCTGCATTTTATCAACATTGTCATCAAACCCAATAATCATAGGTCTATTTAAGATGCTTGAGAACTTAGCCATATTTCTGAGTATATTTCAGATGTTTAGACCAATAAACGGCAATCAGATCAAAAAGCAATCAATCAGTTCCAGCAAATCAAGTCAGATTTAGAATCAATTGTTAGGAATCAGAGTGGTAAAGCACACAAAGACAGATCTCCCAAAACACAATCGATGAACAGAGAACCTGCTCTGATACCAATTGTTAGGATCAGATATTCGGTTATGGCAAAGCTAGAAGGGGGGATTGAATAGATTTGCAGTGGAAACTTAAGCAATTTGAAAATTACTTTGGATTAAAAGATCTACTCAGTTAAAACCCCTTTGCTCTGATGTAATGTGTGTGAACAAATTAACAAGTAGTGTGTAAACGAAATCCCTAGGCATGCATCTAGCACAACACAATGCAAACCACAAGTCAAACCACAGTGCACAAGGGATTTTTAGGTGGTTCGGAGATCACACCACGTGAATCCTGAAAGGTTGCGAAATTATACTATATGGTAATCTAGAAGGGGGGTTGAATAGATTACTACCAATTAAAATTGACTACCACCTTCTTTTGATGAAAAACACAAACTTTTGAGACTTGCAATAGAGTGTAAACTAAACTTAGATGTGTTAGTTATAGATAGATAGAGTAGCAATTTATCTAGCATGTGTGAAAACAACGTGCCTACCAAACATCTAATGCAAAGATGTGCAAACCACAGGACACGAGGTTTTAAGGTGGTTCGGAGTACACAACTTGTGTATCCTACGTCCACCGTCCACACACACACGCAGAAACACTGCTTATGAGCTAGTTCAACACTACAACTCACACACACAAGTTGTCTGATGTGAAACCACGATCAGATCAACACAGACCACGTAGATCAAGTACAAGAATCACTTGATCCACAACCACACACACAGAAGTGAAAACAGAGACTTAGAAGGGTTCTGAGTTGGAGAATCAAATCCTTATGTAGAACTCTTCTACAGGTCGTCTGGATGATCTTCAAACTTCGTCTTGATAGGTTCAGATTGATGTAGAAGCTTGAATCACCGACGAACTGACTTCACCTACGCTTAGAAGATGGATCTTCTTGTTTTCTGGGCGACAGGTTGAAGCAGAGCAGTAGAGAGACTTCTTCTCTTGGATTTTCTTAGGGTATTGGATGGTGGCTGCTTGTGTACGAAATTAACTCCAAAGAGTTCCTTTTATATGGGTGTTCAAGTATAGAGAGTCGTGGAACAAGGAAACACCCACATAGGAAACATATGGAGATCTCGTATTGAGATTCTATTTACGTCTGTCGACAGGCCTTAGATCATCTGTCGACAGCTAGAGACAGATTTGCATTAGTCAGATCTCTGAACATCCGGGAAGGGTTTTCCTGTAGGTAGCTGTCGACAGTCGATTGGGATCTGTCGACAGATGGCTATGTTTAGAACCTGGTGTTTTCTGTATGCGGTTTTCTGTCAACAGGCAGCTGAGGAGCTGTCGGCAGATGCTTTTCTTTTGAGCTTTTCTTGATCTTTTTGCTCTTGTTTCAACACACTGTCTTTTGTGCAATCTCACCTACATGTAAGACCATTGTTAGTGAGATAACGTGAACATTTAAATGATCAAGTTGAACATGTGTTTGCATGGTTCATGAAGTGTACATCAAGTATTGCTTATCAATTGTTCATCATCAAAAACAATCATCAAATATAAATTCATGTAAACCCAGCATTCTCCCCCTTTTTGATGATGACAAAAATTTTCAATTAATGCACAATTGAGTTGTAATTGAGTTCTCTCCCTTTTGACAACATCCAAAAATTTACGTCAGACATACAGAAAGAGAGCAAGTAACTATGAATTTCATTGATGTGGCAATCATTACACACAGTTACAACAGTAGAAATAACCTAACATGAGGAATTGCAAAAGAAGAAGACAACATCACAACCAAGACAAACTAGTGCATCAACACTATGACCATGACGCACAACAAAAGACACTTAGACTCTCTAAGCAGCATCATCGCCAGGCGGTGCAGAGGCCCGACGGATGTCACGAAGCTCAGTAGACAGCCTAGTGAAGCGGAGCTGGAGCTAGACTTGAGTATCCGCGAGTGCGTCAATGCTTGTATCCACGGTGTCCAAACGTGCATGGAGCTTATCAAAACCAGTGGACATCTGAAGCTGTAATTGTGCTAGAAGATCACGCACGGAAGGCTCAGCAGCAGAATCACTAGCGTCAACACTAACATCATCTCCCGGAGCATCGAGAGGCTCAGACTGGGAGTCTTCATCAGCTTCTTCATCATGATCATCATCATTTTCATCATCCTCCTGATCTTCATCCATGGCAGCAGCTGGTGCCTTACCCTTGAGTTCGCGTGTGACAACCCCATCAACCAGCTTATACCCCATCCTATGTGCAGCAGTGAGATCAAAACTACTGCGAGAGTTGAGCTGGACACATTCACTGTCAGGAATGTTGATGCCAATGAACCGAAGAAGGGAAGTGATTGGGCAGGCATATGGCATGGATCTCCTGGGGTTGTAGAAGCAGTGACGGATTAAGCCAAGCATGAGTGCAGGGAGGTTGATCTGCTCGCACTTGAGGAAGAAGGTAAAAAGAGATTTATGAACCTCAGTGACGAGTTCCCGACTGCCATGCTTTGGAGCAATCAGGGTGGTGAAGATATGGTGAATCATCCTGTTCAGTGGGGGAAAAGAGTTGGCATTAAGTTTAGCAATTTTCTTGGTTCCATCATATGGTTGGAGGGTGATGAGATGATAGTACTCAGAGACATATGGGTGATGGGTGAGTATATCAGCCCTAGAGTTAGGGATTTGAAGTGTTGTGCTAAAGAGATTAGCAGTGAGTTTGAAAGGAGTTCCCTTGACAGGGGTGTAGAACTCATTGTCCTCAGAGTAGCCAAGATTGTTGAAAAATTCACTGACGGTTGTAGGAGAATAGACCGTATGGCAATAGAGAAAGATCGTCCAGCCCTGGGTGTCAAAGAGGGGTTGGAGGTTCGGAAACAGGTCTGCCAAGGAAGTGAAATCAACATACCAAGGTTGTACAAGCTTGGTAAAGGAGCCCTTAGCCCGTGTGAGATTCAGACGAGGAGGAACCACGAGTTCGGGCAACCGATCATCCCGATGCTTCGTCCGACGCTCAGCGGGAGCCCGGGAGCCTTCGTCTGCTTCAGAGGAAGCGGAACGACGACGGGAGACCAGCTTCTTCGCCTTGGAAGCCATGGGGATGGCAAGAACAAAGTACAGAGGAGCAATGAAGGGAAGAGAGATACAGACGAAAGAGAGAAAGCAGGAGGGTGACAGGGTAGGGTTTGCGTTCTGGAGAAGGAGGGGTTTTGGGGTTGGGGATGGTTTTGGTGGTAGAGAAGGAAGAAGGGGTGTGGGTGCATTTTTAAGGAGTTGGGATGAGATTTGAAAAGGCAAGGGTCCCACCAAATCAGCCCCGAAGCGGCGCGCCCATTGGGTTTCCCAAAATAGGGTGGCCGCCGGCTGTCGACAGATGCCCAAGGGCCTGTCGACAGGTGCACACAGAAAATGTGCCAGAATGGAAAATAAATGTTGTTAACCCTTTTTCCTGAAAATTTTAGACTTCTTGTTTCCTTATCAATGATTTGACATGATTTTGATTCAAAGATAACGTTATGACCCTTATCACACAATTGACTTATACTGAGCAAGTTTTGATGAAGGCCCTCAACCAACAATACATTATCAATTGAGTTGGAGGCATACTTACCGACCTTACCTGTGTCGATGATCTGGCCTTTATTGTTACCTCCAAAGATGACTTGACCTCCGTCTTTTTCAACCAGAAAATAGAATTTTTCTTTGTTGCCCGTCATGTGCCTCGAGCAGCCACTGTCTAAGTACCATTTGTTTTGATTTTGGGCTGCTAGGCATTCCTGCATATATAGATCAGACAAGAGGTTTTGATACCCAAATTACTTTAGGTCCCAATGTATCATTCATGCCAAACAGTAAATGCTTCGGAATCCAAACTTGTTTGACTTTCAGTTTATTTAGACTATTCCAGCATTGTTTATCATTGTGCCCAACTTTCTTACAGAAATTGCATGATGAAGATTTTTTCACAACAGTGGGCTTGTTATTCTTGGGAACATGCATGGGCATTTTACCCTTTTGTTGCCTTGTTAGCTTTTCTTGGGTAGCTTGTTTCCAGACCTGTCGACAACCCTCTTTGGAGCTGTTGACAGATTTCTTAGTTGTGTTAACAACTGATTTGATTTTCTTGGGTTCCTGTTTCTTACCCTTGGCTTGAGTCTTATTGATCTTTGAGGTGATTTGCTTACTTGTTCTTGGGCTAGAATCAACAAAGGAAGTTAGCAAATTGAAATCCAATCCCATGCTTTGCAACAAATACATTAGATCCCAGAATTACATCAAGATTTTGTTTCCCTTTAACTAACCTTGATAAATCTTCAGATTTTCTTTTAAGGTTCTCTTCAGCCTTTTCAAAATTTTCTTTTAGGTTATTATGTTCACTTTGGAGAGATTCAAGGGAGATCATTAGACCTTCCTTTTCTTTTTGAGTTTCTTGCAGTTTTATTTTCAAACTGTCCATCTCCTCACAGTGAGCTTTCTCATCAATTTTCATCATCTCAATCTCTTTGCTCAAGGATGCAATTTGTTCATCATTATTAGTGCCATGAGCAAGAGAATTGATTGTCTTTTTGAGTGCTTTATTTTCAGACTTAAATTCACAGAACTTTTCAAACAAGACTGTATAGGCTTCTTCCCATTCTTCAATTGTATAACTTTCAAAGAAAGAATTTACCTCATTAGAGTCGTCGCTTCTTGCCATTAGACATTGAACTTGTTCATCTCCAGAGGTAGCTTGTTCGTCCTCATCTTCATCTTCATCACTCCAAGTAGCCATCATTGCTTTGGCATTCTTGAAGGTAAATTTCTCCTTCTTCAGCTTCTTCTTGAGCTCAGGGCATTCTCCTCTCATGTGCCCTTGTTTCTTGCACTAATAGCATACAATGTCAGATTTTTTGTTAGACTCAAATTTATTTGAGAAATCTTTCTTTTGAAAAGGTTTAGAGTTACCTGACCTTTTCCTTTTGAATTTGAGGAATTTCTTGAATTGTCTAGTGAGCATGGCCATATCATCATTCTCACTATCACTAGAAGTTTCAAGCTCATCACTTTCATGTTGAACATCCTTTTTGGAACCTGAAGAATTTTTCTTGGAGACTTTTAAGGTGATTAACTGATTCCCTTACCTCGGACGTACCTTCGTAGATCAGTTCAAGTTTGTCCCACATCTCTTTCGCTGAAGTGCATGTGGAGACCCTTGAGTATTCTTTGGGATGAACTGCGCACTGCATCATGTTCAAGGCGCTCCAGTTGAGAGTTCCCTTCGCAATCTGGTCCTTTGTCCAGGTGTCTTCGTCCTCGGGAAGTGTGTATACTCCTTTGCTAACAATCTTCCACAATTCGAAGTTTTGCGCTCTCAGAAACACCTGCATGCGGTTTTTCCAATAGGGATAATCAGTACCATCAAAGAAGGGTGGCCTGGTCACAGAGTGTCCTTTGGCCATGTACCCCTTATTAGATTCCATGACATCGACACTCTCCTGATCGTAAGATCAAATAAATACAGCAGTAAATCGGAGAAACCTCGCTCTAATACCAATTGAAAGGTTGCGGAATTATACTATATGGTAATCTAGAAGGGGGGTTGAATAGATTACTACCAATTAAAATTGACTACCACCTTCTTTTGATGAAAAACACAAACTTTTGAGACTTGCAACAGAGTGTAAACTAAACTTAGATGTGTTAGTTATAGATAGATAGAGTAGCAATTTATCTAGCGTGTGTGAAAATAACGTGCCTACCAAACATCTAACGTAAAGACGTGCAAACCACAGGACACGAGGTTTTAAGGTGGTTCGGAGTACACAACTTGTGTATCCTACATCCACTGTCCACACACATACGCAGAAACACTGCTTATGAGCTAGTTCAACACTACAACTCACACACACAAGTTGTCTGATGTGAAACCACGATCATATCAACACAGACCACGTAGATCAAGTACAAGAATCACTTGATCCACAACCACACACACAGAAATGAAAACAGAGACTTAGAAGGGTTCTGAGTTGGAGAATCAAATCCTTATGTAGAACTCTTCTACAAGTCGTCTGGATGATCTTCAAACTTCATCTTGACAGGTTCAGATTGATGTAGAAGCTTGAATCACCGACGAACTAACTTCACCTATGCTTGGAAGATGGATCTTCTTGTTTTCTGGGCGGTAGGTTGAAGAAGAGCAGCAGAGAGACTTCTTCTCTTGAATTTTCTTAGGGTATTGGATGGTGGCTGCTTGTGTACGAAATTAACTCCAAAGAGTTCCTTTTATATGGGTGTTCAAGTATAGAGTGTCATGGAACAAGGAAACACCCACATAGGAAACATATGGAGATCTCGTATTGAGATTCTGTTTACGTCTGTCGACAGGCCTTAGATCATCTATCGACAGCTAGAGACAGATTTGCATTAGCCAGATCTCTGAACTTCCGGGAAGGGTTTTCCTGTAGGTAGCTGTCGACAGTCGACTAGGATCTGTCGACAGATGGCTATGTACAGAACCTGGTGTTTTCTGTCTGCAGTTTTTTGTCGACAGGCAGCTGAGGAGCTGTGGACAGATGCTTTTCTTTTGAGCTTTTCTTGATCTTTTTGCTCTTGTTTTAACACACTGTCTTTTATGCAATCTCACCTACATGTAAGACCATTGTTAGTGAGATAACGTGAACATTTAAATGATCAAGCTGAACATGTGTTTGCATGGTTCATGAAGTGTTCATCAAGCATTGCTTATCAATTGTTCATCATCAAAAAGAACCATCAAATATAAATTCATGTAAACCCAGCAACTCCTACGTCCACCCCTCACACAGTGAGGACACACTACTCAAGAACTAAGTACAACACACACACACGAGCACAACGGCTCAACCACACACACACATGCTAGATCAAGTCCACAATAGATCAGATCCTCTAGCTTTGATCTGACCAACATGCCACACACGTTGTCTGATGCAAACACGCAATCAGAACAACAATCCACATGTGGATCAAGCACAAGGAACGCTTGAACCACTACCACACATGCAAAGATATGAAAGGTGTAGAAGTAGAAGAGTTTAGAGATGTAGAAGTATATCCTGATGAAGAACTCTTCGTGGTGGTCGTCTGGAAGAACTTCAAGCTTTGTCTTGATAGGTATCAGTTGATGGAGAAGCTCGAAAGGCAAACAAACCAGCTTCAAATCCGTTCTGAAGATGGATCTTCCTTTTCCTGGACGGAGGGTTGAAGTAGAGCAGTAGGGAGAAGCTCTCTCTCTTGATTTTTGATTAGGGTTTGGTATGGTGGCTTCTTGCTGCGAAAATAGCCTCATATGATCCTTATATATGGGTGTCCAAACATGAAGAGTCGTGCTTAAAGGGATCACCCAAATATAGATCATATCCTGGCCATTAGATCTTCGCAAAACTCCGTCTGTCGACAGCCGACTTGCTGCTGTCGACAGGTGCTGACAGGTTTGCAAAAACCAGAAGACTGGCCTTCCAAGAAACCATTTTCTATGTGTATCTGTCAACAGGCTATAGTGTATCTGTCGACAGGCTACAGTGTATCTGTCGACAGGTACACTATTCATCTGTTGACAGCACACTATTCATCTGTTGACAGCTACTTGTTCCAGCAGCTTGTCTTGCTCTTTTGCACTTGGATTTTGTTGCTTGTCTTGTGTACATTCACACCTACATTAAAAGACAATTATTAGTGAGATATAATGAACATATAAATGAACAAGTTAGACATGTTTTTCTTGATTAGCATTTGCTTTTCTTGATTAACATTTGCTTGACTTGACATTCTCATTATGTTTCACATATTCACATCACATCAATTTGTATTGCTCATAAAATGCTCATCGATTGCTCATCATCAAAAATAAACATATCATATGTCAACTTAACATACTCATGTAAACCCAACAATATGTCTGTTGTCTCTATGCTCTGGTATATGTTAGACTGCATGGTATTGTAGAGTTTCCAGTCAACGGTCCTTTACATTCCATGTTTGCAAAGAGAAGATCCTTCTTGATATCCTTTATCCTTCATTTTGTCCAACGTTGTAAATGGTTGTGCTTGTCAGAGACCTGCACACAATAAATGCTGAATGATAGACAGCTATGCTGTCTCTTGTTGTCAGTCAACGTTAGAACGAATATACATCAAAATAGAAATGTCATTCTGCTTTCTAAAAAGATGTTTCCAATATAAGCATAGGAATAGAAGATATCTGTGCATGCATCGTGTAGTGAAATGTTCAGTCATAATAAATGCGTGGATATCAGAGAAAAGCGAGGGAAGACTTTGACATTCAAAATATTTGAAATATGTTTAAATATCAAGTCATTATAGCTCATGAAATCGTTATAAGTACGACTTATGAAATCGTTGTGTGAATGAGTCATTGTTTATAAAAATCATTGCACATGTATAAGTAAATCGATGTGAACATAAATCGTTATACAATCATAACCAAATTGTTGTAGAGACAAATCGTTATGAGAGTATAAGCAAATTGTTACGAACAAGTCGTTATAACCAAATCGTTGTCTCACATATCGAGTCGATCGTTGTTTTGTTTTATCGAATCGTTACATAGACCAAGTCGTTGTTGTGACTTATCGAATCGTTACAGCAAGCAAATCATTGTGTAACTTATCGAGTCGTTATAATGACCAAGTCGTTGTTGTAACTTGTCGAATCGTTGTAAATACCAAATCGATTTGGAACTTATCGAATCGTTATGAAAGACAAATCGTTGTGAGACCAAGTCGGTGTTCTCACTTACCAAATCGATGTGAAGCCGAATCTTTTCGAGAGCAAATCATTGTTCTCACTTATCAAATTGTTATGAAATTAATATGATTCTAATGAAATTATTGTAGCATATAGAGAGTCGATGTGTACTTAGAGAAATTTCTTGCTTTGTATTTTAAATGCTACAAAGTAGAAAATACTTACATATTTTCTTGATTTCTCCTGATTTACTTCCTGTGCCTAAACTTCAAGAAAACTTGTTAGATGACACTTTATTGAAGTTTTGTTAATCATCAAAATAGATATATAAATTATAAAATTATATGGGGATGAATTGATCATCAAATACTGCTCCCAATCCTCTTCAGGACGCATCTATATACAATACAAATCCTCTGTTGCCTGATGGTATTTCTAATATAGGTACTGTTGAGCAACTATCCCTAAGAAATTTAAAGAGTTTTATAAATTTCTATGAATATTATTTTTTCTATGACAAATCTTTAAATATATATATTATACCAAATATATCACAAAAATTACATACAAGAAAAACTCATGAACACTCAAAAATTTCTAAGGCCACAAACCTCTCCTATAGCCTACTACATCCGACTGCTATATTCAACTGCTAAATCCGACTCCTTTAGAATCGCAGCCATATATCATCCAAATTTTTCTAAGTCCACGTCTTTACTCTGCATTTGATTGATAACATTCGACTCATACAGTCGAATGTTTCCTTACTATATATTCGACTCTCATACATTGCATAACATTCGACTCATACAGTCGAATGTTTTCTACTCTGTATTCGACTCATACAGCCGAATGATTCCTACTCTATATTCGACTCATACAGCCGAATGTCTTTATTCTGCATTCGATTGATAACTTCGACTCATACAGCTGGATGTCCTCTGTATTCGAATCATACAGCCGAATGTCTTTACTCTGCATTCGATTGATATCTCCGACTCTCACAGCCGAATCACTGTATTCAACTGCTATAATCGAATTACCTTGTTCTTCCCTAAAGTCGAATCACTTGATTTTTCTTTAGAATCGAATCATTCTTATTTCCTCAATCGAATCATCTGTTTCTGTACATTCGACTACACTGACAGAGGTACTTGTACTTTACCTTTTCACTGTCAGTTCTGTATCTATATATATATATATATATATATATATATATATATATATATATATTATCAAGTCTATCCTGATTTTGATATATCCTGAGTTTAATTTGGTTATAAAAGCTTGTTATATGAATTTCTTACTGAAGCCTCAAAAATATTATTATTTAATATTTCTCTGACAGGATATGACTTGTCATTCTTAAAACATTCATCTTGTGCAAAACCTGTTTGTGAAATATCCTTTTGAAATCTTTTAGTCTTGATACTCTTACTTTACTTTATTATTCACAAGACACAAAGCATTTATGTAAATCTCAGACGCATAGCATCTGACCATCTCACCTACCACTGACAGACCCATGCTTTACCTTTTTGTCTGTCTGCTTTATTTATTTATTGAAAAGCTTGTGGGATACTAGGTTCCATATCCTATGCTGTACTCACTGACTCACCTACCACAAGGGTATGGAGATGCGTTTCTCCTTTGTCTTGTCCTTTCAGCAGGCATTAATTGAGCATGTGTTTAGCATCTCTCTCTCTCTCTCAGCTGTGTTCTGCAAGAGCATATCTTCTAGCTATGGACAAACTGAAGACCTTGGGAAAATGCAATTTTGAAGACCTACTGGACAAATTCTTCAAGATCCAAAGGATCCCAGAAATTCTCTTCGAACGGCCAAATTGCAAACGGTCACCAAGCTCCAACGGCTATCTTCTCAAACGGCTAGATTTTGAAGTCTATAAAAGGAGCTCAAGAGGAAAGGAAAGCAGTCATGCATGAAGAATTGAATACAAGCCTACATCTCTTGAGAAAAGCATCATTCAAATCTTTCAAAGCTCTTTCTCAAGCTTTCCTGCTAGCCAATCTGAGAGCTTCTTTCTGTCAGAATTCTCTTTTGAGAAACTCTGTTGGGTGGCAACTGTAATTGCCATTATTCTTCAAGTCCACCCTTATTGCTTCAGATAGGATTCAGTTTTCATCTTCTGATCTTTTTATCCTTCTGAAGTCAGGGTGTGTTTGTGCTCAGACTTGAGGCAAACACACAAGTGTTTTAATCTCCACTTCTCTTTGTAATTTTTCCACAGAAGTTAGTTTCTGCATTTGCCCCTCCTGGGAAGGGAAGGCCTTGTGAAAGGCAGTCTTTGTACCCTTGTTTAGGGAAGACTTGCTTGGGAGCAAGTGGGTATGTAATTCCTCTCAAGGGTGAGAGAAGGCCAATTTGTTGGCAGTTAGTGAAAATCTCAAGTGGTTGACTTGAGGACTGGATGTAGGACTTCCATGTGGGAAGGGCCGAACCAGGATAAAATCCTTGTGTATTTCTTTGTGTGATTGTTTCCGCCAAGTACACACTTGAATCACATACATCACACTAAATACTAACCTGTCTATTTAGTGCTGTGTTTTTCAGAAGAAATTTTTAATATAACGAGTCCTATTCACCCCCCCCCCCCTCTAGGACGGTTTGTTAGCCATTTTGATCTAACAAGTGGTATCAGAGCGAGGTCTTCTCAGAAGAATCTAAGAGATTTGAGAAGAAATGGCATCCGAAGGTCACAACTATGAAGGCCAATCAGTCACAAGGCCACCCTTCTTTGATGGTGAAGATTATCAATATTGGAAGATGAGGATAGAATGCTTCATCAGAGGTACTGACTTCGACCTATGGCAGGTAATTGAATTAGGTGATTTTCAAGTCCTTGCAGAATCCTCTTTTGGTGCTCTTTCAATTGCAGACAAAAGAATATGTCTTTAAATTTCAAAGCAAAAAATTATCTTTGCTGTGCTTTATCGAAAAGAGAGTTTAATAGACTTTCAGCATGTAAAACAGCAAAAGAAATGTGGGATAAATTACAAGTAACATATGAAGGCACAGATAGGGTTAAACAAACTAGAATAGATATACTTGTATCTCAATATGAACAGTTTAAAATGCTCCTAAATGAAAATATAACTCAAATGTACAATAGATTTTCAAATATAATTGTAGGATTAAGTGCTTTAGGGAAAGACCTAACCAATGAAGAAACAGTAAGAAAAATCTTAAGATATCTAACAAATGTCTGGACTCCTAAAGTTACAGCCATAGAGGAAGCCCATGATTTAACACAATTATCTATTGATAAATTAATAGGATCCTTTATGGCTCATGAAATTAATATGGAAAGATTCTCTGAAAATTCTTCAAAAAAGAAAATATAAAATGCTTTGAAGATTGCAGACTCCTCCTCATCTGAAGATTCCAAAGAAAAATCAGATGACAGTGATGATGAGGCAATGCTCTCAAGAAAGCTGTAGAGAATTCTGGCAAGGAAAAAGAAGTTTGGGTCGAAGAGTTTCTTCAAGAAGGAAAAGAAGAAGGAACCTACTTGCTATGAATGCAATCAGCCAGGACACTACAAGTCTGAATGTCCCAGGCTCAAGAAGAAGGACCAAGTAGAAAAATCAGATAAGAAAAAGGGAAAAGAAAAGAAATTCAGAAAGTTCAAAAAGAAGGCAATGGCAGCAACATGGGACAATGAAGAAGGAACCGGTTCAGAATCCTCCAGCTCAGAATCCGAAGAAGAAGAGAAGGCAAATCTAGCCCTCATGGCAGGGCTAGAGCAAGTAAACTCATAAACCTCCTTTACTTCATATTCTAAATCCGATTCTGATAGCCTTGAAGATGCCTTCAATGAACTTTATGAAAAATATAAGACAGTAGTAAAACAAATAAAAATAGTTAAGCTAAATCTACTGAACTAAGAAAAAGCTAACACCTTTCTTAAAAATGAAACAGAAAGATTAAACAAAAGTTTAAGTGAAACAAAAAGAACTAATGAATTACTATGTGAAGACTTAAAAAATAAAAACAGTAAAATCCTAGAAATTGAATCAAATCTTAAGGAACTTAAAAATGAAGAAAAATTGCAAGAAGAAAACAATTATCTAAAAGCCACTATTGAAAAAAATTTCAACTGCAAAACCTCACTATTTGTTAGAATCAAAGGAGCTAGGTCAAGAAAGAAGAAGTATGGATTAGGATATACACCTCCACTAAACGAAGAAAAAATTATTAGACCACAAGTATATCCAACTCCTAAGTTTGTAGCAGAAAAAGAAATCAAAAATTCAAAAAGGGTAAATCAACAGGTCTACAAACAAAGACAGAAATTCAGGAACAATACACATAAGAAAAATTCCTTTGATTTGTGTTGTACTCATTGTAACCAATTAGGACACACTGTCAGCACATGCACCACTAGATATTTTAGATGGATTCCTAAAACTAACCATCAAAGACCCAAGAAAATTTGGGTACCAAAAGTTACAGTTTAGCTTTGTTTGCAGGGTCGGCTGAGGGCATCCAAATGGTATTTGGATAGTGGATGCTCAAGACACATGACAGGAGATAGGAAGCTTTTCACAAGTTTTAGAGAAGAAACTGGTCAAGTAACTTATGGAGATAATGGAAAAGGAAAAGTGCTAGGATGTGGAACAATTGGTACTAAAGAAAAGAACTTGATTGAAGATGTCATGTATGTAGAAGGTTTGAAGCACAATCTGATTAGTATTAGTCAATTATGTGATAAAGGGCATTTGGTAAGTTTTCAGAATGATAAGTGTATAATTCAGAAGGATAACAAGATAGTTTTTGAAGCACAAAGAATGAAGAATTTGTATACATTGCAACTAGCAGAATTAAAAGAAGTAAATTTATGTCTGGCTACTACCAAAAGTAATGAGTCTGATTTGTGGCATAGAAGACTTGCTCATGCTAGCGCTTCAGTGATCAAGAAATTAATAAGGCATGATTTTGTTGAAGGTCTTCCCAAAATGAAGCTCAAGAAGTATGGAATATGCTCAGCCTGTGCAAAAGGAAAGCAAACCAAGACCTCTTTTCAGTCCAAAACAATTGTTACAACTTCCAAGCCTTTGGAGCTAATTCACATGGATTTGTTTGGACCAATGAGGACAGTTAGTCTTGGTGGAAAAATCTATGGCTATGTGTTAGTTGATGACTACTCAAGATACACTTGGGTATCCTTTTTAGAAGCCAAATCTGAAGTTTTTCAAGCATTTCTGAAGTTTAGCAGAATAGTTCAAAAAAATCAAAAATTTCAGATTACCAGTATTATATCTGATCATGGTGGTGAGTTCAAGAATGAAGATTTTCTGGAGTTCTGTGAAGAAAATAGAATTGAATACAACTTCTCAGCTCCAAGAACTCCTCAACAGAATGGGGTAGCAAAAAGAAAAAACAAAACACTGCTGGATATGGCCAGAACAATGCTAAATGAGTATAATTTGCCAAAGTACTTCTGGGCAGAAGTAGTAAATACAGTATGCTACATAATTAACCGATGTATGATCAGACCCATTCTGAAGAAAACACCATATGAGTTGTACAAGGATAAAAAGCCCAATATCAGCCATCTCAGACCTTTTGGATGTAAGTGCTTCATCTTAAACAATGGTAAGGATAATTTAGGGAAATTAGATGCTAAAAGTGATGAAGGTTTTCTGTTAGGATATATTTCAAAACCTAGAGGTTCTAAAGTGTTCAATAGAAGAACATTAACCATAGAACAATCTGTGCATATACTATTTGATGAAACTAACCCTTCTATCAAAAGGATAGAAGAAGAAGAATGTGTTGATGATCTCTGCAGGAATCTTGAAAAGACTTCTCTTGAAGAAGAAAAAGATGAAGAAGTGGAAGATCCTCCATTAGAAGATCTTCAACAACAAGAAGAACCACAAGAAGGGCTACCTAGAGAATTGAGGTACCACCGGGACCATCCTAGAGAAAACATAATAGGTGATCTCCAAGATAGGGTAAGAACAAGAGGTATGCAAATTCCTTGTGATTTCTCTGCCTTAGTTTCACAAATTGAGCCTAAGACAATCAATGATGCACTGGGTGATGAATCTTGGATCCTTGCTATGCAAGAAGAACTTAATCAGTTCAAACGCAGTAAAGTTTGGACCCTTGTGCCTAGACCTACTGATCATTCAGTTATTAGAACCAGATGGGTTTTCAAAAATAAGATGGATGAATCAGGGGTAATAACTAGAAACAAAGCCAGACTTGTAGCTCAAGGATATTCCCAAGAGAAAGGCACAGATTTTGATGAAATCTATGCTCCAGTAGCTAGATTAGAGGCAATTAGAATTTTATTAGCATATGCTTGCTCTCTTAACATTAAGTTATTTCAGATGGATGTTAAAAGTGCTTTTTTAAATGGTTTTATTAAAGAAGAAGTATATGTTGAGCAACCACCTGGTTTTGAAGATAGTAAGTATTCTGATCATGTTTTCCATTTAAAGAAAGCACTGTATGGTCTAAAACAAGCTCCAAGAGCTTGGTATGAAAGATTAAGTACTTATCTTATATCACATGATTTTATAAGAGGTAAAGTAGATAGCACCTTATTTATAAAGAAGTTTTCAGATGGAATCTTAATTGTGCAAATCTATGTTGATGACATTACCTTTGGATCTACAAATGAATCACTCTGCAAATTCTTTGAAATTTTGATGCAAAGTGAGTTTGAAATGAGCATGATGGGTGAGCTCAATTATTTTCTTGGATTGCAAATCAAGTAGACCAAGGAAGGAACTCACATCTGTCAAACCAAATACATTTCAGATTTACTCTCTAAATATGGTTTTGACAAATGTAAGCCCTTAGGAACACCCATGAGCTCAGGCATTAAGTTAGACAGTGATCCTCTTGGCAAAAAGGTAGATCAAAAGATCTATAGAGGAATGATAGGATCACTGCTCTACCTCACTGCAAGTAGACCAGATATAATGTTCAGTGTTTGTCTCTGTGTAAGATTCCAAGCTGATCCAAAAGAATCTCATGTTCATGTAGTTAAAAGAGTTTTTAGATATCTTATAAATACTAGTAATTTAGGCTTATGGTATCCCAGATGTTCAGATTTCAAGTTACTTGGTTATAGTGATGCTGACTATGCTGGATGCAAATTAGATAGAAAAAGTACCTGTGGTACTTGTCAAATTCTTGCAGGGTACTTAATATCTTGGTCTTCCAGAAAGCAGAACTCAGTAGCTTTATCCACCACAGAAGCTGAATACATTACAGCTTGAAAGGTTTGCGGAATCCCAATATGGTAATCTAGAAGGGGGGTTGAATAGATTACTACCAATTAAAAGTATGAAAACAACCCTTTTTCAATCACAACAAAGTCTTTTGAATTTTCTGTAGAAACAACGTGAGACTTAGATGTGTTGACGATGTGTAGGTGAGTTAGCAATCTATCTAGTGTGTGAATGCAACGTGCCTATCAAGCATCTAACGTGAAAATCGTTCAAACCACAAGACACGAAGATTTACGTGGTTCGGAGTACACAAATCGTGTATCCTACGTCCACGGCAAACACACACACAGAAAACTGCTTATCAGCGAGTTCGGTGACTACAACTCACACACACGTGTTTTCTGATGTGCACTCACGATCAGAACAACACACACACATGATCTCAAGCACAAAGATCGCTTGAATCACCACAACACACACACAGATGGTAGAAATATGAAAACAGAGAGAGTTCTTAGTGAGAGAACAAATCCTGGTGAAGAACTCTTCTGAGAACGCCTGGAGGAAGTTCAATCTTCGACTTGAATGCTTTGAGTCGATGGAGAAGGTTGAATCCTCGACGTTCTTCTTTCAGAAACTGTTGGATCGATGGATCTTTAAGGCTCTGTGCAGTAGTCTGAAGCAGGGCAGCAGCAACTCTTGTGAAACTTGGAGTAGCTCTAGGGTTTTTGGTTGTGGCTGCTTCTCTGCGAAATTTCCTTCAAAGAGGTGTTTAAATATAGGAGTTCTCACATGGAGAAACGTGAGAGTTGGAAACACCTCCTAGGATAACTTAGAAACTTTCCATAGTTTGAATTGTACTCCGTCTGTCGACAGGTCTTGGCCATCTGTCGACATGCGACAGTAAAACAGAAGTATGGATCTTCAGCTCTGTGAGATCTGTCGACAGTCGAAGACCATCTGTCGACAGATGTGCTCTTTTGTGTAAGCGATAGAAGTCTGGATGTTCTGGACTGTGAGATCTGTCGACAGTCGATCTATCATCTGTCGACAGATGAAGAATTTCTGAACTATGGGTCTTCTGGCAGACCACACCTGTGAGATCTGTTGACAGGTCTTTTGTGTCTGTCGACAGGTAACCTTCTTTTTACTTTTTGTGATCTTTTTCACTTGCTTGGAAAGAGCTTGACTTTGTGCATTTGTACCTACATGATGACACATGTAAAATTAAGTATTTTGAATACACAAACAATCAAGTATGCATTAGTTTCTTTTTCATGTGTTATATATATCAAACCTCAATTGAAGTTATTCATCATCAAAAACATGTTGTTATGAACGTTAAAATGAAAACCCAACACAGCTGGTAGTTGCTATACTCAACTCTTATGGATCAAGCATCAATTAGAAGACTATGGTCACCAGCTCTAGGAAATTCCAATGCTTTGTGACAACACAAGTGCAATAAATTTAACCAAAAATCCTATCCAACACTCAAGAACAAAGCATATTGAGGTTAGACATCACTTCATCAGGGACCATGTAAGTAATGGCAATATTTCACTTGATTTTGTTTCTACAGAAAATCAACTTGCAGATATTTTTACAAAACCTCTTCCTGAGGATAGATTTACATCAATTAGAAGAGAAATAGGTATGTGTAATCCTGATTAACTTATGAAGGTTATGTTGAATTAAATGCTAAGACTTGTTTGAACTCACTGCAAAAACTCATCCTGAAAAATCTCTAAGTCCTACATTCGACTCATGCATTCGACTCATGAAGAACTGATGCATTCGATTCATGTTATAATGTTGCATTCGACTGATGCAGTCGAATACCTAATTCGATTCATTAAGAAATTGTGGAATGGTGCTTACTATTTAAAATTAGGTAACTAACACCTCATTAAGACGCGTCTCTTCATGACTTAACGGTCAAATCATTCAATCGCGTCCGTTCATCCTGAAATCAAGCGCCAGTTACTTTTCTCCTTTCTATATAAGCAAACACCTATCTTTCAACACACCCATTTGAAATTTGTCTTCGACTCTCTTGTCCTCATCTGCTCTTCGCACCTTCACTGTTCCACGGTGAAGGACACTCAGGAACCTCCAAGAATCCTTTTTTTTTTTTTGAAGAAAGGTAGGATCTTTCACCTCACCTCTGTGATTCTTTCTTTCCTCTGCCAGTTTCCTGAGCGATTTCTCTTTCTTTCGTCTAGATGGCATCATCTAGGGCTCCTGAATTTGTCCAGTTGACCCCCGATCAGCTTCAATGCCTGGCCAAAATCCCAATCTGTCCAGGAAAGGCTGTAGAGTTTTCTTACCTTACTGGAAGTCTATCTTGGGTAGAAGAGACCCTCAGTGCCATGGGATGGACCAAGCTATGCCAGATTTATGAGCCGTCTGTCGAATCTGCAATTAGAGCCTTTTATGCTTCCCTACAAGTTTCATCCGAGAATGTTGTGATAGGTTATGTGAAAGGAACCAAGATTACCATTTTTGAAGAGCTATTAGTGAAAATGTTGGATTGTCCAAACTCTGGACACAAGCTCAGTGAGTTCATTCCCCTTGAGAAGCAAAAATTAAGAGACACCAAGTAAACCTGCCCGCAGTAATCCTAGAGAAAATGATAGCTTCAAAAGATCTGCAGGAATCCCTTCCATATGGTTCTCTGCTGACTCTTATTTTCAAGAGTTTTTCAGTTGATCTTTCTGGAGAACTTTTGGTTGGAACAAAAGAGAAAATAGGCATTTTCACTCTAAGAAGAAGCAATTACTCCTTTGTGGGCAAGAAGCAAAATTTGTGGTTCAAAGACATTGTGCCAGAATGTGGACATGAAGTCTTTTCTGATGAACCTCTTATCTCCCTACCCACTCAAGTTGTTTCTGAAAGAATAGAAGCTCCTGAGGTTCTAGCTAGATCTGAAGCTCAAGCTCAGATTCCCCATCAAGAAGATCAGTTCCAAGATTTCTCCTCCCATCCTGTTCAGGATACTCTTGAAGATACCATCAATGAAGTTCTGAGAGATCTCAGAGGAAAAGGAGTAGCTTCTGAAGATGTGCCTGCTTCCACCCCCATGGAACATCAATTTGAAGAGAGAGAGACTCACTTCTCTCCATCTTAGTTTGAGACCCGGCCAAGGTCTCAGGGGGAGAGCAGTAATAGTATTAATACTATTTTGGATTTAGTGAGAAGCCAGTATGAGAACCTGTCTGTTCTCCATATGCAAGTTGAGATATTCGATGTGAAGTTTGATAGCTTGTCTGATGAGGTCAAGCAGATAAAAGATCTTTTGCTTCAGTTAGTGTGCCAACAGGGCACTTCTAGGCCATCAGGGCCTGCTTCCTCACAACAGCAAGAAGAAGAAGCCCCTGCTTAGGATCAAGAAAACCAAGTAGAACCTCAAGTACCAACACCTGAGGACCCTGTTATTGAGCAATCAGTTGTTGTAGAAAAAGGTCCAGAAATCCAGGTTGAACAGCAACCTATGTCAGTTGAGTCCCAGCAGCAAGAAGATGAGCAGCCTACTGAGCAGCAGGCTTAGTTAGCAGTAGTAGTTTTTGAACCTCCAGTTGAGCAGCAGCAAAAGCCCGAATTTGAAAAGTAGCCAGAAGAAGTGGCAGCAGTTGTAGAAGGTTCCAGCCTTGAGGATCAGTCAACCCAGAAGGAATCTTCAGCCAAGAGAACTCTTGAGCCCTCTCAAGATATCCAGTTCTTTAAGAGAAAGGTGGAGAGAAGACTAGTCAAGAATGGTGCACCTGTCCTCCCTTCTCCTTCTTCTAGGGCTAGTTCTCCACCAGTTATTCCTCCTTCTAAGGTCACTCCAGCAGCAACCCAAACCAATGCACCCTCGGCATCAACCCCTCTACAGCCTTCACACTCCTCCTCTTCTCCTCCTCCTGCAGGCATTTCATTAGATGCAAAATTTTCCATCTACCCCATGAAATTCCAAGCCAAACTGCTGAAAGAGTTCACCATGAACCTTTCCACTCAACCCCCACACTACTATTCCTCTCTTCCCACTGCCTCCAAGTCTGACTCCAAGAAAACTCTACTTCATTTAGTTGAGATACTTCCTAGTATCCAACTGTCAGCTTCCAGTGGACCCAAATTGGGAGACAAACCCTCCTTACTACTTCCTCCATTCTAGTATGCCTTTGTCCACCACTCTGAACTCAACATGAATCTGTTCAAAGAATATCTTGCAATAAGAGCATTTCTTGATGTCCATGGATTGCCAGGTTTCACTTTTGAACATTGGCTTTCTGTTTTGATAAAAACCTCCCAACTTTCCATTTCAGATCTTCAACTCATCTCTCAGAAGAGCCACTGCCTCACACCCCAAGAATTTGTTGATCTTTATCCTGACGAGGTAGCCAGGTTTCAAGAAAACCAATTCAGGACCCACTCCTTGACAGTCGGACATCATCTTTCCCTAAGGTTCCATGCTTTATTTGCAGAACATCTCAGGGCATCTCAGGCCAAGTACCTTGCAATGAGAACTTTCAACTATGAAAGGTTCAAACTGGGATTGCATAATGTATCCAAAGGGCAGTATGAGAATCTGCTAAGAGGGCAAAGAGAAATTGTTCCTTCTATGTCAGTGGCTATGCCATCAGGTCTTCACCCTCCCCTTGTAGGAGCCGTTTCCTACAAAGGAGCCTTTGCTGAAGCAATCTTCAACAGATTCATCCGGATTTCCACCAGATTCAAGATCAAGTACAAATCCAAGCTAAGCTTCCAAAGGTTCATCTTTCTCCAGTTATCTAAGAACTCTCATCATCTTCTTGACATTCAGTTAAGCTTTGCTGAATCTGAAAGATTCACCCCTGAGCAATGACAAGCAGCTTATCCATCCTATCACTCCCAATGTCTGAAGATGAAACTTTCCCTCAATGATTTCCACTCTAAGAGTCTCATGGATTTTTGCAAGAACATTGGTTATAGATGGGCTCAAAGGTACCTTGTCTACTATCAAGCCAAGGATACAACTATCTCCAATGGTCTCTACTGGAATATCACCCTCAATGAATTCCCCCATCTGGCAGCCACCAAACAGTTTGTTCCCCTCAAAGTGCGATTCGACTTAGACAAATTTCATCACAGAGTTGCTTAGTTCAAGAGGCGCCACATCAAGTCTATCAAGAAATTACCCTCCATCAACCAATCTTACAATGTTGATGGTGAACTGTTTGACAACTCCTTTGTCAAAAATGAGCAAAAGCTCTGGGAACTCCTCCAACCTTTCTTAGCAAAAATCCCTGCTTCTCTGTATCTACCCCGTTCAGCTAAAGTCTGAATTGTTTACTTTTAAAAAAAAAAGTGTACTGCTTTCTACTGTAAAGATGCAATTTCTTCCTACTTTTGTGTTATTCTGAGTTTTATCCTTTATGTTAATGTCACAAAGGGGGAGAAAAGGTATAAAAGAATAGTTTGCCTAATCTATTTAAAGATTTTTGTCATTAACAACAGGGGGAGAATTGTTGAGCAACTATCCCTAAGAAATTTAAAGAGTTTTATAAATTTCTATGAATATTATTTTTGCTATGACAAATCTTTAAATATATATATTATACCAAATATATCACAAAAATTACATACAAGAAAAACTCAAGAACACTCAAAAATTTCTAAGGCCACAAACCTCTCCTATAGCCTACTACATCCGACTGCTATATTCAACTGCTAAATCCAACTCCTTTAGAATCGCAGCCATATATCATCCAAATTTTTCTAAGTCCACGTCTTTACTCTGCATTCGATTGATAACATTCGACTCATACAGCCGAATGTTTCCTTACTCTATATTCGACTCTCATACATTGCATAACATTCGACTCATACAGCCGAATGTTTCCTACTATGTATTCGACTCATACAGCCGAATGTTTCCTACTCTGTATTCGACTCATACAGCCAAATGATTCCTACTCTGTATTCGACTCATACAGCTGAATGTCTTTACTCTGCATTCGATTGATAACTTCGACTCATACAGTTGGATGTCCTCTGTATTCAAATCATACAGCCGAATGTCTTTACTCTGCATTCGATTGATATCTCCGACTCTCACAGCCAAATCACTGTATTCAACTACTATAATCGAATTACCTTGTTCTTCCCTAAAGTCGAATCACTTGATTTTTCTTTAGAATCGAATCATTCTTATTTCCTCAGTCGAATCATCTGTTTCTTTACATTCGACTACACTGACAGAGGTGTACTTTACCTTTTCACTGTCAGTTCTGTATCTTCTATATATATATATATATATATATATATATATATATATATCAAGTCTATCCTGATTCTGATATATCCTGAGTTTAATTTGGTTATAAAAAGCTTGTTATATGAATTTCTTACTGAAGCCTCAAAAATATTATTATTTAATATTTCTCTAACAGGATATGACTTGTCATTATTAAAACATTCATCCTGTGCAAAACTTGTTTGTGAAATATCCTTTTGAAATCTTTTAGTCTTGATGCTCTTACTTTACTTTAGCATTCACAAGACACAATGCATTTATGTAAATCTCATACGCATGGCATCTGACCATCTCACCTACCACTGACAGACCCATGCTTTACCTTTTTGTCTGTCTGCTTTATTTATTTATTGAAAAGCTTGTGGGATACTAGGTTCCATATCCTGTGCTGTACTCACTGACTCACCTACCACAAAGGGTATGGAGATGCGTTTCTCCTTTGTCTTGTCCTTTCAGCAGGCATTAATTGAGCATGTGTTTAGCATGTCTCTCTCTCAGCTGTGTTCTGCAAGAGCTTATCTTCTAGCTATGGACAAACTGAAGACCTTGGGAAAATGCAATTTTGAAGACCTACTGGACAAATTCTTCAAGATCCAAAGGATCCCAGAAATTCTCTTCAAATGGCCAAATTGCAAACGGTCACCAAGCTCCAACAGCTATCTTCTCAAACAGCTAGATTTTGAAGTCTATAAAAGGAGCTCAAGAGGAAAGGAAAGCAGGAATGCATGAAGAATCGAATACAAGCCTACATCTCTTGAGAAAGGCATCATTCAAATCTTTCAAAGCTCTTTCTTAAGCTTTCCTGCTAGCCAATCTGAGAGCTTCTTTCTGTCAGAATTCTCTTTTGAGACACTCTGTTGGGTGGCAACTGTAATTGTCATTATTCTTCAAGTCCACCTTACTTCAGATAGGATTCAGTTTTCATCTTCTGATCTTTTTATCCTTCTGAAGTCAGGGTGTGTTTGTGCTCAGACTTCAGGTAAACACACAAGTGTTTTAATCTCCACTTCTCTTTGTAATTTTTTGCAAAAGTTAGTTTCTGCATTTGCCCCTCCTGAGAAGGGAAGGCCTTGTGAAAGGCAGTCTTTGTACCTCTGTTTAGGGAAGACTTGCTTGGGAGCAAGTAGGTATGTAATTCCTCTCAAGGGTGAGAGAAGGCCAATTTGTTGGCAGTTAGTGGAAATCTCAAGTGGTTGACTTGAGGACTGGATTTAGGACTTCCATGTGGGAAGGGCCGAACCAGGATAAAATCCTTGTGTATTTCTTTGTGTGATTGTTTCTGCCAAGTACACACTTGAATCACACACATCACACTAAATACTAACCTGTCTATTTAGTGCTGTGTTTTTCAGAAGAAAATTTTAAGATAAAAAGTCATATTCACCCCCCCTCTAGCTGTTTGTTAGCCATTTCGATCCAACAGGTACTGTAGTAAGCCTCTTCTTCAATTCTGTAAAACTGCGCCGACAATCCAAAGACCACACAAAAGGGACTCCCTTCCTGGTCAATCTTGTCATAGGTGCTGCAATCAGAAATCTTGAATGAATCACCTGTAATAGCATGTCAGACCGAGGAAACTTCTAATTTCTGACACTGTCTTTAGTTCTTCCCATTTCATTACTGCTTCTACCTTGGCTGGATCAACTGCCACACTCTGACCTGAAATGACATGACCCAAGAACTGGATTTCCTTTAACTAGAATTCACACTTACTGAATTTAGCATACAACTGGTGATCTCGCAAAGTCTGCAATGTAATTCTCAGATGTGCTACATGCTCCTCTTCTGATGCTGAATACACTAATATATCATCAATAAATACCACAATAAACTGATCCAGATAAGGATGAAATATTCTATTAATTAGATTCATAAATATTGATGGTGCATTAGTCAGTCCAAATGGTATAACCACAAACTCATAATGCCAGTATCTGGTCCTAAAAGTTGTCTTGTCAATATCTTCTTCATTTATTCTCAACTGATGATACCCTAACCACATATCAATCTTGGAAAGTACCTTGACTGACTGCAACTGATCAAATAAATCATCAATTATGGGAAGTTGATACTTATTCTTGATAGTGACCTTGTTCAATTGCTGATAATCTATACACATTCTTAAGCTGCCATCTTTCTTCTAACAAATAACATTGGTGCTCCCCATGGTGAGTGACTAGGTCTGATAAAGCCTTTCTCTAATAATTCCTGCAATTGCTTCTTCAATTCCCTCAACTCTGTGGGTGCCATTCTATAAGGTGCTTTTGAAATTGGCATACTACCTGACTGCAATTCTACTGTAAAATCCACATCCCTGTGTGGAGCTAACCCTGGCAAATCCTCTGGGAACACATCTATAAATTCTCTAACCATGGGTACCATTTCTACAGATTTATCTAACTCAACCAAACTGACTGAAGCAAGATATGCCACACACCCAACATTTATCAATCTTCTAGCCCTAAGTGCAGAAATAATAAACTTAAGAGTGTAGAATGGCATACCTTGAAATTCAAACACAGCTTTATTGGGTTGACAAAATCTAACTTTCTACTTCCTACAATCCACCACTGCCCCATAGGCTTCTAGCCAATCCATTCTCAAAATCACATCATATTCTTTTAACTGCAATGCATACAACCTTACTAGCAACTGATTCCCTTGTACCATAATCGGAACTTCATCTAAATAACAAGAAGTGAGCATGAAACCACCAGCAGGAACCTCTACAACCAACTCACACTGCCTCCCTTCTAAGGGATGAACCATACTATCCATGAATTCTTTAGAAATAAATGAATGCGAAGCACTTGGATCAATCAACACTCTAGCAGAAAATTCAAAGAGAGGTATTATACCCTCAATCAAGTTGGATGCCTCTGCCTGAGCTCTGGTAACAACCATAACTTGACCTCGTCCCCTCTAGAAAGGTGGACCTCTATCTCACTCTACTGTTGGCTGCTGGAATGGCTGCTGCTGCTGTACTCCTCTGCCATAACTATGATCTTGTGGAAGCGGACAATTTCTAGCTAAATGTTATGTCTGCCCACAATTATAGCATCTGAAACCTAGAAAAACTGCAGGCTGTCTTGCTGTGCTCTGCTGTGACTCCTCTGGTGCTGGCCTAGAACCTCGGCCCTGCTGAACACCCTGCTGCCTACCACAACCTCGTCCTCTAAATATCATCTTCAATTTATTGCCCCACTTGGCAAATCCGAATGATGATGATGCTCCCGAGGGTGCCTTACCCTTACTGCTACCTGTGGATTGCTGCGGAAGCTGAAAACTACCAGATCCTCTTGACTATCTAGCGTGCATAGTCCTCTCAAGTATAGCTGCCCTCTACGTTGCTTCTCCCACTGTTCTACACATAAGGGGAATCACCGCATCCTACAACTCTGATCGCAATTCTCGAATAAAATATTCTGCCATCATATCATTATCCGTAACTACGTAAGGAGCATATCTACTCAAAGCCATGAACCTCATTTGGTATTCTAACACCGACAAATTCCCCAGCTGTAATGTCCGGAACTGCTTCCTCTTTGCCTGCTGTATTTGAACTGGGAAGAAAGTATCATTAAATACCTCCAAGAACTCTGGCCAGGTGATGGTGTCTTCTATTCTTCCAGTAAATACCATCTGCATCTTGAGTCTCCACCACTCCTGTGCAAATCCACGCAACTGATAAATAGCTAGAATCACCCTGTCCGCCTGCGAACATCTCATAGTGACAAAAACTCTCTATGTTTCATGCACCCAATGCTCTGCAGTATCAAGGTTTGGGCCTCCAGAATAGGTGGGTGGCTGCAACCACAAAAACCTCTCCACTAGTGTTGTAGACTCCTCTGTGCTTGGTGGTCGTGCTGGTACTACTGGAACTACGGGTACAACTGGTGGTGGTGGGGGTGGTGCTACGGGTACTGCCTCCTCCACAAACTATGGTGCCACTGCCGCTGGCTGTACCGGTGCCTGCTGATCCAGTCTGGTCCAGATCTCTGTAATACTTTCCCACAACCTCTCAATCAACTACTATGTAGTCTCCTCTGGCTCATCTCCACCACCTCCCCAATCCCTCTTGTCTGCCATTTCTGATCCTGCACATACATCATTCCAACCACATAACATGCAAACAAATCAATACAAAAACCAGGGTCAACTACCAGCATTGGACTAAAGTAGAGACCAGGCTATGTAAATTTCCGATTCCTTTATATTCTCACGGACCTTGCTCTGATACCAACTGTGACGGTCCTCGTCGTTCAAACCTGTTAACCTAATAATGAGCCTGATCTGACTCCGCCTCCCGCGAACTAGTCGAAGCCTTGCAAGGGATATCAATCACATGTCTGTAGAAATATAAAGGAAACGGCTCAAGTATATATAAGATGCCACATCTCACAAATATTTACATGAAATATACATAGCCAGTTCTCAACTAGAGTCAAACTGAAAGTACAACAGCCTGGGACATACCCCGAGATAAACAAAAGAAAGATTACACTGCTGGTGGTGCTGACCCAACTCCGCTGTGGTGTGGCTCCGAACTAAATGAAGGGCCGGAAGCTTCCTGCTCTCCCTCACTTGAAAGGGGATAGGGGTGAGCCTCGTAAGTCATTGTCTCAATAGGGAAACTCCCCCAAAAGTCACACAAAACTGAACTCACAAAGTGCAGTAACAAGAAACTACACTACGCAATATATAGAACTATCTATGCATGGTGTTAAAGCTGTAAATAATAATTATCTCAAGCTACTAACTGGAATCAGCCTTTAATAAATAAACGGCAAACCTCGCCAAGTGTATGAGCTAAAGTAGAAAACGCCACACTTGGCTCACGAAGACTGGTTCGCGACACCAGTAACTAACCTGGACAAACCACACAGGTCTATTTCTCAGCCTCGCAGCCACGGACATAAGATCCAGCTGCCGCTCTACCACAACAAGTCAAGGAACTATGGAGACCAACCAACACCACACCTGCAGACCACACTACCGCAGGCCTATACCTGGCACCTTTAGGGAATTCGGCCCTAGCTCCCTAAAGTGAGCCACTAGAAATAGGACTAGTTGGGGCCCAGTACGTCTACTGGTGTCCGTAACCCCCAACCACAAGCACGCTACAAGCGACAAACACAAACTCACACAAGTCGCTATCCCTCTGTCGTCTTTCCCTCAGCCAGACGTACAACTCTGCACAAGAGTGAGGGTGTCCAGAAAGACGACACAGACCTCGATGGTACACAAGCATCGGGACAAACCCTGAGCACTAACGTGCATGGCTCACACAAAACCTGGGATAACCGACTAGAGAGGTAACCACGGTAGGCATCGTACTACTCGCCACGCACACACAAACCACGTAAACACCGTTGTTTTCAATCTCAACAAGTGCCAATGCACCACTTACCTTTGCCATAAATAGTAACCAGAAATAATACGATAATCACGTAAGCATACAAGAAGCCTTTGCCCTCGGAGGCCTGAACGCGATAGGGGTTCCTGTCGCCTTCAGAACGTGACGCCTCGATACGGCGCGTTCTGAAGAAGAACGCGACGGGTTGGGCTATCATGCTCTGAACGCGACGCCCCAGTCCATCGCCTTCACAGACAGAACCCTAAATCCGGGACTCCATCTTTGGAATCACCACACAACCATGCAAAACACCATAAAAAGTAGTTATCCATGCTCTAACCATTGCTCTAGCATGCTATCTATCATTTATAATACGTTTAACAAGCTACACATGCTCAACACACGATCCACAATGAGAAACAAGGTGGAATCTCCCTACCTTTGCGAAGAACACGAAGAACGACAATAACCTGGCGTTTCCCCCACTCCGTACCACGTCCTCGCAGCGAGACCACACCAAAAACGGTACCAGAACCTCAAATCACCCAAAACAACCCGCAATAACCTTCCCCTTGGCCGAGCAGAGCTTGCTGAGCTCTGTTCGGCCGACCTAGGCTAATAGCCCCTCAACATTGAGAACGCGATACACCCTGTCGTCGCGACCTGAACGTGACGGGTGAGGTCGTTGCCTTCTCATTGCTGACGCCAGCAGGTCGCCCAGTGCGCGCCATGCGGTGGACATGCAAATGCAGACAACAAACGATGGTAACAAGAACGTGACGCCCTGGAACGTCGTGTTCAGAACGCGACGTCCAGCTCTATCGCGTTCACAAACATAGAACTAGTGGGTGCTCTGGGCCCAATCTCTCCGCCCACTAAGCCCCACAACCTGCATAAACACCTGAAACACACACCATAGGCCACACACTGGCCACCACAACTGCTAAACCTCGATCCGAATGGTCAATACGCTACAATACGTATCCAGGGCCGCTATATAGAGACCTTCTTGCTTCTCCTTCCCATCTCTCTCTCCTATACCCCTCTCTTGTGTGAAAGGAGAGCAAGAGAGCCACCCCATCCTTGCTTCTACTATGGCAGCCACCCTGCTACTACACTTTGGAGGTGCACTCTGAGGAGCATGCCGTATGTAGAGCAGAGACATTGTAGTAAGGAGGAATGTTGTTTTCAGTCGCAGCCGTATGGACTTCACTAGAGAGGAGTTTGTAAGAGTTCTTTCGACCCGACGAGCCAAGTTCTAAATGTCAGGAGATATCTGAGCTCCCCTAGTTGAGAACATCTCACCCTTGTATGCATATAGGTTTCATGCTACCCAGATATCATCCAGATCTGATAACAAGATGTTTAAGAATCATTTTTATTTTTAATTTCATTCTACTACGCATGAGATGCTTCGAGATGATTCCCAACAGTGCGCACCAAGTCTGCTAGGCGGCTCTTCTTGCTCCTACAATAGTCGTGGGTTATGGTAGTGGGGTAGGTCGAACTCTGGCAAGTGAGGGAAGAGAAGACATCTTGCGTCCAAAGGCCACTACTGCACTGTGCATGCACCCCCCTTGCATGACTCGTCACTAGAGCCGTTGGTGGGTGCCTTTGTACACTCTGACCAACCGTGTGTCTCCCCTTGAAGAGCCAACAACCAGTTGGGTCATTGGGTCAGTTGTCCTGATGGACACTACCGCTCCATCATCATAAGAAACAACGTAATCAATCTTGGTCGCTCCTCCCAAAAGTGATGTCGCAATTGCCGCACTCGTTGCAGTCTCCTCGATTGATCTGTGACTATGGAGAGCTGCACGGAGATTCTTACGGTACTCTCAGATTGTAAGACGACACTATTGAGGAAGCGCCTCATCTGCAAGATCACTCGGCAAGAAACTTAGGTCGATGTCATTTTCACCCGACGATGACAACTAAGTGTCTTGCTTTATTTCCTTCCTACAGGTGGCGCCAAAGAACCTCTAGATATGCACACCACCACTCAAATCTGCACTTGCGCCCTCACAGAAGAGAAAGAAGGAAGAGAATCACATTTCAAGGATGACTTCTCATAATACTCTTTAAGGGAATCATCATGGTAGGGGAGATGGTGCCGATGAACTCGCCATAAATAACAACTCTAAAATAGAGAAAATAATTAGAACCAACCGCAGGCTCTAATACCAATGTTGAATGGCTTGAAATGAGATAATTATAAAATAATGGAGCTCAAAATATGAGGATTAGTTTTACAGCGCAAGTAAAAATAGATCTGTGATGACCCTCATTATATCGGTACGGTTATACCAACCCACGTCGGTATAGCGAGCGTTGCCACAGTGGGACATTTACCCAACAATAACATTCAGCTGAGATACACGTGAATATAAGAACAGAGTAGCGGAAGTAAAGAACTACTGTCTTCATTTCATTCATCATCCACATTTAAATATACATGATTTGATAACATTTAAAGAACTAAAAGTCCACATAATTAAATTGCTGAAAATTTAAAACATAAATGTCCACACTTATAAATTCCCTTTCTATAGTAATTCTAATACAATGTTGCAATTACATACTATGAAAATCTCAAAATGTCACAAGCACTCCAACTGTCTAATCTCCACGCTCGGAGTCGGTCTCCAACGCCTCCTCTGCAAGCGTGTCGTCACCAACTACACCTGTACGCCGAAGCAAGTAATGAGTCTAAAAGACTCAGAAAGTATTCTACACATACCGCACATGCACATATCATGGTAGGTTTTGCATACACATTCATAAGACACAACATGTAGCATGCTTGACATTTAATTTCTCAACCTATCATGGTGAATCTACAATTAAACACATGGACTATGCTTTCAAATTTGCAGAAATAGAATCACCTATCACATGCTTTCTATTCATTCCTCACATATAAATTCTACCTTTAACCAACTAAGACATGAAAGCCATTAACATAAATTTCCGAACATGCATGAAAGGAAACACACCTAACATGGAATCTACACAGTACTACACATATACATGACCATTTTTCATACTTTAAGCTTGCTGATTTTACATGCTTTAACAACCACAATCTAACACATGAGAGCTACAACAACGATTTACATCACAACATGTGAACAATCAAGTATGGAAGTTGTTTACATATCCTTATCAATTATCCTTAACATGAATTCTATGCATTTTGCACACATAACATGATCCTAACCTAATAAAGCTACTGTTCAAGCATGATTTCAGATCGTCATAACATAGATTACAAATCCACATCCTCACATTGGTTTAACATTTTTACACCATTCCAATTTCGCATATTTCACACTTTACACATGCACTTTTTCACATTGTTCACATTCACATTTTTCACATGAACACATACACATTTACACATTCACATTTACACTTTCACATTTAGTGCCGTGACACATAGTCCAAACCACCAAAGAAGGACACAACACATCACATCACATAGACGCCACCTAGGCAATACAATGGTGACTCTTGGACTGCGCAGACCGGGAGAACAAGTCTCCACCCTAACCAGTGGTACTTGTCCACCTCCAGGATTTCCCCCTAATGCCCTTAGGGTCACTTACACATTGAACCTTCTCAGGGGGACTTTTCCCTGATACGGTTCCACTGCCCTCTGTGGAAGCAATGTCACACTTGGCACAATTTACATATTACACATTTTTACCGATTTTAACACATAGGTTTACGCATGTCATTCTCGTTTCATTCACTTTCTCACTCACATGCACACTTCTCTGTTTTTCCTAACATGACACTACAATTACAGAATCTTAGCACTCAGAAAATTTCGCTAATCAGGTGGCTATACACAAAAACAAATCATTCTACAACGGCATGCATTAGTTTCACAATTTCACATGGTAAATTCATATTGTATCATCTACTGGTACAAATGACCTGAAATTTTAACCACAAGCTATTTTCGGGTTTAGGATCCCACATGCGAAATTTCAGATTTTTCTGAGCTAAAACGGAATTACAGAAAATCTAACATTAATTTCACATGCTATCCGCAATTCGATTTAACATGGAGTTAAACACAAGCACAGTTTTAACCACTCACTGTCTGAACCCTAATAGGCATGGAACTACAGAATTTATTCCTGAATTTATTGGCCAACATACAATTTACAGAAGATTTATTGCGACTTACGCATGATTTCTGTTTTCCCCAAAACGGGAAAATTCGATAGATCATATAAGCATGGAAAATTTCAGAAACTCAGGGCATAGACAAGGTTGTATACACATGGTCTAATTAAATTAGGGAAACATGATTTTACCACGGATTATCAGGAAAATGGTAAGCACATACACATGTACATTCTTCCACATGCTTTTAAATATATAAATAAGTTCTACCATCCACAAAATAAATGTACATTCACATTCCCATCCATCACATTAGCTAATATACATAGCATATAAGAGATTACATTATATCCTCATCGTGAAACATATCGAAATTATCCACATAGAAGGGCAGATCAGCTTGCTGTTCTGCTCAGATGAACTTGGCGGCGGTCTCTAGCCGATAGTTCAGTGTCAATGGCATAATTGATGGACGCTAAGCATGATCTTAGCGGCAAGGGACATTGCCGTTAATGTCAGGTCTGTGCAGAACACAGACCCGAGCTCCAAAGATGGGGTGAATGTGGAGGTCTAGGACACGAGGGAAAACGTATAAAAATGGTAAAACCATCCTAGACACATACATGAACACTATGGGTAGGGTACTTGCCTCTAGAAAATTCACCAGACGGATCTAGGGCTCGGTGAAGCTCTCCTTGGGCTGTCCCAAGAAGCTCTTAGAAACGGTTTACTCCGGGTTCCTGAGCAAGCTCCAGTGCCTTCCGAGGTCGGGGAGGCCTTCCTCGTCGATCCAGCAAACTCCTTGAAGCAGCAGGTGGCCGGATCAAGCTCCAGAAGTTCGGATTTTGGGCTGTAAAGAGTGGGGTTTCTCACAGTCCGAAAATGGGTTTTCTCTCTTTTTTTTTCTCTCCTTCGTCTCTTGCAAAGGGGCAAAAGAAGTGCTAGGGCTGTAGAAATGGGTCTGAATGTAGAAGAGGGGTTCTCCTGTCACGCAGGGGTGACAAGATGGCCTTTCAGACCGTTGGGGACAGCTCCCCAATGGTTGGGTAGCTTGCTCTCAGAATTCTGGGCTCTGCAATGCATGCAGGTCAGAGAAGTTGGCGTCCACATCGTTGGACGCTGGGATTAGTGTTGGCGTCCATGGGGTTGACGCTAACACCACATCGACGTCATGATATTGACGCCAATATGGCCTTCGGCCAGAAGTCTAAAACATGCAGAAACCCATGCACATCATGTATATATACATGTAATATCTATATGGTATTGTGCACACACTACCATCAAGCAATACATACATTATTTATACTTAAATTGTACACATACACACATAAGTATACTAATTAATACATGCGTAGATACATACATACGTTCGTATACAACATGAATTATTTACATGCAATACAATAATGCGACAAATTTCGAGGGCCTTACACCCTCTCCCCCTTAAAGAAACTTTGTCCTCGAAGTTAGAACGACACTACTCAAACAAAAGGGGATACTTCTTCTTCATCGCATCCTCAAGCTCCTAAGTAGCCTCCTCTCGTGAGAAGTTCCGCCATAGAACTTTCACCGACGCAATACTCTTGTTCCGGAGATGCTAATCCTTCCGGTCAAGAATAGCTACTGGTTGCTCGACATACGACAGATCTGGCTGAATCTCCACTGGCTCATGACTAATCACATGAGACGGATCTCGGACATACTTCCTGAGCATAGATACGTGGAACACAGGGTGAACGCTAGCCAAAGCCGGAGGTAATGCTAGCTCATACGCCACGCTGCCCAAACGTCTGAGAATCTCATATGGGCCAATGAACCTAGGGCTCAACTTACTATGTCGGCCAAATCTGATGACACCACGAGTAGGCGATATCTTCAAGAAGACATGATCGCTAACCTCGAACTCCAAATCCTTCCTTCTGTTGTCGGCATAACTCTTCTGCCTATCCTGTGCCGCAACGAGCCTCTTCCTGATAAGCTGGACCTTATCCGAAGTCTCCTGAACTAACTCCGGACCGATCAACTGCCTATCACCAGTCTCCTCCCAACATAAAGGAGATCTGCAGGGCCTACCATACAACGCCTCGAATGGATCCATACCAATACTCGCATGAAAGCTGTTGTTGTATGCAAACTCCACAAGAGGTAGATGGCGCTCCCAATCATCCTTCCAATCCAGAACACACGCCCTCAACATATCCTCGAGCGTCTGGATGGTCCTTTCGGACTGTCCATCGGTCTGGGGATGAAACGCCGAACTGAGCTTCAGCTCCGAACCTAAAGCATCCTGAAGACCCTTCCACAACCTCGAAGTAAATCTCGGATCTCGATCCGAAATGATCGACTTCGGCACACCATGCAATCTAATGATACCACTAACATACAATCTAGCTAGACTCTCTACTGACTGCTTCTTCTTCATAGGCAAGAAATGAGCAGTCTTCGAGAATCTATCTACAACTACCCAAATCGAGTCATTGCCCCTTCTAGATCGAGGCAAACCCGAAACAAAGTCCATAGTGACAGCTTCCCACTTCCACACTGGGATGTCCATCCTTTGCATAAGGCCGGATGGTCACTGTCGCTCGGTTTTCACTTGCTGACACACCAAACACCTAGACACATAATCCGCAACATCCTTCTTCATGCCGGACCACCAAAATGATCTCTTCAAATCCTGATACATCTTCGTGTTACCCGGATGAATAGAGAATCGCGATCTATGAGCCTCCTCTAACACATGCTCACGGACATCTACTAAATTAGGGACACAAACACGGTGCTGAAATCTAATCACACCGTCCTCATCACGAGCAATGCCTGCCTTGCCCACTAACTCTAAGAGTCTAGGGTCGGCTTCCTGTTGCTCGATCACCTCATCCAAAACCGAGGACCTAAGAGATAACTGAGCTACAAAATCCTGGCATAACGATGGCTCTAACTCAGTCAACGCGCAAGCCGCATCTTCCAACATCTTCCAGTCCTGCTGGAGAGATGGCCTCTTTCTACTCAGCGCATCCGCTACAACATTTGCCTTTCCAGGGTGATACTGAAGGTCGAAGTCATAGTCCTTCAAGAACTCAATCCATCTCCTCTGCCTCAGGTTTAATTCCTTATGGGAGAAAAGATACTTTAAGCTCTTGTGGTCGGTAAACACCTCAAATCTGACACCATAAAGGTAGTGTCTCCAGATCTTTAGTGCATGAACCACTGCTGCGAGCTCCAAGTCATGAGTCGGATAGTTCTTCTCATGCTCCTTCAACTGACGAGAAGCATAAGCCACTACCCTTTCCTGCTGCATTAGCACACAGCCTAAACCAATCCGAGATGCATCCGTATAAATGGCAAAGCCTTCTGGACCACTAGGCAATACCAATACCGGAGCAGAAGTAAGCTTAGCCTTTAATAGATGAAAGCTCCGCTCACATGCCTCAGACCATACGAACTTCACTCCCTTTTTGGTAAGCTGAGTCAAAGGGGCGGCGATGGATGAAAATCCCTCAATAAATCACCGATAATAACCAGCTAAACCAATAAAACTACGAATCTCCAAAGGGGTCTTGGGAATCTCCCAATCCATAACAGCCTGGACCTTTGCCGGATCAACTACAACACCAGCACCGGAGATAACATGCCCGAGGAAATGAACCTTGCGCAACCAAAAATCAAACTTGCTGAATTTAGCATACAGCTTGTGCTCACGAAGAACCTCTAACACTACCCTCAAATGCTGACGGTGAGTGGCCTCATCCGGAGAGTAGACCAACACATCATCAATAAACACTACGACAAAGCTATCTAGATAAGGCCTAAACACCCTGTTCATGAGATCCATGAACGCTGCAGGGGCATTGGTCAATCTGAAAGGAAGGACCAAAAACTCATAATGTCCATAATGGGTTCTAAACGCCGTCTTGGACACATCCTCACTCCGAATCTTCAACTGATGATAACCAGATCGCAAATCAATCTTAGAAAAGACTGATGCCTCGCGCAACTGGTCAAACAAATCATCAATATGAGGTAAGGGATACCTGTTCTTCACAGTCACTTGGTTCAACTTCCTGTAGTCAATGCATAACCTAAGTGACCCGTCTTTCTTCTTGACGAATAATACAGGTGCGCCCCAAGGGGAAACACTAGGGCGAATAAATCCCTTATCAAGCAACTCCTGCAACTGCCTCCTCAACTCGGCTAACTCCGCAGGTGCCATCCGATATGGAGCCTTCGAGATAGGAGAGGTGCCCGGAAGCAACTCTATGGTAAACTCTATCTCTCTATCCGGTGGCAAACCAGACAAATCATCAGGAAAGACATCTGGAAAATCCTGCACTACCTCAATCTCCGCAAGAGTAGGTGACTCATCAGCCTCTGGTACTAACACCACGCTGGCAAGAAAAGCGTCACAACCCTTGTTCACCATGCGCATCACCTTTATGGCAGAGATGACCATCTTTCCCGCCCAGTTCCTTGGCAAGGGGTGAGAGAACTCATCCTCACCAGGAATGCGGAAAACGATCCTCTTCCGACGACAATCCACTAACGCATAGTGCTCCTCTAGCCAATCCAGACCAAGAATAGCATCATAGTCCTTCATCTTTAGCAAGAAGAAACACCCATCTAGGACTCTATCCTCAATGCACACAGGTAACGACGGAATGCACTTCCTAGTCGATACCGTACCCGTAGGGGTGTGCACAGACAAAGGGACCTCTAACTCCTCAGACTCTACCCCTGACTCTAGGGCTAACTGCCTAGCGAACCGCTCAGAAATGAACGAGTGAGTAGCACCCGTATCAAACAAAACCCGAGCGTGCACACCTAAAAGCAAAACCGTACCTTCGGTGACATGCTCCGCCTGCTCGGCGTCCTCGCGAGCTAAAGCAAACACTCGAGCTGGGGCTCGAGGCCTTCCTGGTCTTCCTGTAGCTGGCGCGGCTGCCGCTACCGCTGGGGCTGGCGCTCCACGCTGAGCTCCCTGCTGAAGTCTTGGGCAATCTCTGATCTTGTGGTTGCTGCTTCCACACTTCAAGCACTTGCCCGTAATCATCCAACACTCGGTACCACCATGTGTCTTCCCACAGTGGGGACACTCTTTCTTCACACCAGGGGAACGTACAGAAGGTACCTGAGAACTGCCGACTGCCACGGATCGTTGCGGTGTCTGGTACACCGTTTTCTTCTTGTCTTGCCGTTGGAAAGTTGCCGCTGGCCTCTTCTGCGAAGCTTTCTTTTCTTCCAAGTATTGTTCCATTTCTCTCTCCTACCTACAAGCAGCACTGAGGGCCTCGTCCAACGTGCGGTGGTCAAACGCCACGAGTCTCGTCCGCAGTGATGGCTTGAGTCCCATCACGAACTTCTTTGTCTTCCTGCGCTCGTTTGCCACGATATGAGGTGCATATTTAGAAGTTCAGAAAATCTTGCCTCATATTCCAGCACGGTCATGGAGCCTTGAGCCAAAGATAGGAATTCCTGCTCCATCCGATCTTGCACATGCTCGGGGACGAACTTGGCCCGAAAGAGCCTCACGAACTCGTCCCAAGCAACGTCGATAGCTCCGTCCTCAAATCGGGTACGCAGCAATGAAGCCCACCATACATCAGCTCTTTCTTGTAGCATGTAGGTGGCTAATGTGACCTTGTCCTCGTCTGCACACCTGATGGCTCGGAAGATCTTTTCTATCTCTCTCATCCAGCTTTCAGCCAACAACGGGTCGCTCTCCCCCTTAAAAGAGGGTGGCAGCATCCTCTTGAATCTCTCCATGGTAGAAGGTCCACCATGGTCCTGAGCTGGTACTTGAGCCTGCTACAGTACACATCAAGCAATACACAATCAATATAATATCACACATTCAAATAAAATAGATAATAGTTCATTTTATTGGTCTAACCTGAGCCTCCAACTGAGCTTGGAGTGCTGCCTGGGTATGAGCCTGCGTCTGCATGGCTTGAACCAGACCTTGCATGAATACTCCATAGTCCACGGGTGGCGGTGGGGGAAGTACAGGACCTGGCGGTGCCGGGGCCTGCTGCTCCGCCCGCTCGTCACGTCGCGGCTCGTCCTCACGGGCCGGCGCTCCACCACGCCTACCTCTCGAAGCCATGGCTGTAATAATTTTCAGCCACCATTAGAGCTAGGTTACTAGATTTTCTAACCATTTTCTTATCTATTTTTCAATTCTTATTAGTGTTTTCTACACATGTGGACATACTTAGCATGCAATGAAGATGATGACTAGGTATATTCATGTGCAATCTCAACCGGTCGCTCTGATACCAATCTCTGTGACGACCCTCATTATACCGGTACGGTTATACCAACCCACGTCGGTATAGCGAGCGTTGCCACAGTGGGACATTTACCCAACAATAACATTCAGCTGAGATACACGCGAATATAAGAACAGAGTAGCGGAAGTAAAAAACTACTGTCTTCATTTCATTCATCATCCACATTTAAACATACATGATTTGATAACATTTAAAGAACTAAAAGTCCACATAAATAAATTGCTGAAAATTTAAAACATAAATGTCCACACTTATACATTCCCTTTCCATAGTAATTCTAATACAATGTTGCAATTACATACTATGAAAATCTCAAAATGTCACAAGCACTCCAACTGTCTAATCTCCACGCTCGGAGTTGGTCTCCAACGCCTCCTCTGCAAGCGTGTCGTCACCAACTACACCTGTACGCCGAAGCAAGTAATGAGTCTAAAAGACTCAGCAAGTATTCTACACATACCGCACATGCACATATCATGGTAGGTTTTGCATACACATTCATAAGACACAACATGTAGCATGCTTGACATTTAATTTCTCAACCTATCATGGTGAATATACAATTAAACACATGGACTATGCTTTCAGATTTGCAGAAATAGAATCACCTATCACATGCTTTCTATTCATTCCTCACATATAAATTCTACCTTTAACCAACTAAGACATGAAAGCCATTAACATAAATTTCCGAACATGTATGAAAGGAAACACACCTAACATGGAATCTACACAGTACTACGCATATATATGACCATTTTTCATACTTTAAGCTTGCTGATTTTACATGCTTTAACAACCACAATCTAACACATGAGAGCTACAACAACGATTTACATCACAACATGTGAACAATCAAGTATGGAAGTTGTTTACATATCCTTATCAATTATCCTTAACATGAATTCTAGGCATTTTGCACACATAACATGATCCTAACCTAATAAAGCTACTGTTCAAGCATGATTTCAAATCGTCATAACATAGATTACAAATCCACATCCTCACATTGGTTTAACATTTTTACACCATTCCAATTTCGCATATTTCACACTTTACACATGCACTTTTTCACATTGTTCACATTCACATTTTTCACATGAACACATACACATTTACACATTCACATTTACACTTTCACATTTAGTGCCGTGACACAGTCCAAACCACCAAAGAAGGACATAACACATCACATCACATAGACGTCATCTAGGCAATACAATGGCGACTCTTGGACTGCGCAGACCGGTAGAACAAGTCTCCACTCTAACCAGTGGTACTTGTCCACCTCTAGAATTTCCCCCTAATGCCCTTAGGGTCACTTACACATTGAACATTCTTAGGGGACTTTTCCCTGATACGGTTCCACTGCCCTCTGTGGAAGCAATGTCACACTTGGCACAATTTACATATTACACATTTTTACCGATTTTAACACATAGGTTTACGCATGTCATTCTCGTTTCATTCACTTTCTCACTCACATGCACACTTCTCTATTTTTCCTAACATGGCACTATAATTATAGAATCTTAGCACTCAGAAAATTTCGCTAATCAGGTGGCTATACACAAAAACAAATCATTCTACAACGGCATGCATTAGTTTCACAATTTCACATGGGAAATTCATATTGTATCATCTACTGGTCCAAATGACTTGAAATTTTAACCACAAGCTATTTTCGGGTTTAGGATCCCACATGCGAAATTTCAGATTTTTCTGAGCTAAAACGGAATTACAGAAAATCTAACATTAATTTCACATGCTATCCGCAATTCGATTTAACATGGAGTTAAACACAAGCACAGTTTTAACCACTCACTGTCTGAACCCTAATAGGCATGGAACTACAGAATTTATTCCTGAATTTATTGGCCAACATACAATTTACAGAAGATTTATTGCGACTTACGCATGATTTCTGTTTTCCCCAAAACGGGAAAATTCGATAGATCATATAAGCATGGAAAATTTCAGAAACTCAGGGCATAGACAAGGTTGTATACACATGGTCTAATTAAATTAGGGCAACATGATTTTACCACGGATTATCAGGAAAATGGTAAGCACATACACATGTACATTCTTCCACATGCTTTTAAATATATAAATAAGTTCTACCATCCACAAAATAAATGTACATTCACATTCCCATCCATCACATTAGCTAATACACATAGCATATAAGAGATTACATTATATCCTTATCGTGAAACATATCGAAATTATCCACATAGAAGGGCAGATCAGCTTGCTGTTCTGCTCAGATGAACTTGGCGGCAGTCTCTGGCCGCTAGTTCAGTGTCAACGGCATAATCGATGGACTCTAAGCATGATCTTAGCGGCAAGGGACATTGCCGTTAATGTCAGGTCTGTGCAGAACACAGACCCGAGCTCCAAAGATGGGGTGAATGTGGGGGTCTAGGACACGAGGGAAAACGTATAAAAATGGTAAAACCATCCTAGACACATACATGAACACTATGGGTAGGGTACTTGCCTCTAGAAAATTCACCAGACGGATCTAGGGCTCGGTGAAGCTCTCCTTGGGCTGTCCCAAGAAGCTCTTAGAAATGCTTTACTCTGGGTTCCTGAGCAAGCTCCAGTGCCTTCTAAGGTCGGGGAGGCCTTCCTCGTCGATCCAGCAAACTCCTTGAAGCAGCAGGTGGCCGGATCAAGCTCCAGAAGTTCGGATTTTGGGCTGCAAAGAGTGGGGTTTCTCACAGTCCGAAAATGGGTTTTCTCTCTTTTTTTTTCTCTCCTTCCTCTCTTGCAAAGGGGCAAAAGAAGTGCTAGGGCTGTAGAAATGGGTCTGAATGTAGAAGAGGGGTTCTCTTGTCACGTAGGGGTGACAAGATGGCCTTTCAGACCATTGGGGACAGCTCCCCAATGGTTGAGGTAGCTTGCTCCCGGAATTCTGGGCTCTGCAACGCATGCAGGTCAGAGAAGTTGGCGTCCACATCGTTGGACGCTGGGATTAGTGTTGGCGTCCATGGGGTTGACGCTGACACCACATCGACGTCATGATATTGACGCCAATATGGCCTTCGGCCAGAAGTCTAAAACATGCAGAAACCCATGCACATCATGTATATATACATGTAATATCTATATGGTATTGTGCACACACTACCATCAAGCAATACATACATTATTTATACTTAAATTGTACACATACACACATAAGTATACTAATTAATACATGCGTAGATACATACATACGTTCGTATACAACATGAATTATTTACATGCAATACAATAATGCGACAAATTTCGAGGGCCTTACAAGATCTTTCGTGAGAAGATAGTTGCCAGAGTCACCTTCTTAATACTACAGTCTAAATCCCAAGCATGAGGGTGACGCACCACCATAACCAACACAAAATAGAAATATTACTACAAGATATCCCTCCAAACATCGCTATACACTTCCACTCGTAAATGTATAATAGGAGCATTAATACATCTCTATAATTTATCTCTTTCCTCTTTTTCCTTTCACCGTACCACCTCTCTCAAAACCTTATGCACCCACTGCTAGGGACGGACGTAGAAATTTTGTCCGGTGGGGTCACTCGAATTATATTATAATATTTTATAAAATTATATATAATAAATAATATAATAAATATTTAAAATAAAAAATAAATATTTCAATAACAATGAGACAATTCATTACAATCAATTCTTTTCTTACAATTCACATATAACAAGTTATAACAAAAAAAATAAAATAAATACGCATCATATAACTGAGCCACCACCCAGGCTCGCTAGGAGCCACCACCCAGGCTCACTGTGAGCCACCATCCAGGCTCACTGGATTACGTACCTGCTTGTGTCTATTCAAGAGATTTGGATGAACACGTCGAATCCCTAATCGACGGCAATGTGCAGGGCGTCAGTCGAGATAGAAGCTGATTATCTGAAAATTTTAAGAAATACACAAAATTGTTCACTGTTCAGTCAAACTGTAGAAGGTCTACGACAATGCCCCAATGTCCAATCATAACCTCCTTACCTTAATCCAGTGGGGATGGATTGATCACTCATGGAGGCGTATATGAGTCTGAGATCCGGCGCCGACGACAATGTGCAATGCGGAATACGAATACCTAAAAAAGTAAAAGAAAAAAAATGAGAAGCAAATATAGAAATTGGTTGAGGCGTCTGGAGTTTTAATACCTAAAGAAACAAAAGAAAAAAATGGGGGCTGCTTCTTCTGACTTCTGGGACAGTGGGATGTCTGCGTTTGGAGTTGGAGGAAGAGGGGGCAGAGCAGAGGCGAAACTGGGTGAGGGTTTAAAGCTTAAAAAAATGGAAATTTGGGGTTTGTTAATTGTTACCTCGATCTGGAAGACTGGAAGGGCGAACCGTCCGGCGTCCACGGCGAAGGAAGGGCGACACAGGCACAGCACAGCACAGCGCAGGCGTGCCGTGTGCAGGAAGGGGCGAAGAAGCTGGAGCGTGCGAGTGGGCGACAGCTGCACAGCAGCGCAGCGCCGCGTGCGCACGCGCAGGCGGCAGGCGGCAGGCCGCAGGCAGGCAGTGGGCTGGCTGCTGGCGACTGGCGAGGCGTCGGGGCGAAGAAGCTAGACTGCTGGAGAGGTGTCCCCCCCCGTGGCCGTGTACTGTCCGCGCGTGGCCGAGGCAACAGGTGAGGCGGGCTAGCGATGCGTCGGGGGGAGCGAAACTGGTGTCCGCGAGAGGGTTTGAAAATTTTGGTTTGGGGTGAGGTCGGGTCACCGTCAGCCCAGTGAGGTCACCCCCCTTTTCTAACACATGTCGAATGGCGGATTAAAGGGTCATCTGAAGATTTTTTTTTCCAGTGGGATCACGTGACCCCATTGGATGTGAGCTAGATCTGTCTATATCCACCGCTTAATCATGGTAAATACTCCTTGTATTTATAAGGTAAGAGAGGGATAAATGGCGGTGGTAAAAAGATGGATGAGGCGGCAAATGGGAGAGAGAACAGGAGAAATCAAGAGAAGGAAAGAAGCCTCGCGCGAGAGGGAGAAGGACCACGCGGCAGTTGCTGGTGCATCGTGGCAGACAATTTTGCCTACGTGGGCTCACTTTTGCAAGAAATGTTCGGGTAATACTTTCGGCCCCTCGACTGCCGTTGTCACAGCCCCAAAATTAGGGGTGTACAACGGTTCGGTTTGGTTCGGTTTCCCTACTTTTTGGGAAAATCGAACCGAACCGAACTCTTTTGATGAACCGAATCGAATCGATTTGGTTCTGTTCAAACCGAAATAAGGTAAACGTGAGGTTTTTCTGCAAAAAAATGGCATTTTCCTGGAAAAAACCAGGCAAAATGAGGCTTCTCCGCCAGCAGCGAGTTTCGAACTCGCTTGGAAGGCGCGCAGCACGCACAGAAGACGTCCACTGCGCTGCCGATGCTTTTTTGCTTGATTATATTATTTAATTAATTATATATCTATATTCGGTTCATTTCGATTTCCCTACCTGAAACCGAACTGAAAAAGAAGGTCCGTGAAACCGAACCGAACCGAACCGAACCGAACCGGCCGGTTCCGTTCGATTTTTTGGTTTGGACCATATTTTGCACACCCCTACCCAAAATCCACCCAGAGAGGGGAGCTTCGTCTAGTCACAAGCACACGCGCCCCCTGGATGTGCCTAGCCAACGCCCCTATGCTGCTGCCCAACCGTGCCCAGCCACCCTCTCCCACCGCTGCCCAACCACTTTTTATAGATGTAGTTATCTATATAATTTAGAGTTAATATATCTATATATATATATACCCTTAAAATATGTCAAAATAATATACATATCTTTCAAATCTTGATCTCATCAAGAAATTATCAGGCATGAGGGTAAAAGAATAAAAGAAGAAGAGGAAGAGAAGATGCTCAGAGGGCTACACCATAGATTGTCGAAGGATGAAAAGAGGATTTGGAGCTGAGCGAACTAAGTTGGGCATTTTCTTTAACTTTTGAGCCCTAAGAACTTATTTATAGAGGAAAGAGAATCTAATATGGAGTTAAGAGGATAGCTATCGTGAAAGGTGGATAAATATGGCGAGTTTTGGCCCAAATTTAAATCTTAAAACTTTTTTAAAATGTGGCCCTCAAAGAAATAATGACGAGAATAGTTTGGCTACGTGAAAATTACACGAAAGTAATCTAAGAGTTGTTCTCATTGACGCCATCAAAACGCGGCATTTCGTAGTGATGCATTTAAGGAAAGAGAAGGAGAACATGTCGAGGAACCTTCACGTGTTTATGCTATGATTGCATGAATTTCAAATAATGTGAGTTTGATGTTCCAAAGCGAAGTTGGGCTTTGAAGTACACTAGACTCATAAGAGGTTAAGAATGGGCCTAACAGCAATAACTAATTTGAGATATCATTAAAAAAAAAAAGAAAACTAACTCAATATATGGGGCAAAAAATAGGTGGTGAAAGCCACTTTCGAGAGCATTAGAGACGTGCTGGACCGCTAGTAAGGCCTTAGCCTTACCCACGGCATAGTATAAGATTGCTTAATTGTGGGTGTGGTTATGATCTATTTGATGCTGTAAGGATGGGTCATTGGCACTCAATTCAAAATAGATGAAAGTCTATTGTTTTTGGATGACTCTTCACACATTAAAATTGAATCATCGACCTCTTAAATCATGGTAAATGATTTTGAAGACAAATGAAATAATATTGGAAAAATTTAAGTTAGTTCCACTTGATCTACTTTAATATGGAACTCTTAGTCTCGTATATTTGAGCGGGTCCCACTTGTTGACCCATATAATGGATGGATGATATGTGTAGAAGAACATTACATTTTTTTGTTTGGTGATTCCAATTACATTACGTAATATGCACGAAATAGTTGCTTCAAGATACAACGTCTTAAATTTGAGATAAAAATTTTAAACTTCAACATGAACCTAAACAAATTAAATTGGTCTGTTCTATTTGTTTTTTCCATATGAATTAAATGGGGAAGGCCTCTAAAACTCTCTAATTCCGGTTTCGGCTCGCGCAAAATCGAACCCGACACCCTCATTTGGAGGCCTGGACCAAGGAATCCGTTGAATCCATGGCCCCGATCAAAAGTCCCACCAGATGAACGGCGGCTTCTGGCTAACACCCGTTCGTACTTCGTGCAGCAACCCACAGACAAGAATATCGTAGAGAGAGGGAAGACCCCAACTTGCTTAGTTGCAAGCCGGCATGGCGGAGACCGGGGCACCCATGGACGCGCGGTGCCGGTCTCGATCGTCGTCTTCCTCTTCGGGAGGTGCAGGTGATGGTTCTTCTTTCTCTTCGTCGGCTCCTCCCAGAGGAGGCTGACGGTGACCCAGCGGGACCAACTTGGTGTGGAAGCGAAGGTCTTTGAGATACTGCGATCCCTGAATGGCGCCTCGCCTCAAACACGGTCAATCATGTAATCTCCCCTCCCTCTCTCCCTCAATGGGGTTGCTTGCTTTTACTTTTTCTTCTCGTCCCTCTTTTTGCTACTCTGAGCAATCGTACTACTCGGGTTTAGTGTAGGGAGTTACTGAGTGGGCGCGCCTTTCTTGCAACAAGGTGTCTGATGTTTCTAAACTGAAAGTTCAGATTTTGATGACTGCTGCTGCCTTTTAGGTTGGAGCTATGGCGAGATAAGCATATCGAATTCTTGACTAAGGGTTTGAAACACTTGGGGCCGAGCTTTTGTGTGCTTGATGCCAAGTAATCCTTTGCTTTTTCTACTTTATTTTGTTGTCTCTTCCCGATTAGCACGTCTCGGTTCCTTATTCTTCAGTTTGTTTGTTTTTGTTATTAAACTTTTGGAATTTGTTCAGTCGTCCTTGGCTGTGCTACTGGATTCTTCATTCACTTGCCCTGTTGGGAGATTCCGTTGATTCGGAGCTCGAGGACAATGTGGTGGACTTCCTCTCCCGATGTCAGGTATTTCAGCTCTCATAGATATCCTCTGCTCTGCCTTCAGGCTGATTTGTCTAGCTTTAGTCTTATTGTGTTAGCTTTAGTCACCTCGTAGCTCAGGTTGCAGGCCAGAGAGTGCCTATAAATAGTTGTTCGTGTTCTTTTTTAGATGTCGATGGAACACTAATTGCGCATGCCGATGTTATTTTCTTATTCAGGTTGTTGATCTCCATCACATCATGCTTTATTTCTAATATGGAATTCAGGAAGTGATGGGAAGATGAATATTTTCAATTTATGGACATTTAATGGATAACATGATGGGTTTTGGTATATGCTAATATGGTTATATTATCACAAAATTATGTCTTGGACTGAAGAAGAAAAAAAATCTCATGGGTTTAGCTGGTAGCTTTACACTTCAGGAATAACCTATTCATAACTAGTAATATATCCTGGGTGGCATGGTTTCCGCATAAGCCTGTAACACGGTATTGTTTTCTTGTCATTACATTAACCTACACCTTCTCTTTTCTCCTAATTATGCAATCTATGTGCTCATTGATGCATACATTTATAGACATGCGAATAATGCAACACACAGTTCTGAAACTTCGTGTGGCTGGAGGTTTTGCTTAGTTTATAAATGGATATGGATCTCAAATTCTGGTGGTTATTTAATGATGCTGTGCTTTCTTTATGCTCCCTTTTTCTTGAAAGTGAGCTATTGTTGTGAGTTGTAAACATGAAGTGACTGCATAGTTCTTGTGTCTGGGATCACATAGTAGCAGCCTTATAAATGTTCCTTTTGGGAGGCCAGTATAAAAAGCATGCTTAATCATAACGAGTTTCGAGATAAAATATAAGGAGATGAAGGTTCATGATTTATTTTTGGTTGAAGAACAAAGAGATTCTTGTGCAAGGAACTTTATCCTGGAAATCCATACAAAATTTCATATAAGGGCTGAACTGGAAACACCATACATTTATCTAAACCTCTTAAGGGATTGTCAGAGTCTATTGAATGGGTGGTGTGGGAAGCATGGCCTGCTGTTCAGTGCTTTGGCTTTAAGCAAGCCCACTTTGATAACCTGATTAGTTTTGATAACTCTCAGTTATCAGGCCTTTTAACTGAAAAAATTGTTTGGTAAGGGAGATAAATTATTAGGACTTTATCTCCAATAAATGCTGATAAGTCTTGATAACCTTATCTCACCCTCTCAGGTTTGATAGAATTATCCACCCTGATAATTTTATCTGCCAAATCAAAAACCTAATAACTGGAGATAATCTATCTGGATGGCCTATCCACAGCTAACCTATCCGGTTACAAAAGTGGCGATAAGTATGGACAATTGTTAGACTGAATAGATATGTTAGCTTCCAAAGAGGTAGTCCCAGCCTTAGAAGCATGGAGTGGACATGGGAGTGGTAATGGGAAATTGAGAGCTTTTCTGAAAAATGGGGTAATGAGGGCTGTCTTAGCGGTTGGAGCAGGGGCAAATATTAAATCTGTATGCTAGAGTTTACTGGAGTGTGTAACCTCTATGTCAACAGCTCTAGTTTCTTTCTCCCTTAAACAACACCAAATAGCATGTGAAGAAATGGTTGAGGTTAAAGGAGAAGAAAATTTGGTTGCGTCATCCATTTGAAGGAGCTATCTATTGTTTCTCTTTTGGGTTTAACTACTTGAATTATATCACCTGTTCATGTCACATAGTTCTGATGAAATAAAGTCCTAACACCGTGGTTCCCCCCCTTAATGATGATTTTCTGTTCATAGTTTATTCATGTTCTAATGTCAACTGCCTTTTTGTTTTATTCACTTGTTTGCTTTTGGAAGGTGGCATAGCCACATTGCATTGTAAAAGCATATGTAAGACAAGCTAAAGAGCCACCCTGGCCCAAAAGAGTAGAGTTTTAGCCCGAATAATAGGAACGAGTTGAAATTGATATGCTTCATCAGCTACATACTCGTCTATGGATCCTTAGTTTTGCTTATGTTCATATTGTGGCTGATGGCTGGTCTTCTTGCTGCCTTGGTTATCAAGCTAAAGTAAGTTTGATGCTCAAAAGTCATTGAATTTTTCCCAAAGGATATTGTAGGTCTTCTTCCACATGTAAGTTGAAGTTGGATCATTAAGGAACCCAAATATTCAGTTGCTCAAGAATATACTGGGATGATTTATAAAAACAAAATCCTATTTATAATGTTCTTAATTTCATATGCTTTCATGCTAACAGCACACTTCTTTTCCATTTGAGGTTGTGCTTTCACTGAAACACAATCTCATATTTGTCACTTTGCAATGTGGTACTTGGCTGCTTTTGGGATCTTTATTATGGATGTAATATCAATATTATAGTCACCTCATCCATTTCAACAGTTGTTGTTTATTTTTATTTATTCTGATTCATGTCTTTAGTCATATTTTATTTCAGAACATTTACTGACATTGACCATCTCCATTGACTATATTGGCATATTCATTTCCATTGCCATGGCAGGACAGTGAAGGTGGTTATGGTGGTGGACCTGGCCAGGTTTGCTGTGTCTAAATTCTTTTTCCTTCAATTTTTTGCTGCTTCACCATTCATTAAATTAACAATTCATATCTTAAGAAGATGATTGCCTATCATAATGTTATAAAGTCAATATATCTCTATTTCATGTATTTTTCTGACAAACTCTGATATTTCGTTTGATCAGTTACCTCATCTAGCTACAACATATGCAGCTGTAAACTCGCTTATCACTCTGGGAAATGAGAGGGCTCTGTCATCCATAAATAGGTGGTCAGTTTTAGTGTATTACTGTCTTCTTATGCAAGGATCCTTGTAATTTCATCAGCTTAGATCTGACTAGATTGTTTTATTGTGTTACTTGTGTCAGAGATAAAGTGCGGTTATTTTTGTTGCAAATGAAAGACCCATCAGGAGCCTTCAGGTGATATTTTTGTTATCCAGCTTTCTTCCTGGCTGTGATGAATGCATATATTCTGCTAGTGGTGAACCGTCAACCAATTTGATCACTTGTTACTATAACTTGCACTGCCTTTTCTCTGAGTTTGACTAGTGAAGGTGTAATACCATTTAATGTTATGCAATTGTTTTTGCAACTTATAGATCTTGTTATATTTTTTTGCTTTCTTTCAAAGTCATAGTCACAGTGGATTTCTATCACCCTTCCTTCCCTTCCTAAGATAACAAGGTTTTGTAAAACACAGCCATCTTTATGCAGAGATGTGTATGAGATAGCAGAAAATTTCTTCAACGATAACATATCGCCATCTTGGGAATTTTTTTTTCTTATCCTCGTCTTTCTGGAATGTGTCAAAAGACTCAAAACTATTATTGACACTGTTGGATATTTAGTGCATCTTAGTAAGATTAATTCATTTTCATATTGCGATAAACTGGTGACTTTAGTGATGGAATGCTATCTTTTAAGCCAATTGAAAATGGTGGTCAATAGGCAAGTAAAATGTGGTCAAATAGACAACGATTTACCTATTCCTTAGTTTTTTATACGACTTTTGAACACTCTTTGAAATGTGGATTGTGCTACTATATTTATAAAATTGGTAAAAGATGTATAGAGTAGGAGGGAATAGCAACGAAAACCCCTCTATAAGAAGACAAATGGTGGGCTATGGCAATGAAACTCCCCTAAAGTTGAGAAATAGAGCTCTTTGAACAAACTTTCCCTGCCCCCTCCTACAAAGGACAAAGAACGCTTAGAGGACTTCGCTTGAAATTTGAAAAATCATTATGCTAAATGTTTTTTTCTCTTTGAAATGTGGATAGCACCATCTATTTATTAATTATGAAAGAGTTAGATAAACAAGTATAAAAGTACATTCTCCCAGAAATTTCTTGTGAAAAGAAGAGTAGGGGCGAGGGAGGGTGTGATGCGGGATGGCACTGACGAATGTGCTGGTGTGGGCCCATGCCCAGCCAGCCGTCCCATGGTGTCCTCCAGCCTATCGAACTGCTGCCCCAATCAACTCATGCTGTCATGTAGACACTGCAGGAGGACGGCGAAGTCGGTCCCCCTCAAGGCGGACTTGTCAGCTCTATGGTTTTGGCCACAAGATGGCTCCGGCAGGCCTGGACCGGGGCACATAGCTGTGGTGGGCATTTCACCGAATATCTGGTGTGCTGCAGATAGGCGACATGTGGTAGTGGCTAAGCTGGTTTGACTTGCTGGCAGTGCATGCTGGCACACTGGTGCGGAGCACGATGGATGCTGGGTGGGGCTGATATGCTGGTCACACAGCTAACACTGGCCTATGGACAGTGCTGGCATGCGTCAAGACGACACCACCAGATCATGGATGGCAGGGTCGGGTCGGCTGGGTGAGTCGGACCCAGCCGACCCCGACTCGGGTCGGGTCGGGTCGGTGGAGCCGGCCGACTCCAATGGAGTCTGGCCGACCCTGGGTCGGCCAGAGTAAAAAATTATTTAAAAAATGAAAAAAATCAGAAAATCAAAAAAATCAGAAAAAATCAGGAAAAATCCCTAAAATTTACAGAAAATTACCTAGACACATACAACATTCATTGAAATCAAACACATTGAAATTTAAATCTTATCATGTTCATGTACCATGAAGAACAATAACAATGACTAAAGACATAATCATTAATGTTCATACATTGCAAAAATTAAAATATGTACAAGTTGATAACATGAAATAAATAAAAATACCTTCTCAATTTGACATTTCTGAACCCTCATCCTCTACCTCATGAGATTGAATAGGTGGCACATACTCATGTCCTCCATACTGTGTATATCCAAAGCCAAACAAAGAATTTGCAATATCTTGGAATCCTCTTTGGATGCCTCGCGGTGTTGTTGCTTGTTGACTTGAACTTTCTCCTGAGTGTCCCGGAGGGAAGAAACTATCATATCCAGTAGTTTGAATATTGCCCAAATAACTAGGCCCACTACTAGAGCTGATGTCTGAATATGGCAATTTTGGGGGACTAAAAAAGGGTGGATATGAAGCCCCGTATCCCCAATCATGCCCTGCTTGCCTTTGTTGGCCTTCATATCCCCCGTGCTGCTGTTATGCTTCCCCTTGGCTTCCTTGTTGTTGTTGGGGTGGTTGTGAATAATCTTCATATCCTGACATAATACCCCCAAGCCCATAACCTCCCGTGGCTCCAATACCTGCAGCAGCACCATCATCATCATCAGGTGATTGGGTGGAGTCATCACTCCCCACTGTTTTTTCTTTTTCTTTTGTACTCTTCTTTTTGCGACGTTCATAATGTAATTTCTCTGCCTCATATAATCTAGCCAAATGAGATGGCAGGGGTGGAGCCTCAGAAAATGGCTGCCCAATATGTGTCTCTGCCTCAGGAGAGTCCTCTTCACCTTCTTGTGATTTTCTTATTGGTTCTTCTGTTCTTCTTTCTTTGTTTGACTTTGCTTTCTTCTTGCCTTTGTCTTTCTTTCTTTTGGGCTCTAACTGGGAGGTAGATCTTCTCAATTCTGGCTGAGATGAAGAAATACTAGTATCATGTACGGTGGAAGATCTTCTCAATTCTGGCCTCTCAGCTCTCTCAGGTACATGCTCTTCTAATAAAACATCTCCTTCACATGCTTGAACTAGCCGATCATCAGGATGAAAATCAGCTAGCTCTCCCTCAGCTCTCGTCTCCACCCAAGCATGTAAAGGGTGTTCCTCATTTAGCAACTCATCAACATCTATCTCAGGAACCACCTCCTCAAATGGTCTACCAGCTAGCTGTATGAATCTCTGTCTTTCTATCTTTTGCCTTTCTTCTTTTTGCTTCACCCTTAAACGCATATTATAATGACAGTAAACCAACTTCTCTAGCCTATCCACACCCAGCCTATTGCGGATTTTTGTGTGAATAAGGCTGAATGTACTCCAATTCCTTTCACATGGGCTAGAAGAAGTGGTTTGACTTAATACTCTCACTGCAACATACGCTAAGGGATTTGTTCCAGCTTGCTGATAATTGACTTGGATCCACCATTCAGCTGTTACAATAAAATAAGCGAACATTAATCATTATAAGGATGGTGAAATCTTATATTTATGATTTTAGGCAAACACCCAAACATGTAAAACCACCTGGACTGAGTCTTTGAGCTGCATATGTCATGTCATATCCTCCGTATATCCCAACTTTCATCTTATATCTCTCCACCTACAAAATGGAAGACATGGCATATGTCATGTCATGTCAAATGAATCATACATACATACATACATGGCATATCTCTCCACCTACCTCTGCCACTGCGTCTAATCTCTCATTCATGCTCCTTGCAATGCGAGTGATGACATTGATGGTGCCTCTCATCACTTCTCCGTCATTGTGCACATCATCTTTATATTGAATCCTAGGGTTGAAAAAATACCCTGCATATGATAAAAGAAGTTTAAGTATGGTATCATAAAATAATTCAGCAAGTAATTACATTAAATAAATTACCTGCAGCATGAAGATCATGGTGGAGAGTCATCTCCCATCGCTTGTCTATGATGGCCCACCATTTTCTGTAGGCTTTAGGATTCCTTTCCCTCAACTTTTCCTTTGCCTTGTCCATTGCCTCGTACAAATATCCCATATCATTTTTGTCGTCACCATCAACCATTCTAAGGATAAGTACCAAAGGCTCTATTACTTTGAGGTAGTAGGAAACCTTCTCCCAAAATCGTGCATTGCTAATCAGGTCTTGGACTTGGAGAGCAACATCTTTACTATCAAGCCGTAGAGTGTCTATATGTTGCAAAAATTCTGTAGAATTAATCAATTGGCCCAATTGATGCCTATATTTCATTAGGCTCTCCAAAGAAATAAAATTGGATGCAAATCTGGTGGGACCAGCACGAAGGAGATCTCTCCCATCTGTGTACTTCCTCATCATATTCAAAATTCTGTTGTGACTATAAATAAAGGAAGTTATCATCTGAGCATCATCAATGATACCATGAATATGAGAATCTTTGCCTATGTCCTCCATCATTAAATCAATGCAATGTGCTGCACATGGAACCCAATAGAGATGGTGTCTCTTTTCCATTAACAACCTACCCGCAGCCTTGTAGCTCGGTTCATTATCAGTCACAACTTGTACAACGTTCTCTTCACCCACTTCCTCCACAACTGCATCCATAAGTTTAAACAAATATTCTGCATTCTTGATTTTGTTAGATGCATCAACAGATTTAAAGAAAATAGACCCTTCGCAGCAATACACAAGAAAATTTATCATGGATTTTCTTGTGGTCCCTGTCCAACCATCACACATAATGGTGCAACCACGTTCTTTCCAAATATTTTTGAAGCTACTCACCCATGTTTTCAACTCCTCATATTCATCATCAAGCCCAGCATCATAAATGTACTTCCTTGTAGGAGCCTTAATACCAGGCCCAGCTTCCGCAATTGCATCCAACATACTCTGAAAATATGGGCTCTCTGCCGTATGTGCTGGGACACCTGCATGTAAAAACCATTTGACAATGCCTTTGATTGCACCCTTTGCTGCCTTTGCAGTGGATTTCACTCCTTTCAATGCCTGCTTGATTCCTGGTTGTTTTACAGACCTTGATCTATACAAATATGCATCCATAGGACCCTGTGTACTTCTAGGAAGAGATGTCCTAGAGTCATCTCTAGACACATGTGCACCTGATGTCCCTAAACCCCTTCGTCTCTCATCTTCCTCCGCATAAGAACGCGACTAGCACGTGCCGCTGCAGTAAACTCAGGATCAGGATCAGGATCATCATCATCATCTTCATCATCATCCACAGGAATTGGTAGATCATAATCTCTACGAATCTGTCTCCCAGAAAGCTCATCTTGAAGTTCTTGTTGCTGCTGAGTTGTCAATATTTTTTCTGCTTTCTTCCCCTTCAGATATGCTTTTATTTCATTTCTAACTTCCATTGGACAATTCGGACATTTTGAAACATTCCCAGCAATCCCAGCAAGATGTTGTTTAAGGCGATAAATGCCTCCAAACATCTCCTTTCTACACCAATTACATTTCACTTTTCTCTTAGATGCATCAAGGAGAGTACCATGAGCCCAACCAGGATCAATGGCCTGCTCCACCTCTTGCTCTTCATGTTCATGATGTGCCATATTCCTGTGTAAGAATGCAATTAAATTGCACGTTAAATACACATAATCCCTAATTTATAAACCCTATTTAGGGTTTAATTTGGGAATTTATGAAAAAAAATATCATGGACTATAAATATTGTACATACAAAACTCTAATCAACTCAAATGACCACACTGAACACTCAATTACACATTTATTATATTAATGACCTACAATTCTTATTTTTTAAACCCCTAATTAAGGTTTAAGTTGAGAATTAAAAAAAACAGATCATGCAATGTTCATACAAAACTCTAATCAAGTAAAATAACTATATTGGACACTCAATTACATAATAATTACGTTAAGGACCTAAAATCCCTAAATTTTAAACCCTAATTAGGGTCATTTGGGGATTTTCAGGGAAAACAGTCAATGTAATGCAATTAAGTCTACCAACAAACTCTAATCAACTAAAATAGTTCTATTAATCACTCAATTGCACATTAATTTCATTCATGACACAAATCCCTAATTTTTATACCCTAATTAGGGCTAAATTTGGAGATTTAAGAAATGAAGTCATAAACATGTTAAATATGCTATAGATCTACAGATCTATAGTCTATTTACCATTTCCTATTTTTTCAGATTTAAAAAAAAAATTGAAAAATCTCACCTCACAGAAGAGAGAGAAGAGAACAGAGAGAGAGGAAGGGCGCCGGCGGCTGCTTGCAGTGGCGGCGGCCGGCGGCGAGCCTCCCGGAGCTCCGGCGGCGGCGGCGGCGGCGAAGGTGGCTGCTCCGGCAGGGCCGCAAGGGAAGGGGGGCAGGGGGCTGGGAAGGGGGGTGCTCGGGACTGCGCAGACAGGGTTCTGTCTGCGCAGTCCCGGGACGGGATCCCTCCTTAAAGGGGGATCCGCGGGGTCGGGCGGGTCGGGGTAGTCGGGTCGCGGAGTCGCGCGACCCCGGCGGATCCGGCCCGACTACCGGGAATCCGCGGATCCTGGCCAGTTCCCCCGCCAACTCGGGTCGCCGGGCGCCGACCCGACCCCGACCCGCCCGACCCCGACCAGACCCGCGCGATTTTGCCATCCATGCACCAGATGGGGCGGCATGCAGCTGCACTGGGAGGGCCAGCGGCTGCGCTGGCCCTGCCGGTTCCATCCACTGGCTCCTGCCAAGTGCTTGGCAGGTGTTGGCATGTCGAGTATGGCCTGGTGGGATGACACAGTGGGCTGGGCCAACTGTTGATCAGTTGGTGTGTACTCTGTTTGCTGGTGCCACCAGTAGATGACATGGGGACAATGGGTGGCCTGGGGCTTCCTGGGCTTTTGATGGCATAGCAGGAAGGCTGTAGTCGGTCAGGACCAACAGGGCCTCTCAGGCCTGGCAAAAACATATGCGTAGGCCTCCACTGTTGCCGAGTTGCAGAACTCCCAATGCTGGAAGGCAGAGCTGCCATGGGGAGGAAGAAGGGGCGGGAAACAATGGGAGAGAGGACTCATGGGACTTCATGGGGGAATAATGGAGATTGGAGAAGAATGAAGAAGTAGAGGGAAAGAAGAAGGTGGCAGAGTGTGGGAAAGAGGTTGATGGTGCTGGCTGGCTTCGAGAGGAAGAAGAAAGAGGAAGAAGGGGAAGAGGATAGGAGGACGGTGGAGGGTGACTGTGCTGGTTGGTGCAGCTTCCCTTCGTAGGAAGAACCGCATGGCAGAGCAACGGGGAGAAAAGAAGGCAGCGGCAGTGCTGCAGTGGTCTGACGGCGGTGGAGCTATGCAGCAGTCAGCAGGCGGCTGGCCAGTGGACCTTGCACCCCCTAGTTCGCCTGGGTTGGGCCTCTCTCACAGAGGCTCGATAGAGAGAGAGAGAGAGAGAGGAGAGAAGGACCTCTAATAGACGTAAATAGCTGCTATGGGCCAAAATAAAATATCTATACATCTCTGGCCCAAAAACACCAAAGGCCCAAACAACATAGGGAACCATGCACAAAGAAATGCCCCACTATGCTCCCACATCTGGGTGTTCACTTGAATCTTCCACTAAGGATCAATTGAGTTGGGGTGGCCGTTTCTATACCAAAAAATCCCTCTACTGAGGGATGATGTACAAGGAGTTAACGAGACTCTCTGTGCAAAGAAATAGATATCAGATCTCAGCATCTTTTCAGAAGGTCAAAGAGAAGAAATCTTGAAGAGATCTTATGGAGATAGCGGAGAGATAGAGATGCGGGACAACACACGTGGACCATGCAAACTAACACTGCGACTTTCCAATGACGCGATCAGCAATAAGCAATGAAGATTAGCAGATTTATACCAACTAAACAAGTAAAGTGACAGGAAAATAACCACGTCTGAAGAAGTACGTAGCCCACAAAGTCGTCCCTCGCGGAGGGAAACGCGGGATAAGGTAGCTAAGAAGCCACCAACAACTAGGGTAGTCGGTCCACCGTCAAGGTCCAAACGGAGCCTCCGGAAAATAGGTTATCGCACTCTCAAGCTGGCAATGACGCACGTCACGGGCTAGATGTCCTACCTCACAAGTCGGTAGCAAATACGAGAATAGCAAGTAAAAAGCTAGAGTATAGAGTACGTATCTCCACGCTTGTGTGTGGGGAAGAACCCGGCCGTGTCACGAATTCCGAGTACAGGATAAATAATTTAAATATTACAACTTAATTTGGCCCACTCCACGAAAGAAGGTAAAAAGCTACAGATTCAAATCTCGGGATTAGTGACAGGGCATACATAAAGGGCGCTGGCCGGCTGGTCACTGTCGTACACAGGCGATCGCGGAAGAGGTTGACCGGTGCGGGTGTAGGTGGGCAGTGCAGGCTCTGAGAGGCGGTGTGGTGCTGGGTCACTGGGCCAGTCGGTGCGGTGGTAGGCAGTTCGGCCGCTGGCGGAGAGGCGGTGCGACTGGGGTGCCGGCGCACGTGCGCGAGGCGGCCAGGGGCGCTGGCGCATTCGCGGCGACGACACAGGCGGGCGCTGGTCGCTGGCCGCTTGTGTTGGCGCTGACGTAGTGCGGCACTAGCAGGGGTGCCACCGAGGGTGCTGGCTGGCTCGGTGCAGGCTGTGCGATGGCGGGCCAGGCGTGGGCGACGGCAGGCGCAGGTGCGTCAGCGGGCACAGACCGGCGTGGAGCACTAGCTGACGCGGACGCAGGCGCACGCCCGTGAGGAGGCCTGGGGTGGTGCTGACGCAGGCGCTGCGTTGACACGGGCAGGGCGGCCACGGGTGTGGCCGTGGGCGCGTAAGGGTGGACGGGAAGGGTGCGGCGAAGGCGCGCGCGGCGTTGTGGACGGGGGGGGGGGGGGGTTTCTAGCTGGAAGGAGGTAACTGCCGGGAGGAAGGAGGGAAGGCGACAACGCCGCTAGCGTGGGTTCGCGAGGGCACCAACGACGCGGACAAGGAAGAGATGCGTCTGGAGAGATGTTGGGCTGTCGCGTCGTCGAAGGCGGTGCTGTGAGGTGGCGCTCACCGTGACGATGGCCTCGCGGGGTGGGGCGAGCCAGTTCACCTCTCACACAGGCGAGTAGGAGGCTCGGGCGAAGGCGGCTATTGGGCGAGGCCCATAAGGAGGCGTGGAGGTCCGGACGACGAGGCCGAAGTGGTTATGGAGATGGGGCGTGTTGGTGCGCAGCGCGGCGGGTACGGGGCGATGAAACTAGAAGAAGAAGGTAGGAAGAAGAGAAGGGGCAGCGGAGATCGTGTTTTTGCTCTGATACCAAAATTGATGCGGGACAAAGTGGGGGACAGCGGAAGAAAAGAAGGATGATAGCCGGAGTCTCACTGGAGAAGTGACAGAAAGTGGGGGTGTAGGCTTCGCGCCCTCCCCTTCACAGGGACCACCTTTGGGTAGAGCTTTTTCTCAAAGCTCCTTCTTCTCCATCGCAGAGAACAAAGTGGCAAACTTTTCTTTTCTTCAATTCATCAATAATCAACTATCTCAAAATAGAGCAATACATGCATTTATATAGGTTTGAGCTATTCTCAATCCTAATGGACTTCAAATTAAAGATAGACTTCTATCCCTAATAAGACTTATCATATTAGAAACCTAGAGAAAGAAAATACAGAATCCTACCCAAATAGGACTTGACTCAAATAAAGAAATGAAATTACACAATAAAAAGCTAATTGGACTCTAATATAACTGTTTTGGATAATTTTACCCTTAGACTTAAAAATAGTGCGAAAATTGCACCAAAAATTACAGAAAAATAAAAAATCTCCAAATGGGCGCCAAATGGGCCAAACCAATTATGTAGATTCTCGCTCCCCATCATTCTCCCCTGGTTCGAGAAAACTCGTTCTCGAGTTTTGAAGTGTCGCAATATCCATACAAGAGGCAGGGGAATAATGAAGTCATGCACTAATAAAGTTGCCATAGGGATATCCAAACCAATGTCTTTTGAAAAGTTGCAGTCTGCATAGAATGTGTGCATCAAGATCACACCATATCATATGATAGTTGCACTGATCTCTAGTAAAATCTTGCGGATCACTGGTAGCTGTCAATGATGGGCTTATCCCAAATACTTCATCACATATCAAATGAAATCTAGACTCGACGAACAAGTCTTGATCCCAAGCTTTAACAAGTATAGTCTTCACACATACATGCTCAGTAATAGTCACCAACTCCAATGGCTTTTCATCAATCACAGTCTTCTCTGGAGGCACTGGTTTGGCAACAGTAGAAATATAATTGGGAAAACAAAATTTACCTCGTAAATACAGTGGCTGGATAATGCACAGTCTTTAGTCGAAAGCAACATGTCGCTCTTCCAACCACTCTTTTCCCAAAGTAATGTAGGATCTCGGGGGATCAATAGTGTACCATGCTCCATCAAAATAGTTAATTGATTTTTTTTCTTCTGAATTTTACCTAAAAATTTTAGGTGAAACTCTACAAAAACTTGATCACCATCAATAATAATCTCACCAGTTTGTAATAAAATATTAACAATAGCCTGGGAAATATAATTGTTCTGATTCTCCTCATCGAGTATTATTTTTGTCGGCTTCTCATTTGGTAGAAGGACGATGAAGCTAAAATTCATGTGGCACATATGTAAGAGATTACCCAAATTGATGTGAAATTGGATGGACTGCCGCAGGGCGTGGGCCACTGATTGATTGGAATTCGTCGAGACGATCACAACGACACAAATAATGCGTGAATCGGAGCACAAATGAAACTCTTGTGCTGGCGGTGCGATAACAGCTCTGGTGCACCGCCCGGTTACTGTAGCGAACCGGGTCAAACAAGTTGAACAGGTACCATATAAGCCTGCGGCCTCTTCTTCCTCGCTCCTTCTATCTTGCGCAGGAACTAGAGTGGGAGAGACCAGAGGGCGGGAGGGAAAGGAAGGGCACGGCGGCGGAGGGGGCGGTTGCCGGTGACGGCACCGACGGACGGCGGCTATCGCGGCGGCGACGACGGCGCCGTAGGGCGGGTCCGGCGGCGGAGGCTTCGGCGACGTCTCCTCCTTCCTCTTCTACCTTTTTCTTCTTCGGAGGTCCGATGGCAGAGGCGAGGCGGCTTGAAGGTGTGGGAAGCAAGTCTCGTGCGGAGGTAGGGGGGGCGGCCGGAGGGGTGCAGCAGGATGTGTCAGTGCAAACGAGGGCGCAGGCCGGCGAGGGTGCAGCGATGACTGAGCGGAGTTTGCAGCAGGGGAGGTGGCTGCGCGCTACTGCGATGGCGCGTCGGGGCTTGCGTGCGAAGGCGACGGTACGGCTAGCGTGGGTTCGCGAGGGCACCAGCGACGCGGACGAGGAAGAGATGCGTCTGGAGCGATGTTGGGCTGTCGCGTCGTCAAAGGCGGTGCAGACTCGCTGGTTGGGTGCCGCGAGGTGGCGCTCACGGTGACGATGGCCTCGCATGGTGGGGCGAGCCGGTTCGCCTCTCTCACACTGGCGAGTAGGAGGCTCGGGCGAAGGCGGCTGCTGGGTGAGGCCCATAAGGAGGCGTGGAGGTCCGGACGACGAGGCCGAAGTGGTTGTGGAGATGGGGCGTGTTGGTGCATAGTGCGGCGGGTACGGGGCGATGAAATTGGAAGAATAAGGCAGGAAGAAGAGAAGGGGCAGCGGGGATCGTGTTTTTGCTCTGATACCAAAATTGATGCGGGACAGAGTGGGGGACAGCGGAAGGAAAGAATGATGATAGCCGGAGTCTCACCGGAGAAGTGATAGAAGGTGGGGGTGTAGGCTTCGTGCTCTCCCCTTCACAGGGACCACTTTGGGGTGGAGCTTCTTCTCCATCGCAGAGAACAAAGTGGCAAACTTTTCTTTTCTTCAATTCATCAATAATCAACTATCTCAAAATAGAGCAATACATGCGTTTATATAGGTTTGGGCTATTCCCAATCTTAATGGACTTCAAATTAAAGATAGACTTTTATCCCTAATAAGACTTCATATTAGAAACCTAGAGAAAGAAAATACAGAACCCTACCCAAATAGGACTTGACTCAAATAAAGAAATGAAAATTACACAATAAAAGCTAAATGGACTCTAATATGACTCTTTTGGACAATTTTACCCTTAGACTTAAAAATAGTGTGAAAATTGCACAAAAAATTACAGAAAAATAAAAAATTTCAAATGGGCTCCAAATGGGCCAAACCAATTATGTAGCTTCTCGCTCCCCATCAGATAGTGAATTGCAGCCAGAAAACATGGTAATCGTAGTGTTTTGTAAATATATCCATTTAATCGTTCAATATGATTAAATTAGCACAAGGACAATAGGCATAATGCGAAGATACAAGTAGGCTGTGGTCCAATAGGTGGAGGCTAGGTCTAGTTGGGGAGGGGAGCCACCCAGGTTCGAACCTGGTTGGGGGAGGGGATTGATCCAACTCATGGAAAAATGAACAGGGTTGGCCCAGGGATTGCTCTGAGCCAAGTTTGATACAATCTAGATTGAATCAGCCTGATTTAAAAAAAAATGAAAAATCCATACATAATATTAAAAAAAACTAGAAAAAAGAGGAGGCCGGTGAAAGAAGAAGAAAGAAATCCCCCAACACGCCCCCTTCCCCCCTTTTCCCCTTCCTCTCCCCCTGCACCCACCTCCTCCCTCCTTTTCCTCCTTCCCAAAGAAGAAGAAGAAGAAATAAAAAAAATTAATTTGATTTTTTAAAATGATAAATTTACATTTATAAAGTACCAGAGCTTGGTGAAGCTTGAGGTTGGTTCTTCATCATCATCATCAGAGTCTTATCCCATTATTTGGGGTAGGTTACATGAATCTTATTTCGCCAGAGATTTCTCTCAAGTTCTATATTTGTGTTTAAACCCAATAAGCCAATATCCTTCCTAATAACATCATACCATCTCATTGAGGAATCTACTTAATACCACTCACTTTTCTTTTCCTTTTTCCTTTTTCTTTGTTGATTCTTGAAGATAGCACATCCTCCATATTTTAAACCTCACATGCAGTTGGTTTACTTGAAAAAACAACATTTTGTCTACGTATCTTAGGTAATTCTTGGATAGAATCAATGAGTGAGCTTCTGCCTGATTTAGGTGACTGTTGAACATGTGGAGCAAGTTGAGTGGATTTTTTTGTTTTAGCTGCTCATCTCATGGAAAATTTCTTGTTTTATTTTTATCACCACTAGAATGCATGATGGAGGAGAAATTGATGTTCGGGCTTGCTATACTGCAATATCTGTGAGTTATGCCACCTTTTGATCTCCCTTTTCATTTAATATCTTCTATACATATATTATTTTTAATTTTTGGTGATTTGTGTTATGATTATTGTTCCCAAACACCTCTGCAGGCCTGATGTATCTTTGCACCTAAAAAGTCCATTTAACACATAGACATATTATATTATGTTGGATCACCCTAGGGCAATCTGATTCCAGGGGGTAGCCCCCTGGATTGTTCAACATCTGGCCACTCTGGATCGGTCCAGATTGGTGGATCCCAGGCAACCCGGCTGATCCTGCCAAACTCTTTTTTTTTATGAGCACTGGTCACATTCATTCATACATATGTCAACATCTATACATCAAACCATCATGTCACATTCATTCATACATTTGTTATTTGGCCTCTACTCTTGTTCATTCTTCCTTATTCAATATACTTTGTGGTACTATCCACATTTCAAAAAAAAACATCTATACATCAAACCATCATTTCACATTTATAGATTAATACATGTACATATATATATAAATAAATAAGTTAATATGTATATGATTGTTTACATTAATTTACATATTTTAAATATATTATATATATGTACATATGTACACAAACACATGCATATATATGTATGTATGTATATATAACATGATATATATATTTTATATCATATTCAACATATAAATAATACATATATTTTAAATACATATATATGATTACATAAATATTGTATACATATATAGACATGAATATGTAAACTTCTATATGGTTACATGTATCATATGTAAATATTGTGTATATCATATACATATTGTGTTATGCATAATATATGATTGTATTAGTTAATATATTATTTATGTACTATACAAACATAAAAGTAATATGTATATGTATGATTGCATACATAAATTTACATGTTATTTATATGTACATATATATGATTTATTTTCTTTATATGTAATTATGTATGTATGTATATATAACATGATATATATATATTTTATATCATATTCAACATATAAATAATACATATATGTTAAATACATATATATGATTACATAAATATTGTATACATATATAGACATGAATATGTAAACTTCTATATGGTTTACATGTATCATATGTAAATATTGTGTATATCATATACATATTGTGTTATGCATAATATATGATTGTATTAGTTAATATAGTACTTATGTACTATACAAACATAAAAGTAATATGTATATGTATGATTGCATACATAAATTTACATGTTTTTTATATGTACATATATATGATTTATTTTCTTTATATGTAATTATGTATATATGTATGTATGTATATATAACATGATATATATATTTTATATCATATTCAACATATAAATAATACATATATGTTAAATACATATATATGATTACATAAATATTGTATACATATATAGACATGAATATGTAAACTTCTATATGGTTACATGTATCATATGTAAATATTGTGTATATCATATATTATGCATATATATGTATGTATGTATATATAACGTGATATATATTTTATATCATATTCAACATATAAATAATACATATATGTTAAATACATATATATGATTACATAAATATTGTATACATATATAGACATGAATATGTAAACTTCTATATGGTTACATGTATCATATGTAAATATTATGTATATCATATACATATTGTGTTATGCATAATGTATGATTGTATTAGTTAATATATTATTTATGCACTATACAAACATAAAAGTAATATGTATATGTATGATTACATACATAAATTTACATGTTATTTATATGTACATATATATGATTTATTTTCTTTATATGTAATTATGTATATACGTATGATTTAATGCACAAACATTTTCTGATCTCTAATTATATGCTCTGATATATTATGTGTACATATTTCAGGTTTTATGCAAATATACAATTCTTCATGATTCTAGCATTTTCCTTTTTTTTTCCTTAATTTTCATATTTTTCAGAATTTTCAATCTGGCTGATATAGGATTGGCCAGACTCACTCTGGATTGGCTGATCCGGCCATCTGATCTGAATTGGGATTGGGATTGGGATTGGCCCAGGGTGATCCTTGAGCTGATCTGATTTGGAATTTCATGCTCTAGAGACTTATAATGTTTCATGGGCTTGTGGAAGGCGGGATTGGCCAATGCCGTCTGATTGGCCTTACTTCTTGAGGATTGGATGATTTGGCTGATCCGTTACAGATTGAATCGGACTTGGATCTGGCTGATTCTTCAACTGATCTAAGTCAGCCTTCCATGTTTGGTTCTATTTAATCAGGCTGTCAGTTCATGAGACATCATGTTGGAGTTCTTTTTTTTCTATTAATTTCAATTGACCTTGGTTCCATGTCTTCATATTCATTAGGAGGCGGATATGATGCTCTGTATGATATCTTATAGTCGATGTCTTGTTAATTACTTTTTGCTCTCTTTCTATTAATTACTTTCACTTTTTGAACAGGTTGCAAGTAGTCTGCACATTTTGGACAACGAGCTTGTGGAAAATGTTGGGGATTACATTTTAAGGTTTGTTGTATGATTACCTTTAATTTTATTTCTTTCCTTATTGATAGCAACTACAAACTAGGAAAGGACCATAAAACAAATCCTCAAGACAGACAGTGCCATTACTGCCACCTACCCAGTGTGCTCAGTAAAAGGACAATCACAAGAAGCAAGATAGGACCTGAAGATGCTCAGGCTACAGACCCTAGCTTTTCTCCTTGCTATGATCTACCATAGCCGTATGTCAGTGAGGTTGCTTGCTTTGGGGGAGTTCTCTTGTGCCTTGAATGGTCTTCACAACTAGGAGGCTGATGGCTGCCCACTTGTGCCTTGAATGGGCTAAATTGAACTACTAAAATAAGATACTAAAAATTGAAAATCTGTTTCCTTTTAGAATTCTAGAATATGAATTCCTAATTTCAAAGTTTTCTGTAATGAAACAATAAATGTATCTTTTCCAATTCGTTTTGAAATTCTCTGTAATGAATGGGGCTTTTGTAAGGGCTTCATGTTTGGAGTTCATATTGTTTTCTGGTTTCTGTGGCTTGAGGGTGTTGGATAACAGAGTTTCTGATATAATCTTATATTTTTTTTGATAGTTCTGATATAGTCTTATTTAGGTGGAGAGGCTGAAGGAATTACAGGGAATAGTGTCACTTTTTAATTTACTCTTTCAATTGAGGGGAAGGGATTACAGGATGATTATAAGGGGAAATTATACTCTGTAATTTTTTTTATTTTGTTTTATTAAACTCAAGGTACCACCTCATTCAAGAATAGTCAATGTCAGAGGCATACAGTTATCAATTAATGGGGTGTTGTATTCATCCAAAAAATTAAATCCCAGTTTGCATATATGCAGTATCCACAAAATAAAACATTTTTATTCACTTGTCTCAATGTTTGTCTGAATTAGGTGCTCTGGAACATCCATTCAGCTTCTTGTGATATGATTCTCTTTACCATCTGATCGCTTGTCTAAACTATCATTTTACCGTCATTTCTTTTCTGATGTTGATGGTTTTAATGTTCTAACAAAAATCTCAGTATCCATTAATTTAAAATGACTTTCATATTTTGCTGGTTAACACGAGTTCAATAAAATTTCAGCTGCCAAACATATGAAGGAGGTATTGCAGGAGAACCAGGTTCTGAAGCTCATGGTGGGTATGTTTCATTCTGCAGGATCTCATTGCATCATTTGAAAATTATCTTGTGCCTTCTACTTACCATTCTTCACTCTTCATTTGCCTTTCTTTTCTTGTGATTTTTTATTTGCCGTTCTTTACTACATATTTTGGTTTTCAAATTTCCACATGTTTTTCTAGCTCTGTTATTCTTTCATTGTATTACTTTTGTGAAGGTACACATTTTGTGGATTGGCTACTATGGTTTTGATTGGTGAGGCTGACAAGTTGGACTTGCCTACTCTTATTGTAAGCAACTTTGTTCTTGATATTTTTCTTAAATTTTTGATCTTAGGGTATTCAAATGCCAAGTACAAGTGTCTTGTTTTCAGACTATTTCTTGTTGCCTTCCTATTTATGAGTTTGGCAGCATACTAGTAATTAGTAAATAAATTTGCGAGAGTTGTAGGCTTTTGTTGGACTGTTTATATTCTTTATGATTTAGGCCATAAGTTTGTGATCTACTGTCTTTTATTAAAATTTCTGGACTCAGCAAGGAATATTCCTTCCCACTTCTTTTCCATCTTTGCCTTCTTGATTTTGTTTTGCAATGCTTTTCATTGAGGGAACCAATGAATCACAGTAAACAAGATGAAGGGTTTTCTTAAGAAAAGATTGCATTCATAATTTGCATCTTTGCAAAAATTTCCAGATGTTTGTCTTCCCTTGGGTCTCAAGTTGAAATCTCCACCAAGATCAAGAATAAGAGGAGACAGAAGGGAAGGATGAAAAGAAGGGGATTTCTGAAATGTCTGAGATGAATAGGGTTACTAGAAGGCAATCCTTGTATGTAATACATTTTTGCATTGCTTTTATTATTGATTGTGTTAATTTAAACTTAAAATTAGCAACATGAAGAAATTTAAACCCTTTTTAGGAAATATACGATTACAGTGATTTCTAGAACTATTTCCAATATCTCTGAGATATTTTCCCTTTGGCCTCCCAAGATGCTGAGTTCTGATGGACATTTCATGGGTCACATGCATCTGATGTCTTACATGAACTGCTATTCTCATATCTCTGTTTGGTCTTGAGGGGTGGAGAGAAGAGATCTCAGGGAGATGTTAAAGAAACATAGGGAGGTCAGAATGGCTTAATTATGACAAGCCTTTCTTAGTGGAAGTAATAATATCATTGTGATATGAACAAGTGACACAATAATAAAGGATATGCAAAGAAAACATAAGAGAATGGTATAGGCCATAGGGAGTGCGGGAGTGTAGCAAATTTGAGAAATTTGCAGGGGAGGGAGTTGCTGACTTGGATTACAGGTAATTTGATTGTCAATGGATGGTTGACCATGGCCTGGAGCCTCCCTTATCCCTGCAAATCTTGGATTTTCTTTTACTTCTCCTCTCTGGTCGCTGACTCTTATTGGAGCACCTATTCGTCATCCTTGATGAAGAACGTGTGGTGCCTACCCTATTAGACTACCAAGAATTATTTGTATTCGGCTTCTCTCATGCTTGCTTCTTCAATGCCTTGGTACATCTTTTGAGCTGCTCAAGCAGTTCTAGTTTTTGTTTGCACTCCATAATGAAAAGGTCACATGGGCCAGATGGTTTTGTATTGGCTACTTGTCTTTTCAATCTCAGTAATTCGTGAATTCTATAGATCATGCTAACTTAGTGCTTTCTTCCCAATTAAAGAACAACCTATTTGACGAGCACAAGCAAGCTCCCCAAAACCATGAGGTGCATTTCTCTTTTGTTCACTCTTTCGTCAATGCCTCTTCCATTTATTGATTGGCTGAGGCTCGAGTCAAGACTGTTTGAATGCTAACAGACCATTTCTCTCCAGGAAGTTCTTGACTGTCTTGTACTATTCCAAGACCAAGTTACATGATAGTTTTGAGATGTTGAGTCGTTGTTGCACCCAAAAATTTATCAGGGGCAAGCAAAATAAATTATTCTTCTTTTAAGAGAAGTTATTTCAATCCAAAGACCGTGTGTCGTGGGAATAGACAGAGGCCGAAGTGCCGAACACAAGAGCCGTGGCATAGATGCACAAGTAGAGTACTTCCGGACCCACAAAGATTCTCCAAGAATCGTACCAACCAAAGGACAAGTGGGGTCAAGGATCTTCATTTATAAAGAGAAGAGTGGGGCCTCCAGGGGAAGTTCCCCACTTGGGAAACTTCCCCACCTGCCTAGCAGAGGTTCCAGAAGAGAGGAAGAGCAGAAAGAGTTTGTGTGTGTCTGTTCCTGCAAGTGCAAGGGTGGGTTTAAAAAACCCTCCTTCAAATGTTTATGTAGCTCAAAGTATTGTAATTGTGTACATGCCCCTCTATGAGCATGAATGTGGCAAATGAGTTTATGACATGTTCTATTAATTAAAAAGACTAGAAAAATAAGTATTTGGGCTTCAATCTGGAGTACCATTGAAATGATATACCCATCAGGGAGGTGGCAAAGTAGTGAAGGAGATAGGACTCATCCAACGCCAATTCGCCCATGGCCGTGACATAGTAGGCCAGGTGCTCTTACGGGGCTCCTTGCCCATCAAACTTTTGTAGTTTCAGCACCTTCGGGCATTCTAGCGGCAACTTCTTGAAGCGGTGGTGGAGAGGATAAGGTATCTTACATGCAGAAGAAGTTCATTGCCTCCAAAACGCAGAGCGAAAAGTATCGCTGGCCGAATTGTGCTCCCTCAAGCAAAAAAAGGAGAGTCGGCACTAGACTTCATTAAAGAGTAATGCTAGCTGCACGTATATCCGTGCATAAATCCACGTTGGAATCACCGGGAGCATTTTATTGGGCCGCGTGGAAAGTACTCCTGTCAGTAGCCCAGCACACATCACCTGCATGCGCGTCTTCCCGAGGCCCACCATCATGAAACCGTCTGCCATCATTAAATTCACTACAAGACAAATATGATGATCGATTGGAGTGACCTATTTGTCACCAGAATCAACGTATTTGTCACTAGGAGTGACCTATTTGTCACTAGAATCAACCTATTTGTCACTGAATCACTTAAGACCTATTTGTCATCAGGAGTGATCTATTTGTCACTGGAATCAATCTATTTGTCACTGGAATCAACCTATTTGTCACTAGATTCAACCTATTTGTCACTGAATCACTTAAGACACGAAGTCACCTATTTGTCACCAGGGGTGATCTATTTGTCACTGGAATCAACCTATTTGTCACTAGAATCAATCTATTTGTCACTGAATCACTTAAGACATGAAGTCAGCTATTTGTCACCAGGAGTGACCTCTTTGTCACTAGAATCAACCTATTTGTCACTGGAATCAATCTATTTGTCACTGAATCACTTAAGATATGAAGTCAGCTATTTGTCACCATGAGTGACCTATTTGTCACTGGAATCAACCTATTTGTCACCGGATTCAACTTATTTGTCACTCTAATTCGTGACTCTATATGAATCACTTAAGACACGAAATCAATTATTTGTCACCAAAATCAACTTATTTGTCACCAGAAGAAATCTATTTGTCACTAGAATCAACATATTTATCATCAGAAGAAATCTATTTGTCACCGGAAGAAACCTACTTCGTGACTCCATGGGAAATTTTGATTTTCGGTCCAAAAAGTATATTTTGAATTAATTAAATATATCTCTCACTGTGCTGGGCTGCTAATATGAGCACTTTCCACTGTGCTGGACAGTTTTCATAATGGCGGGCCTCGGGAACACGCGTGTCCAGACAGAGGTGTGTACTGAGCTACTGACGTGAGCACTTTACATGTGGCCCAATCGAAAGTGCCCCGGTGATTCCAGCGTGAAATTTATACCTGTGTGCATGTACAATTAGCATTTCTCCTTCATTAAAAGATGGTGGGACCTTAGCATGTGTTGTGACAATCCTCCGGCCCCAGAGGACGCGATCACAATAGGCCAGAGAGGGCTTTTGGCGGAAGTCAGTGAAAAACTCTTAGGGACCAACATCAAGAGCTTTGATCAGTTCAACGTAGTTGTTGCGGAAATCGAAATTTTTTTGCTGACAAGTGACAACCTGACATTTGTCTCTGGCAAGTCAAAGCCACTCAAAGAGTACGACGGTGCCATGGAGGAAGTGAATACTGTTGACTTCATTCCCACAGACATGTGCAAGGTTGGAACGACGACTGGTCACCCGAGAAAGAAATAGGAGGTAGGAGCTCTTCTGGCATCATTGGCAAAGCGTATGACAACCCCTCACTCCTTCAAGGAGCACACCAGGAAGCTGTTCAACTTCCATATTAGCAATAATCTGGTTAGGTTACCAGAGCCCAAAAAGCCAACAGAAGCAAGAAAGACTAGTGAACCCAACTACTGCTTGTACCACCAGATGTTGGGTCACACTATAGAAGATTGCTATGTCTTCAAAGATGAGCTAGAAAAGTTGATTCACAAGAAAGTCATCACAATGAAGGCGAGATTAGTGAATCCTCCGTAGCCTCATGCTTGGGACCAATCGAATCAATCGGTTAATGTGATACACAACCGCCACCGCCTCAAGACCAGAGGGGTCAGAGGCTGGTCCCCCCGATGCTCAGTCCATGGGGGTCCTCACACCCCAACAATTGAGCATTGCTCGTTGCCGAGAGCCATGCAAAGCCTCAAGAGACAAGTTCGACGGTTGCAACAAGGCCAGCATGACTTACAACGTCTGAACGGCATTGAGGAGTATCTAGCTGTCCTCCGTCATGGGCCTTGCGTTCTAGAAACTACTTCGGCTCATGTGAGAGCTCTGAAGAATTACCAGGCTTGTAGCACCCTGGAATTTTGATAATTGAAAAATATGAGATAAATTGAAAAAGGGCTGCACGGGTATCAACAACGTAGTGGGCACAACGTGAGAAGCTTTCCCCTCCGGGCGCCTGTGAGAATAATCCTCTGTGACACACGACATTCCTTCTCCCTACAAAAGGGAATGAAAGGAAAAGTAGCAAGACGAAGAGCGTTAGCAGAATGGTAAATATAAAGAAAGGAAAGCAAGAAAAGGCGGAGTAGCGACGAAGGGGCATCACAAAAATGTGGTATTAAACCACGCCCGTGAATCAGTAACAAAATGGCATATGGGACACTCGTAGGCACTTCTTGCTTTTACCGACGTCCTGTAGGGGCATTTGTTGCGCCAAAAAAATTATTAGGGGCGAGCAAAAGAAATTATTATTCTGTTAAGATAAGTTATTTCAGTCTAAAAACCTTGTGTTGTGGGAATAGACGGAGGCAGAACACAAGAGCCACGACAAAGATTGACAAGCAGAGTATTTCCGGACCCACAGAGATTCTCCGAGAATCGTACCAACCAAAGGACAAGTGGGGTCAAGGGTCTTCATTTATAAAGAGGAGAGGGGCCTTCGGAGGAAGTTTCCCCAACTTCCCCACCCGCCTAGCCAACGACCCTCCATTTGTTTATGTATCTCAAAGTACTGTAACATGTCCCTTTGTGAGCATGAATGTGGAAAATGAGTTTATGACATATTCTATTAATTGAAAAGATTGGAAAAATAAGTATTTGTGCCATATGGAATGGGGATTAACTGCATATGTAAAAATTGTAGTCAAGTCCCTAAAACGTCCATAATTACGTAAATACTTTTTTTTTGTTTATTGAAAGACCACGTGATGAATTAAATTATCCAAGTGTGACAAATAAATCTCACATAGGCCCATGATGAGGGAACGTTTAAAGGGGAGTCATGAACACACGGATCTATTATGGGTTGGTAACGAATCAAGGGTGGTCGGACTTGCTCCGACGTAAACATGGCAATCACAGTAAGGAAGGGTCCAGTACATGAAGCCCCGGATAAAATAAATATGCGGAATAAATACACCAAAAAATAGGTGCAGTCGTCTGATAAACAGACATGTAAATTAGTGCAAGAATTGCTCTAAAGCATTACCTGGGAAAAGGAAGTTTCACTAATATATTCACCAGTTGACTCATTTTGATCCCTATACTGCACTAGTTCAGCCGCATGTGAAACCTTGAGTTCAACCAGTAGTTCTAAGTCCACGTTGAAATATCATTATTGCTTTTTGGTGAACTTGTTTGAAGAATCAAACAATCCAAAATATGTATGCAACGAATTTGAATCAGGATTAGCACCAAACAATCTGATTTTGATTGGGACATTGGTTGGGATTGGATCAAGGTCAGGTGAACCCGCATTTTTCTTCATCATGCATTTTATTTTACAGAGAAATTGTCTAAGCCAATCCAGGTTGATCTAGTCTGGATGGAATCAGAATCCAGTGTAGCCTCTTCAGCCACTTATGTCAATTTTAAATTCAGTGTGGACTATAGTCTTACTGGATATACATCAGGTTTGAGCCTGAGGGCCTTTAGGTAAATGAAGCGTTTGACCACAAAAATGGAGACTGGCAGAACTTTACGGTTTAACAACTTGTCTGTGTTGGCCCTTTATGTACGGCAGCAAGGTAACCTAGAGGGGGGGGGGGGGTGAATAGGTTTTTTTGAAATCTGAAATCAAAACGTGAACACTTAAAAATTTGGTTAGTGTTAGTGTGATGAAGAGTGGCAGTGCGGAAGCAAATAAACAATCACACAAAAGACACAAGGAATTTATCCTGGTTCGGCCCTTCCCACATGGAAGTCCTACGTTCAGTCCCCATGCAACCTCTTGGGATTTCACTAACCAAGGGTACAGTCCCCCTTAAGGATACTACAACACCCAGCACCCCAGCTGGTCTTCTTCTCTTTTCCGGGCAAGAAGGCAGCCCACTTCTTTTCTAGGCTCAGAAGCAAACCTACTGGTACAAATCCCAGTGCGGTTCTGTTAGACACAAACCCCTAACTGAGTTACACACTGTATACAGTCCTACAGCTGGACAGAAATCTTTCTTAGAAAAGAAAGATCAGACTGAGAGCTATTACAAGATGAACACTCAGGACTTAGCTCACAGTCACAGACTCTCCCCCAAGATTACAATGAGCACAGGGAGAAAAAGAAGAGAGAAGAAAGGAAGCTTGAAAGCTCAAATGTTTCAAATGCTTGAACACTTCTTCTTGGGCTCAGACTCTTTCTCTCTTTTCCTTTGAGTGTATTTGGAGTTCAGGTTCCTCACTGGTTGTACACTCCTTCAAAGATCTTCAGAAAAGCTATCTTTTCTTCTTCAGCCTTGCTTCATCTTTTATATGAGAGGCTTTGAATAGATCCGTTGAAGAGATCCGTTGGAGCTCTTCTAGTCGTTGCTGATCTTCTCTTTATTTGTCTTAATCAACCTCTGGTGGTCTTCGAGGTCTGTAAGCATAGAAGAGAGTGTTAGCATAAAAGAGTGTTTACAAGATAACAGTGCATGCTACTGTGCTTCTGCTAACATGATAAAAATAATAGTTCATATTTTTTTCTGACAAGACTCTGAAATATGCATGCAGCTTTTTTGTCAGAAGATATTTGACTTTTCATTTAAGCGCCAAAAACACTTCAGAGCAAATCGATTATGAGATCAAATCGTTATGGCACTTATCGAAATGATGTGAGAAGCAAATCGTTGTTCTTACTTAACAAATCGTTATGAGCCTTAACGAATCGTTGCGAAGGCAAATCGATGCGGTCACTTAAGAAATCGTTACGAGACCTAAATTGATGTGAGTCTTAATGAATCGTTATGAAAGGCAAATCGATGTGAGGACAAATCGTTGCGCTCACTTATCAAATCGTTATAAGCCCTAAACGAATCGTTACACGATCAAATCGTTGTGTAACTTAAGAAATCGTTGTGGGATCGATTTCTTAACAAATCATTGTGATCACTTAACGAATCGTTACACGATCAAATTGTTGTGTAACTTATGAAATCGTTGTAGCCACTTAAGGAATCGTTATGATGCTTATAAAATTAATTAAGACCAGATCGTTGTAGCGCTTATTAATTTGACACTTGAACTGAAATTGATGTATATTGATTAGGCATCGATATTATCATTTTAGTGCGCCAATATTACATCAATGTGAGACTCAGCATTTTGCTATGAGATTGATGCGATACAGATGAAATAAAATATTCAATTTAAGTTACATCATAAATTTTGTTAGCACCAAAATATGAAGATAATAAAGAGTGGTTCAACAGTCTGTAGAACTAGCATAGATCATTTTTAGATTAACCTGAAGTTCTTTCATATGATTAAAACTCCTGAAGAGCTGTGCCTCTTCCAAAATACTGCACATTGATGATTGTCATAAGTTGTCTTCCCATCTGATGTTGTTCCTTCAAGTGTATAAATGTCTGGCCTTTTGTGCGTAGGACTGGGTGACATTTCGTCAAGGTGTGGAGTGTGGCTTCCAAGGTCGAACGAACAAACTAGTTGATGGCTGCTACTCATTCTGGCAGGTAAGATGTTGGTTTTATGTGTTAGTCATTGCTATATTCATGTCACAGTGGGTATTCTGTAACATCATCAGGGAGGTGTTCTTGCATTAGTACAAAGAATATTGTCAATTGTGGACAAGCAAGTGAAGTCATCCATTCATGAACATGGAAAGGAAACTGTGGAGAGCACATGTAGCACTTCCTCGTCTCATTTCTCAGGAGGGGAATCTGATGTGGATGAGCATCCATGTGAAGCCGTTGAAACTTATAGTAAGAACATGGAAGGTAGGCCCAAAAGATACCTCAATTAGAAAAGATGCACCTGCAAATGTACATCATCTCGTTGAGTAATCTATGTTTGTAAATTTGGTGGTGATTTAGAGAAACAGCTTAATGCTATGACTTTCAGTGCATGCCAATCTGAGTGATTGATATCTATACAGGGCAACTTTCAGATATTGGATTCCATTTCCTCAAGCGAGAAAGTGGATGGGGCCCTTTATTCCATAGTATTGCTTTACAGCAGTACATACTCTTATGTTGTCAGGTATGCTTTCAATTTGACAATTTTCTTGATATATATCTAACTTGATTATCATACCTTTCACCACTTTGGGCTTCTACTTTTAATATGGAATTTGGTGGATGTAGAACTTCCTGGTTTTGGATGTGTTGTACTTCTTGCCTATTCAAAGCCTCATTTTCATTTGGGTCGAAGTCAAGAAGCACATTAAGTGGCTACTGGTCTAATATTACTCCACTAAAAGGAGTCGGACTAAAAAGCATCCATCATGCCAAATTCCCATGGGCTCCAAAAATGGACTATATCCCTTTGCAAGATGTCTCTTCAGTTTAGACTATTACAAATAATGTACAATATTGTCTTGTAGTCTGGAACAACCGAAGATAATTATATTGTTGCAAAGAAATGTTCAAGTTTCAGATCTCTCTTTTTGTTTGCTTTCATGAGTACTATCTGTATGAAGCCTGTTAAATCATGCTAAAAAGTTTGGAAGTTTAAAAAATGATGAATTTTTGGCTTGGAACATTGACCAAACCTGTTTATAGAACGGCAGTGAGGTCTGCTTTATTATATGGTACCGAGTGTTAGGTAGTGCGAAAGGAACACATTAACAAAATATGTGGCAAATATAAGAATGCTGAGATAGATGTGTGGTAAGATTAAGAAAGATAAGAGTAAGAATGAGAGTTTTCTTGAGGATTTGGAGATACTTCCAATTGATAGAAAAATGAGAGAAAATAGACTTCGTGGTTTGGACACGTGTACCGTTGCCCTAACTCGGCGCCGGTTAAAAGATGTGACCAAATCTTAGTGGATGCCGGTAAAAGAGCTAGGGGAAAGCCTAAAATGAGATGGTGCAATGTTATTGGGAAGGAGTGATTTGGACCTCTTGAGTTTAAACACGGCTATAGCACTTGATAGAAATCTTTGGCGGAAAAGGATTCATGTAGCCGACCCCAAATAATGTGATAAGGCTCTGATGATGATGATGATGATGAACATCGACCAAACCTGTGGTTTTTGCTTAGACCCTTAAAATTCTTTACTATGCATACAACCTTATACTGGTTCTATAACTTTTATGACACACATATCTGCATCATCTTCATGGCAACATGTATTTGGTAGGTAGGTAGTTTCATAGAGTTCCTGAATATCTGCTCATACAGCTTTCTAGTGGCCTTTTATTTCTCAACATATCTTGTATTGAATATTCTGGTTGTCTTTCCTCATTCTTGCACGGTTTTTGACTTGGGCACTATTTATAAATTTTTTTACAGAGCTTGTCTTTCTTTTTGTTTGACTGCATACTTTATGGATACTATTTGGTTGAATTGGCCCATGTTAATGGCCTGCATTATTTTAGTTCAAGATAGCAACCAAATCAATTTGAACCAAAATTTTTGGGTGCCATATGAGAAGAAGTTTAGTTTGGTTTACTTTCTGAAGATTTGAAATCAATCCAAAAACCCAGGTGAAGATATTTTGTGTGTTCATGTCGTCGTTGCCATGGAAGGCTAGTTTTTTTCTGATTAGTATATGCATTTGTACTCTCATTCTACCCAAACATAATATGAAAATATTACACTGTAAACTAAAATAAACCAAAAAATTTTGGTATTGTTTGTTGGCTTTCTATGAAGAATTCTGTTGAGGGAATTTTCTCCGAAGTGCATGAAGTAGATTCTTGCACACATTTAATCATGCATATTTTGGTTGGATGCTTCAACATGGAGAATTGTCATTGCTGCTGCTTCAATGAGTTACTCGAAAAATCTAATCTCTCTTCATTTCTTTCATTTTTCCCCTTATGAAGGGGAAATCCAATTCCATGGATTATTTCTTAAAACGCTCTTCTCTACTACCCAGTGAATGCTTAAAAACTGAATTCTGGTTCTAAGCCTCTAATTACGTGCAATGCAAATCTAGTTCTCATACGGCATCTTTTGTTGCATTGGAAAATCAAACTTCGCTGGATACTGCAGGTATTAGATGGAGGTTTCAGGGACAAGCCCGGGAAGCACCGGGATCATTACCACTCATGCTATTGTCTCAGCGGTCTGGCATTGTGTCAATACAGCTGGACTAAGGACGCAAATATTCCTCCTACCACTACCGTACTGGGTCCATATTCCAACTTGTTGGAGCCTATTCACCCTCTCTACGGTGTTGTTTTGGACAAGTATTACGAGGTCCATGAATTCTTCCATAATAATGAGGATGTCAGGACGACCAGATAAGACTGATCTGTTTATATTTTACAAGGGGTTGAGCTTTATCATTTTTACAGGAGTTTCACTAGAAAGGCCATGAAGTATATTTTTGATGGTGATGTACTTGATACTTGTTAATGACTATTCTTGTAGGTGTCGTTCTATAACATTGGTGTTGTTTTCCTTCCTTTTCTTGTTAATGAAGTCCTGTAACGTGTACACTATTTTTGTTTGATGTCTTACATTGTATCAACTGATGCACATAAAACACTGCCCTGTTAAACCTGTTTATTTACTCAATTTTATACTGCACTCTATTTACTCCGAGGTATATAATAAACTACACCACAGAAGGGAGAATTTTTTATGTCCGACGCTGTCCTAAGGCCGCCTGCTGTAGGAGACCTCCATGCATGAAAGAAGATATGTCCGCCTGCTGCAGGTAATCGAGATGGCCCTCTTGATGCCTCGTATGATCTTTGTACAGCATTGCCCACGAGGTAGTCCGGGTCTGTGTGGGAGAAAGCTGATGACCACAGTGGGGGTTGGCTCTTCGTCAGTTGCTAGGGAATCTTGCATCATTCCCCTTGCTAGCGTTTTTTTTATTAGTTTTGATATTCGTTATATCCTTAATTGTTTATCATTTTATAATCCAAGTTTCATAGCAGTATTCTAACCATGTGAGAAGATTGGATAAGTTTACGTCAATCTGTTTTCAGTTTCAACCCATCTGAAAATTACGTTAAATAATAATTGATGATGGCAGGAGTGTACAATTAAGTGTATTGTGCGGGAGTGTATGGTCGTGAAGATATATGGGTATCGAGTAGAATATACAAGTTTTTTGAGGATATGCGTAATTATCCCTAAATTATGCGTTTCTCACCAGTCTTGGATATGTAGATTTTTTTTTTTAATCCGTCCAAGATGGGATTGGTTGTTGTAGGGGCTGGGTTCCACTCTTTGCACTACGTTTATTTCAATACGAAAGATGTTTTTATCACTTTGTTACCTGTCATCTTTTTTCACTCTTGAAAATTTTGTCTTCCTTAAATATATTATTTATTATTCTTAAGTTGTTATTTATCACTCTTAATGTTGAAGGTGACAAATAATGTATTAAGAGTGACAAATATCATAGTAAAGATGATGAAAAAATTTTAAGGGTGACAAATAAACTAATTTTGTCATTCTTAGTGTTAACTGTGGCAAATAGTAATTTAAATGCGAGAAATATCTTTCACGTTGAGAATAGGGAAAGTATATTAGGAAGATGGGAAAATTAGTGGGGTCCATGCGCCCATCCGAGCAGGCCAATCCTCTCCAAGATAGGAAGGATTTCCTTCTGGGCAATATTAGGCTATGTTTGATATTTGGATAGATTGAAGATTTTTAAAATTTTGGAGATATCTTCACTCTATCTCCAATCTATTCAAATATCAAATATAGTCTCAGTGTTTCTCAAGCTATGCTATGTTATTTTATGTAAGACCTACAAGTCACTTTGACACGTAACATATACCTTCTTCCTAAAATGTTAATCGTCTGTCTTCTTTTAATAAGCAAGTTTTCAACAAATTGTGAAATAAAATTTCTACATCAGCAGCAAATTTAATACATTTTATTGAAAAAAGCAAAATTACATATATACTCTAAAAATCTATTATATTCAAAATATATCCCTAAAACCTTCATATTATACTCTATATCTCTAAAAAAAGTCATATCCATGTTGTTAGCAATCCGTCAGTCAAAATAGAAAGAATATTATATTAACATGTGAACAAAACCGTTAAATAAAGGGTGAAAATATTCATTAGGGGGAGAGAGAGATGACCAGGGTTGATTGAGAGAGAGAGTTGTATAAAAAATATTTTAATTTTTGAGGGAGTTGTAGAGGGCAAGTTATTTTTTTTTACCCTCTCCACTCAATTGATCTTGTTAAATAGATGGAGTCAAATGATAGGGGCACATATGATGAAACACAAAATGTGGGGGTATATGATGTCACCTTCCAACACAGAATATCTAAACGCAACAGTTGTGACATTCGTGTCATTCATAGTGTAAATATATAATCATCTAAATGTAGGTCATAAATTCGACAATAATTGCAAATAGCAAAGGAGTAATTTTATTGATATATCAAAGTCTAACTTTATTACATTGACTCTGTGGTGGTGTAATCCTGTTTGGGCCGGAGCCAAACGGGCCTCCACTAGAGAGAGTAGGAAAGACGGTCGCCGGTGAGGATGAGAGCCTGCAAAACCAGAAGAGGATCAGGGGGGCCCGGTGAAGACCGGGGAAACCCTCCGATGCCTAAGTCAGTGGAGAGCTTGAAAGGCAGGAGGTTTCGGAGCGCAAGAATGTGTTCGCGTGAGGAAGAGAACGTACCGTTGCATGGTACTGTACCTGTATTTTTATAGGCGTCGTGCCAGGGCCAACGTGCGTAACGTTGGTAGATCGTGCCTGAAAAGGCGCCATGATGGGCGCGCATAACGGGAGGAGTTATGCGCTCAGGTGCCCGTTGGGCTGCCAGGCAGTTCGTGCCTCTTGATGATGGAGGACGTGGCCTGGGACGGTTACGACCGCTCCGTAAGCCAGAGAGCCTGCTCGGCACCCTTTGGACACACCTTCCGAGCAGGTGACCCACATGGGGGTCGAACATGCTGTTCGGTGATATTGAGGGTTGTTCCGCACAGCAGGGTTACTGTTCCTGTTCGGAAGCCTTCCGCAGTTGTTCGGTCGCGGAAGGACAGATGACCTGCTCGGGGTCATACCGCCACGAGGCTTGACAGCGTCCGATCAAGGTGGCGGTATCTTGGAGATCTTCACACTGTCTTGGAAGGGACGTGACCCGTTGGGATAGGGCCACGTCAGCTGACAGGACACGCGAGGGCCGTAGTGGGCCATCATGGGCCTAGGTGGCCAGATTTGGCCACCACACTTGCCCCCCACGCTCTCGAGTGGCTCGGTGAGACGAGCGCTTCGAGGGCGTCACTTCTGCATTTAATGCGATGGCCCGTTGTGGGGTGCCGCCACTTGGAGCCTTGGCAGGCGGTTAACCCATCATGATGGGTGCAAAGCCGCGCCATGCCTGAGGTGCCGTCGTCGCATTCGGACGGTTGCCAACGCTGTACCCGAAGGGGCACTTTCAAAAACGGGAAGGAGCGGCGTTTCAGGGCCCGCCTCGAATTTCGTTCCCTCCTCTTTCCTTATAAGGAGGGGAAGAGACGAGGGTGGGAGCTACGCCTCCCAGAACCCTTCCAGCCTTGAAACTTTCGTGCTTCCTTGCCTTCTCCTATTTCCATCTTCTCCTTCGTCCCCTTGCGCCATTGCTGCCTCCTACGATCCTTCCAGCGATGGCGAGCAGAGGGAAGGCCGTTGCCGGAGGTGGCGAAGGCGCTCCTGAACATTTGGGGCGTTTCGCCGATACAGCTAACGCCCAACACCTGGAGATACATCTGTATCTTCGGTGTTATCTGCAAGCTCAAAGAGATCCGAGGCTCGGCGGACGTTTTCCGAGCTCATTTCAAGCTGTCTGCTTCGCGGGCGTCGGGAGCAGACATCTACTACGCCAAGCACCGAACAGACTGGATGCACATCGGCCTGTCCAACAAGTACTCCAACAACAAGGGTTGGATGGACCGGCTACTTTTTGTGCGCCACCGGAGCGGTGCTGAGTGGGGATTCCCCACTGTCATTCGCCCGGCGCGGAAGGACAGCTTTCCGAAGCTGATCCAGGATGAGGCGAGGGCATCGGACAAACTTCTCCGAGCAGGTGTTCGGAACGGAGAAGGATATGTGACCGAGTTCATGCTCGTTAAGTACGGGCTCAGCAAACCATGGAGTAAGTATACTACCTCTTGGTTGTTTACTCTTAGGTTTGGTGACCTCATACTAACTTTTCTTCTTCTTGTCTTCTTTGTGCGCAGCGGCAGCAGAGCTGGAGGCTGGAAGGGATCAAGAGGCGAATGAAAAATTTGCCGAACAGATTCCTATCCTGGCGCACATGGTGTATGAAGACGACGACGTCGCCGCTGTTGTTCGGGTTCCCTCTGCAGTGAGGGTTGGCGCCGCGGTGACAACGGCGCTTGTTGCTCCATCACCTGCCGAGGGGCGCCCCAGCAAGGCACAGGCTCCTGAAAAGGGGCCTGGAAGGATCCGGCTGAAGAAGAAGGCCACCAAAGAGGTGGTTTCGGGTGGAGCTCGGGCCTCTTCAGCGGAGGGTGACGGAGCGAGTCGGCCTTCCGCTTCCGCGAAGAAGAGGCCGGTCCTGTTTGAGGAAGGCGCGGAGGAGGCGGAAGAACTCCGTGCTCAGAAGAGGAAGAAGACCGTCCCCGCTACCCCTCCACATGATGAGGAGGGGACCGAAGAGGAAGAGGAAGCGCAGTTGCTGCTGCGTAGAGGAAGTAGGGCCGTGAAATCGGCCGATCAGGGAGTGCCACAAGTGGTCTCCACGACGCGCCCCGACGTCGCCCAGAAGATGGCGACCGAGCTGGGGCTCATTTTTGTAAGTGAGGGGTCCGGAAGCCCTGCTGGAGGAGAGGCCAGGGGCTCCTCCTGCTCGAGGGTTAGGGAGCTCTTCGGTGCTTCCAATGTTGGCGGTGCCGAGCACGGTGTCGCCAGCAACACCGCGGAGGTTTCTTCTAGGAGGAGCGGAGAAGATGCGGCGTCTCCGGCTCGGTGGGAAGAGGTCGTAGGTGCGACGGAGGTTTCCGCCCCTGCTGGGGTGGTCTCGAGCGGCGTGGTGGCAACAGCGCCAACCACGACTCTATCTGCGGGACAAGAAGTGGTTCCTGCAGCAGGGGCCACTGAAAAGGCGGCCGCGACGATGAGGGCGTCCGAAGAGGTTGCCACTTCCACCGGGGGAATCCTGCCCCCCATGCCCCCCTCCGAGGTGGTTGCTAACGCAGAAGCAACCTCCAAGGCAGTCGAAGGTGCTGGGGGGGAGGCTGCGGGTGCTGCTCGGGCTGAAGGGTCCGAGGACGACCGAAGACCCCTTAGCGAGGCGCTTCTGAAGAAACTTCCCGGAGCTCCTTCGGTGGCAGCGTTGGAGGCGACCCTACGTCGCATGGAGGACACGCCAAGAGAGCTGCCTGCGAGCCCCACTGCCTCTCGTCTTGATCGGTTGGCAAGGTGCCTGGACCTTCCTTCCGAGCAGACTCCGGAGAGGTCAGTGGAAGGTTACCACCCAGAGGGCCAAGTAGAAGATGGTCTGAGCGACGTCGATGCAGAGGCGCTTGCGGACGAAATGTCCAAGTCGCTGGGCATTCTGAAGGCTTTAGCTGTTCGGGGCCAGAGACAGAAGTATCTCTACGAGGCGCAGACAGCATTCTATGATGACCTTTCAGCGAGGCATAAAGCTCGCGAGGCGGCGCTGGAGGAGGAGGTGAAGAACCTCAAAGTTGCCCTCCATGCTGCGAGGCTGGATGTTACCTTGGCGCGAGTCGAAAAGGATGCCCTGGCCAAGGTAATGGTGGATGCGGAGGCCCGTGCCGTTGCCGATTATAAGGCCGGGCCGGAGTACAAGGAAGACTTGGAGCAGTATGGGGCCCGCTGCTACAGGGTGGGCCTCAACGCTGGGAAGGAGGTGGGGGAGCGGCTTTCCTGGGTTGAACGCGCCCGGGAAGCCTTCGAGGCTGCTGTTCGGGAATGCCGGCGTCGTACTCAAGACGTCCGTTTAGACGGTGTGCGATTCGCACAATTCCAGTCTGGGCGGATGCCTCCTTCGGGTGAAGATGCTGGCCCTTCCGAACAGGCTCCTTAGCTTTCTTCTGCTCTGTGTCTTTTTTTGTACTTTCTTTTTGTAACCGCGGCCGAAAAAGGGCTCACTTATAAGAAAAACTTTTTGTGAATGAAGTCTTCTGTTCGTGAAATTGTTCTTGTAGCTTCACTTTCTCTATCTTCTTCCTTTTATGCTTGTTCCTGCTCGGATCGGAATCCGCTAGGCTGCATAAGCATTGCATGTAAAACGCAGATCGTTGGGAACCGTATAGGAGATTCCGATCAGGTGTATATGCTAAATGCTTGTGTAGCGACAGGAGTCGGGAGAAGAGAGGTAGGATACTGGAAAGAGAAGGCTTTTATAAATGATAAGCCTTAAGGTTAGAGACATGCCAAGTCCTTGGTATGGCTTCGCCACTAGGAGTAGTTAGCCTATATGAGCCTTTCCCAAGGACATGGGTGACCTGATAAGGTCCTTCCCATTTAATGGCAAGCTTGCCAACTGCTCTTCGGGGATCCGAAGCCGAGCAGCGGCGCAGAACCAAATCTCCCACATTGAACCGCCTTTCCCGAACTCGCGCATTATAATATTGTGCGAGTCGCTGCTGATAAGAAACGAGGCGAATGCTGGCGTCGCTCTGTCGTTCGCCCAGCATGTCCAAGTTCTCTCGAAGAGCATGGTTATTGACGGCTTCATCGAAGTGGGTTGTTCGGATGGTTGGAAGGGCTACTTCCAGAGGTACAACTGCTTCCGATCCATAGGCCAGATGGAAAGGTGTTTCCCCTGTGGCTACCCGAGCAGTTGTTCGGTGACACCAAAGGACGTTTGGGAGCTCATCGATCCATGATCCACCTGCAGCCTCTACTCTCGTGCGGATCCCATGCAGCAGTGTTCGGTTGGCGTTTTCTACCAAACCGTTTGCCTGGGGATGAGCCACGGAGGTGAAGTAGTTGTAGATCCCGAGCTCGGCGCACTTCTGCTTGAAGAAGGTGCTGTCGAACTGTTTCCCATTGTCAGACGTAATCACCCTTGGGACGCCAAACCTGCAGAGAAGGTTCTTCCATACGAACTTCCATGCGGCTTGTTCGGTGATTGTGGCAACAGGTTCGGCCTCGATCCACTTGGTGAAGTAGTCGATGGCCACGAAGAGAAACTTCTTCGGCTCTTGGGCCTCTGGGAAGGGACCCAAGATATCAATGCCCCACCTGGAGAAAGGGCGTGGCTCGAACAGGCTGTGAAGCTGTTCGGCGGGCTGCTTAATGAGTTCTCCGAACTTTTGGCATTCTGGACATTTCCTGACAAAGGACATGCAATCCTTCTGAAGAGAAGGCCACCAGAACCCTGCTCGGATGATGCTGCGCGCTAGCGTTCTGCCCCCCAGATGGCTTCCGCACAGCCCCTCGTGGACTTCTTCTGTGGCTGCAAGGGCCTCCTCAGGGTTGAGGCAACGCAGAAGAGGTCTAGCAAGGGACCATCGGTATAGTTTGCCTTCTACGAGGGTGAAGTGCTGAGAGCGCATTCTGACTTTCCGAGCTTCGCCCTGTTCGGGCGGAAGCTCACCTCGGAGAAGGTACGCCAAGAGAGGGTCAACCCAACTCGGGGTTGGTGGACCCGTTTCTATGGCGGCTACATCAACCTCCGTGCTCGGCAAAGCGAGCTCTTCAATGAACACAGAGCGAGAAGGGGTGATGTCACCTGAAGATGCCAATTTGGCCAGTGCATCAGCTCGCGCGTTCTGCTCCCGTGGAACATGTATAACTTCGAAGTATACGAGGCCCTCTGTCTGGCTCTTGACCTGTTGGAGGTATTGAGCCATGCGAGGTTCCCTTGCTCCAAACTGTCCGCTCACCTGGCTGGCAACCAGCTGGGAGTCACTAAAGACTCTAAGCCGAACGGCCCCGAGGTGCCTAGCCATGCGGATACCGGACATCAAAGCTTCGTATTCGGCGACGTTGTTGGAGGCTGGAAAGCGGAAACGGAGGGCGTATTGGAACTCTAACCCCTCTGGGGAGGTGAGGACCAAACCTGCCCCACTTCCGGTGACACAAGAGGATCCATCAACATAAAGCTCCCATGGGGGCTCGTCTGCCAACGGTGGATCCTGCTCGGCCGGAAGGGTACATTCTGCCACGAAGTCTGCTAACGCCTGTGCTTTGATCGCCGTCCTTGGTCGGAAGCTGATGTCGAACTCACCGAGCTCTATCGCCCACTTAACCAACCTGCCGGAAGCCTTCGGCCGCTGAAGGATGGATTTCAGCGGCTGATCGGTTAGAACTGTAACGGAATGGGCCTGAAAATAGGGCCTGAGCTTCCGTGCAGCCGTGACGAGAGCAAGGGCGAGTTTTTCTGCTCTGGGGTACCTCCTTTCAGCTTCTTGGAGGACCCTGCTAATGTAGTATACAGGGTGCTATGCCGCTCCAACTTCTCTGATTAAGACTGCACTGATGGAGTGTTCGGTGACCGAAAGGTACACGAACAGGAGTTCTCCGAGCACAGGCTTTGAGAGAACAGGAGGGGCTGCCAAATATGCCTTCAGTTCGGTGAAGGCAGCCTCACACTCATCAGTCCACCGTACTTGCCCCCTTGCTTCGAGGAGCTTTTAGGGCCTCGGAGCAACTTGAAGAAGTTAAAACTTCTTTCCGCTGCTCGGGACATGAACCGGTTCAGTGCCGCAAGACGCCCCGTCAAGCGTTGGACGTCGCGCACTGTCTTTGGACTGCTCATTTCAAGCACGGCTTGGATTTTTTTCGGGTTGGCCTCTATTCCCCTGTTTGATACGAGGAACCCGAGGAACTTACCCGACCGAACACCAAATGCGCACTTGGCAGGATTGAGCTTCATATTATACCTTCGCAGAGTTGCGAAAGTTTCTTGGAGGTCTGAAATGTGGTCACTGCTCGGGAGAGTCTTAACCAGCATGTCATCAACTTAAACCTCCATGTTGCGCCCGATCTGCTGCTCGAACATCTTATTGACCAGCCGCTGGTAAGTCGCGCCCGCATTCTTAAGACCAAAAGGCATTCTGGTGAAACAGTATAAGCCTAGGTCTGTAACGAACGTCGTGGCGTCTTGATCCGGGGGATGCATGCTGATCTGGTGGTAACCAGAGTAGGCATCCAGAAAGCTGAGAAGCTCATGTCCAGAAGTAGCGTCCACCAGCTGATCAATGCGCGGCAGAGGGAAGTTATCCTTGGGCGTTGCCTTATTGAGATCTTTGTAATCCACGCACACACGCCATTTGCCGTTGGCCTTGCGTACGAGGACCACGTTAGAAATCCATCTCGGATATTGGGCTTCTCGGAGAAGCCCAACGGTTCGGCTTTTGACCACATGATCCTGAATCACGGTCTGCCGTTCTCGGTTCACAGGTCGCCTCCTTTGCTGAACTGGCGGGATCCGGGGATCCAGCCGGAGGCGATGAACCATGACCTCCGGGGGAATGCCTGGAAGCTCATCATCAGACCAAGCGAACACGTCCAAATTGGCCAGCAGGAAGGCTATGTAGCGTTGCTGCTCGGCCTCTGTCAACAAGGCACCAATGTACAAGACGTGTTCGGGGTCTTCGTCCACCTGGATGGGGATCAAATCTTCCGCAGGTGTCCCTCGGCTGGTGGAGGGCTGATCGGAGGTTGAAGGAACTGTATCAGCGAGGGGTTGCTTGTCCCTTAAGCAGAGAACATAGCAACGGCGAGACTCGCGCTGACACCCGAGCACTTCGCCCACTCCGCTCGGAGTAGGAAACTTCATCTTTTGATGGAGTGACGAAGGTACTGCTTTAATGCGTCCGATCAGACCTCTGCCAAGGATAGCATTATATCCAGGCATGTTGTTGATGACCAGGAAGTCAACGATCCTGGTCGCAACCCTTGGGGCCGTCCCTAAGGTGATCGGAAGGCGAATTCTTCCCATGGGCTGGACCGAAACTCTCGAAAAGCCGAACAATGGCGAGTTTACAGGGGTGAGTTGATCGGCTCGCAGACCCATGAGGACGAAACAGTCGTAAGCCAAGACATCGGGGGCGCTTCCATTATCTACCAGAATCCGGCGCACATTACAGTGGTTGATGGTGGCCGAAATGACCAACGCATCAGTGTGTGGGGTCGTAACCCCTACAAGATCTTCGTCCGAGAAGGTTATAGCCTCCTCGGGCGGTGCGTGTGCTGGACTGGCAGGATATGGGGCCGGCCGAGAAGCCGAAGGCCTATCTACGACATGCACTCGCCTTGCGTAATCGCGTCGGCTTCGAGTGCTTTCTCCGCCTGCGCCGAAGCCTCCCGCGATCACGTTGATCTCCTGCCCATTGGGCTCATTGTTGATTGGCTGCTCGGGAGTGCGCTCTCGGCGTCTGGGGCGCTCTTCGTTCCGGCGCACGAATCGTCCAAGATAGCCACGCTTGATAAGGTCTTCAATTTCGTCCTTAAGCTGGCGACACTCGGAGGGGTCGTGGCCGTGGTCGCGATGAAAGCGACAGTATTTATTCTGATCGCGCTTCCGGGGGTCGGAGCGCATTCTTTGTGGCCACCGAACAAATGCCTCATTCCTGATTTCGGCCAGGATCTGTTCGGGCGCCATGGTGAGGGCGGTGTAGTTGGTGAAGGGGCACGGACGGCACGGAGAATCACCGTTGCGTCGTCCCTTCTTCCGATCTCGGTCGGAACCGTTGTCGGAAGGCCGCTTCTTGTCTGACTGCTCCCCCTGTTCGGCCCTGCTCGCTGCTAGGCTCTCCTCGCAAGCCGCGTGGCGCTGCACGATGGAGAGTAGTTCGGCGAGGGTGGCAGGTTGCTGGACGCCAAGAGTCCTCTGTAAGAAGCCATCACGAGTGCCCTGGATAAGAGCACTGGTGGCTAGAGGGACGTCTAGTCGCGAGATGCGAAGCGCTTCTGTTCGGAACTTCTTGACGAAGTCCCAGAGTGCCTCGCCTTTCTTCTGGTGCACGGCCAGGAGAGAAGCCGCCGTCTGCGGCTGCGACCTTCCGCCCAGGAAGTTGTCCCGGAAGGACTTCTTCAGTTGGCGAAAGGAGGCGACGGAGCCCGCTGGGAGGGTTTTGAACCAGGCCCGGGCGGTCTCCTTGAGGGTTGCAGGGAAGGCCCTGCACTTGGCCGCATCCGATGCTCCATGGAACACCACGTGCGACTCGAAACTGTGGATGTGGTCGGCCGGGTCGGTAGTGCCGTCGTAGGGTGCGATGGTGGGCAGAGGGAGCTTGGAAGAGACCTGGGCTTCCAGGATCTCCCTGGTGAAAGGGGAGTGGAAGTCCAAGTCATCCTCCGTCGGAGCCTTCCCCTCCGCGCGCTGAACCATTGCATCCATGCAGCGCTCGAGGTCGATCACTCGCCTTAAGCGCCTGGCGAGCTCCTGCTCGGAGTTGGCGGGGCCCCCTCATCCGGACGCGTGGGAGTTGCCTCCCACGACTGACCGTGGTAGACGGGGGGAGGCGACAGAGCAACGGGGCGAACATCCGTGGCGCTCCGACGCCCGTTCTTCTGAAGGAGCCCGGTGGGACCGGCGCGGCGAATCTGCTTGCTGCTCCTGAGGCGCTGGGGGGGCGCGAGAGCGGCGATGCGACGACTCCGCCTGTCGCTCGCGCGGTAGGGAAGCCGCGGGGGCCGCTGCCCCCGCCAACTGGGCTTGTAGGGCGAGGCAAACGCCCGTTAACTACTGCATCTGCCCCCGAAGCTCCGCTACTTCGAGGGCAGTCGCGGGTGCAGCAGCCGGTGGTGCTGGGACGTCGTGATTAACGCCGGCGGGAGCGATGGCGACGTCACCAGGGGGGGATCGGCGACGAGAGTCCCCTCGCGACTGACGTGACCTCGTCGCCCTGCTTCCTACGTTCTGGTTTGAGGATCGTCCTCGAGCCATGGCTGCGTCGATTCCCACAGACGGCGCCAAATGTGGTGGTGTAATCCTGTTTGGGCCGGAGCCAAATGGGCCTCTACTAGAGAGAGTAGGAAAGACGATCGCCGGTGAGGATGAGAGCCTGCAAAACCAGAAGAGGATCAGGGGGGCCCGGTGAAGACCGGGGAAACCCTCCGATGCCTAAGTCAGTGGAGAGCTTGAAAGGCAGGGGGTTTCGGAGCGCAAGAATGTGTTCGCGTGAGGAAGAGAACGTACCGTTGCATGGTACTGTACCTGTATTTTTATAGGCGTCGGTGCCAGGGCCAACGTGCGTAACGTTGGTAGATCGTGCCTGAAAAGGTGCCATGATGGGCACGCATAACGGGAGGAGTTATGCGCTCAGGTGCCCGTTGGGCTGCCAGGCAGTTCGTGCCTCTTGATGATGGAGGACGTGGCCTGGGACGGTTACGACCGCTCCGTAAGCCAGAGAGCCTGCTCGGCACCCTTTGGACACACCTTCCGAGCAGGTGACCCACATGGGGGTCGAACATGCTGTTCGGTGATATTGAGGGTTGTTCCGCGCAGCAGGGTTACTGTTCCTGTTCGGAAGCCTTCCGCAGTTGTTCGGTCGCGGAAGGACAGATGACCTGCTCGGGGTCATACCGCCACGAGGCTTGACAGCGTCCGATCAAGGTGGCGGTATCTTAGAGATCTTCACACTGTCTTGGAAGGGACGTGACCCGTTGGGATAGGGCCACGTCAGCTGACAGGACACGCGAGGGCCGTAGTGGGCCATCATGGGCCTAAGTGGCCAGATTTGGCCACCACAGACTTGTTGATAATTAAATGACAATTCTTCTTGTTGGCCCTTTTGGTACGGCAGCAAGCCAACCTAGAGGGGGGGGGGGGTGAATAGGTTTTTCTGAAATCTGAAATAGAATCTTAAACACAGAAAATAACACTTGAAAGCTTGGTTAGTTCAGTGTGATAGAGAGTGCAGTGCGGAAGCAAATAAACAATCACACAAGGACACAGGAGATTTATCCTGGTTCGGCCCTTCCCACATGGAAGTCCTACGTCCAGTCCCCAAGCAAACTCTTGGGATTTCACTAACCAAGGGTACAGTCCCCCTTATGGACCTTACAACACCCTGGATCCCCCACCAGGTCTTCTTCTCTTTCCCGGGCAAGAAGGCAGCCCACTTCTCTTACAGGTAAAGAAGCCAACCTCCTGGAACAAACCCCAGTGCGGTTCTGCTAGACAGCAACCCCTAGCTGGGTTAACAACTGGTACAAACCTCAGTTAGGTTCTGCTAGACACCAACCCCTAGCTGGGTTAACAACTGGTACAAACCCCAGTTAGGTTCTGCTAGACACCAACCCCTAGCTGGGTTAACAACTGTATACAGTCCTACAGCTGGACACAGATCTTTCTTAGAAAGATCAGACTGAGAGACCTTACAAGATGAACACTCATGTAAAGCTCACAGTCCCAAACTCTCCCCAGATATACAATAAGCTCGGAGAGAAACAGAAGAGAGAAAAGAAGGCTCGAATGCTTGAAAGCTTGGAAGCTTGAGAGCTTGAAATGCTTTGAATGCTTCTTCTTGGCTCAGGCTCTTTCTCTCTTTCCTTGAGTGTATGTGGCGTGAAGGTGCTTCTCACAGATGTACACTCCTTCAAAGATATTCAAGAAAAGGCTCTCCTGTTCTTCAGCAATGCTCCATCTTTTATATTGAGCAGCTTTAGAATAGATCCGTTGAAGAGATCCGTTGGAGCTCTTCTAGTCGTTGCTGATCTTTCTCTTCATTTGTCTTAATCAGACTCTGATGGTCTTCGATGTCTGTGAGCATAGAAGAGAGTGTTAGCATAAAAGAGTGTTTATGATAAACGATGCATGGTACTGTGCTTCTGCTAACATACTGAAAATAGTAGGTCATATCTTTTTGACAAGATTCTGAAATATGCATGCAGCTTTTTGTCAGAAGATATTTGACTTTTTATTTAAGCGCCAAGCATATTTGAAATATAAAGGCAATCTGTGTTTCAACAGAATCCATGAAGAAATCGTTATGAGCATGACTTATGAAATCGTTATGGGAACGATTTCTTAACAAATCGTTGTGCTCACTTAGCAAGTCGTTGCGCTCACTTATAGAATCGTTATGAGATCGATTTCTTACCAAATCAATGCGCTTTAAAGAAGAAATCGTTGCGAACACTTATGAAATCGTTATGGCATCGACTTCTTGGAAAATCATTTCGGTCACTTAAGGAATCGTTATAGGAACGACTTCTTATCAAATCAATACGCTCAAAGAAGAAATCGTTATGGCCACTTATCAAATCGTTATGGCATCGACTTCTTAGCAAATCGTTGCGGCGCTTGATACTTTGGCACTTTAAACAGAAATCGATGTATATTGATTAAACATCGATTTTATCATTTTAGTGCGCCATATATTGCATCAATGAAAGACTTAGCATTTTGCTATGGGATTGATGCGACACAGATGAAACAAAATATTCAATTTAAGTTACATCATAAATTTTATTATCACCAAAATACAAGAACAAATAGAGAGTGGTTCAACAATCTCCCCCTTTTTGGTGATGACAAAATTTATGTGAATTTTCTGATAAAAATGTATATAGCATAGAGGTTAGCATAGAGGTTTCAGAAAATTCATACAAACTCTCCCCCTTTTTGTCACTAACCAAAAAGGAAGGATCTTACCATGCATTCTCTCCCCTTTGAGAAAATTTCTTACCATTGAGGGGTTCAACAATAATAGATATTCAATGAATAACTTCCCCTTAGTGAAGGCTCCCCCTGAGTATGAGACTCCCCCTTAGTCTGTGCTCCCCCTGAGCATGAGAGACTCCACCTGAATGAAACTTGAAAATAATTATTAGTAATATTTAAAATTTACGAATAAATTAATGACTACTCCCTCTTCAGATATGAGATGGATGAAGAGTTGGCAGTCTTCAGTGCCTTGAGCATCCTTTGTTCCTGATGCCCCAAGGCTATCCTGCAAATGAGCTACTCAGAAGTAGGTACCCAAATAATTTTGGGTCCTTGATCGTTAGATGCATAAAAATAGCCTTTAGGTATCCAAACTAGGTGCTTAGTTGTGCAGGTGTTCACAGTGTGTCCTAGTTTATTGCAATGAGAGCAGCAGTGAATATAATTTGTTTTGCAGTTCTTATTGCCTTTGTGATGCATGGTTGGATCATAATTTTTAGAAACCTTTTTCTTTTGATAAAGCTTGGTTGTTTCAGGTTCCTTTTTCTGAGGCATTTTGGTTTCTTTTACAAATTTTGGTAAAGGATATTTTCCTGAGTTTATTACTTGTTTTCCTTTTTCTGGAGGTGTATAACCAAGCCCTTGTTTGTCATTTCCAGATTTTGATCCTTTTAAGCATAGGGCTAGAGATGTTTTTCCTTTAGTTAATTTACTAACTGATTCTTTTAAATAGAGATTTTCTTCAGTTAGAGTTTTTAATTTTTCTTCTAACTCTAGCTTCTCTTTGTTCTTGCTTTTCAAATCTTCATTTAAAATATAATTTTATCTTTATATTCTTTTAATTGTTCTTCTAGTTGTTCCATTTCTGATTTAAGATCAGAATTAGTGTTTTCTAAACAGGTAAGGTTGCTCTTGAGATTTTTTAGTTCTTTTACAACAACCTTATGCTTATTATATAGTTCATTAAAGACTTCTTCTAAGTCTTCAGACTCTGACCCTGAATTTGTGCAAGAGTCAAAAGAAGGTTCAGAGAGTACCTCATTTAGTCCCACCATGAGGGCTAGATTTACCTGCTCCTTTTCGGAATCTGAGCTTGATGATTCTGAGCATGTGGTCTCTTCATTTTCCCAAGCAGCCGCCATAGCTTTTCTTTTAAATTTCTTGTGCTGCTTCTTGAGCTTTTCGGTTTGACCATTCTTCTTTAACCTTGGACAATCTGGTCTCAGATGTCCAGGTTTTCTGCATTCATAGCAGACTGGTTCCTTTTCTTTCTTTTCTTTCTTTTGAATCCTTCTTGATCCATTTTTCTTCTTCTTGAGAATTTTCTGAAGCTTGGACAATACTTCATCCATATTACAGTCTTCAGAATCTACATCCTGGGAACTAGAAGAAGAGATGGAAGGAGCGGCTACAACTTTAAGAGCATTAGTGCATTTCATTTTAGATGAACTTTCAGATAATCGCTCCATATTTATTTCATGTGCCATGAGAGAACCTATCAGATTATCAATCGATAATTTGGTCAAGTCATGGGCTTCTTCTATGGCCGTTACCTTAGGTGTCCATGAAATAGTTAAGGACCTAAGTATTTTTCTAACGGTTTCTTCATTTGAAAGAGTTTTACCAAGAGAATTTAAGCCTACTATTATGCTTGAAAATCTATTATACATAGTAGTAATGTTTTCGCTTGGAAGCATTTTAAATTGTTCATATTGTGAAACAAGAATATCTATTCTAGTTTGTTTCACTTTATCCGTTCCTTCATAAGTTATCTGCAGTTTATCCCAAATTTCTTTAGCAGATTTGCATGCAGACACTCTACTAAATTCTCTTTTGGATAAGGCACAACATAAGTAGTTCTTAGCTTTAAAGTTTAAAGATAATTTACTTTTATCAGCAGGTGTAATGGCAGTAGTGCCTTCAATAGGAACAATAACAAAATCACCTACCTCAATTACCTGCCACAGATCAAAGTCTGTGCCTCGAATGAAGCATTCCATTCTCATTTTCCAGTATTGATAATCTTCTCCGTCAAAGAATGGAGGTCTGGTGACTGATTGACCTTCAGCATATCCTTGAGCTGCCATAGATCTTTGCTCTAAGATCGTTGGATCTTCTTTGAAAGTTCAGAGACCCTCTCTGATACCACTTGTTGGCCCTTTTGGTACGGCAGCAAGCCAACCTAGAGGGGGGGGGGTGAATAGGTTTTTCTGAAATCTGAAATAGAATCTTAAACACAGAAAATAACACTTGAAAGCTTGGTTAGTTCAGTGTGATAGAGAGTGCAGTGCGGAAGCAAATAAACAATCACACAAGGACACAGGAGATTTATCCTGGTTCGGCCCTTCCCACATGGAAGTCCTACGTCCAGTCCCCAAGCAAACTCTTGGGATTTCACTAACCAAGGGTACAGTCCCCCTTATGGACCTTACAACACCCTGGATCCCCCACCAGGTCTTCTTCTCTTTCCCGGGCAAGAAGGCAGCCCACTTCTCTTACAGGTAAAGAAGCCAACCTCCTGGAACAAATCCCAGTGCGGTTCTGCTAGACACCAACCCCTAGCTGGGTTAATAACTGGTACAAACCCCAGTTAGGTTCTGCTAGACACCAACCCCTAGCTGGGTTAACAACTGGTACAAACCCCAGTTAGGTTCTGCTAGACACCAACCCCTAGCTGGGTTAACAACTGTATACAGTCCTACAGCTGGACACAGATCTTTCTTAGAAAGATCAGACTGAGAGACCTTACAAGATGAACACTCATGTAAAGCTCACAGTCCCAAACTCTCCCCAGATATACAATAAGCTCGGAGAGAAACAGAAGAGAGAAAAGAAGGCTCGAATGCTTGAAAGCTTGGAAGCTTGAGAGCTTGAAATGCTTTGAATGCTTCTTCTTGGCTCAGGCTCTTTCTCTCTTTCCTTGAGTGTATGTGGCGTGAAGGTGCTTCTCACAGATGTACACTCCTTCAAAGATATTCAAGAAAAGGCTCTCCTGTTCTTCAGCAATGCTCCATCTTTTATATTGAGCAGCTTTAGAATAGATCCGTTGAAGAGATCCGTTGGAGCTCTTCTAGTCGTTGCTGATCTTTCTCTTCATTTGTCTTAATCAGACTCTGATGGTCTTCGATGTCTGTGAGCATAGAAGAGAGTGTTAGCATAAAAGAGTGTTTATGATAAACGATGCATGGTACTGTGCTTCTGCTAACATACTGAAAATAGTAGGTCATATCTTTTTGACAAGATTCTGAAATATGCATGCAGCTTTTTGTCAGAAGATATTTGACTTTTTATTTAAGCGCCAAGCATATTTGAAATATAAAGGCAATCTGTGTTTCAACAGAATCCATGAAGAAATCGTTATGAGCATGACTTATGAAATCGTTATGGGAACGATTTCTTAACAAATCGTTGTGCTCACTTAGCAAGTCGTTGCGCTCACTTATAGAATCGTTATGAGATCGATTTCTTACCAAATCAATGCGCTTTAAAGAAGAAATCGTTATGGCATCGACTTCTTGGAAAATCATTTCGGTCACTTAAGGAATCGTTATGGGAACGACTTCTTATCAAATCAATACGCTCAAAGAAGAAATCGTTATGGCCACTTATCAAATCGTTATGGCATCGACTTCTTAGCAAATCGTTGCGGCGCTTGATACTTTGGCACTTTAAACAGAAATCGATGTATATTGATTAAACATCGATTTTATCATTTTAGTGCGCCATATATTGCATCAATGAAAGACTTAGCATTTTGCTATGAGATTGATGCGACACAGATGAAACAAAATATTCAATTTAAGTTACATCATAAATTTTATTATCACCAAAATACAAGAACAAATAGAGAGTGGTTCAACACTTCTAACTATTACATCATACTAAATCTTTCATAATAACTAAACTAGACTCAGTAAAGGTAAAAAGTCTTTTATCATTCTTAGTGCTCTTAATTACTCTTGTCCCTCTCTATATGATCATGCCTCATCATTAGAGCTATCAGAAAATAATTAAGCCATACTGAATAAGCGAAAGTCCAGTAAGAATTATATTTCTTGATCAGGCGTAGTTTACGTAATTAATATTTTTAGTTATAATAATGACAGTTAAATGCAGAACATGAAATCATGTACAATAACTTGAAAGAACAAAAGCAAGAGGAACTTATAATTCAAGGGGTATGATTAAAGAATCCGTTGGAGTGGAGCTTTTTGAGATGTATGACACTGCAACGGGCCGCTAACCAGGGTTGGTCAGGGAGGCTGCTGAACCGTCGCTAATAGCGACGGATTAGCGACGGCAAACTACTGTCGCAAAATCCGTCGCTAATTGAGGCGGTGATTAATTCCCAGAACAGTGAATTTCTGTCGGCGGACATTTAACTGTCATTAATATAGCGACGGAGACAATCCATCGCAAGCCCGCCGCTAAAAACAGCGACGGATTTAATTGTCGCAAATCCATAGCAAATTGGGAAGGAGAATAGTCGCAATTCTGTCGCTAAATAAATAAAAGTATTATAAAAATATATTTTTTACACTTATAAATATTTTCATATGACAATTAACTAAGAAATAAATATATCACAATCACCATTCAAACATAACACAATCACATAAGTAATTAAGTAAAATTTAAGTATTTCACACTAATTCAAATATCTGTTAAATATTTACCAACAAGTCATAAATATGTTTACATTGATAATGAAGAAGATAAGAATGGAAAAGTAAATGGCGAGGCTCCTAATCATATGCAAGATGAGTCTCATGGTTGTCGCCATCTACATCGCTACTAGCTTGTTCTCCAACGACTTGCAAGCAAAAAAAAATTATTAAACATGTATGAATTTGAAGAAAAAATAAGAAATCATTTTACATTAACGAACTATAAACTTAAACCTAAATGCTCTCGCCAAATCCTAATCGAGAGTCCGATTTAGACTCTGTCAACTCCCACATGTCAAGTTTGACTCTCTCCATATGTTGAAATTGTCTACATTATGAACAAACACTTAATTCTATTTTCGGACATGTGTAACCCCCAAATTGATGGATTAATGAACTATAAATTAAATCTAAATACCCCCACCAAATCAAAATCGGGAGTCTGATTGGACTCCGTCAATTTCCACATATTTAGTTTGACTCTCCGACCATGTTGAAATTGTTTGTATTATGAATAGACACTTAATTCAATTTTTGGACCCGTATAACCCCCATCCTACACTGATAGATTAATGACATAAACTCAAATCTAAATATCTCTGTCAAATCCTAACCGAGGGTCTAATTTGGGCTTCCTCAGCTCCCACATGCCCAATTTGACTCTCTAGCCATGTTGAAATTGTCTACATCATGAAGAGACTGTTAATTCTATTTTTGGACCCGTGTAACTTTAAAATTATTAGATTAATGAACTATAAATCTAATTTAAATACCACCGCCAAATCCAAATTGAGAGTCTAATTTGGACTCCGTTGGATCCCAAATGTCCAGTTTGACTGTCCAACTATATTGAAATTACTTGCATTATGAACATACTCTTAATTAAATTTTTGGACCCGTATAACCCCCTCCCACACTACTAGATTAATGACAAACTTAAATCTAAATATCCCCGCCAAATCCTAATCGAGGGTCTGATTTGGACTCCATTTGCACCCTCATGCCCAGTTTGACTCTCTATAGCCGTGTTGAAATTGCTTGTACTATGAACATACTCTTAATTCTATTTTTGGGCCCATGTAACCCCCCAATTGATAGATTAATGAACTATAAATATAAATCAAACACCCCCATCAAATCTAAATCGAGAATCCAATTTGGACTCGTTCGGATCTCACATGTTTACTTTGACTTTCTGACTGTTAACTCTATATTTGGACCCGTGTAACTCCCAAACTGTTAGATTAATGAACTATAAATGTAAATCTAAAAGTATGGTGTTGCATATTATACAACCTCTACAAATAACTGCACTAGAAATCTGATGCTTTGAGCTAAAAACATATATTTATGTTATGTAACATTAATACGAATTAATTTCAAGTGATTCGAAGACATTAACCACATAGGCAGAAACCTGATTTGAAAGATTTACCTCCTCCTTAATTCCACCATGATCCAGCCTTGTCTTGTAGTGCTTAAATTCTCCCAACAAGAAATCAACATACCTATCAACAAATGAGGCATTTTAATACATTGATCTCTAGAAGAGGTTCCAAAATAATGCAAAATTTTAACAAAAAGAAAGACCAAGACTCAAGCAATATTGCTGGATCGTTTCATACAATCAAGCAATATTGCTTCAGTAGTCAACACACTCTCTAATACAAACAACTTTGCAGTTGTCATGCACCAGTTTGAAAATTTTACAAGATGCATGTGATAATACAAACCCATGGATATGCAAATACACTGAAATTATAAAATGAAATCATATTTGTTTCAATACAAAATCGATAAAATGCAAATGATATTCATCTGAAGAAAAAAATTAATAGATTGTTTCAATACAACACGTTTATAATAGCTTGGTTCACCAAGATTCAGTAGAAATAACAGTTGTCATATGCAGTACTCATTTGTGACAGTAAGCAATTAACTTGCACTTTTTGCATCCAACTTCAATGTCCAGATTCCAATTTTACTATTATCGCGTTGTCGGCCACTGGCATCTCCGACGACCACTAGGGACCATTCGTCAGTGGTAGACGGTGCTCTCGGCGACCGCAGTACAGTCACCGACGGTGCAGAAAGGGGGCTCTGGACGGTGTGCGAAGGGGAGTTGCAGCACCACCCCTACCTTGTCGCGCACCAACCCCATCTCTTGCGGTGTCTATCTATTAATGTCATATTTCTTGTGATGAATTATGAATATATTTTAAATCTTATATTAAAATAGTTAAATTAAGTAACTTATCAAAACTATTGAGATATGAGTTTGAAATAAGATAAATTTAGGTCTTATGAACGATTAGTTTTTTACTTGTAGATTGGATTGGACTTACTTATATATACGAATTCAAAAATTCAATTAAGCTCGTTAAGATACTCGTTAAGGGCTCGAGCTCGAGAGTATTTAAACGAGCCGAGTTTGAATAGACATTTTCAATACTCGAGCTCGGCTCGAACTCGATTAAAAATTAACGAACAGAGTTTGAGCAGCATACTACTTGGCTCGACTCGACTCCTTTACACCCCTACTCGTCAGGGGGGTGAAGACCCAATGGGATGGACGGGTCACCTATCCCTTTGACGCCCAAATACGCATGCGGACGCCCCTCCGTCGGGTTCGTGGGATTCTTTGGGGGAAATCCAAACAATCACATGTGCCGGGAAGGCAGGCGAAGAAAAAAATATAAGTATTTGTAGCAAGAGAAGAAATAGGATTTTACTATTATTTTTGTGATGGTAGCAATTTAACTTGCATTTCAGATGGCTGACTTCAATTTCACATTCCAATTTTAGGAACTAATGTCAAAATAGTTGCCAAAAATTCATCTTCATTTGGGGTAAAACTTAATCCTAGTACAAAAAGTTCCTCTAAAAATATGCTGTGTAAAAAAAAAAAAAAAACAATTAGGGAATTAAAATTGATCAGCAGTACTAAACATGCCTAGGAGTTTGCAGGTCCAGTTCCTATCTAAAACATCAAGTTTAGAAAACTATTTATCAAAAACCTTTAATAGTCAATTTCATATATCCATTCACATCCACAACCAACACTTCATGTACACATTTATTCACATCCATCCATCACACATCCATTCACAACATCAAATCTCACAATTTAAATACATCAAGTGAATATACATCTAAGAAAGTTTCATTACTAAGATTAAAGTATATACATGACAAGTACTTAATATAATGTTGGATGAATAAGACATTACATGCTGAGATGGTAGGAGATGAGCATCAACTTGGCTCTTAAGATCTATTGCACCTAAATTGTAGAGAGAGAGAGAGAGAGAGAGGAGAGAGAGAGAGAGAGAGAGAGAGAGGAGAGAGAGAGAGAGAGGAGAGAGAGAGCAAAGTTAGGAATTTTTTATTACAACATGATAAATATTTAAAGCATAAATGAAGTGGAACACATACATATCTAGAATATAGGATGTGGCTTCCATAAGCATATATCTTCTGATGAAGGGAGGGAGAAACACAAACAAAGCAGATACCCTCCATGGTGAAAGTTGGGAAGACATTTTGCCAGTAGAGACACCTTCCCTATGCAGGACATGTTTCTTATATGTGACATGTGACAAAAAAAAGTACTCATAAGCAACAAATCCAGTACAAACACTCAATAGAAAAGACCAACTTAACGGAGGAGCTAAAACCCATAAAAAAGACAAGCACCCGCAACAAAAGCATATAGTCCAGGAATGCTTTAAGAAAAACGTCAGGAGGGCCTACATTTGTTTTCTTGGAGTTACATGTCAATTCTTCTCTATATATCCACAAAGATTACAACAATAGTGAATTAAAATCTGCAAAACATGCCAGGCAGGTAACATATGAGTTTTTGGAAACAAACAAAAGAAAAGAGGTAAGATGTCATTCAGCATTTCATCTTGTTAAAGTTAAAGTTAAAATTATAATTATATAATATTATACTTTGTTATTATTAATTATTTATTATATTAGGAAGTTTAGTCATTGTTTTAAAAGATTGTAATTTGTTATTATTAATTGATTATTAATAATGTTTACATTTGAATGTTAATTTAGTTTAACAAAATATATATATTATTTTTATTAATTGGTTATTATTTATATTTATATTTGAAAGTTAATTACTTTAACGAAATATTTTTGTTGTTAATTGTATATTTATACTTGAAAGTTAGCTTAATTTAACAAAGTTTAATTACTTTAAATGATTACTATATCGATTAGTAAACTATTATAAAATCGTTGGATTTAACTTTAACCAATACCTAAATTTGTATTTGATCTCGATCTACATCTGATCAAAATCCACTGTTGGATTTGCAACCAAGTTAATTAAGATCCTTCAGTTGAATTTTCTACGTATCTACATGTAGTCAATATTTGATTGTTAGATTTCATTCGGATCTAAAATTTGATCTACACTTATTTTGTTGATCTACATCTTAACCCACATAATCAAGAGTTGGAACTTGGATTCGCTCATATATGATCTACATATGATCACATATCATTTGTTGATCTATATATTGACATACACGCGTGTGATAGACAACTATGAGGGGATGGCTGAATTGATTGATTCCCGAATTATAAAAAACTTAATCTAGTTAGAGACACAACGAAATTAAGTGAAGAAGCGGAGTGAATGTACTTGTGAATCAGAATTTGACCGTTAAATCAAGATTTGAACGTTGAATGTACATTTACTCCAAATATATAATAATTTAATCAAGAGATTGATTAACAATGTATTCAAAAGTCTATCCATTAGATTTTAGTTTGATTAAGATCTAAAGGTAATTAAGATCTAAAGGTTGAAATTACTCATGATCTACAAATCTGATCAAGATCCCATCGTTCAATCTACTATCAATCGAAATCCAACTATACTTAGATTTCACCAAGGTCTTAATTCAACTATTAAATTCGCTGTGGATCTAACATCCAATCGATTAGACACACAATATTAAATGATTATAATATATATGATACATAAAGTATAATTGAATAAATATAATTATAACCATTGGATTTAAATTTGATTAAGATTTGAAGATTATATTCATTTTAGGTCTATATTCGATTAGAATCTGACACCATTAATCAAGATCCACACAGTTGGATTTACTCCGAATCTATAACAATTTAATCAAGAGACATCGATTAACAATTTAATCAAAATTCTATCTATTGGATGTACGTTTGATTAAGATTTAAAAATTGAAATTGTCTTGATCTACAAATTTAATCAAGATCCCATCGTTCAATCTACTATCAATCGAAATCTAACTATTAGATTTCATCCAAATCTTAATCCAACTATTAAATTCGCTCTAGATCTAAAATCTAATCAATTAGACACATAATATTAAATAATCATCATATAATATATCATAAAATGAAATATAATTTAATAAATATAATATAGTATTTTATAAATAATAATTTATTATATGTATATTCACTAATATCTACAAATACGTAAATAAAATATATAGAACAAATATAATATACATATATTCACTAAACTTAAAATAAGACTTATAAAATTATACTATATTTATATTATAATTCATAACACAGCTACTGTATGTTTAACAAAGAACTATATTAATACACCTTATAGAGAAAGGCTGTCGCTCAATTTCGCTGCAAATCCGGTGAGGAAACCAGGGAGGCCAACCAATTAGCGACGGAATAACGACAACACCTTACGTCGCTAATGCGTCGCTAAATAGCGATCGGGCATTTGCCACCCCTAATCCACCGCTTAAGTTTTTATTTAGCGGCGGAAACATGTTTATGGCTAAGTGGTTGCTAATTAGTGACGAATAAATTTCCGTTGCTAAAGTCCGTCGCTAAATCGTAATTTTCTTGTAGAACAATCATACTAAGATTTGGAAATACAAATGAGACATTCAATTGGGCAATAAACAATCGTTCAATAAATTCACAGAATAATGGATTTCGATAAATAGGTTCATGTACACAAGGCATAGAACTGTAATTATGGATGAGTCAACAAGTGGGACCGCACTTTCATGAGGACATCATGATTGAAGTATGGATCCATAGACTCAATGCAGTGAAAACAGGAGTATCACTGAATACATCTATCGTAGAGGCACGTTCTCAGTTGCAATCAGTAACATACTTGCGTACACAAAATTGGGATGAATGTGGACAGTGTCATGGCCATGATTAGATAGATTGGAGACTATCTATTGTACAGTCTCCTTCAAGATAAAGCTAGTTATGGAACACAGTTACAGTCCATGTCGTGTTCAGGATAGAGTTGTATAGAACGTGAATATAACCTATGCCACATTCAATATGCCATAATAGACTCTAAAGGCTGGTTAGATCGCTCTTACAACCTGTATACTTTTTTTTGGGTTTTGATGGTACAACCGATTTGACAGTCGGGTGGAAATCCACAATCAACAAAGACTTATGCAAGTCTTGATGAAGGAGTTCCAATCTAATAAGAGGAATATCCTGTGGAGAGTTCTCACATCACCAAGAAGATAATGCAAGCGATTGAAGTTTGCCATCAAGGGGACATGGTTCATGTTGTACATGAAACAATAGCATTAAAACACAATAGTGAAAGGAAAGCTTATTGACCAATACCACCTTTTAGCACATTATAGCAGTATGAGCATGATAATCGTTTAGATGACAAATTCAATCCTTTTAAGCCTTTAGTATGTAGATTAACACATGATACCTTGTTGTAATGACCTAGCAAGGTTATTAAACACATGTATGATAATCATTATATGACAAATTCAATCCTTTTAAGCCTTTAGTATGTAGATTAACACATACCTTGTTGTAATGACCTAATAGGGTTAAACACCTGCATTAAATGACATTTTAATGACATATCAAGTTATTGTTTTGAAATTTTAATTTATGAAAAATAGTCAGAACGTAGTTTAGGCTAGAGCTGCTATAAAAAAACGTTCTGTACAAGTAGTATGGTGGTTGGTCAAGAAATGGGAGCCCCCCAAGGGTCAAAGCCAGAATGCAACTGCCCCTAGCTCCGTGTTAAGAATGTAATCTCCTTGAGAACTATGACTTGAACACAGTTCCTAGAGTGTAACAGCCCCGACACCCGGACCCCCGACTCCCGCCAAGGATATAACAGTTGGCACCTCTGCCCACGGGTTCCGAAGACCCGGAAGGGCTAACAGACCAGTCTAACAAGATATGTAACGGGAGTAAGTAACAACAACAAGCACTAAAAATGTACTAAAAAGTGAAGGAAAAGTGTCCAACACAAAGTACGAGTCTAGTACAGTCCGAAAGTAAACAAAGTACAAGTACAGAAGGAAGGGAATAACAGATCCCTTAGGGGCATACCCCGAGGGTGACGAAATAAGTAAGAGGGAACACTGCTCACGGAAGACGCCGTCTACTACGGCCCCGTCTTCTCAGCCCGCCGCAGAGGGTACTGCCGTGAAGTCTCACCTGTAAAGGAGGGAATGAGCTTCAAGAAGACGCCCAGTAGGGACTATCAATCTTCCACTAGTTCTAACAAGCAGAATAGCTATATGTTTAAAATAGAAATTAAGCAAGTAAATCTATCCTATTAACAGAGTAAGTGCGAAAGCGTAAAGTAACTACACAGCCATCGATCTAAACCAAACGTCGGGATCGGAAACCCGTGTGAAACACGGTGTAGATGTGTTTTTTTCAAAACACTCCTACAAAGATTAATTAAAAAGAAAAAGATTTTTATATGAAGAAAAAAATAATAGTGCGGAGGGGAAAGGGAAAAAGGTGCTTGTGTGCACAAGATGGAAGTGTGATCGTCAGGTACATGAGGGTACCGAAGGAGGCGGGCGAAGAGGAAGACGTGGAGGGTACTTACCTTCACCCAAGATCGCGGGAGTTGTGATTGCGGGTTCACTTTTGCTTCTTCTACCGGCCGGCCGGCGAAGAAGACTTAGCTCCAACGGTTACCTTGCAAGAAAAAAGACAACAAGAAAACAAGTGAAAGAGGATAATTAGACTATGTTGTGAAGCACCCAAATCAAACAAAAATGAAAGGAAAGCAATAGCATGGGGATGAACACTGTAGCAACCTGGATTTTCAAAAAAATAAATAATAAAATAAATAAATAAAAGCAATTAGAAAATCAAAGAAAAGAGAATTAAATAAAACCCATCAAATGAAAATAAGTAATGAGCTTTATTAAATGGACCCATTAGAAATTAGTGGGCTAAAATAGAGATTTTTAAAAGGGAATAATAGAGAAGTACCCAAAATTCGTAACTAAAATATTACTAAAATAGAAAAGAGGTATTTAATACATTAAAAATAGAAATTTGAGTTGGATTGAGATTCCTAAACCTACCCTAATGGGTTGGCCACAAATTCTCTCTCTCCCAACCCAAATATAGGAGATCTCTTGCTTAAAAAGGGGAGAGGAAAATAGGAAATTCGGAATTTAATAGGTTAGATTTAACTAGGAAGGGAATAGGGAGAAGCTTAAATACTTCTCTCAAACCCTCATAGCTGGCCCTAGCTCGTGCCAAGAGGTTCCTGGACCAGGAGGAGAGGCCAAGAGGAGGAGAATTCGTGGAGAGGAAGGATCTCTCAAGTTCTTCCCCGAGTTCTTCAAGTCTTAACCCTAGAGAGGAAAACGATCAAAGATAGGCATTCTCACAAGCATAAACCATGAAACTTTTTCTGTAGGATGTCTCATCTATCAGGAACAAAAGCCCTTTGGTTTCATAATTTTCCATCGAGCATATCTGTCGTTCTTGATTTTTCATGTTCTGCAACTGACATGACCCCGAACCCTCTTCTTAACTCTTGATCTCCTTGTATACTCAACCCCATGACACGAGATTTTTACTGTAGGAACTGATGCATGTTAGGCATTTTTCCCCTAAAAGCCCTAAATTTGATTCATCCTATCTTGCGAATTTAATCGTTGATCTCAACTATGTACTGTTTCATGTTCATCATGAATACCCGTGTTAAAACATGTCCAAACCTTGATTGTTTTCCAATTCCTATTTATTTTAAGTACCCATGCATGTCTAGGTTGTTCTGCAACTGGTTTCATGATTTTTCGTTGACTATACAATTAGTTGTGATTTTCTGAACCACCCTGTGTCAAATAGGGGAAGTTTTGGCTCGCAATCCAAGGTAATGTCCTTTCCCTGTCGGACCCGGGTGCAGACCCTATGAACGCGATGGCCCGATAGGCCGCGTTCACAAGGGTCATCGCGACAGCACCCTCTGTCGCGATCTGATCGCGACAGGGCCTGTCGTCGCGATCTGCTGCCCGACCAGACTAAGCCTGTCGCGACCCGTACAAGCACCCGTCGTGATCTCAGTTGACCCCGTCGCGACCCTCACTAGGGTACGTCGCGATCTGGGTTCTTTTTGCATGAAACCCCTTGTCTCAGCAATGCTTGATTATCTACAGTGTTTGTACTCTTGTTTAACAGTCATACATACAGAAAATAACACCTGTTATAAATTGAATATTTATGCGTGATTAAAATACATGCACATGATCTTTTCTATCTAAAATTTCATGACACTTACACACACTTTGAACCATCCAATTATGGCATAATTTGGCATGAAACTATTTCATAATACATCTGGTAATTTATGTAATTAAATTACCCTATACTTGTCTATCGTTTCTCGCGATGTTTTGGGAATACCGATATCGACGCTCCACTGTTCTAGAACTCCTCTAGAACGTCGAGCACTTGTTTCTATATACACACTCTCTTGACTTGGATGAACTCTTCGTCAGATACTCCATCTGCCGGACTAGTAAGTCTTTGTTCAAGGCCTCCGTAAGTCTCCTCTGTCCATGGATTCCCACATGGTCGACGAGCCGGTTGTACCCTAACACCTGTTACACCCTTAGGGATCAATATAGTCCAAACGGCTATTAGAAATTCACTCTCGTCTTGAATCACGCCGGACCTCTGGACTGTGCTTAACATGGCCAGTGGAAGGTCGTGAGTTCCGCCTGACTGCCAACACCATGTGCGCGTGTTGTGCAACGGTTACTATCGCTCGTTACTCGACGTTTCATGTGCAAGGTCCACTAACTCTCATCTATACTCTACTCGCTCATCTATTCACGTTCACTCTACTATCTCGTCTATTCATCTAGTGCTATCATCTACTTCTTGGTACTCTATATTGGCCATTGACAGATTGTCTAAAGATAAACAATATAACAAATGCCTAGCAATATATAAAGGGCCCGATCTGGTCCTGGGATGTGCGCCCGAAAGTGCTAGTGCCCATGGGAGTTAAATGATCGGAGTGTTTGGCATTACACTCAAGTGCTATCTATCGTGACTATCTAAATGACAATCAAAAGTGCTATGTTATCTCGTTGTCCATTGACAACAAAGTGCTATCTATCGTGACTATCTAAATGACAATCAAAAGTGCTATGTTCTCTCATTGTCCATTGACAACAAAGTGCTATGCTATACTCGTTGTGCTATGCTATACTCGTTGTGCTATCTGTACTATGGCCATCTTGCTATATTTGACATTGTGCTATTCCCGACACTTGTGCTATTCTTGGAAGGTCTTTATTTGGAAAGTCTTGCTATTTCGTTCACTTACTGTCCTGCTATATATTTTACTTGACTCTCTCTCGTTCTATCATTAGTTACTCTGCCTTTAAATACATTAATTACTTAAAGCCTGCTTGAGCCTGAGATTTAAGTCCTACTGGGCGATGTTCGCTCACCCTGCGTTATTTGTCGTTGTGTTCTCAGGTGAGACCGAGGATGAACCATACACTCAAGAGGACGGGAACGACCTGGAGTGATGTCATGAGTACCCTAGTGTCCTATTGCTATGTTTAGCGTTGTAGTAGTTAGGTTTGAAGTTTAGTCTTTTGCTTTATTCCAATGTAATCGGGCCCCATAGATTGGCTCTGATATTAGTGGTTGTAACTAGACATCGGAAAGTTATTAATGAAATGAATTCACTTTAGTATTATTCACTTTGCAATGGTTTGATGTCTAGTACTTGCTCTATACCCTTTTCTTGCAACTGCCTCGCATTTCGATATTCCGCGTCGGGGCGTGACAGTTTTGTGGTATCAGAGCCTAGGTTATTCTTAAGTATAGGATGATCTAGGTTAACCTGCCTCGACTAGAGTCAAATTATCCACCTATGTGAGTTGAGGTTAGAGCCAAGGGTAACTAGTTAAAATAAACTCACACACACACAAATTAAATTCCACATCGATATCATGACAAGAAGTTATTTTGTAGGAACTAAGCAATCAAGATGACGGCCGAACGTGCTCAAATGAGGGGCATGCAACAAACCATCCAAGAACTGACACGCGCCATTGTGCAAGCCACTCAAGGAGGTGGCAATCGTGGTGCAGGCGACCTGCATCGCAACTTCAGAAGTCTGAACCCACCTAGGTTCAGCGGATCCACAGATCCGGATGAAGCTGAGCACTGGCTCCAAGAGACGGAAAGAATTTTCCGTGTCATGCAATGTGCAGCGAGGGACAGGCTGCTACTTGCCACGTTCCAACTGGAGAAGGACGCCCGCACCTGGTGGGAGTCAGTGGAAGCTACTAGAGAGAATGGGCCATTCACCTGGAACGAGTTTAAAGAAGCATTCAACTCCAAATACTTCTCTGAGCGTGTTCAAGAAAGGAAGGCTGCGGAATTCGCTGCTCTTAAACAGCGGAGCTTGACTGTGGCCGAATATGAAGCCCAGTTCTCTAGACTGGCACGCTATGCTGTACATCTGGTGAACACTGAAAGGATGAAGGCTAAGCGCTTTCTAAACGGCCTTAAGCCCCACTACATCACTCAACTCGCACCTTTCGACATCCCGACCTACGCCGAGATGGTGAAGAGGGCTCAGCTGCTAGAAGATGCTACGGACTTCACCGACCGTATCAAAGGGAAGTTCGTCAAGAAGGAAGTGACCTCGGGTCAGTCATCTGCTAAGCCTACCAACGGCAAGAAGCGTCCCTTCAACATCACGGAGGGATCTAGCCAAGAAAGGAAACCCAAGGTTTTCGTACCCAACACTCCAACAAAGAGCCACTGCAAACACTGTGACAAGCCTGGTCACACGGCTGATGAATGCTGGAGGAAAGCCGGCGCATGTCTGCGCTGCGGAAGTCGCGAGCACCGTATCCCTGAGTGCCCGCTACTGAAAGAGAATGAAAGGCGCCCTAATGCGCCTAAGAAATAGGGCCGACTGCAAGCCCTACATGATGAGGAACCTGCTATGGAGGGTGGCGTGGTAGAAGGTACCCTTCAAGTTTTCTCATTATCAGCATTCGTTTTATTTGATACTGGAGCCACTCATTCATTTATATCTCAAAACTTTGCTGATACTGTGAATGCTAAACCTATATCCATGGGTTGTGAGTTCTCTGTCACAACGCCACTAGGGAAAAGGAGAAATTGAACAAATACTTTCCCTCTGCCGATGTAATGATCGGAGACCATAACCTAAAAGCCGACCTGGTGTGTATGTCCATGGAAGGCTATGATGTAATTTGGGAGCCGACTGGTTGTCCGCATATGGGGCAAGTGTCGACTGTAAGAAAGGGAAGGTTACCTTTAGTGACTTTCCTAAACTGGCATTCTCCGGGATTAGACATCTCTAGTCTCTGCCATAAAAGCCCACAACATGATGAGGAAAGGCTGTATTGCTTTCCTAGCAGCCATAGTAGTGGAAAAGAAGGGCTCCAAGATAGAAGACATACATACAGTACAGGACTACCCAGATGTATTCCTCGAAGACCTGCCCGGGATTCCCCCTAAATGAGATGTCAACTTCGCCATTGAGTTGATTCCTGGAGCCGCACCGGTATCGCGTCAACCATACCGGATGTCACCTGCCGAGCTGAAGGAATTGAAGGCGCAACTGATGGAGCTACTAGAAAAGGGGTTCATCAGACCAAGTACTTCCCCATGGGGAGCACCTGTGCTATTCGTAAAGAAGAAAGATGGATCGATGAGGCTGTGCATCGACTATCGACAACTCAATCAGCTTACCATCAAGAACAAATACCCACTGCCTAGGGTCGATGAACTATTCGACCAAATTTCTGGAGCGCAATATTTCTCCAAGATCGATCTTCGATCTGGCTATCACCAAATGAGGATCAAGGATGACGATATTTTCAAAACGGCTTTCAGGAGCAGGTATGGACATTATGAATTCGTCGTTATGCCTTTTGGTCTAACCAATGCTCCTGCAGCCTTTATGCAACTCATGAACAGCATATATCGGCCCTACCTCGACAAGTTCGTGGTCGTCTTTATCGACGACATCCTCATATACTCCAAGACCAAGGAAGAGCATGAAGAACACCTAAAGACAACATTACAAGTTTTGCGAGACAACAAGCTGTACGCAAAGCTTAGCAAGTGTGAATTCTGGCTCGAAGAAGTATCCTTCTTGGGCCATGTCAACTCAAAGGACGGCATCTCTGTTGATCCCTCCAAAGTCGAAGCTGTACTCAACTGGGAGAGACCAACTAATGTCACCGAGATAAGAAGCTTCCTAGGACTGGCTGGCTACTACAGGCGGTTCATCAAGGACTTCTCAAAGATCGCCGTTCCTCTCACGCATCTGACACGAAAGGAGAATCCATACTCCTGGAGTAAAGAGTGTGAGAAAAGTTTCCAAACCCTCAAAGACTGTCTTACCTCAGCACCTGTTCTCGCTCTGCCAATAGAGGGAGAAGGTTTCTCTGTCTACACCGATGCCTCAGGAATTGGGCTGGATTGTGTACTCATGCAAAAGGAGAAGGTCATCGCCTATTCTTCAAGACAACTGAAGACACATGAAGTCAACTACCCTGTACATGATCTCGAGCTGGCTGCCGTGGTCTTCGCCTTGAAGATTTGGAGACACTATCTATATGGCGAGCAATTCACTGTCTACTCAGACCATAAAAGTCTGAAGTATTTATTCTCTCAGAAGGAACTCAACATGAGACAAAGGAGATGGCTGGAATACTTGAAAGATTTCGACTTCCACATCCAATACCACCAGGCAAGGGAAATGCCATGGCTGATGCTCTTAGTAGAAAGCCAATGGCATTTGTCTCAAGTCTAGTCCTTGGCGAGATGCAACTACTAGAACAATTCGCAAGGTTAGACTTAAATATCGAACATAGAGATGATCGAGTCTTGGTTGCCAATATCAAGATTCAATCTGATCTGCTAGAGGAGATCAAAGCTCAACAAGACGATGATCCATTCTTAGTTCGCGTCAAAGAAACTCTAACTGAAAGACCGGACTTTGCAATGACTGAAGACGGAAGGCTTGTCTTTCAAGGAAGGACATGTGTTCCCGACAATGAAGAACTAAAGAGAAGACTAATGGATGAAGCTCACAAGACAAGGTATACTATTCATCCAGGAGGTACCAAAATGTATCAAGATATGAAAAGAACGTTTTGGTGGCCGAACATGAAAAGAGAGGTAGCTGAACATGCCGCTCACTGCCTTACTTGCCAACAAGTAAAAGCAGAACACCTGCGCCCTGCTGGTATACTCAGACCGCTAGACATTCTGGAGTGGAAATGGGAAAGCATTGGCATGGACTTCATCATGGGTTTGCCCAAGACTCGTGGTGGACTCGACCCCATATGGGTCATTGTGGACCGACTAACCAAATCCGCCCACTTTCTGCCTATAAAGAGTAAATGGTCAGTAGAGGTACTAGCTGCCTTATACGTCAAGGAGATTGTAAGACTACATGGCATTCCATCATCTATTGTTTCAGATCGAGATCCGAGATTCACATCTCATTTTTGGAAAGGACTGCAAGGTGCACTGGGTACTAAACTCAACTTTAGTACCGCATTCCATCCACAAACCGATGGGCAAACTGAAAGAACCAACCAAATAGTGGAAGACATGTTGAGAGCTTGCACTATAGATTTTCAAGGTTATTGGAATGAGCACCTACCTCTTATTGAGTTCGCCTATAACAACAGTTACCAGGAGTATCAAGATGGCACCGTTCGAAGCACTCTACGGAAGGAATTGCAGATCCCTGCATGCTGGAATGAGGTTGGAGAACAGCAATGGCTAGGCCCAGACATGGTGCAATGGACAACGAAGGACATTCAGGTAATCAGAGACCGGCTCAAATTTCCCAATCCAGACAGAAGAGCTACGCCGACAAAAGAAGGCGAGATCTGGAATTTCAAGTGGGTGATCATGTATTTCTAAAAGTGTCACCTACCCGTGGCATCCAAAGATTTGGTGTAAAGGGAAAGCTCAGCCCTAGATTCATCGGTCCTTTTGAAGTACTCAAAAGGGTTGGTGAGGTTGCATACCGGCTGGCGTTGCCACCGGATTTGTCATGTGTACACAATGTGTTCCATGTCTCCATGCTTAGGAAATATGTGTACGACCCCACGGACATCATTCGCCACGAGAAGTTGATATTGAACAAAGATGTGACGTACGAAGAGAAGCCAGTCAAGATACTGAAACGAAAGATACAACAACTCAGGAACCGTCCTATCCACGTGGTGAAGGTCTTATGGAATAACCGTGGAGTGGAAGAAGCCACATGGGAACCAGAATGAATTATCAGACGCAACTACCCTGATCTTTTCGGTAAGACACTTCCTCCCTGATGATCAGATGAATTTGGGGACCAAACTCTTTTTAAGAGGGGGAGGATGTAGCAACCTGGATTTTGCAAAAAAAATAATAAAAATAAAAATAATAAAAAAGTAAGTAGAAAATCAAAAAAGATAATTAAATAAAACCCATCAAATGAAAATAAGTAACGGGCTTTATTAAATGGACCCATTAGAAATTAGTGGGCTAAAATAGGGATTTTTAAAAGGGGAATAATAGAGAAGTACCCAAAATTCGTAACTAAAATATTACTAAAATAGAAAAGAGGTATTTAATGCATTAAAAATAGAAGTTTGAGTTGGATTGGGATTCCTAAACCTACCCTAATGGGTTGGCCATGAAATCCTCTCTCTCCCAACCCAAATAGAAGAACTCTTACTTAAAAAGGGGAGAGGAAAATAGGAAATTCAGAATTTAATAGGAGTTAGATTTAAACTAGGAAAGGGAATAGGGAGAAGCTTAAATACTTCTCTCAAACCCTCATAGCCAGCCCTAGCTCGTGCCAAGAGGTTCTTGGACCCGGAGGAGAGGCCAAGAGGAGGAGAATTCGTGGAGAGAAAGGATCTCTCAAGTTCTTCCCCAAGTTCTTCAAGTCTTAACCCTAGGAGAGGAAAACGATCAAAGGTAGGCATTCTCACAAGCATAAACCATGAAACTTTTTCTGTAGGATGTCTCATCCATCAAGAACAAAAGCCCTTTGGTTTCATAATTTTCCATCGAGCATATCTTTCTTTCTTGATTTTTCATGTTCTGCAACTGACATGACCCCGAACCCTCTTCTTAACTCTTGATCTCCTTGTATACTCAACCCCATGACATGAGATTTTTACTGTAGGAACTGATGCATGATAGGCATCTTTTGCCCCTAAAAGCCTTGCGAATTTAATCGTTGATCTCAACTATGTACTGTTTCATGTTCATCATGAATGTCCGTGTTAAAAACATGTCCAAACCCTAATTGTTTTCCAATTCCTATTTATTTTAACTATCCATGCATGTCTAGGTCGTTCTGCAACTAGTTTCACGATTTTTCGTTGACTATACAATTAGTTGTGAATTTCTGAACCACCCTGTGTCAAATAGGGTAAGTTCTGGCTCGCAATCCAAGGTAATGTCCTTTCCCTGTTGGACCCGGACGCAGACCCTGTGAACGCGACGGCCTGATAGGCCGCGTTCACAAGGGTCATCGCGACAACGCTCTCTATCACGATCTGATCGCGACAGGGCCTGTCGTCGCGATCTGCTGCCCGACCAGACTAAGCCTGTCGCGACCCGTACAAGCACCCGTCGCGATCTCAGTTGACCCCGTTGCGACCCTCACCAGGGTATGTCGCGATTTGGGTTCTTTTTGCATAAAACCCCCTGTCTTAGCAATGCTTGATTATCTACAGTGTTTGTACTCTTGTTTAACAGTCATACACAGAAAATAACACCTGTTATAAATTGAATATTTATGCATGATTAAAATACATGCACATGATCTTTTCTATCTAAAATTTCATGACACTTACACACACTTTGAACCATCCAATTATGGCATAATTTGGCATGAAACTATTTCATAATACATCTGGTAATTTATGTAATTAAATTACCCTATACTTGTCTATCTTTTCTCACGATGTTTTGGGAATACCGATATCGACGCTCCACTGTTCTAGAACTCCTCTAGAACGTCGAGCACTTGTTTCTATATACACTCTCTCTTGACTTGGACGAACTCTCCATCGGATACTCCATCTGCCGGACTAGTAAGTCTTTGTTCAAGGCCTCCATAAGTCTCCTCTGTCCATGGATTCCCACATGGTCGACGAGCCGGTTGTACCCTAACACCTGTTACACCCATTAGGGATCAATATAGTCCAAATGGCTATTAGAAATTCACTCTCGTCTTGAATCACGCCGGACCTCTGGACTTGTACTTAACATGGCCAGCGGAAGGGTCGTGAGTTCCGCCTGACTGCCAACACCATGTGCGCGTGTTGTGCAACGGTTACTATCGCTCGTTACTCGAAGTTTCATGTGCAAGGTCCACTAACTCTCATCTATACTCTACTCGCTCATCTATTCACGTTCACTCTACTATCTCGTCTATTCATCTAGTGCTCTCATCTACTTCTTGATACTCTATATTGGCCATTGATTGATTGTCTAAAGATAAACAATATAACAAATGCTTGGCAATATATAAAGGGCCCGATCTGGTCCTGGGATGTGCGCCCGAAAGTGCTAGTGCCCATGGGAGTTAAATGATCAGAGTGTTTGGCATTACACTCAAGTGCTATCTATCGTGACTATCTAAATGACAATCAAAAGTGCTATGTTCTCTCGTTGTCCATTGACACCAAAGTGCTATGCTATACTCGTTGTGCTATCTGTACTATGGCCATCTTGCTATATTTGACATTGTGCTATCTTGCTATTATTGTGCTATTCTCGATACTTGTGCTATTCTTGGAAGGTCTTTATTTGGAAAGTCTTGCTATTTCATTCACGTACTTTCCTGCTATATATTTTACTTGACTCTCTCTCATTCTATCATTAGTTACTCTGCCTTTAAATGCATTAATTACTTAAAGCCTGCTTAAGCCTGAGATTTAAGTCCTAATGGGCGATGTTCGCTCACCCTGCGTTATTTGTCATTGTGTTCTCAGGTGAGACAGAGGATGAACCATACACTCCAGTGGACGGGAACGACCTGGAGTGATGTCATGAGTACCCTAGCGTCCTATTGTTTTTTTTAGCGTTGTAGTAGTTAGGTTTGAAGTTTAGTCTTTTTCCTTATTCTAATGTAATCGGGCCCCATAGATTGGCTCTGATATTAGTGGTTGTAACTAGACATCAGAAACTTATTAATGAAATGAATTTACTTTAGTATTATTCACTGTGCAATAGTTTGATATCTAGTACTCGCTCTATGCCCTTTTCTTGCAACTGCCTCGCATTCCGATATTCTGCATCGGGGCGTGACAAACACACCTCGTGGGGTGGTGTTAAACCCCTAAAAAGTGTGGGTATGGAGAAAATGATGTGTATGTGTGTGTTGTGATGAAATGAAATAAGTAGTAAAATAAAATGAAATGAGATGAAAAAGAAGAGAGAGGAGAAAGTGGCGATGTGAGCTGCTGCTTATAGATAGACGAAGTGGAGGAAGAAGTCGCCTCCCACCTCGCTCCAACGCACGTGAGGAAGACGGAGGCTCCGAACTCCAAGGAATGAGCGCGTGGAGTAGCTTGGAATGGGAGATGTTCCTCCTTGGTTCAGAAGTCGAGTTTCCAATTCGGCAGGGCTTCGCCGTAGTATGTGGGTGATGCTCAAAACAGTAGCCTCGGGGGTCTATTTATAGGGGAAAAATTCTGAAATCGCGTCGGATACGGTGGACGCCTATCCCACTGAACCGCGTCCAACAAAACCGCCGCGATTAACAGGATCGACTTGCTCTGATTAAGTCCTTCCAAACAACGATTATAGCCATTTTAAGAATCACTTCGACGTTATCAGCCGTGTTTCTAACACTTCCCATTTGAAATGATTCTTTCCAAATATTAAAAATGGAAATATTGAATCGCGACGGCATAAGCCGTCGCGTATTTGAACAGAATCGCTCTCTAATAGAAATCGATCTTCATTCAAAGGAAGGTTTGAAAAGGGTCCGACTATGTGGATGTGGTTATAATTAGCAACAAACATTTCCAAAGACAATTTTGGAATTCACCATAATTCGAAAATGGAAACTCTTAATCGCGGCGGTGCTAGTGGACGCGTTTCAAAACAGGGTAAGCGCTAGAAAAGGAAGTGTGATACACGTCGGTTTTACTCGCCGCGGATCCAACATCCTAAAAGGCATTCACTGTGTCAGACGCGAATCATTTAAGCTCAACTGACCTCTTTAGACCCCTTAGAAAAATTCCTAAAATCTTAGAAAAATCCAAAAAATAGGAAAATCACTCAAGAGCTTAAATTGAAGAGAGCCACTTTAAAGCATTGCGGTATAACATGAAATTTGCTCGATATGTTACCAAAATGGCATGTCTACAGTTGCCTCACCTTGGCGTCTACTTTGCAAGGAAATGGAGTGAAATGACACGAAATGAAAGCAATGGAATGGTGTGAATTGAGTGGAATGAAGTGGAATGACTGAAAAGTAGACACCAAGGTGTGATGAGACGCGCCTCAACAACATATGACATGAGTCGTTCGTCAATTCACAATGAAGTGGCTTGTAGAAAACCTCAAGAGAGAACTCAATGCTTGGACGAAGGGAAAAGATGTGCATGTGGGCACGAAGGGGAGAAAGATCAACTTCCAGCATCGGGGAAGTACTTAAGGACACAATCCGTTAGGTTTCACCATTGGGGGCGTCTGCCACTGCCAAGGTGGATCTATAAGGAAAATAGATGAACTGAAATAGGAATCCAAGGCAATGAGTTCCTCAAGAGATGAACTTCAAACATCAACAAAGTGAACTGAGTACTTGACTCGGAATGGAATATTTCATGTTAATTGGAATTGAGGATAAGTGGTTCTCTTTAGTTAAGCACGAGAGTGATCATCCGGAATTATGCTCAAAGTCCTACATGATGCATGCTGGGCTAAAAGATAAAGATTAAAACAAAAGAAAATATAAAATAATCAAGAATAATATTGTTATGACGCCGAAGTCAAGATACCAGATGGAATCCGTCGTCCTTCTGCAACGTAACGGCTTATCCTCAAGTCGTAGGAATCCTATCGAATTATCACTATTTTTGGCGAAGGAGGGGAACTCAAATTCCAGATTCATCAGAGCCTCAAGGTCCTTGATATAGTCTAATAAAGTATACCATATAGTAAGATGCAATATATACAATACCAGACTGGGGATCGCCGAAGATGATCATGAAACATACGACGAGAAGTGTGTCCATAACCTGCGCTGAAAGACTGTTCAGCACTGACAAACAATAAATAATAGAGAAAAATGCATGAATAATATTGCTTAAAAATTGCGACAGGATAAATGGACGCTTTTCACTTACCTTAATCGCGTCGACTAAGTCAGTCGCAATTTAACTTTACCTGTCGCAATGAAATTCAGAGTAAGCACTTTGAATCGTGACGGCTGCGTCGTACGCTATTTGGACTTTCCACCCGAGGCTTGATTTTCTTGCCTGTTTTGCATCCTTGCTCTCTTTTGGTGCTTGCCTCTGAGCTTGTGCGACCCAAGGGGATATAAAACACCCCAAAGCCAGCTCTCTTCATGCTCTCATCCTCCCCAAAGTGCAGAATTCAAGTGATTGAAGCAAAGAGAAAGAGAAGAAGGAGAATTGAAGTTTTGAAGCATGGAGTGTCACGCCTCGATATTTAGCAGTGGAATAAATACTGGGGTGCGTGAACGATACAAATAGATGTATCACAGTTGAATAGCTCAGAGTCACAATTAAACATAACAACATATTTGAAACTATAATATTGTCATAAAAGTACTCCTTATTCCATTCATTCAACTAATTAAAAACCTTACATTAATCGAGCCAACCAAAGGGCCCATTATTCCAATAAAATGTTTCACTATTACATCGACTACTCAAATATCTATTCTTAGACTATCAACTCCTCATATGGCGGGTGCTCATCACTCTTGCCCTGCCCCATCTGACTCCTCTGGTTCCTCATCACTACCTGAAAATGACATGATGATAGGGGTGAGCGAACTAGCTCAGTAGGATTTACATCTCAATATTGTGTGGGCACTAATATACATGATTAACATTTTAAATAGGTAGATATGCACATGGTCATGATGACAATGCATGCTTTTCTAACAAGTCAAATAGCTGAATAAAATGAATATCATATCAAATCAAATGTCGAATTGCATATACCATGGACAGATAATTCAAGAGTGGAATAGTATCAAAAGGAATTGGCCATATTCATACAGATATCATGTATTCACATGAACAAACGTATCATATCAAACATATCATATCATATCATATCATATCATATCATATCATATCAAATGAAGGCACATTCACACAAATCTTACGTATTCGTTGTGCTATGCCAAGCACCAAAAGTCCTTACTCCCATGGTTAATAAGTACGTTGGGGCGCTCCTCCCCAGGATCAGACCGGGCCCCTATTGCACATGCAATAGTCAAATGGACCGAAGTCCTAAGTTGTGCCAAACAAACATATTCATATTATGGCCACAAAATTTCAATAATAAGCTCAATGTAATAAGAACATGATCATCATAGAGTCAAGGTGTTACAATAGCTCAAGAGATCAAATGGGCAGTATAACGATGTATCTTGTGTTTCATAATTCATTAATGTCTTAACATGAGGATGACTAATGACAGATCGTATGCGGAACAAGTGCTCTCTATCTCCAGGGTACTTCATGGTACAACCAGCTCGGTCTCTATGAGGGAATCCATAGAGTATGGAGACTTACGGAGGTCTTAAGGAAAAGATCACAAGTCTTCCAATACGGAATGACTGACAGAGAGCTCCCAATTCCCCAAGAAGGGTGTGCCTAAACGTGCAAATGTGTAAGTGACGTGTCACGGATCTTTCCTAAACATGTATGCAATTGGCGAATAAATCATTGAAACATCGGAAAGCATATAACTAAACAAATCATGATAGAAGTTAACTAACAAGTCCATGCTAACATGTATTCATCCACACATTTATATCATATTCATTAACATATCAATTTCATAACAAGCTAGATCACAAGATAATGATCAATTGAACATAAATCATATGTTACAAATTTGAATCATATTCATGCCTTTACCGTTTTCAAATTGAAGGATTTCTTTTAGGCCAATGCACACTACACAACAGTATGTAACATGTTTATAAACCAAGAAAACTAACATGCTAACTGACTGGCTGAAAAGTACAGTCTCGGGTTGGCCTATGAATCGCGTCCTACACAGTGGACGTTATTCAAAACACAGTATACAAGCTAAAACGGTGCAGAAAATTGAATCGCGTCGGCTTGGTAGGCCGGATTTCAACCTAAATCACGTCGGGTTATCCCGGCGTGTTAAAGAATAATCATAAAAAAACCAACGGGTGGGAAAACGGCCTGAATCACGTCGGGTCATCCCGACGCGGTTCAGACTTGGCGCAAACTCCCACACGGCGCAGAAACTCACGCGCACGTTGACTGGTTAGTGCGATAATCGCGTCCGACCTCATGGTCGTGATTCATAGAATCACGTCGGCCAAAGCCGATGTAAAACCAGGCGTAGGAATCGCGTCGCCTGGAGCGGACGCGATTCCAAACGTAGCTCGAAAACGTAGGAAAACATAGTAATCCTCTTACCATGCTTATATCTCCCTATCTAATGACATTTAGACAAAATACTTAACATGAAAACTGACCAAGACAACTAGTAGAAGAACTTTTATGTTGGGGGTTTGACCGAATTCGGTCTCAAATTTTATGCAAAATAGGAAGAACGTAAAAAACCCTAAATGTGCGCGGCTTAGGGAAAACGACTAGAGCTCGACGTATACTCCATGAAAAATTGGCAAATCAAGTGCGTATGAACCTAGACTTGATGCTCTACAAGATGGTATGTGTTTCATTTAATCTTGGCCTGAGAACACCTACCTTTGGATGCTAAGAACTCCCTGCAGGTTCTGAGTCGATGCAGAGCGAGGTTGAGGAAGACCCACGATTTCCCCAGCCGTTCACCTTCCTCCCGTGCCCTAGCCTTGCTGCTCATGACCCCAAATTGTTGCCAAACCTTCCCTAAGCATTTTGTGACGAGTTCTTATAGATTTAGGGTTCTATTGCATGTCCTAATGGGACTAGGAAAGGGGCCTGCGGGTTCTGCATTCTACCTTCCAAAATTTGAGATTCTCTCACCCAAAAGAGGTAGCTACACCATGGGAAGGTGTCATGCAGGGTTGGCCACAATTTGGCTTGCCATGAATGGCCATTACCACTAATTTTAACCCTAATTTGCCCTCCCTAATCACCACCTATTTACATGTACGAATTTGGGGGTAATTTCTTGTTCCAATTTTATTCTTGGGCCAAAAGTAATCCATTGGCACAATTTCATTAATGGGTCTCTAATACAAGATGTTAGAAGTCTTTCCAACATATTTATTTTATTTATGGTTGTGACATTTTTCCGCGTTAACAATTTTTCAACTTGGTTTCCTAATTTGGGTAGTTAGTCATGTGTGACGTACACTAGGCCAATCAGATTTTTCGTTGCATGAATTTCTTCGCGGAACACTTAGGGGTAATATTTGGGGTTGATTTATAATTTTTTACAGAATTTTATGATGTGTTTTCTCATGTACGATAATGGTACGTAAGTTTTATCACTCGATAATGCAGAGGTTGTTTATTTCTAAAATTTTTAAATTACGAAATTTTTGGGGTGTTACATCCTCCCCCACTTAAGAAATTTGGTCCCCAAATTTACACATAATGGTATAATTTTGTACCTGAGAATAGTTCTGGGTGATTTTTCTTCATTCTTTCCTCCGTTTTCCAGGTAGCGTTGGTAACTCCGTCTCGACTCCATTAGACCTTCACCATAGGTATGGTACAATTCCTGAGTCGTTGAATCTTCCGATCCAATAGCTTGATCAGCTTCTCTTCATAGGTCAGGTCCTCTCGAATCTCCAAGTCCTCATGGTTGATTACATGGTCGGCATTGAATAAGTACTTCCTCAGCATGGATATGTGGAACACATTGTGCACGTTTGCTAGCTGTGGAGGTAGTGCAAGTCTATACGCCACCTGACCAACCCTTTCTAGAATTTCAAAAGGCCCAATAAATCTGGGACTCAACTTTCCCTTGATCCCAAATCTTTGAATTCCCCTTGATAGTGAGACCTTTAAGAATACATGGTCACCCACTTGGAATTCCAGCTCTCTCCTTCTCTTGTCTGCATAACTCTTTTGCCTGGATTGTGCTATCTTCAGACGTTCCCTGACAATCTGAACCTTCCTGACAGTCGCTTTAATTAAGTCGGGTCCAACCCAGTGGTTCTCCCCAATCTCTTCCCAACAAAGGGGTGATCTGCAACTCCTGCCGTATAAGGCTTCAAATGGTGCCATCTTGATACTTGCCTGATAGCTATTGTTGTATGCAAACTCCATTAAGTATAACTGATCATCCCATCGACCTCTAAAATCTAGCACCAGAGCATGAAGCATATCCTCCACAATTTGATTGGTCCTTTCGGTTTGTCCATCAGTCTGAGGATGAAAGACACTACTAAAGTTTAGTTTAGTACCCATTTCTGCTTGTAAACCCTTCCAAAAGTGCGAAGTAAATCTAGGGTCCCGATCCGATATTATGTTAGATGGAACCCCGTGCAATCTAACTACTTCCTTAACATATAGTGCATCCAATACATCCACTGACTAGGTACTCTTAATCGGCAAGAAATGAGCCAACTTAGTCAATCGATCAACTATTACCCAAATTGCATCCATACCACCTCTAGTCTTGGGCAATCCCATGATAAAGTCCATACTGATACTATCCCACTTCCATTCCGGGATTTCTAGTGGTAGCAGTCCACCAGCTATACGGAAATGCTCGGCCTTGACTTTCATGCATGTTAAACAGTATGACACATCATCGGCCACATCCCTCTTCATGTTTGGCCACCAATATGAGCTTTTTAAGTCTTGGTACATCTTTATTGATCCAGGGTGAATCGTGTACTTGGACTGGTGAGCTTCATTTAATAACCTCTTCTTGAGTTCTCCATGATCAGGGACACATGTTCTATCTCGGAATAGTAATCTTCCATCAGCTGATAGAGAAAAGTCAAGTCTTTGTTCTAGCTTCTCCCTGATCTCAACTAAGAATGGATCCTCTACCTGTTTCTCCTTGATTTCGGTCAGTAGATCAGTTTGTATCTGGAGATTGGAAATCATTACTTGTCTTTCCTTCTTTCCCATGTCTAAGTTCAAACTTGCAAATTGCTCCAGTAACTTCCATTCACCCAGCATCATACTAGCTAGCATAGCTCCTGGTTGTCTACTTAGAGCGTCTGCCACTACATTGGCTTTCCCAGGGTGATATTGAATGGAAAAGTCAAAGTCCTTGAGATATTCTAACCACCTTCTTTGTCTCATGTTAAGCTCCTTCTGTGAGAATAAGTATTTTAAACTCTTGTGGTCAAAAAAGACTTTAAATTGCTCACCATAGATGTAATGACACCAAATCTTCAAGGCGAATACTACAGTTGCTAACTCCAGGTCATGAACTGAGTAGTTTACGTCGTGGATCTTCAATTGTCTTAAGGCATATGCTATTACTTTCCCTTGTTTCATTAAGACACATCACAGACCTGTTCTAGAAGCATCTAAATAAATTTCAAATCCTCCCTCTGTTGCCCAGCTAGCAAGCCCAGAGGGGGGGGGGGGGTGAATGGGATTCTTTAAAATTCAATTATCTAAACCTGTGCACAAAAACGTTTAACACAACACACCACGATCGATTGTTAGTGTTAGTAGAGTCATAACAACAAACACACATAGAACAAACACACTGCACAAGGATTTTTATCCTGGTTCGGATCTCCTCTTCACAGGAGTCCTACGTCCAGTCCCTGAGCAACAACTCAGGATTTCACTACCCAAGGGTACAGTCCCCCTTATGGACACTTACACACCCAGCCGTAGCTGGTCTTCTCTTCACAACCCGAAGAGGAAAAACACCACCCTGGAACACCCAGATCTTCCTTCAACACGAAGGGAAAAACACCCTGGAACCCCCAGGTCTTCCTTCAACACGAAGGGAACAACACGAAGATGTGTTCGAGGGAAGACAAGCCCCTAGATCAAGCTAATAGAACAATGCTTGATCTGAAGCAAGGACTGAGAGGAAGAGATCTACAATAATGAACTCTATCAGTACACAAATGCTCTCTCTAAGATCTACTCTAGACGCAGAGAGCTAAGAGCAAAGCTAAAATAATGGAGTGAGGCTTGGCTCTTCTAGATGCTCGCAGATTGTGTCGAGTAAGCTTATCAAGGTGCTTCTTTTCTGGAGCCATCAGTCTTCAATATATAACTTCTTCTGAAAAATAGTCGTTGAAGTATCCATTGTCTCTATGTTCTGAGAATGTTAGACTACATGGTTCTCCTTTGTAGTCAATGGTCCTTTACGTTCCATGCACGTAAGAAGAAAATCCTTCTTGTTATCCTCCAGCTTCTACTTTATCCAACATTGTATAGAGTCGTGCTGTCAGAGACCTGCACACATTAAATGCTAAAACGTAGACAGCTAAGCTGTCTCTTGTTGTCAGTCAATCATTAGAGTGAGGATACATCAAAATAGAAATCCCATTCTGCCTTTCCAAAAAGATATTACATTTAGAAGCATAAGAATAGAAGCTATCTGAACATGCATCGTGCAGAGAAATGTACAGTTATATTTAATGCATGGATATAAGAGAAATACGCAGGATGACTTTGACTTGTCAATAAATTTGAATATCAAGTCGTTATGATACATGAAACCGATGTGAGTAAGACTTACGAAAGCGATGTGTGAATGAGTCGTTGTTTATGTAAGTCGTTATGAAAGTATAAACAAATTGTTATAAACAAGTCATTATAACCAAATCGATGTGAAACTGAATCGTTGTGAGAGCAAATCGTTGTTCTCATTTATCAAATCATTGTGAGAGAAATCATTGTTCTCACTTATCAAATCGATGTGAAATAAAATCGTTGTGAGATCAAAATCGATGCGATTTCTTAGCGAATCGTTCTGAGATCGAAATCGATGTGATCACTTAGCGAATCGTTATGAGATCGAAATCGATGCGATCACTTAGTGAATCGTTATGAGATCGAAATCGATGCGATCACTTAGCGAATCGTTCTGAGATCGAAATTGATGCGATCACTTAGCGAATCGATCTTAGATCAAAATCGATGCGATGCTTATGAAATCGTTGTGAGGCTGAAATCGGTATGTCACTTACCAAATCCTTATGAATATGAAAGCGATAGAGGTAAGGAAATCGTTATGACTATTGAAATCATTATACTTCTCAGGAAGTCGATGTATACTAGAAAAATTATATGCTCTGAACTTTAAATGCTTCAGGGTAAAAAACACTTACAAGTTTTGCTTGACTTTCTTTGATTTATTTTCTGTGTTTAAGCTTCATAGAAGACTTGTTAGATTAAACTAAATTTGAGTTTTGTTAATCACCAAAATGGATATATAATTCAAGAAATTATATGGGGATGAGCTGATCATTAATCTCCCCCTTTTTGGTGATGACAAAATATAACACAAAAGCATAGATGATTTTAAATAAATCTAAGTGAATTTTCTAAAATGAAGTTAGAAATGTATTTCAGAAACACATATTTTTCTCCCCCTTTTTGTCATTAAGCAAAAAGATACTATCGTAGACAAAGAAGAAAGGAGAAAAGATAAGTGAGATCAAAGAACTTTTCTATTTATCTTGAGGGGTTACAGGGAGGTAGAAAGCAAGAGACAAAAGAGAGGCATGCCGTTAAATAATGGGCAAAGCCTTGCGTTCCTGCTCCTCAAAATAGGTTTGAAAATCCCCAAAAGTGATAGAATAAGATGATCCTATGTCAGGAAGCATTCTTTTGATATGAAGTTGGCGCTGAGCATCTATAAAGGTGCCATATTCATCTTTGCCAAGAGAGACCTTGAAGGTAGTGAAAGAGCCAAAACTGGCAAACCAAAGAAACTGGTTGATCTTGATAGGGTAGTGGATCTGATGCTGCGGGAGATCTTTCTTCAAAACCACAAAAAGTGTGTACCGTGCTACCCACTGAGCATAGGGCTCTTGAACTAGATTGATGGAATTCAAATCTAAGAAGGCTTCAGCCGAGAGAGAAGGCTTGCCTGCCTTAAACAAGGAACTGTTCAAAGTTTCCAGCTGAAGGGCAGACTGGTTGTAATGCTTTTCCCAATTGGTGGGCGAGAGCCTTTCACTTTCAGATAGAAGAGGTGTAAGAACCTCAGATGTGATATGGCCTCGGTGAAATTCCCGGAAGAGGAATCTTTGGAAGGAGGGGAGGTGACCCTGCTGAGCTCAGATCCTTCCCATTACGTGAGCAAATCTCTCAAAAATAATAGGACCAACTGATGAGTCCATGACCAAGGAATGTAGTTTGGGGAGAAAAATAATTTCTGGTATTTTCAGGGTAGCAAAATCCACTTTGAAAGAACAGTTAACTGGGCTTTCAACTTTAAGCAAAGCAATAGCTCCCTGGAATTGACCCAACTGAACTTCAGGCAAATTGTGGAGATAATGATAGTCATTGAAGAGCTGGAAGTACCGGATGAGCATTACTTCCTTTTGAATGAAGGGTGCCCAGGTAGACTGGTGATGAAGAACAAACCACTCAGAGAGAGTGAGTGGGTGATCCCGGGGTGGAAACCGATCGGACTTTGAAAGTAGAAACTTCTTGTAGAGAGCCTTGTGCCCCTTGGCCCACTGATCTTCAGATTTGCAATTAGCCATTTGGAAGATTTTAGATTGATCATCTTTGGAGATGTGGCAATAGGGAAGAACAACCTTGAGATGATCAGATAGATTAAGATAAGGAACACCAAAAATGGTGGCAATGATACATTTTTGGAGATATTCACAATAGATGGGTTTTCTTCGATTCTCAACAGTGAGAGAGAACCAGAGAGGAGGAAATTTAGGAAGAGCAAGAGTGTTGGAGAGTTTCCTTTTTTTAGAAGAAGGACTAGAAGTAGGAGAGCCAGTTCTGTGGACATGAGAACCAACTTCCAGAACTGAGCGGATTGTGGTAATTTCCAACTCATCCTCAAATTTTTTGAGAAAAGGGACCTTCAAGTTGTGCACCTTCAAGTATAAAGGTAACAAAGGAGGGAGGAGTAGGAGGATGAAGAAATGACTGATGGGAAGGAGGAGGTATGATGGATGGTCCAACTGAAGAAGGACCAGAAGAGGATGAGGCTCTAGCTGAGGAGGAGGCTAGAGGGTTTTCAATGATAGGAGAAGGTGGAGGAATGGATGTGGAGGTGGCAAGAGATGAGGAGGATTCAGAAGGAAATGGTGTTGGAGATGAGATGGTGTGAGGCATGGGTTGTTTGAAGGTGATAGGTGCTGGAGGAGCTATGGATGAAGATGGTGGTGAAGGAGGGGCTGGAGTTTGAAGAGGAGAAGGAACAACGGCTTTTGGAGCTACAGCCAGTGCTTCTACTCTTGAAGTTCCAGCCTCGGAAACCACAGGCCCGGTTGGCCCTAAAACATCCTCTGCAGGCTCTGGTGGCCCAGTCTTCACAGCTTCAACATTATCTTGCACTGGAGCTGCTACCTCTTCAACATTCTCTTGCCTTGGCCCAGATGGCCCTGAGCTGCTATCAAGTGTTGCAGGAGGAGGAGCAGGAGGGGCATTTGTGGATTGTCCCTCACCAAATCTGCAAGTGCAGCTATGGACTCCTTAATACTAATAAGCTCACTTCGCACCCATCTAACTGCATTTCTAACCATGCCCATCTTCTTAGCTGAAGTACTCTGGCTTATAAAGATAGAAGCAATATCGGATTGCACAGAGCATATGATCTTTTCTTGTTCATCCATTCTAGCAACTAAGGGCTTCAGATTAATCTTTAATTTCTTCTTCCTCTGCCTCTGATGTGGCCTCTTGGTTAAGAGGGGAATCCCAGAAGCTACTTCTTTCCCTTTGTCATTTGCCCCAGCAATGGGCTCCACATGATCAACACTTGCCTCTTTATCTAAGGCGCTTTCCACAATTCCTTCTTGAAACTGATTATCAATAGGGGCACTAGCAGTGTGCTCCCCCTGGGGCTATGCTTCCCTCTCAACAGATTGCTCCCCCTAAATAGGAGCTTCTTCTATCTACACATCCTCACTGTGGCCTGTTGCCACATCCTCAGACACAACATTTTGCTCCCCCTGAATGGGAGCTTTTTCCATCACAATGTCTCCCTCTGCAGCTAGATCAACTAAGATCTCTGACTCCATATGAGTGCTGGTTATAGAGTCTAGCACATCCCGAAGTATTGAAGCTACCCGGGAGGAGGGAGGCACAACCTCTCCAATTTGCCTAACGGGTTCAATGAATTCTTGAGGAATGTCCTCAATCCTGTGCTCACTAACCATTGGTACTTCTGTGCTGACCTCTGCTTCAGTTCCCTGAACATTTGTTGCTGCTACTAGCTGCTCTTCTTGAATTGCTGTCATTTCTTCCCTGACCATTTCCCGCTGCTCTTGGATGACTGGCACTTCTACCCTAGCATCCTCTTACTGAACTGTAACCGCAGGTTCTGCTGCTGCTACCTCCATCTGAGCTGTCTCTTCCTGGACCTCTAGGGCTTGGTCTTCTTGGGCTTCATTAATGATAGCTTCGCCCTCAGCTACCGAAGTCTTGGTCCAGACTCCAGCAACCAACGAGAAGCCACTCTTCTTTAAATTTCTGCTTCGAATTGCTTGGCCCATTTTCTCAGAAACTGCCCCAACAACACTGATGCCATAATGTTGGAAAATCTTGGTGAGCAAGTGGGCATATGGAAGGGACACATTCAATTTACTTTTCTTGTCCCAAATCTCTGCACTTGCAAATTTCATCCTCTCCAAAATAACTTCGGCCATGTTAATGCTCTGGTTCTGAATGGCACAATACATCATATCGGAGTCGACCTTTGAGCAAGTGGAGAAGGTCGCACTCCTAGGAACCAAAATCTGACACACAATAAAGTGTAATAATCTATTGAAAGCATTCAACTGATTGATGTCGATTTTTCCATCCTTCAACTTGTATTTGGGACCAACGATCCCCAAACCCTTAAGATTAATGTCCACACTGTCTACCCCGCTGTGACCGGTGGTAGAAACTCCAAACAGTGACTCTAACAAACCATGAGTGATGTGAATCTGGGTTCCTTTGACAGAAGATGTCAAAGACCCATCTGCCTTTGACTTCAGACAAACATAGAAAGCTTTAACCAAGTCAGGGTAACTTGCCTCTAAAAGAGTAGCAATCTCCGTCCACTTCATTCTTTCCATAGCTGCCACAATGCTGTGCATCCCATGCTTCTCCAGGTCTGCAATATCCACTGCTTTGTTGCCGCACATCTTCGTCGTCACTGAAGTAAACCTTTTCTACTGCTCTGCGGTGAGGAAAGCAGCCCCATAGCCCCTGACACTGCCGGAAACTCCAGAAACAGCCATGGATTTGAACAAGAAAAGGTTCTGGATGGTCGTGAGGAAGATTGAAGCAAAAGCCCCAAGGAGATTTTTCACGGGAAGGGATGAAAGCTTTGAAATCGCAAAGAGTCGATGCTGGGGACGATATGGTTTTTGTTCCAGCAAGTCGAAAGAGACGAGAGCGGGAGGTGAATCGTTGCAACATAGATTTTAGGATTTATAAGAGAGAGATAAAGTGACTTTTGAAAGGATGGCGCCATAAATGCAAAAAATGACAAAAAAAAAGAGACAGGTCGAGATAGATAAATACTTTTTAAATCAAGGAACCGTCATAGAGATTTACGATGCAAGCAATATTTAGGGAATTTGCTTAATTTCATAAGAGAGAATAATCCTTATTCTGAAATAATTATTATTTCAGTTATTTATAGATAAGTCTATCACAAATTACACATACCTATTTCCCTTCTAAGAGAAGTAAATCTCTCTTCAGGTAAGGCTTTTGTGAAGATATCTGCTAACTGATTTTGAGTATCAATAAAGGAAATATCTATATTACCATTGGCTACATGATCACGAATAGAATGATATCTAACCTCTATATGCTTTGTCCTTGAGTGTTGTACTGGATTTTTGGTGAGATTAATGGAATTGGTGTTGTCGCACAGCAGATGAATTGTCTTGATGTGCAATCCATAATCCTCAAGTTGCTGCTTAATCCATAGGAGTTGTGTACAATAGCTTCTAGCAGCCACGTACTCAGCTTCAGCTGTTGACAGTGGTACTGAATTTTGCTTCTTGGAGGACCATGAAATCAGACAACCTGCAAGAAATTGACAACATCCACTGGTGCTTTTTCTATCTATTTTGCATCCAGCGTAGTCAGCATCAGAATATCCTACTAAATTAATTTCACATGAACTTGGATACCATAATCCTAGATCATGAGTTTTAGCTAAGTATCTAAAGATCCTTTTGACATAAATTAGATGAGACTCTTTAGGATCTGCCTGATACCTAGCGCACATGCATACACTAAACAATATATCAGGTCTACTAGCAGTTAAGTAGAGTAAAGAACCTATCATACCACTGTAGAGCTTTAGGTCTACTTTCTTACCATCTTTATCACTGTCTAACCTTGTTGATGTACTAGTTGGTGTTGACAGTGGCTTGGCGTTTTCAAATCCAAACTTCTTTAGTAATTCTTTGATGTATTTGGCTTGACAAATGTGTGTGCCTTCTCTTCCTTGTTTGATTTGTAATCCAAGGAAGTAGTTGAGCTTCCCCATCATGCTCATTTCAAACTCTCCCTGCATAAGCTTTTCAAAATACTTGCAAAGAGACTCGTCAGTAGAACCAAATATTATATCATCAACATAGATTTGTACAAGCAATACATTTTTGACTTTGGACTTAATGAACATTGTGCTGTCTACTTGACCTCTAATAAATCTATGTTCTAATAAAAATGCACCGAGCCTTTCATACCAAACTCTAGGTGCTTGCTTTAATCCATACAATACTTTATGCAATTTAAATACATGATTCGGAAAATAAATATCATCAAAATCAGAAGGTTGTTCCACATAAACTTCCTCCTTTATATATCCATTCAAAAAGGTGGATTTTACATCCATTTGAAAAAGTTTCAAATCTAATGCTGATGCATAGGCAAGTAAAATTCTGATTGCCTCAAGTCTAGCCACTGGTGCATAGGTTTCATCGAAATCTATGCCTTCCTCTTGGGAATAGCCTTGAGCTACCAGTCTGGCCTTGTTTCTAGTGATCACACCAGCTTCATCCAATTTGTTCTTGAACACCCATTTGGTGCCAATCACAGGATGATCTGATGGTCTCGAAACAAGGGACCATACTTGGTTTCTTTTGAACTGGTTAAGTTCATCTTGCATGGCTAATATCCAAGATTCATCAGACAGTGCTTCATTGACTGTCTTGGGCTCTATTTGAGATACAAAAGCTAAATAATCACAAGGAATTACATTACCTCTAGTTCTTACCCCAACCGATGGATCCCCAATGATGTTATCCAATGGGTGATCCTTTTTGTATCTCCATTCCTTTGGAAGATTGTCATGTGATATGTCTTTTTGTTGTAGATCTTCCAAGGGTGGATCTTCCTTGTCCTCGATGGATGAGTTCTTTAATTTCTTGGATAGTTCATCTGCATCATCAACATCACTATCTACTTCCTTTCTCAAGGAAGGGTTAGTCTCATCAAAAATAACATGCATTGTTTGTTCAATTAATAGACTATGCTTATTAAATACTCTATAACCTTTGGGTTTGGAGGCATACCCCATGAATATACCTTCATCAGACTTTGAGTCCAGCTTACCAATATCCCTTTTTCCATTGTTGTGAATAAAGCATGGACATCCAAAGGTTCTGAACTGACTGATCTTTGGCTTCTTCTGTTTGTAAAGTTCGTATGCAGTCTTCTTCAGGATTGGCCTGATCATCACTCTTTTGATTATATAGCATGCTGTGTTGATGGCTTCGGCCCAAAAATATCTTGGTAAATCATATTCTGATAATATTGTTCTTGCCATATCCAATAGGGTTCTGTTCTTCCTCTCAGCAACCCCATTTTGCTGTGGTGTCCTTGTCGCTGAGAAGTTATGCTCTATCCCTTGATCATCACAGGACTTAGAAAATTTCTCATTTTGAAACTCTCCTCCATGATCTGATCGAATACCAATAATGCTGTACTTTTTGTCTTTCTGTACCTTCTTACTGAAAATGACAAAACAGTCGTATGTATCATCCTTATGCTCCAAGAAGGATACCCATGTAAATCTGGAGTAGTCACCTACTATGAAAAATCCAAAGTTCTTTCCTCCGAGACTTGTGGTTCTCATTGGCTCAAATAGATCCATATGTAGAAGTTCTAAGGGTTTAGAGGTTGTTACCACAGTCTTTGACTTGAAGGATGACTTGGCGTACTTTCCTTTTGCACACGGCCCACAGACACCATCCATTCTTGTACTTATTTTGAGTAGGCCTTCCACCAAGTTTCTCTTGATTAATTTTCTCATGCCATCCAAGCTACACTGGCCCAATCTTCGATGCCAGAGATCAGTTGACTGCTCTTTATTTGCTGCCAGACATATGTCCTGATCTTTTAATTCTTCTAGATAAAGTACATACAAGTTCTTTTCTCTATTACCTTCAAAAATGACTGCACCATCTTTCATGATATTGCACTTTGATTCTTGAAATCAAATCTTTTGTCCTTTATCACACAGTTGGCTGATACTGATAAGGTTGTGCTTTAGTCCTTTGACACATAGAACATCTTCGATAACGGTTTTGCCTTTACTGCCCACTGATCTGCTACCTATCACAGTCCCTTTTCTATTATTTCCATAAGTGACTGTGCCTTCTTCAGCTTCAAGATGGGAAAATAGCTTTCTGTTCCCTGACATGTGCCTTGAGCATCCACTGTCCAAGTACCATTTTGATGCTCGAAGGTTTACCTGCAATGAAAACACTAAGCTTCAGGTACCCAAGTTCTTTTGGGTCCTGATTGGTTAGTATCATCAATTTTCTTTTTAATTATCCATCTTTTATGTTTAGTTGGACATGTTATTTTAGTATGACCTAACTTGTTTCAGTGACTACATCAAGATGTTCTACTTACTTTTTCAGTTGGAATGTATTTAAAGCTTGACTTATATGTTGTGTCTTGTTCAGCTACAAACTTAGGTGTTGGATATATTTTATAGTATACTACTGTTTCTTCATTATCGGGAGGAGTATAACCTAATCCATGCTTCTTTTTACCTGACCGTCTAGCACCTTTCAGTATTAACGTTGTTTTACCGTTTGTAAATTTTTCTAACGTGCTTGATAATTTTTCATTTTCTGTTGTTAATGTATTAACTTCCTGTTTTAATTTATTTACTGTTTCTTGGTTTTCCAAGCTTGCTAATTATTCATTTTTATTTTTCAGGTCCTTACATAACAACTCATTTCTTCTTTTTAGTTCAGTAATTTGTTTTTCCATTTGCTCATTTTTAGATTTTAAATCTGAATTAGTATTTTCGAAGCATGCAAGATTTTTCTTACTGACTTTTAATGATTTACATACTTCTTTATATTTACAGTACAACTCATTAAAAGTGTCTTTTAAATTATCAGAATCGGATTCGTTACATGAAGAGAAGGATGAGTCAGATGTTACCTTTTCGTCGATGTTAGCAATGAAGGCCAGGTTGGCCTTTTCTTCTTCCTCTCCACTGGAACTCGACTCACTGTCTGAGTCGTTGCTGTTGTCCCATGCTGCTGCCAAGGCTTTCTTCTTGTATCTTCTAAAATTCTTGGAACTATCCTTCTTTCTAACTTCAGTTTTCTTCAGCTTTGGACATTCTACTTTGATATGTCTAGGCTTCTTACATTCGTAACAGATGGGCTCAGCTCTCTTTGATTCCTTTCCTTCTGGCTTTTTGTAATCTTTGTTTTTCTTGAAGTATCTCCTTCCAGACTGGTACTTCTTTCTAGCTAATATCCTTTGTAGTCTTATGGAGAGGAGAGCTTCCTCATCTTCACTGCTTCTTATGCTTTCGTTACCATCTGAAGATTCTTCTGATAAGTCTTCTTTTTCTGCCTTGAGAGCGTTGGAGTGCTTCTTTCGGCTTGATGATTCTCCCAACCTTTCCATGTTGATCTCATGGGCCATTAGGGACCCTATGAGTTTTTCTAATGACATTCTCTTCAAGTCATTTGCTTCTTCAATTGCCGTTACTTTGGGAGTCCATGAAGCTGGTAAAGATCTTAGAATTTTCCTAACCATGTCACCCATTTCATAAGTCTTTCCTACACCGGCTAATCCATTTGTGATGTTGGTGAACCTGGTGTACATCTGTGTGATAGTCTCTCCTGACTGCATCTGAAATATTTCATATTGAGTCACCAAGATGTCTATTCTCGTTTCATTTACTTTATCTGTGCCCTCATAGGTGATTCTCAATTTTTCTCACATCTCCATGGCAGATTTGCAGGCGGAGATTCTGTTGAACTCTTTCTTGCTAAGAGCACAACATAGAATGTTTTTGCCTTGCAGTTGAGAGAGATTTTCTTCTTGTCGTCTTCCGTCCATTTGTATTTTTCGTTCGTGACTAGAAGATCTCCTTCTTCAACAATCGACCAGATCTGATAGTTGAGTCCTTGTAAGAAGAACTCCATTCTTGTTTTCCAATAAGTATAGTCTTCACCGTCGAACAAAGGTGGCCTGTTGACTGATTGACCTTCGAAGTGACCTTGGGCTGCCATTTGATCTTTTCTCTTTAGATCGTTGGATCTTCTTTGTCGAAGAGACTAGCTCTGATACCACTTTTTGCCCAGCTAGCAAGCCCAGGGGGGGGGGTGAATGGGATTCTTTAAAATTCAATTATCTAAACCTGTGCACAAAAACGTTTAACACAACACACTATGATCGATTGTTAGTGTTAGTAGAGAAATAACAATAAACATATAGAGAACAAACACACTGCACAAGGATTTTTATCCTGGTTCGGATCTCCTCTTCACAGGAGTCCTACGTCCAGTCATTGAGCAACAACTCAGAATTCCACTACCCAAGGGTACAGTCCCCCTTATGGACACTTACACACCCAGCCGCAGCTGGCCTTCTCTTCACAACCCGAAGAGGAAAAACACCACCTTGGAACACCTAGGTCTTCCTTCAACACGAAGGGAAAAACACCCTGGAACCCCCAGGTCTTCCTTCAACACGAAGGGAAAAACACAAAGATGTGTTCGAGGCAAGACAAGGCCCTAGATCAAGCTAATAGAACAATGCTTGATATGAAGCAAGGACTGAGAGGGAGAAATCTACAATAATGAACTCTCTTAATACACAAACACTCTCTCTAAGATCTACTCTAGATGCAGAGAGCTAAGAGCAAAGCTAAAACAATGGAGTGAGGCTTGGCTCTTCTAGATGCTCGCAGATTGTGTCGAGTAAGCTTATCAAGGTGCTTCTTTTCTGGAGCCATCAGTCTCCAATATATAACTTCTTTTGAAAAATAGTCGTTGAAGTATCCGTTGTCTCTATGTTCTGAGAACGTTAGACTGCATGGTTCTCCTTTGCAGTCAACGGTCCTTTACGTTCCATGCACGTAAGAAGAAAATCTTTCTTGATATCCTCCAGCTTCTACTTTATCCAACGTTGTATAGAGTCGTGTTGTCAGAGACCTGCACACATTAAATGCTAAAACGTAGACAGCTAAGCTATCTCTTGTTGTCAGTCAATCGTTAGAGTGAGGATACATCAAAATAGAAATCCCATTCTGTCTTTCTAAAAATATATTACATGTAGAAGCATAAGAATAGAAGATATCTGAACATGCATCGTGCAGAGAAATGTACAGTTATATTTAATGCATGGATATAAGAGAAATACGTGGGATGACTTTGACTTGTCAAGATATTTGAATATCAAGTTGTTATGATACATGAAACCGATGTGAGTATGACTTACAAAATCGATGTGTGAATGAGTCGTTGTTTATGTAAGTCGTTATGAAAGTATATACAAATTGTTATGAACAAGTCGTTATAACCAAATCGATGTGAAACCGAATCATTGTTAGAGCAAATCATTGTTCTCATTTATCAAATCGTTGTGAGATCAAATCATTGTTCTCACTTATTAAATAGATGTGAAACAAAATCGTTGTGAGATCGAAATCGATGCGATTTCTTAGCGAATCATTCTGAGATCGAAATCGATGCGATCACTTAGTGAATCGTTCTGAGATCAAAATCGATGCGATCACTTAGCAAATTGTTCTGAGATCGAAATCGATGCAATCACTTAGCAAATCGTTCTGAGATCAAAATCGATGCGATGCTTATGAAATCATTGTGAGGCCAAAATCGGTATGTCACTTACCAAATCCTTATGAATATGAAAGCGATAGAGGTAAGGAAATCGTTATGACTATTGAAATCGTTATACTTCTCAGGAAGTCGATGTATACTAGAAAAAATATATGCTCTGAACTTTAAATGCTTCAGGGTAAAAAATACTTACAAGTTTTGCTTGACTTTCTTTGATTTATTTCTTGTGCTTAAGCTTCAAAAAAATTTTTTTTTTTGGCAAAGCAAGTGTAATAGGGTCAGCGATCGGTCGAGTGCATTCCACCCCAGCAGGGTGAAATGGAACCACTCCCCCAGGCGATTAACCTATCACACAGAGAATTTTATATATAAATGTAAAGAGCTTACAAATGACTGTGGGGCATACCTCTGATCGGTAACTTGGGCCATCATGCGCCAGGGAAAAAGAGGGGAACAAACTCCAATCAGACCAGTCTAATATGTGCCAGGCCAGATCTATCTAGAACCACCTACCCTTTACAAGAATGTGGGAGGCTATAGGCTCCCCAGAAGACCTGATTAATACTGGTGTCTACAGCATGATTAGCTAACTAGTCCGCCACCATGTTTGCCTGACGGTATACGTGAGTGAGGGAAATTTGATTAGCATGTAACATGTTCCTGACCTCACGCCACCACCTGAAAGATAGCCAGAACATACACCTATTTTGATGCAGCGAGTTGACGAGAGAAAGAGAATCCGACTGGATGTGTGAGAGCCGAACTCCGAGGGATTCTGCAAGCCGAATTCCATCGCACAAAGCACGGGTCTCCGCCTGAAGGCTGTTCCCTATTCCATAATAATGGGCAAAGGCAGCTATCACTTCACCAACAGAGTCCCTGATGCAGCCGCCACCTCCACAAATTCCTAGATTCCCTTTAGAAGCCCCATCCACGTTTAAATAAAAGCTCTCGTGAGGGGGGATCCAACGAACTAACTTGATCTATTTTCCCGTGAAATGAGGATTAAAATCATAAGTGTGCAGCACCTGCTGGTCCTCTAGCATTGGTTCAGATTTGAAGAATGTCTTGCTGAGGGCAAAGGATATATTAAGTTTGATGCTATTAATAATCTCAGCAGCACGGATCTGTTTTTCTTCAAACCTTGCAGCACATCTGCCTTTCCATAACTCCCATATCATGATCATAAGCCCATAAAGAGATGAAAATCCCATGGGGGAGCAAATGTTACAGAATTTGATGAAATTCCATGTCCTAACAGTGATATGATCATGTAAATGAATGTTATTACTCACCAAAGGAAGAAGCGATGTCACTTTTTATAAAAACGTGATCTAAGTCTTCAAGTTGTGGAGAAGAGCAGCAGTGGCATTTTGAGACCATGGGAACTCAACAATCAGAGATCCTGCTGTCAACAGGAATAGCTCCATGCAACAATCTCCAAGTGAACAAAGAGATTCTAGGATTATAAACAGATAGCCAAATCTTGAACCATTCAGAGCGGCGAGTTCCCCTGTTTCTAATTAAGTTATAGGCCGATGAAGCAGTGAACAACCCATTAGAAGAAGGGGTCCAAATACCTCTGTCTTCTTCTTCATTAAGCTGCAAACCCAGAAAGATGTCTTCTCGAAGAACAACCCAAAGTGGATGGGAAGAGCTGTTCACTACCTCCTGCAATGTAGTTTCGTCATTTTCTGCATCACCTGGAGCTAAACCTGACAGTGGAAGATCTCCCATCCAGCAGTCATGCAGTACTTTGATTTTATCTCCCTTACCATGGATCCATTTAGTGTTCTTTTGGATAATAAGATTGGCTGCCATCAGCGTCCTCTTTGGAATACCCAGGATGTTGTTGTAGCTGGATGTAGCATACCGCCTTCTAGCATAGTTTGCCCAGAAGGAAGTACCATGTCGAATGTTCCATAACTGTTTGATAACCAATGACATTTCGACATCACACAAGCTTCGAATGCCCAGACCTCCTTCGGCTTTCGGGCATTGCATAGAATTCCATGCAACCCAGTGGCATTTATGAGAGGCTTCTATTCCATTCCAGTAGAAAGCTACCGCAGTCCTCTCAAGAAGGGATAACACTGCTTTGGGGAGAACAGAAGCAACTGCCAGATATATGGGAATAGAGGATATAACCGAGTGAATCAATGTTATTCTCCCAGCTTGAGAAATAAATTTGGATTTCCAACTTCCTAACTTGGCATGAACCCTGTCAATAAGGTGTTTATAATCTGCTACCAACACTCTAGCAGACCTTAAAGGGACCCCAAGGTATAAAAGTGCACCTTGCTGTCTCTTGTACCCAGTTATGTCTTTTATTCTTTGAATTGCAAGGGGAGGCATTTTAGTAGGGACCATGAAACAACTTTTACTGGCATTTATGTATTGACATGAAGATTGAGAGTATTTTGACAGAAAGTGCATAAGTTTTTGGACATTGCGAATACAACCGTTAGTGAAAATTAGGGTGTCATCCGCATACAACATATGAGATGGGGACGGACAGCCTCTGGGACCTGCGTAAGGACTCAAGAGGCCACTAGAAATCATATTTTTGAGACCTCTACTCAACGTTTCCTCCATTATAATAAAAAGAGTAGGAGCTAATGGATCCCCTTGTCTTAATCCTCTTGTAGATTTAAAGTACCCTGCTGAAAATCCATTAAACAAAACAGAGAACCAACAATTGGAAATCATCATGCCTATGTAAGAAATGAACTGGAAGAAAAGCCAAACCTCCTGAGAACAGCAAACAAAACGTCCCATTCAACACTGTCGTATGCTTTCCGTATATCTAGCTTAAATATGACATTTCCCCCTCTAACTTTCCGACCAATGTCCCGAACTAACTGCCTGGGAAATGAAACATTATCTAGGATGTACCTTCCTTGGACAAAAGCCCCTTGCTCCTCCGAAATGATGCTAGGAAGAATGTCAACCAATCTGTCGCATAAAATTTTGGAAACAACTTTGTAGCAGAAATTGCAAAGGCTTACTGGCCGGAAGTCATTAAGAGACTCAGGAGTTTGCTTCTTATGGACAAGGGCTATGAAAGTAGAGGTAACCCCTCTTGGAAAAGAGTGACTCTGGAAGAAACCATTGACCGCAGCATACACCTCTTTATGGATAATGTCCCAACATGAAGTATAGAACAGACCTGTGAAACCATCCGGGCCCAGGGAGCTATTTCCGTTCAGACTCCAAACAGCCTTCTTAACTTCTTCCATGCTAGGACCCGCAGTCAGAGTCTCATTTTGGTTATCTGAAATCATTGAGGGAATAACCTGGAGGAGAGACTCATCTATGACATGATTAGAAGACAACAACAGACCCTCAAAGAAAGACGCAGCTTCATTACGCAAAACCTTCTGATCCTCGCACCAGGACCCATTAATTTGGAGGCGCTGAATTTTATTTCATCTTCTTTTCCCTTGAACCATAGCATGATAAAAAGCAGTATTTCTATCTCCTTTATCCACCCAATCCATGCGAGATTTTTGCGCCCAGAACACCTCCTGGCAGTGCAACGCTTTAGTTAGAGCTGCTGTAGCTTCCCCTAACGCCGATCTATTTTCCGGCGAAGGGTCATTGTCAAATATTTTATGCTTCATTCTAACTTTCTCCTCCTGAGAGCACACATTATCATGAACATCCAAAGTCAAATTTGTTTCAGGAATGCAGAGACTGTTTAACAACCTTGAGTTTAAGGAAAAGGATGACCAACAGATTAGGATGCCATTGAACTTCCTATTTCCACGCCCTGCTTACCGTTTCTTGGAAGGATTCATGGGATAGCCACATTGCTTGGAATGTAAATCTGGATGGTGGTTTGATTTCAGTCTCAAATTTAACCAACAAGGGGGAGTGATCAGAGAGACCTCTGGGAAGGTGAGTGACTTTTAGACCAGGACACAACTCCTCACACTTAGTATTCAGCAGAAACCGATCCAGCCTAGCCAGAATAGAAGCTTGCCCTGTTCTTTTGTTAGACCATGTGAATTGAGGACCGAGATAGCCAACATCTTGGAGAGAAGAAGCATTAATACACGCATTAAAATCCAACATGGCCTCCATGTTACTGCTACGTCTTCCTTTTTTCTCCGAGGACTGAGCTACACAATTAAAGTCATCACCTACGATCCATGGAACTTTCACAGTTTTAGAAAAATCAATAATTTCATCATAGAGATTTCTTCTAATTCCAGCGTCACAGCTGCCATAGACAAAAGTAATAAACATACTTGGACTGTTGCCTTCCATCTTAGCTAAAGTAATTTGCTGCTCAGATTTGCTAATAGTTTGCATGGATAGGTTACGCCAGAAAATCCAGAGCTTAGGAATTTCTCCCCCATTACCCTCATACTCTTGCATTTTAATTGCTTTACATATCCTGGCAGCCCTGTCCAGAGGGACCATAGGCTCGGCTATTGCAACAATATCAACATTACCTTTCCTTATCATCCTTCTAAGATCTCGCCTAGAGGCATTATTAGCAATACCTCTCACATTCCAAAATATTATTGTATTAGTCATGAGGAAGAATATCATGTAGAACCTTCTGCTGCCTTTGCTCGAGATCTAGTTCTAGCACCCTCCACATTTTGAGATTTCCCTTCTGCTAAAGATGGTGAGGCATTCATAAAAGTATTTTCTTTGGCCGCCAGTTTAGAAACCTTCCAAAGAACCTCTTCTGACGGTTTAGGAAAAAATTTGCTGGAGGGCACACGCGCTTGCCGCCGTTCTTCTTCTCCGGTAAGCAATGTCACCGGAGATTCCCTCACCGTCTCCTTCCCGGCTGCCGGTGGTTGAATTAAATGGAGACCATGCAGACCAACCCATGTTGGACTTCCATGCAGGCCATGCAAAGGCCCCTCCACTTCCTGAGGTCCCTACTTAGCCACCAAATAAACTTCAGGACACTGCCTTCCTTACGAACTTACACCATCCAGGCCATGATCAGCATTTTCCTGTGAGGCACTTTCATGAGGACGAGGAGTAGATAACTCTAGTTCAGGGGCTTCCATCTCCTTCTCTAGAGAGTAGCTTCCCTTGTTATATTTTTTAGCCAGTTCTCGCATACCAGGATCGGACAAATCCGATGAAGTAACTCCCTTCTCCATCTCTAGGAGAATCGGTCTAGGAGCAGGTTGATCTGCAGAGTTCACCTTCTGACGCCAGACTTGACTAGTTACCTCCACACCACCTTGCTTCATATTAGTGTCCGGATGTTGGGGCTTGGTACCAGGCTCCACCATTGCTCCTTTCTATTTCTTGTTGCATTTAGTTTCTGCATGTCCTAATTTCTTGCAGAATCCACAAACTGACGGCACCCTATAGTAGTTAATTTTTTGCCAGAAACCTTCCTGTCCGCAGCCTATCCATATCCTCTCATGCCGGGCCTTCGCAACATCAAGTTCTAGACAGACAAACGCCTCCTGAGTCTGAGTAAGCGCCATTGTTGGTTCATGTATTCTCAGTACATAACCTATATTCCCTGCAATGGATTTTAGAAAATCTTGATAGTAGTAATTAACTGGTAACATTGGAAGACCTATCCAGATGGGCATCACTGTTGGATCTACATGGAAGTCAAAGTGAGCATCCCACTTAAAGAATCTGAAGAGCAACCCTTTGATGTACAGACTTCTTCTCAAAAAGACCTTCAAGTAATCCTCCTCATCCTCAAACTGAAGAAGAAGATGGCGTGCATTAAGAATACAAACTATGAAGTCCACCTTAAGCCCCAATCTTTGTGATAAACAAGATTTAAATTTCGGGATGGAGCACCTACAGTACGAACACCTCACAATGATTGCCAAGTTGGGAGTTGCAATAGATTTACCGACCTCTTCCCGCGAGAAGTACACTGCTGGTTCACCTGCATCAGTGAAACCCAGTTGTTTGATTCCAATATTAACCAAAGGCGGCAATTTTGATTCAGAAATTATCTAAGCATAAGATCTGCGCCCCACAGAAGAAGCCTCCCCCATCTGAACCTTCATAGACTTCTGACCTGTCGCTGGAAAAGCCATAACTCCGCAGCAAGAGGAAAACCACCGGCGAGAACTGACCTCTCGAAAATCCCAGAGCCTCTCTCTCTAGAGACTAGAGAGAGAAACAAATCATGCTTAAGCTTTATAGAAGACTTGTTAGATTAAACTAAATTTGAGTTTTGTTAGTCACCAAAATAGATATATAATTTAAGAAATTATATGGGGATGAGCTGATCAACACCCACTTCAGTAGGTAAGGCGAGGATAGGAGCAGTAGTCAGACACTTCTTCAAGTTGTTACAACTTTCTTCACATTCATTGGTCCACACAAACGAATTTTCATTCCGGGTTAGCTTGGTTAATGGTACTGCAATCTTTGAGAAATCTTTTATAAACCTTCGATAATATCCTGCTAATCCCAGAAAGCTCCTGATCTCTGTGATGCTTGTCGGTCTTTCCCATTTCAATACAGCCTCAACCTTTGATGGACCAACCTTGATACCATCCTTGGTTACCACATGCCCTAAAAAAGATACCTCCTTAAGCCAGAATTCACATTTACTTAGCTTGGCATATAATTGATTATCCCTCAGAATTTGTAATGCAATCCTCAAATGCTCCTCATGCTCTTCCTTTGTCTTGGAATAGATTAATATATCGTCGATGAATACTACCACAAATTTATCAAGAAATGGGCGATAAATGCTATTCATCAACTGCATGAAAACTGCAGGGGCATTTGCTAGTCCAAAAGGCTTAACAATAAATTCATAATGCCCATACCTGCTTCGGAAGACTGTCTTGTGTATGTCTTCCCCTTTGATCCTCAATTGGTGATAGCCGGATCTGAGATCTATTTTAGAGAAGTATTTAGCTCCAGACAATTGATCAAACAACTCATCAATCCTTGGTAGAGGATATTTGTTCTTGATGGTTAACTGGTTTAGTTGCCTATAATCTATACAAAGCCTCATCGACCCATCTTTCTTCTTGACAAAGAGGACAGGTGCATCCCATGGTGATGTGCTTGGTCGAATGAATCCCTTCTCTAATAGTTCCATCAGTTGCTCTTTTAATTCCTTCAGTTCTGCGGGGGACATTCTATATGGTGCCCTAGATACTGGTGCTGCTCCAGGGACCAATTCGATGGTAAAATCGACCTCTCGCTCAGGAGGAATTCCTGGCAAGTCTTCGGGAAAGACGTCAGCGTACTCGCTGACAATATGGATGTCCTCAACTTTGACTTCTTTCTTTGTGATGACAACAGCAGCAAGAAAGGCCATACAACCTTTCCTCATCATCCTTTTGGCTTGTAGTGCAGAGATGAGGGACAATCTCCTGCGGTTTCTATCCCCTGTGAACACTAGTTTTGGGTAATGGCTAAAGGTTACCCAACTTCTCCTACAATTGATACTAGCCCTATGCTCAGACAACCCGTCTGCTCCCAGTATCACATCATACCCCTCCATGTCCATGCATATTAAATTTGCAGGTAGGTTTTGGGTTTCAATCAACACTTCACTAGATGATATATGATTTGTAAGATTGGTGCCAGGACCAATCGGGGTTGTCACAACTATACCGGATTTCATTGGGACGGGTTTCATCGGTAGGGTATCAACAAATGTTTGAGATATAAAGGAATGCGTAGCTCCCGTGTCAAATAGAACATATGTGGGTCGATAAAGAATAGTAAGTGTACCTTCCACTACACCTCCCTCTTCCGCAGCTTCAGGCTCCTGGATAGCTTGTAAATGGCCTTGCCTCGTTTGTCCATTCGGACGCTTGTCCTGAGGGGCTTGTTCTTCCATCATTGGGCAGTAAGAAATCTTGTGGTCATGACTCCCACAGCGCAGACATCTTCCTTGTGCTCTCCATCATTGTTCGGACCGGTGACTAGCCTTGTCACAATGTTTGCATCTTTCTCCATTTGTCACCACCATCTGCTTGCCTAACTCCTTTGGCTTCTTATCGACTTGTTTAGTCACACCACCACTGGGCCTTTTCTTCCTAATGGTCGGTTGATACCTTCCAGTGGCAGACACTTGCTCCCTTTTCACAGATTTTCCCTTAATTCTTTCGGCAGTCTCCATGGCATCTTCCAGTAACAGAGCCTTCTTTACCATGTCTGCATAGGTTTGAATGTCCATTGGCGCCAGTTGAGTGATGAACTGAGGTCTCAAGGCATTCAGAAAGCGTTTCGCCTTCATTCTTTCAGTCCCAATCAAGTGAACAACATATCGGGACAGACGAGAGAATTGGGCCTCATACTCGGCCACAGTGAGCCCTCTCTGCTTCAAAGCCGCAAATTCGACAGCTTTTCGTTCTTGAACCCTCTTAGAGAAGTATTTGGTGTTGAAGCATTCAATGAACTGAGCCCACGTGAGTTGTTGCCCATTCAGTGTTTCTTCCATAGACTCCCACCATGCCCTGGCATCCTTTTCCAATTGGAAAGTCACCAGCAGTACTTTGTTCTGGTCCGTGCATTGCATGACCCTAAAGATTCTTTCAATTTCCTTAACCTAGTGTTCAGCAATATCCGGGTGAGTGCTTCCTTCAAATCTAGGCGGATCCATACCTCGGAAATTTCGATGGAGATCACTGGCTCCGTGGTTACATCCACCCTGGGTGGCTTGCAGGATTGCCTGAGTCAAGTTCTGTAATGTTTGTTGCATGTTTCTAGTCTGGGCACGTTCATCGGCCATTGAGGTAATAAGTACCTTCAAGATAATAATATGAGTCAGTCATCTAAATATATCACATGTGACTTCTATTCTCATGGCTCTACCCAGGCTCACATTAGGTACGACAGATTTTTGACTCGTGTGATCTAGTTTCATTCTATATTCCTATTCCCTTGGACCCTAAAGTTCAGGCTCTGATACAACTATCACGCCCCGATATTTAGCAATGAAATAAATACTGGGGTGCGTGAACGATGATACAAATAGACGTATCACAGTTGAATAGCGCAGAGTCACAATTAAACATAACAACATATTTGAGACTATAATATTGTCATAAAAGTACTCCTTATTCCATTCATTCAACTAATTAAAAACCTTACATTAATCGAGCCAACCAAAGGGCCCATTATTCCAATAAAAATGTTTCACTATTACATCGACTACTCAAATATCTATTCTTAGACTATCAACTCCTCATATGGCGGGTGCTCATCACTCTTGCCCTGTCCCATCTGACTCCTCTGGTTCCTTATCACTACCTGAAAAGGACATGATGATAGGGGTGAGCGAACTAGCTCAGTAGGATTTATATCTCAATATTGTGCGGACACTAATATACATGATTAACATTTTAAATAGGCAGATATGCACATGGTCATGATGACAATGCATGCTTTTCTAACAAGTCAAATAGCTGAATAAAACGAATATCATATCAAATCAAATGTTGAATTGCATGTACTATGGACAGGTAATTCAAGAGTGGAATAGTATCAAAAGGAATTGGCCATATTCATATAGATATCATGTATTCACATGAATAGACGTATCATATCAAACATATCATATCAGATCAGATCATATCATATCATATCAAATGAAGGCACATTCACACAAATCTTGCGTATTCGTTGTGCTATGCCAAGCACCAAAAGTCCATACTCCCATGGTTAATAAGTACGTTGGGGCGCTCCTCCCCAGGACCAGACCGGGCCCCTATTCTCATGCCACTTCAGATGGGGATCATGGCACTGCATCCCCAGTGGGGCTTCCACTCACATCCACTTGTTCAACTCTTGAAGGCCCAGCAGATGCTCCTGCTGTGGCACCACCCAAAGGCCCAACTGCATCTGCTCCTGTTTCTGCAGTCCCTCATGAGGGGAACCAGCAAGACCATAAGTCAAGTTGGTGTGAAATGCAAATGCTCGATGAAATGTCGCCTCAAAGCATAGCTGAACAAGAAACCACCTCCCTTGCTACTTCTGCCACATTTTCCCTGGGTGGTTCAGCAGTGAGAGCCACCCTCCCAGTGGACTTTACAATTTTTGACGGGGATGAAAACACGCCAAGGTCACAGTCACCCCAGTCTGAACATGATGTAGACCTTCTGCTTGATAACTCGGATCAGTTCGCCAAATTTTTGAAAGGCCCCTTAGCTGAAGATCCCCGGATACCTCCCGCTGACGCGCTGCGTAAAAAAACCAAGAGAGTTGCACCCGGTATGACATAACTATCTTCTTCTTCTTCGGTCAAAGGTGCACCTTCATTTCTGCCCCAGCCATGTTTGCCTTTGACTGAAGCTTCCCCTGAACTGCAAGTGGACATGGGGATTCAAGCTGCTGCTGGCTCCGCCCGTGTAGCTGCCTCTGTGATGGCAGACCTGAGTCAGAAACTCACTCATATTTCCCTCTCTTCTGAGGCAGCAGCCTTGGCACCTACGGGGGTCAAGTCAGCCCCTCGTCAGTCTTGTGCTTCTGTTCCGGACATGACAGCCAGGAGTAAAGTCATTGAGGGACCCATCGATTGTGAACCTATCAACGACGATAATTACGCACACCCACCTGCTGATTATGCTCCTGCATCCCCAGGCGGTTTTATAGGTAATCACAAAGGAAAACCAAGGAAGGCATTCCTAGGTGTTACAACCAGAAATACTTTCCGCAAAGTAAACTCTACAAGCTCCTTTCGAGACCGGGACTGATCCTTGGCCCGCATTGTATCTGTCGTTTTCATGGGCCGCTGCTTCATGCACACTTGACCCCTCTGCGTAGGGAGTCTGTAGCTTGTGCCCTGGTGCTTATGTACTTTCTTTTCATGTTCTTATATATATAAAATCAGTCTAGCTGGTTGCGACATCGGAGGCTCACTCTTTTGTCATATCAGTCTAGATATCGCTTTAATTTAAAAAAAAATGGACCGAAGTCCTAAGTTATGACGAAAAAACATATTCATATTATGGCCACGGAATTTCAATAATAAGCTCAATGTAATAAGAACATGATCATCATAGAGTCAAGGTGTGACAATAGCTCAAGAGAACAAATGGGCAGTATAACGATGTATCTTATGTTTCATAATTCATTAATGTCTTGACATAAGGATGACTAATGACAGATCGTACGCGGAACAAGTGCTCTCTATCTCCAGGGTACTTCATGGTACAACCAGCTCGGTCTCTATAAGGGAATCCATAGAGTACAAAGACTTACGAAGGTCTTAAGGAAAAGATCGCTAGTCTGCCAATACGGAATGATCGGCAGAGAGCTCCCAATTCCCCAAGAAGGGTGTGCCTAATCATGCAAATGTGTAAGTGACGTGTCACTGATCTTTCCTAAACATGTATGCAATTGGTGAATAAATCATTGAAACATCGAAAAGCATATAACTAAACAAATCATGATAGAAGTTAACTAATAAGTCTATGCTAACATGTATTCATCCACACATTTATAACATATTCATTAACATATCAATTTCATAACAAGCTAGATCACAAGATAATGATCAATTGAACATAAATCATATGTTACAAATTAGAATCATATTCATGCCTTTACCATTTTCAAATTGGTGGATTTCTTTTAGGCCAATGCACACTACACAACAGTATGTAACATGTTTATAAACCAAGAAAACTAACATGCTAACTAACTGGCTGAAAAGTATAGTCTTGGGTCGGCCTATGAATCGCGTCCTACACAGTGGACGTTTTTCAAAACACGGTATACAAGTAAACATGCTAAAATGGTGCAGAAAACTGAATCGCGTCGGCCTAGTAGACTGCCTTTCAACCTAAATCATGTCGGGTTATCCCGACGCGTTAAAGAATAATCATAAAAAAAACTGACGGGCGGGAAAACGGCCTGAATCGCGTTGGGTCATCCCAACGTGGTTCAGACTTGGCGCAGACTCCCACGCGGTGCGAAAACTCACGCACGCGTTGACTGGCCAGCACAGTAATCGCGTTCGACCTCACGGTCGCGATTTAGAGAATCACGTCAGCCAAAGCCGACGTGAAACCAGGGGCGGGAATCGCATCGCCTGGAGTGGATGCGATTCCAAACGCAGTCCGAAAACGTAGGAAAACATAGCGAACCTCTTTCCATGCTTATATCTCCCTATATAATGACATTTAGACAAAATGTAACATGAAAACTGACCAAGACAACTAATAGAAGAACTTTTATGTTGTGGGTTTGACCTAATTTGGTCTCGAATCTCGTGCAAAATAGGAAGAATGTAAAAATCCCTAATTATGCGCGGCTTAGGGAAAACAACTAGAGCTCGATGTATACTCCATGAAAAATAGGCAAATCAAGTGCGTATGAACCTAGACTCGATGCTCTACAAGATGGTATGTGTTTCATTTAATCTTGGCCCGAGAACACCTACCTTTGGATGCTAAGAACTCCCTGCAGGTTCTGAGTCGATGCAGAGCGAGGTTGAGGAAGACTCACGATTTCCTCAGCCGTTCACCTTCCTCCTGTGCCCTAGCCTTGCTGCTCACGACCCCAACTCATTTCCAAACCTTCCCTAAACGTTTTGTGATGAGTTCTTATAGATTTAGGGTTCTATTGCATGCCCTAATGGGACTAGGAAAGGGGCCTACGGGTTCTGCATTCTAACTTCCAAAATTTGAGATTCTCTCACCCGAAAGAGGTAGCTACACCATGGGAAGGTGTCATGCAGGGTTGGCCACGATTTGGCTTTCCATACATGGCCATTACCACTAATGTTAACCCTAATTTTCCCTCTCTAATCACCACCTATTTACATGTACGAATTTGGGGGTAATTTCTTGTTCCAATTTTATTCTTGGGCCAAAAGTAATCCATTGGCCCAATTTCATTAATGGGTCACTAATACAAGATGTTAGAAGTCTTTCCAATATATTTATTTTGGTTATGGTTGTGACATTTTTCCGCATTAACAATTTTTCGACTTGGTTTCTAAATTTGGGTAGTTAGTCACGTGTGAGGTACACTCGGCCAATCGGATTTTTTGTTGCACAAATTTCTTCGCAGAACACTTAGGGGTAATATTTGGGGTTGATTTATAATTTTTTACAGAATTTTCCGATGTGTTTTCTCACGTACGATAATGGTACATAAGTTTTATCACTCCGATAATGCGGAGGTTGTTTATTTCTAAAATTTTTAAATTACAAAATTTTCGGGGTGTTACATGGAGCATGGTGATGCTCCCCCATCCAAGAAGCCAAGAGTTGAGGGATTTCAAAGGCTTAGCAAGATAGATGGTCACATATGCAGGTTGATTCAAGCGAAATTAGTAAGTGGGTTTGATTTTGATGCATTAATTTTGACTTGTTCTTAGTGTGTTCTTCATGTTCTTCTCTCTTTCTCTCTTCTATTTTCTTTTCTTTTTCTTCCTCTCTCTATGACCGATCTCCTCATCTCCCATCCATGATGACTCAACCGTCCTACCCATACCATGGCCATACTCCCATGCAACCAATCATGACCATGCGCCCTTCTCATCATGGCCAAATGACCCATGCACATTCATTAATCACCCATCCTTTAGGATTATCCCATCTTCCTGGGCAACCGTAGGTACATGCGCCTACCATGGCTCCAAAAATTGACTGCCTCCATCAGTCTAGACATGAAAACCATCCTCTCTAAGTGGGGCATTAATAACCTAGCCGTCCATGCCAAAAGGTACCATGAGATTCACCTAGATTGGGCAGCTATGGGGGCATTGCTAGAGCTTTGGCACCCTCAAACCCACACTTTCCTCTTCAAGACCTTTGAAGCTACTATCCTATTGGAAGAAGTTGAGATCTTGCTAGGCTTGAAGTGGATGAAACAAGGCGAGGAAGATGAGATGGCGATCATGCCAAGAAGCTATACGAGCAAAGGGATACTTGAAAGTTTCATGGATACAAGAACGGCCCAAGACATCCGGACCAAAAAAGAATTAACTTGCAAACATTGGTGGCCTAGACCACAAGGGAGATACCCAAGGCAGAGAACGACGAGAGATTGGAAAAGGTGATGAGAGGGTTTGCCATCTGTGTGGCGGGTGCACTCCTTTTCCCATCAATCGACAACATCTTGGAGGAGGACCAATTGAGCACAGTGTGCGGCATATGGGAGGGCAAGAGACTGGGACTGGCTGTGCTAGCCTTCCTTTACAGCGGACTCACAGTGGCAAGTTTGGGTAGGCTTCCTTACAGTTCCATGCTTCTTTTTACTTGTTGGACTGACCTGCACTTCAAGTTTGATGTGAACAATGAGGGCAACTTCGAGGGACCATCTCATCTTTCGCTGATCAAGAGGCGGGAAATCGGGACAAACAATGATGGAGAGGAGGCGGACACCATCAAAGCATTATGGAAAGTCTGCTCTTTCAGGCGGCCGGTCCCACATGTGGAGGAGGTGGAGGATGAGTGGATGGCTTATGTACGAGAACTCCTGAAAATCTGGCCCAAGGTGGCTATTTGTAAACGTCAAAATTGATTCCTCAATAAGAAATATATTGCATCCTTTACACGGCCAAATTGCACCCTTATACATGATTGTATCATCCAAACATCTTAAATTTTATCCTCAAAATTAGTCCTCGGGTGAGCATTCTGAATCACAACGGATACAAGCGTTGCGTTTATCTTATTGATCTGCATCCGATAAAGCCGCCACGTTTATCTTTAATCGCATCCACTACCCTTGACACGTTTCAATTGTACTTCAAAATTCAAAATTTGTGCGCCTTAAACTCAGCGCCAGGGTAATGATGACTCTCTGAATCGCGTCAACGGCCTGCGACGCAATTAACTTGGACGCCCCAAATTTGCGTCGGTTGCAGTGGATGCGATTTCAACTACTGCTGGGGCTACAAAACGCCCGAGGGTTCCGGCTGCTCACTCTTTCGCCTCTCCGAGCTCTCAACTCTCCTTTATCTCCGATTCCCATCTCCCCATCTCTTCTCTCCCACAACTCTCTCCCTCCTCTTCTCTCAATCCCCAATGATGAGAACTTTGGCGGTGAAGCGCCGGCAACATGGCGGAGAAAGCACATCGGCGGAGGAAAGGGGCTCGCCGGTGCTGGAAAGGACAGAGGTAGAGATGCCAGGCACGGCGGCCCGTGCCATGGTGCAAGAACTTCTTGAGGCCGGCGGCGAGCTGACAATGGTGGTGGAAGGAGGTGAATGTGTGCCGGCGGCGGAAGGGGCGATGGCGGCGATGGAGGAAGAAGAGGAAGGACCGGTGGAGAGATGGCGGCGAGAGCGGCTCAGACGGGAAGCCCCTCCACGGATGGATTCGGTAAGTACCCTAAACTTAGCCTTTGGTTTGAGGTAGGAGGAGAGGGGTAGGGCCATCGGCGTCGGAGATGGTGAGGGGTGAATCGCGACGACTACAGTCGTCGCGGTTCAAGAGACTGAATTGCGACGCTCTAAGGCGTTGCGTTTCAAAGTGAAACGTAACCGTCATAGCTGTTGCGATTTAGGAAGAACCGCGACCACTGTGTTGGTCACGATTCACAAGGGCTGTCCGAGAGGGATGAAAATGGCCTGATTTGTGCACAATTTTAATTATTTTAAATGCTTTTTAACTTGTGCTGACTTGTGTGTGCCTTTTGATGTGTAGGGAGTGATGAGGCTGAGGTTGCAGTGACCGCTAGTACTAGCATCATACCAGGGGCTCCCGGACTTCCAGAGGGAGAGAGTTCGGGGGATGGGGTTCGGTTCGATCTTGGAGATCGAGCCCTTTTACTTGGACATTCCCCTAGTACAGGCGATCAGGGAGAGATGGGATCGGGCGAGCAGGGTGTTTCTTTTCCCCTGGGGGCACATGGTGCCGAGTTTGGAGGATGTGGTATGGATCACGAGACTCAGAGTGGATGGAGAAGCGGTGACGGGGGTCACCTACAGTGATTATACAGAGCATACCCATGACCTGCTGAGGCTGGAGCCGATGGGAGAGGACGAGCTCAACGACCAGAGGATGCTCGATCGCATAGTGTTGCTGGAGAGCCTCGATCTGCACAGGGTGAGGTAGACAAGTGAGGAGACACTGCAGGAGTTTGTGCAGTGGGTAGCGGGTCTAGCGAGGGAGGTATACTGCCAGGACCCTGAGGATCGGGAGAGAGTGGACCGGGACCTTAGGAGGTTCCTAGTATTCTTCTTGGGGAAGATGCTGTTGGGCACGAAGGGGGATGGCATCCACTGCCGATTTCTAGAGATTTTAGAGGATCTGGAGAGAGTGGGATAATATGCGTGGGGTGCGGCCTTTCTGGCGCATACCTTCATAGATCTCTCCAACGGCACGGGTAGAGAGACGACAGTGCGTAGATTCGCGCCCTCCCTCCAGGTACGAAAATATTCCTCCAAGCTTTTCATTTCCTGCATTTAAAATTGTTAGTCAAGCTAATCAATGTGTGCATGTATGTAGGTCTGGAGCTATTATTACATCCCCTTAGGTCGGGCAACCGAGGTGCGGCTCGACGCACTTCCCCTGGTGAGGAGGTGGCTGCCAGTTGTGACGGCAGCGTCTTTCAGTCTCCAGCTCGACACCCTTCATCGAGACATTTGGGATTTCCCAACCCTCCTGGTATGTAGGCTCCCTCACCTTTTCATGAATTTAATATGATTATGACATATGACTAATATATGCATGTGTGCAGGTTGTGTGGCAGCCCTATGCGGGTGTGGGTGATGATGGCCAGCCATGGGTGGAGAGCGACCGACCTCAGTTCGGGCGGGACCTTTAGGTCCATTGCTAGAACGAGATCGAGCCACTCCACCTCTGGCTCACTGCACGTACCCTAGGGCTGCACCAGGTGTGGCATGATGAAGCAGAACCCAAGGGGATAAGGAGGCGGACGAGGGGGAAGGCAAAGTGGGTAGACTGGCGCCTGTGCTTCCCTGACCAATATGCAGATTGGCAGCGCGACGGGTACCCGGTGGAGTCGGATGCCACAGACAGCTTCGCATACCTCCAGCGGTACCAGGAGGAGTATGGGGAGCGAGACTTCATTAGGCCAGTGAGGGTATGCACTTCTAAACTTGACATGTTCAATATGATATGCATGACAATCTAATAACTGTGTGCATATGGAGGATGCCCGGGATGGACTCATCGACACACTGTGTGCCCAGCTGGCAAGTATGGAGGCCCAATTGGCAGAGGCATGGGACGCACTAGAGGCTCTAGTAAGTTTAACAGATCATACCTTTTCTTTATTTACCTTGCCATGTGCTTACCTGATCTTCGATGTGAGCAGTACGCAGGCAGACGACAGTGGAGTGCACCGATGTGGCAGGTGCCTCCACGAGTCGGAGTGTGCCTGACCCGGAGGTGTCCTCACTCCGGAAGCAGCGGGCAGCAGCGGTGGCTCGGGCAGAGGCGGCTGAGTGCGACCTCACTGCATGGGTAAGTAAGCTGATTAGATATACATATGAATTGAATCGCTTTATACTTACCTGTGCCTGATTGCTTGTAGTCTACCGAGCTCCAGAGCGCCATCACCCAGGCGACCCGAGCAGGTGCTGAGGTTATCGAGTTGACACAGCAGCTGTCCGAGCTGCGCACTCAGGCCTCCCAGCATGACGCGGACCTGCCCTGCGAGGCTGTGGAGTTGCGGATCACACTCTCCGTGGAGTGTAGGGAGCGCGAGCGGTGGGTGGAGGAGCGTGGACACGAGCGGGGCCGGTGGGTTGAGGGTCGCAGCCGCTGGGAGCAAGAGCATAGTCGGTGGTCAAAGGAGCGCTAGTGCTTGACCCAGCAGGCAGTGGACGTGCATGCGAGCCTAGGCGTCTCCGAGCGCTTGCTGGGGGAGGTAGAGGACCAGTACCGGCACAGACGCGAGCGGGCCGTGAGGTAGGGGCAAGCTAGCGCCTACTCTGAGAGCTACTTGGTGACTTCCTCCCAGTATTAAAGGAACGTCCAGGAGGGACACGGCGCCCAGGGGTCAACCGACTCGCATGCCTCCATGAGGCCTCCAGGCCCACGCTCGACAGCAGATCCTGGCGAGGCAGAGAGTAGCAGACATCTCCGGCCGGCTGAGAGTGGTGGCGAGAGCTAGGTCACATATCATGACTACCTTTTTCTTTCTTTTGATGGTGTGTACCCAGTGGGGTACTTATGATGTATTTTGGGGTTGGCCCCCCTTCTGGCCTTGGTATATATACGTACATGTTTGCCTTCTCTTTTCTTGTCGCCTGAGAAACACTTAACAAACAAGTTAAATGTTTGTTCTGGCTCGGCCCCCTGCACATTAGACGGATTAGGCTTCATGGTCTTGTCAAGGGGCTGAGCCTTTATTAAATAAGGTGGAAATAAAAGAACAATATAATTGAAAATGCATCACGCAGGCAGGCATATGCTAACATGAAATTAAAAATGAGCATGCGTTTGATGCATTCAAGCAAATGAAGTGTGAAGTTTTTTTTTTGTGTTTTCAGCATATTTGATTTTTTTGGATTTTGAAAATGTTAATTTTTTTTGAATTTTGAAATATGTAACTTTTTAAATTTTGAAATATTCCATTTTTGGGTTTTGAAATATGTGATTTTTTTTTAAATTTTGAAATATTCATTTTTTTGGGTTTTAAAATATTCAATTTTTTTGGATTTTGAAATATTCATTTTTTTATTTTGAAATATTCAATTTTTTGGGTTTTGAAATATTCAATTTTTTTGGATTTTGAAATGAGGGTCGCAACCCGGTATAGTCCCTTCTAAAAAGACGCGCGGAACAAAGGGGATCCGCTCAAATTGGAAAACATGGTACTTGGACCCTTCAATTACTCAGGCATCATTAAGAGTTCATTAATAATTCTTGGGTGCGCCAGACAGAGGTTGGACGTGCTTAAGTGGTGCCTTCACCCAAGGTGGCTTTCGGCGACATCCTCTTTAGTTGATCGTTGCCTTACCTTGGCTCTAAGACATACCCCTGGGGAGGAAAGGAAGAAGTTCTTTAGGAAGTCTGCCAACAGTTTGGGTGACCGGGGAGACACTCATTCCTCTACCCTACACTCAGTGGGGTTCGTTCTTTTGGCTTATGGAGTTTTGGCACGCTTACGACCAGGTCCATTTGGATCTCTGCGGGGACTTTGCCGCTCTTGACGTGCTCTTTTACGATTGATTTGCCTGGTTTTTGACTCTTTTGTTTTGATTTGCATTGTTTTCTTTCTTTTCCCCTTATTGGGCCTTGATCTACACCTTTTGAGCTTTGGGTGGATTCAAAGGTTGATCCCTCAGGTTCCCCTTTTCTATTGGCTGACCGAGTGGAGAGAAATGGGTAATGTCCTAGACTCTTGGTTTGGCATTAATCTTCCTTAGACTTCATGCCTCTAGCTTCCGAGGTGGGCGTGTAAGTGTGTGGGTGTCGACACCTCGGGCTAACTCACCAAGAATAGGAAATGAATTAGAAATGATGGCTTTCATTTTAGGATCCGTGTACCATGTTAATCCAAAACACCTAACTAGGGGTAGTACTTCTTTAAATAGAGCCCATTCCAAAGATGAGAGAGCTCCTCCCCCTCCACGTTCACTAGCCTGTACGCGTTGCTTGGATATGCCTCTTTGATTACGTATGGCCCTTCCCAGTTTGGTTGGAGTTTAGATCGGGGACCACCAGGTTTTACAAAAATTCTTTTTACCACCATTTCACAAACCTTAAATTTCCTCTCAATTACCTTCTTTTGATGAAAACGAGTGAGTCTATTTTGATACGATCTTGTGTGTTCTGCGGCGACCAGACACTTCTCATCTAAGAGTTCTAGTTGTGCTAGGAGCGATTCACGCCGCTCATCGATTGACAAGTCCTTATCAAGCTGGACCCTTAGTGAGGGAATACGATTCTCGTATGGTACTACAGCCTCCATTCCATAAGTGAGGGCGAACGACATCTGCCCCGTGGGAGTATGGATTGAAGTGCGGTAGGCCCATAGAGCTTCTACAAGCTTTTCTAGCCAGTCCGAGAACTTGTTAGCCTCACATGTTTTCTTTATGATTTTGATTAAGGTTTTGTTCATGGCCTCTGCTTGGCCATTGCCTTGCGGGTAGTATGGACATGAATGATGCAATGCAATTGTATACCTGTTGCAGAGGTCGCGCAGTTCTTGAGAGATAAACTGTGGTCCATTGTCGGTGATGATGATACTTGCAGACGATTGTTGCCTTGACCTCTGCGTAGTTTTCAGCTTCTGCCCACTTGGTGAAATACTCGATCGCAGTGAGCATATATGACTTGGTTTTGTTTAGGGAGTTGGGATCACCAAGAGGACCAATGATGTCGAAAGCCCACATAGCGAAAGGCCATGGGGAGGATATTGGGTGGAGTGTATAGGATGGGGAGTGGATTTTGTCGGCGTGCAGTTGGCACTTGACACACCGATGGACAAAGATGGAACAGTCCTCCTCTAGAGTGGGCCAGTAAAAGCCTTGCCTAAGGATCTTTTTGGAAAGCATTTGGCTGTTCACATGGCCACCACAAACACCCGAATGAGCCTCCTCGACAACCTTCAAAACTTCATCATCATCCAAGCATCTAAGTAATACTCTGGTGAGTCCCTTTCTATAAAGTGTGTTTCCAACCAAGGTGTACTTTTGGGACAGTCTCGTTATTGCCTTCTTCTCATCAATTGTTGCTTCCTCAGGGTACGTCTGATTTCTACAGTACCTTGCTATTTCATAATACCGTGGTTTCTCCTCGTCCTCCAATTCCTCTTCTAGCTCCACTAACATGACTTCAGTTTTGCTCTTCCTTTCTGCCCTCTTCAATATCTCATCTTTAACCCAGAGAAAGGTGGGGTCCAGAATAACAGGAATATTGCGGCATTCAATTTGAATGCCGTCAAAATCCCCGAGATAGCTAATATTCATGGTTGCATTGATAGTGGCGAGGGCATCTGCCAAAAGATTCTGATGACGAGGTATATGTCATCCTCAAAACGGGTGCGCAGTAAAGAGGACCACCATATATCGGCTCTCTCCTGCAATAAACCACCAATAAAGACTAATATAAACAAATCTAAACTTAACGCAATTACATGCAATTTAATTAAATTAATACCTGAAGCATATATGTGGCCAAGATGACCTTGTCCTCCTCAGCACACCTAATAGCTCAGAAGATCTACTCGATCTCCCTCATCCAACTCTCCGCCAGCAATGGCTGACTCTCCCCCTTAAAAGAGGGTGGAGCCATCCTCTTGAATCGCTCCATGATGGAAGGACCACCATGGCCAAGCTCATGGGGAACTGGAGTTGGAGCCTGAGCCTGCTACAACAAGCAATATAAATAGCACATAAGCACATAACAATCATACATTAATTAAAAACAGACTACTTCTGTAACGTCGCGTGCTTTTCGGATCCATGCGGATCATGTGTGTAATGGTTGTGATGGCCATTGAGAGGCCAGTGTGAGTTGGTTGTGTGGAATGTGTGGTTTGGATGTGTGGTTTGTTCAGGTGAGGAGCATGTTTGGTCCTGAAATGGAATAGGACCTGCTGCAGTTGAGTTGGAGTTGGCGGCCAGGGGTGGCCGTTGACTTGTTGGCGTCCAGGTAAGGTGCGGTTGACTGCATGAACTTGGCGGCATAATATGTTGACGTTGATGGTGGCGATTGCCCTAGGCGGCAGAGGGGTTGACGCCAACCTGTGAATTCTGCAGGTTATAGGGTCACCCGAGAGCAGGTTTTCTACCTGGTTCTCTCTTTCCCTTGCCCCAGCCTCATGCCCCCGTGTCCCTAAAGCTTCCAACAGGTACAGGAGAGTGGTTGGAGGATCGTGGGATGTGTGGCGTTGCTGAATCGCGCGAGGAAACACCGTGGTGTGGTGCAATTGCCGTGGGAGCTCGCGGAGGGTTCGGTGTGAACCGGGAGGATTCGGGAGGTTTAAGCTTGTGCTGAGGTAGGGAATGACCCTTGTAATTCCTATAGGTCGTGATAATGTAATTAGAAAACATGGATCTGCATGAAAATAGCAATTTCGGGTCATGGTATCCATGCGGGGTGCATGGGTGGTTTGAGTAATTTAGCAAATGAAGCATGCTGTTATAGTTTAATTATAGTGTATGGATGTTAGAGGAACTATTTCTGCATGTCTTTCCATTGTTTTAACGATTGTAAAACCTGTAGGATCGGTTTAGGGTTTCTGCAGGAATAAAGGCTGAAGATATTGGCGTCAACATCGTTTGTCGCCAAGATCATCAGCTGGGATACAGACGGCCATATCCCTTGCCGTCTACTTCCCCTAAGCGGCAGTCGATGTTGCCGCCAACATGTGTATAAGCAGAAATGACCGTTTATGGTATTTATCGATAATGAGTGGTGCGTTGGCACCTGAGGTGCACTGAGTGCACATGGTTTCTGTATTTAGCATACGGGGTATGCAGTTAGTTACTCACTTTCTAGGCTGCGTGTTGTTCACGCGAGTAAAGTTGAGTTCACGTGTAGTGGACCGTTGTTATTTGAGGTTTACGTGAGGTTTCACGTGGTTTGTGTGTGACGTGCACGTGGTTTTGTGTACGTAGCGAGTAGTACGATGCCTACCGTGGTTACCTCTCCAGTTGGGTGCCCCAGGTTCTTTGTGAGCCAGGCTGTTAGCTCGGGGCTTTGTCCCGGTACTTGTGTTGTACCGTCGAGGTCTGTGTCGTCTGACCTGGACACCCTCACTCTTGTGTTTGAGTTGCACGTCCGGCTGAGGGAAAGACGACAGTGGGACAGTGACACTTGTGTTTGTCTTTAGTCACTTGTAGCGCGCTCGTAGTTGGGGGTACGGACACCAGTAGACGTACTGGACCCCAGCTAGTCCTTTTCCAGTGCCTCACTCTAGAGAGTTCCGGGCCAGGATCTCTAGAGGTGCCAGGCATGGGCCTGTGACCGTGTGGTCCGCAGGTGGTGGTGTTTGGTTGGTCTCCACAGTTGCTTGACTTTTAACGTGGAGCGGCAGCTGGACCTTTCGTCCGTGGCTGCGAGACTGAGAGGTAGACCTGTGTTTGCTTGTCCGAGTCAGTTTCTGGTGTCGCGAACCAGTTCACGTGGCTCGTGTTTGGCTGTCTCTACTTTAGCTTGTACACCTGTACTGGTTTTCCGTTTAATTATTACAGTTGTTTTTCGTAGTCGGCAGACGGTGAGTACTTTTACAGCTTTTATATCCTGCTTAGCTGTTCTATAAATTGTTGGTACTGTTTATTGCTTTGTACCTATGGTTTTTGGTTTGCTCGGTTTTGGGGGAGTTCCCTACTGAGCCAGTGAATAATGAGGCTCACCTCTACCCCCACAGGTGAGAGCGAGGAGGATGTTTCACGACCGTTGTCCAGTTCAGAGCCGCGCCGTAGCGGTGCAAGGTCGGTACCTCCAACTGTGTAGTAGCAGCTCCAGCAGTGTAGTGTAGTTAGTTGTTTATTTTCTTCAGTTGTACCTCGGGGTATGCCCCAGGCTCTTATACTTTCTTTCAGTTCTGTGGAAATATGGCTATGTAACTTGTGAAATATTTATAAAATGTGGTGTGTTCCTTTGTGTTTACACGGACTGTGGTTTGGTATCCCTTGCGAGGCTTCGGCCCGTTCGCGGGAGGCGGACTCAGATCAAGTACGTTATCGGTTTAACGGCTTGGCTGAGGCGTTCCGTCACAGTTGGTATCAGAGCAAGGTCCGTGTTAATATAAAGAAATTAGAAAGATACATAGCCTTGTTTCGATCTTTGTACACTGCTGGTAGGGACCCTGGTTTCTGGTAATTTATTGTTTTGATTTTTGTTTGGTATTTTTTTTGTGTAGAAATTTCTGGAATGACTGATAGAAGAGATTGGGGTGGTGGAGGAGATGATCCAGAGGAAAGTAATCAGCGTATGATTGATAGGATTTGGGAAAGCCTCACGGATATTCGGGCAAGGATGGATTAGCAGGCGCCGATACCACTGGTTGCAGTGCCACCGGGGGATGGAGAGACTGTACCTGTTGCTCCAGTCCCGCCAAGAGTAGAGGTGCCTTTTGTAGCACCTGTGCCACCACCACCAGTGCTATTAGCAGAGGAACCAGTGATGCAGGTTGAAAAGTTTCTGAGATTGCAGCCACCTACTTATTCAGAAGGGCCGAATCCTGATACAGCGGAGCACTGGGTTCATGAAATCGAAAGAGTTTTTGCAACTATGAGGTGCCCGACAGCAGATAAAGTTGTGTTAGCTGCTTATCAGTTGAGAGGTTTTGCTTTGGAATGGTGGCGACTGAAGATGCAGACCACCTTTGCAGGCAGGACAGAAGAGGCTATTACTTGGTCAGAATTTCTTGATGTATTTAACGATACATTCTTTCCGATTCAAGTACAGCAAGTGAAAAGAGAGCAGTTTCGGACGCTCCAGCAAGGTAACTCTTCAGTTTTAGAGTACCAGATGAGGTTTATGGCACTTAGCCGTTATGCGCCTTATGTAGTTTCAGATAATAATATGATGGTTGAGTATTTTATTAGAGGTTTGAGAGTGGAGTTGCAGGATGCAATAGTACCTCTCATGTGCAAGACAGTGGAAGAAGCAGCCCAGAGAGAAGCTACATTGGAGAGGTCTATTCAGACTCTTCAGGTGGGCGAGTCAGGTTCAGGTAGTTTCTGGCTACCGCAACAGTCAGTAGGTGCAAGTAAGGGTAAAGCACCAGCAGGACCTTCTTCATCAGGCTTTGGTAAATGGGGTCAGAAATTAAAGCAAGCATTTAAAGGCAAAGGAAGAGGATGGGGAGGTCGTCAGCAATTCTAGCAGGGCCGAGGTAGGCCGGAGGTGGAGGAGTCGCAGCAGAGTACTGCCAGGTAGCCTATTACTCCACCAGGGTATCAGTGTTATAATTGTAATCAGCCGGGGCATTTGATCCGCAATTGCCCCTATCCGAGAGAATATGGGTATGGAAGAGGTGTGCAGCAGCAGCAGCAGCCTCAGCAGTTTCAGCAGCCACAGGCAGGTCTTGGCAGAGGAGCACCGCAGCAGTGGGGAAGAGGCCGGGTTATGGCTATCACCCGAGCCCAGGCGGAGGCATCAAATATGATAGAAGGTACTTTACCTCTTTATAATTATTCAGCAAGAGTCTTATTTGATTCGGGTGCCTCTCATTCTTTCATTTCCGAAGAATTTCTGGATTGTATAGCTCATCCTTTAGAGGAGAAGTCTTGTGAGTTAGTAGTGGAGGTTCCTTCGGGTGAGTTCCTGCTCACTTCGAGCTATGTAGATGAAGCTCCTGTTATGATTGAAGGGAACCAGATGCCGGGTCGGTTATATGCCTTGCAGTTGTCAGATTATGATATTATTTAGGGTATGGATTGGCTTGAGGCTTATGGAGCGATGCTAGATTGCAGAAAGAAAAGGATCAGGTTTTGTCATCCTAATGGTGCAGTATTTGAATATCAAGGTATGCCTTTTTATACTTCTAAGTTTCTAATTTCTGCAATTAAAGCTAGAAAGTTGAGAAATGCTGGATGTGTGGCTTATTTAGCCTCGGTAAGTCTGGTAGAAGCTAGTCAGCCAGTGGAAGCAGTTCCCGTGGTTAGGGAATTTTCTGATGTTTTTCCTGAGGATTTGCCTGGTTTAGCTCCACATAGAGAGGTGGACTTTACTATTGAGTTGCTGCCAGGTACCATGCCGATTTCTAAAGCATCATATCGGATGGCACCAGCAGAACTTAAAGAATTGAAAAGCAGTTAGAAGAATTGTTGCAGAAAGGGTTTATTAGACCGAGTCATTCCCCGTGGGGAGCGCCGGTTTTATTTGTGAAAAAGAAAGATGGAAGCTTTCAGATGTGTATTGATTATAGAAAGTTGAATGATGTGACCATTAAGAATAAGTACCCATTGCCGAGGATAGATGATCTGTTTGATCAGTTGCAATCAGCAAAGGTATTTTCTAAAATTGATTTGAGGTCTGGGTACCATCAGTTGAAAATCAAAGAGGAGGATATAGATAAGACAGCTTTTAGAACCAGATATGGTCACTTCGAATTTGTGGTTATGCCATTTGGGTTGACTAATGCTCCTGCAGGTTTTATGGATCTGATGATTAGAATTTTTCATCCATATTTAGACCAATTTATTGTGGTCTTTATTGATGATATTCTAATTTATTCAGCATCTGAAGAGGAGCATGCAGCTCATTTAAGGTTTACCCTGCAGTTGTTAAGAGATAACCAGTTGCTTGCTAAATTCAATAAGTGTGAATTTTGGTTGAAAGAAATTCAGTTTCTGGGTCAAGTTATCTCAGCTAAAGGAATAGCAGTGGACCCGAGTAAAGTGGAAGCAGTGATGAGATGGGGAGTGCCTAAGACAATAACCGAGATTAGAAGTTTTCTGGGATTGGTAGGTTATTATAGGCGCTTTATTCAAGATTTTTCTAATATTGCAACACCTATGACTAAATTGACCAGGAAAGGGGTGCCATTTGTGTGGTCCGGTGAATGTCAGAAAAGTTTTATGGAATTGAAGAAGAGACTTACATCAGCACCTATATTGACATTACCGGTAGGGAGTGGTGGTTTTGTGTTGTATACTGATGCTTCAAGGAGAGGACTTGGCGCAGTGCTTATGCAGCATGGTAAAGTGATAGCTTATGCGTCCAGGCAATTGAAGCCAGCAGAGGAGAATTACCCCACTCATGATTTGGAATTGGCAGCAGTTGTGTTTGCCTTGAAAATGTGGAGGCATTATCTGTATGGCGAGAGATTTGAGATCTTTACAGATCATAAAAGTTTGAAGTATATTTTCTCTCAGAAAGATTTGAACCTTCGTCAGCGCAGATGGATTGAATATTTAAAGGATTATGATTTCAGTTTGGCTTACCATCCGGGTAAGGCCAATGTTGTAGCAGATGCCTTGAGCAGAAAGGCATATATGAATCTAATGATGATTAAAGAGTGGAAGCTGTATGAAGAAATAGTAGAGAATTCTTTGTATGTGCCCAGTAGTCAGCGACGGGCAGTACTAGCTGCTAGTGCTGTAGAGCCGTCTTTGTATTGGCAGATTATTGAGGCTCAGAGAGCAGATATAAGTTTAGCTGAAATTGTGAAAATGGAAGGAGTTACCATTGATGATAATTGTGTGGTCAGGCTCAGGGGCAGGTTGTTTGTTCCAGCAGAAAGAGAAGTAAAGTAGCGAGTGCTGGAAGAGGCTCATAAATCTAGGTACACTATTCATCCGGGTAGTACTAAAATGTACCATGATTTGAGAAAGCATTTCTGGTGGCCTCATATGAAGAAAGAAATATCAGAGTTTGTTACAAGATGTGCTATCTGTCAGCAGATTAAAGCAGAGCATCAAAAGCCTGGAGGTTTATTGCAACCGTTACCCATTCCGCAGTGGAAGTGGGATGATATTGCTATGGACTTTGTGGCAAGTTTACCAAGATCGAGTTCCGGGCATAATGGAATATGGGTATTTGTTGACAGATTAACCAAGGTGTGCAGATTAGTGGCAGTAAGTATGTCTTGGACAGTGGACAGATTAGGAAATATTTATGTTGAAAGAATTGTTCCGCTGCATGGTATTCCGAAGACTATTGTGTCTGATAGAGATCCAAGATTTACTTCTGGTTTTTGGAGAAGCCTGCAAAGAGTAATTGGTACTGAGCTGAGATATAGCTCCGCTTATCATCCCCAGACAGATGGTCAGACAGAGAGGACTATCCAGACAATTGAAGATATGTTGCGAGCTTGTTGTTTAGTTTGGGGAGGTAGCTGGGAGCATCATTTGGGAATGGTTGAGTTTGCCTACAATAATAGTTATCATACCAGTCTTGGGATGGCATCGTATGAAGCTTTATATGGAAGGCCATGTAGAAACCCATTGAACTGGCATGAAGTAGGAGAAAGGCAATTAGTGGGTCCTGAATTGATTCAGCAAACCACAGAAATAGTGAAGCTTATTAAAGAAAAATTGCAGGCAGCTCAAAGCAGACAAAAGAGTTATGCAGATATCCGGAGGAGACCACTTCAGTTTGAAGTGGGAGATTTTGTTTTCTTGAGAGTTTCCTCGAGTAAAGGTATTATGAGGTTTGGTAAGACTGGAAAGTTGAGCCCGAGATATGTAGGACCCTTTCAAGTGTTAGAAAGGATTGGGGAGACAGCTTATAGGCTGGATTTGCCAGCAGATTTTGCAGATGTTCACGATATATTTCATGTCTCTATGTTGAGAAAGTGCATTGAAGATCCAGCTCAAATAATCAGATATCAAGGTGGTAACCTGAGGCCGGATATGACTATGCCAGAATATCCGGTGCAGATCACAGATCGAAAGATAAAGAAGCTGAGAAATAAAGAAATTGAGCTAGTTAAAGTGAGATGGGAAAATAGGCTAGGTGGTGAGGATACCTGGGAGTTAGCCGAGGAAATGGCTAAAGGGTATCCCTATCTGTTTGAATAAGCTTTTGTATTTCTTTTTAGATGATAGTGCTTGTAAAGGTGTGTATGTTTAAGTTGTTTAACTTTGAGTTGTGTTATGAATTTCGAGGTCGAAATTTTCTTTTTAGATGATAGTAATGTAACGTCGCGTGCTTTTCGGATCCATGCGGATCATGTGTGTAATGGTTGTGATGGCCGTTGAGAGGCCAGTGTGAGTTGGTTGTGTGGAATGTGTGGTTTGGATGTGTGGTTTGTTCAGGTGAGGAGCAGGTTTGGTCCTGAAATGGAATAGGACCTGCTGCAGTTGAGTTGGAGTTGGCGGCCAGGGGTGGCCGTTGACTTGTTGGCGTCCAGGTAAGGTGCCGTTGACTGCATGAACTTGGCGGCATAATATGTGGACGTTGATGGTGGCGGTTGCCCTAGGCGGCAGAGGGGTTGACGCCAACCTGTGAATTCTGTGGGTTATAGGGTCACCCGAGAGCAGGTTTTCTACCTGGTTCTCTCTTCCCCTTGCCCCAGCCTCATGCCCCCGTGTCCCTAAAGCTTCCAACAGGTACAGGAGAGTGGTTGGAGGATCGTGGGACGTGTGGCGTTGCTGAATCGCGCGAGGAAACGCTGTGGTGTGGTGCAATTGCCGTGGGAGCTCGCGGAGGGTTCGGTGTGAACCGGGAGGATTCAGGAGGTTTAAGCGTGTGCTGAGGTAGGGAATGACCCTTGTAATTCCTATAGGTCGTGATAATGTAATTAGAAAACATGGATCTGCATGAAAATAGCAATTTCGGGTCATGGTATCCATGTGGGGTACATGGGTGGTTTGAGTAATTTAGCAAATGAAGCATGCTGTTATAGTTTAATTATAGTGTATGGATGTTAGAGGAACTATTTCTGCATGTCTTTCCGTTGTTTTAACGATTGTAAAACTGTAGGATCGGTTTAGGGTTTCTGCAGGAATAAAGGCTGAAGATATTGGCGTCAACATTGTTTGTCGCCAAGATCATCAGCTGGGATACAGACGGCCATATCCCTTGCCGTCTACTTCCCATAAGCGGCAGTCGATGTTGCCGCCAACATGTGTATAAGCAGAAATGACCGTTTATGGTATTTATCGATAATGAGTGGTGCGTTGGCACCTGAGGTGCACTGAGTGCACGTGGTTTCTGTATTTAGCATACGGGGTATGCAGTTAGTTACTCACTTTCGACGCTGCGTGTTGTTCACGCGAGTACAGTTGAGTTCACGTGTAGTGGACATTTGTTATTTGAGGTTTACGTGAGGTTTCACATGGTTTGTGTGTGACGTGCACGTGGTTTTGTGTACTTAGCGAGTAGTACGACGGCTACCGTGGTTACCTCTCCAGTTGGGTGCCCCAAGTTCTTTGTGAGCCAGGCTGTTAGCTCGGGGCTTTGTCCCGGTACTTGTGTTGTACCGTCGAGGTCTGTGTCGTCTGACCTGGACACCGTCACTCTTGTGTTTGAGTTGCACGTCCGGCTGAGGGAAAGACGACAGTGGGACAGTGACACTTGTGTTTTTCTTTAGTCACTTGTAGCGCGCTCGTAGTTGGGGGTACGGACACCAGTAGACGTACTGGACCCCAGCTAGTCCTTTTCTAGTGCCTCACTCTAGAGAGTTCCGGGCCAGGATCTCTAGAGGTGCCAGGCATGGGCCTGTGACCGTGTGGTCCGCAGGTGGTGGTGTTTGGTTGGTCTCCACAGTTGCTTGACTTTTAACGTGGAGCGGCAGCTGGACCTTTCGTCCGTGGCTGCGAGACTGAGAGGTAGACCTGTGTTAGCTTGTCCGAGTCAATTTCTGGTGTCGCGAACCAGTTCACGTGGCTCGTGTTTGGCTGTCTCTAGTTTAGCTTGTACATCTGTACTGGTTTTCCGTTTAATTATTACAGTTGTTTTTCGTAGTCGGCAGACGGTGAGTACTTTTACAGCTTTTATATCCTGCTTAGCTGTTCTATAAATTGTTGGTACTGTTTATTGCTTTGTACCTGTGGTTTTTGGTTTGCTCGGTTTTGGGGGAGTTCCCTACTGAGCCAGTGACTAGCGAGGCTCACCCCTACCCCCACAGGTGAGAGTGAGGAGGACGTTTCACGACTGTCGTCCAGTTCAGAGCCGCGCCGTAGCGGTGCAGGGTCGGTACCTCCAGCTGTGTAGTAGCAGCTCCAGCAGTGTAGTGTAGTTAGTTGTTTATTTTCTTCAGTTGTACCTCAGGGTATGCCTCAGGCTCTTGTACTTTCTTTCAGTTCTGTGGAAATATGGCTATGTAACTTGTGAAATATTTAGAAAATGTGGTGTGTTCCTTTGTGTTTACACGGACTGTGGTTTGGTATCCCTTGCGAGGCTTCGGCCCGTTCGCGGGAGGCGGACTCGGATCAAGTACGTTATCGGTTTAACGGGCTTGGCCGAGGCGTTCCGTCACAACTTCTATCTAACATTTCTAACCTGAGCCTCTAGCTGACCCTGGAGTGCCGCCTGAATATGCGCCTGTGTCTGCATAGCCTACACCAGACCTTGCATGAACACTCCATAATCTACAGGCCGTGGTGAAGGAAGAACTGTAGGACCCTGGGGTGCTGGGGCCTGCTGTTCACCCCTCTCCTCTTGCCTCTGCTCATCTTCTCTAGCATGGGCACCATGCCTGCCACGAGAAGCCATATCTTGTAAAACAATTCAATCACAGTTAGAAACTAAGTTATTTAGCCCTAACCATGTTCTTAACTATCTTTCGTTCATTATTAATCATTTCTACACATGTGGACAATTCTACAAAGACTTAGCATATTATGAAGATGATGGTTTACTCATGTACAATCTCAACCTGTTTCTATGATACCAATCTCTGTAATGACCCTCATTATACCGGTACGATTATACCAATCCACGTCGGTATAGAGAACGCCGTCACAGTGGGACATGGACCCAACACTAAATGATAGGTTGATATGTAAATGAATAGTAAAGAGTACAACAGAAATAAAGTAACAATTTCATTCCATTCCATCATCATCATCAATATCCACAGTCTGTATAACATAAGATGAAGGAAAACACTAAAGTCCACATTAATATAACTTTCAAATGAAATACATTGTCCATCCTTAATTACACAATTCCAAATTACATACTATGAAATGAAAGATATGTAGAGATCTCCACAAAATAGTTACTCCTCGCGTTCGGAGTCACTCCTAACTATATCCTCCTCGGATGTGGAGACACCTGTCACACTTGTACGTCGAAGCAAGTATGACTCTAATAAACCCAGCAAGCAATCCATGAACACAACCATACACATATCACCTACACATGCTAGAGTTCTAAACAATTAAGCACTTAAGGATAATCATGGTACATGCTTTACATAACTTAAACAACTAAATATAAAACTTATAACATGCTTCCGACATCTTTTGTTCAACATGCTACAAGATTTAAATCTCATTCAAACCCTTCTGAAACTATACATACTTTAAGCATGGAATTAAACATAAAGTAAATAGCACACCTAGCATGGATTCTAATCATATTCACATGCATTTAACACCAATATACAAACCTTTGGCTTGCTATATTGACATGAATTAAATACATTCATATGGGTTTACACTTATTCGCATGGTAACACATTCATTTAACAATTTCACATTGCACATGTTTCACATTTCACATTCACATGATCATATACACATATTCCATTTTACACTTAGTTGCCGTGACAGATAGTCCAAACCACCACTAGAAGAACACACATATACACATTCATATACCTATCACCTAGGCAACATAGTGATAGATCTTGGTTAACTGCGCAGAACCGGGAGAAGCACTCTCCACCCTAACCAGTGGTACTTGTCCACCTCCAGGATTTAATCCTAATTGCCCATAGGATATCACACACATTGAACCTTCTCGTAGGGACTTTACTACGGTACAGTTCCACAGCCCTCTATGGTAGCAGTGTCACTAACGACACATATTTTCCCAATTTACATTTAACACATTGTTTACACACTTCTCATGCATCATTTAGACACAATTGCATTTACTTTTACACAATCGCTTAGGCTTCAGTTCACCTAGCATGATGCTACTGTTCACAGTGTTAATCAAGTCATAACATCATCCTAATCATACTACTAACCACTGAATTATACATAATCTAATTTAACATGCTCAATATGTTCATTCTTATGTAATAAATCATTAACAATATTTATTGTTATCCAAACAGTGCGAAATTTTTATCACAGGTTCTAAACAGATAATATGTTACATGCCAAATTTTCCAAGAATTTTTGAATATGTACACTAATTATAAATATTAAAATAGGTCACTGACATATTTATCATGAATTTTGCTTTAACAGGTTCCACAGTAAATCAGTTATTTCCAACAGTGTCAACACCTATATACAGTCATCATATAATCATATAAAATTTATGAAATCCTAAATCACATCAGATCTATTTTTACAAGATTAAACATGGTCCTATTATGCTCAAAGTACAATTACAGAAATAATTAACACAAATTGTATAAATTCGATACATCCTCATGATATGACCTACTGATTAAACCTGACTCAACATAAATTCTACAGTAAACACAGACAACTACAAATCCGAATATGATCATACAGATGTGAAACTAGGGTTCTATAAAACCCAGATGAACTTGGCGTCACACATGTTGCCGCCAACAGGGGTTAACGACACCATAGGTTGCCTCCAACTCAGGATCTTAACGGCAGTAAATGTTGTTGTTAAGTTCCTGTCTGCAGAACTACAGATAGAACGCACAAAACCAAGGTGAATGGGGGTTCTAGGACACGAGATAAATTCTGTAAAAATACCCGAGACCTACTAGACATGGGTATGGACGATGTCCAAGGGTTACTTGCCTGAGAAACATTGCTAGACGAGATTAAATTGCCGAAGAAGCTCTCCTCTGCCAAGACAAGAAGCGCCCCAAATCTTCTCCCGAACCGGTTCTGTGTTGATGTAGCTTGCACACCAAGGTCGGGGAAGCCTTCCTCTATGCTCAGAGCTCCTTCCAATCGAAGAGGATCACCGAAAGATGCACCAAGTAGCCGGATCATAAGTCTCCAAAGTTCTAGGTTTGCACAAAAGGTTGTAGGGTTTTGACAAAAGCCAAAAGAACCTAATCCCCCCTAATCTGGTGTTTTTATACACTAGGGAAGTCGGGATATGCGATTAGGTAGGGATCCTACCGTTGGAAGACGGTTTCAAAATTAAGGGCCGAAGAAATCGCAGCCATTTCCGGATCTATACACTATATACATACATGCAATTTTGTGTAAACAGACGAACACCTAATAACATACAAGAGTGGAACACATAGGAGCCAAATTGACTATTTTCTTATTAGAAAGACTGATATAGTTTTGTGTAAAGATTGCAAAGTTATTCCTGGAGAGAGTTTAGCCCCACAACATAGGTTACTAGTAATAGATGTTCGTATCCAAAAATTTAAAAGAAAAACCATCATAAATAATTGTGCTAAGATTAAGTGGTGGAATTTGAAAAGTAAAAATTTGGAAACATTTAAAAATCATCTAGTAAAAGAAAATATCTGGAATTTAGATCAAGAAGTTAATGTAATGTGGAATAATGTCACAAATTGTATAAAGAATGTAGCAAATCAAGTCTTAGGTAAATCTAAAGGTAAAAGGAATATAGAAAGAGAAACTTAGTGGTGAAGTGAGGAAATTCAAAATACCATTAGAGCTAAAAGAGATTGTTTTAAAACTTGGCAAACAAATAAGAATAATCAAACTTTAGAAGCTTATAAAATAGCTTAAAAAGGCTAAAAGAATAGTTAGTGAAGCTAAGTCCAAGGCGTTTGAAGAATTATATAATAAATTAGGAACTCGAGAGGGAGAAAAAGACATTTAAACTTGCTAAATTAAGAGAAAGGAAGAGTAGAGATCTAGATCATGTTCGTTACATTAAGGATGAAGATCAAAAGGTTTTAGTTAAGGATCTAGAGGTTAAAGAGAGATGGTATAACTATTTTTAGAAATTACTTAATGAAAATTGTTTTAAGAATGTTTCTTTAGAAGAGAATCAAGAGTCAACAAAAATTGATAAGTATCAGTATTTCAGGCGTATTAAGATGTCAGAAGTGGGTGATGCTTTAAGAAAAATGAAATTAGGCAAGGCCTTAGGACCGGATGGCATACCTATTGAAGTGTGGAAAGGCTTAGGAGACATTGGTATTAAATGGTTAACTAAACTTTTCAATAAAATTTTGAAGGAACGGAGAATGCCAGAAGAATGGAGGAAAAGTGTTGTAGTTCCTTTCTATAAAAACAAAGGGGATATTCAAAGCTGTAATAATTATCATGGAATTAAGCTTATGAGTCACACTATGAAGCTTTGGGAAAGAGTAATTGAGAGTCGAGTGCAATGCATGACTAGTATATCAGAAAATCAATTTGGTTTTATGCCTAGTAGATCTACTACAGAAGCTATTTTCTTATTGCAACAGTTAATTGAGAAGTATAGAGAGATGAGAAAAGATTTATATATGGTTTTTCTTGATTTCGAGAAGGCGTATGATCGAGTACCGAGAGACTTGATTTGGTGGGCATTAACAAAGAAGGGAGTCTCTCAAGGATATGTTGACTTGATTCACGATATGTACGAGGGTGCTACTACTAGTGTGAGAACTATTGCTGGAGAGACTCGTGAATTTCCGGTCACTATAGGCTTGCATCAAGGTTCTGCCCTAAGTCCATTTCTATTTGCTGTGGTTATAGATGAGGTGACAAAACATTTGCAAGATAATATCCCTAGGTGTATGCTATTTGCAGATGATATTGTCTTAATTGATGAGAGTTTTGATGGTTTAAATGTTAAGCTAGAAAGTTGGAGACATGCTTTGGAGTCTAAAGGTTTTAAAATTAGTAGGAGTAAGTCTGAGTTTATGCATTGTAGTTATAGTAATCAAAGGGTGCCTTAAGGAGATATGGTTCAAATTGATGGACAAGATATTTCTAAGAGTAGTAGCTTTCGATACTTGGGATCTATCATCCAAGAGAATGGAGAGATTTATGACAATGTTGCACACAGGATTAAGGCAGGCTGGCCAAAATGGAGAAGTGCATCAGGAGTCCTCTGCGATCGTCGTATAACAGTGAAACTTAAAGGAAAGTTTTATAGAACGGCAGTGAGGCCTGCTTTATTATATAGTACTGAGTGTTGGGCAGTGCAAAAGGATCACGTTAACAAATTATGTGTAGCAGAGATGAGGATGTTGAGATGGATGTGTGGTAAGACTAAGAAAGATAAGATTAGGAATGAGCGTTTCCGTGAGGATTTGGGGATAGCTCCAATTGATAGAAAAATGAGAGAAAATAGACTTAGGTGGTTTGGACACATGTATCGTCGCCCTAACTCGGCGCCGGTTAAAAGATGTGACCAAATTTTAGTGGATGCTAGTAAAAGAGCAAGGGGTAGGCCTAAAATGAGATGGTGCGATGTTATTAAGAAGGATTTGGACTTCTTGAATTTAAACACGACTATAGCACTTGATAGAAATGTTTGGCGGAAAAGGATTCACGTAGCCGACCCCAAATAATGGGATAAGGCTCTGATGATGATGATGATGACATACATGCAATTGTAATGTACAACTTAAATATTATATATACTATGTAAATACAACAATATGTACATAGTAAACTCATATAACATCATAATAATACAATATGTACAGAATAATTACATATACATGTATGCATATACATATATACACAAGGCTATATACACAAGACAACTAAAAATCACATGACCCAACAACTAAATAAAAGGGCAAAATTTGAGGGCCTTACACCCTCTCCCCTTTAAAGAAAACTTCATCCTCGAAGTTAGAATGACACTACTCAAACAATTGGGGATACTTCTTCATCATAGCATCCTCAAGCTCCCACGTAGCCTCCTCTCTCAAGAAGTTGCTGTAAGACACGGCCCCCTTGGGCACTTTGGCCCCGTCCTCAGGGTCGCGACATGCTCCCTGGTCGCGACGAGGTCGCGACAGGGAGGCCGTCGCCACAAGGTTCAGGTCGCGACGACTAGGGCTGTCACGTTCTTGTCGCGACGGTGTGGCCGTCGCCTTCTGGTCTCGACGTCCGATGGCATCGCGACACCGTTTCTGATAGACGTGACCAGTGTCCTTTTTGTCAGAACGGCTCTATTGTGTGTCTGACGCACGCGCGTGAACGCGACGTGCTCATCTGTCGGGATCGCTTTTCCGGTCTTCGAGGTTTGATCCACTTTTTGGGGTCGCGACATAGGCAACTGTCGCGATAAGGTCGCGACGCCTAGGGGCGTCGTGACAAGAGTTATCGCGACATGTCGTTCCGTCGCGTTCTAGGGGCCGCCGGGTTAAAACCCAAGGCCGCACCCCCTTTCCCCCTCTCGCCCTCTCAACTCTCTTTCTCTCCTCTCCGTTCCCTCTCATGTTTCCCTTGCGGATTCTTGGAGGTTCTTGGTGCTTGAGGTGTTCGTGCTGAGGTTGTGTCATTCCTGCTCGTGCAGGGGACGTCTTTGTGTTGTTTGGAGCGAGGAGGAGGCGTCCTTTCCTACGAGAAGGCCCCAACGGGTTCGTTCTTCGCGTGGAGTTAGGGACTCTTGATCCTCTCGCCCTAAGCATGCTCCCTCTCCCTCTAGATCATGGTTTCTCGGTGGTTTGGGGTTTGGGAGTGAGAGAACTCCAAGCTCGAGGTTGAGTGAGGTTCCTCTTCGAGTGTAGATCCATGTTTGTGGGGTTTTAAGGGTGGTTTGGATGCTTTACTAGCTTCCTATCATGTTGAGCATGATCCCCTCCCCCTTGTGTGGTTGTTTCCTTGTTTTTGGGGTGGTTCTCGGAGGGGTTGCTCCAGAACCCCCCACTGTCTGAGAATGCGATGATCGTGGAGGTCGCGATCTGGTCGCGATGGCTCTGGCCGCCACGATGGGATCGTGACAGAGTAGGGCGTCACAACCAGGTCACGACGGCCCGCTGCGTCACGACCTTAGTCGTGAGACATGTGTGATATTCACCGTTTCCGCTTCGTTTACTGTACCCGTGGCACCTGTGCTAGTTCCCTAGTACGGTCTACACTAGTCGTTCGCCCGGTGCTCGGCACTTGAGAGCTTGTCCCGTGTGAGAAGTTGTTACCGTTGCCTGGGACCCCATCCTCGGGAGCCTGTCGAGGGAGTACTTCGGGCTACAAGTGTGCTCGAGTTGGCAACCACCAGGCGGACTCTGGAGCTTAGGGGAAAACGGTAGTTAGGACAGTGGTGTTGAGTCGCTTGCAGAGCTCTCGTGGTTAGACTGGGACGTCGAGGTCAGTTTCAGAGTTCTTCCCGTCGCAGTTCAGCTAGTCCTTTTCTCACTGCCTCGCTCTTTGCGGCCCCGGAACCGCTTAAAGAGGCCAGGCGTGGGACCGTAGTTGGCCAGACTACAGCGGTTACTGTTATGTTACTTTGTGTCCTACCTCGCTCTGACGAGACGTGTGGGTCAGAACCCAGGTCGAGGATAAGACGTCGGTGGGTGCACCTGACCTTGACTAGTGGTAGTGCTTCACGTAGCTAGTGTTCCCTGTCCAAGCGGAGTCCCCTCCGTCTGTGTTTGCTAGCCGTGTGGTGGTCACGACAAGCAGCCGTACGTAGTTCCGACCGTGTGTACTTTTCGTACCGTGCTAGTTGTAGTTTTGCTTCCGCACTTCCGTTGTAGGTAGAAGACATAAATTGCTGCCATTTATTTTATATTATATTCTTCTGCCTGTTTAGAGCCAGTAGGAGATTGGTAGTCCCTACTGAGCTTCTGTTGTGAAGCTCATCCCTCCTTTTCCCAGGTGAGACTTCTCAGCAGCGGCAGGGCGTGCATCGGGCAGAGGAGACGGGGTGGTAGGCGGGGTCCCCGTAGCTATCAGTGGTTCCACTTTTTTAGTGTACGTCACCCTCGGGGTATGCCCCTAAGGGACTTGTTCTTCCTCTGCCTTTTACTTGTACTAGTGTGCGTGCCTTGGGACTGTACTTAGAGTGGTACGCGGCGGTCTCGCTCTCTTTTCTGTTTCTGCTTGTACGCTTCTAGCTTAGAAGTTGACGTTTACTTCCGCTACATATCCTGTTAGACATGAATTATATCCCTTCCGGGTCCCCAGATCCGTGGGCGACGACTGCGAAAATTGGGTCCTCGGCGTGGGCCGAGGGTCAGGTTCTCGGGTCGTTACAGTTGGTATCAGAGCGATAGTCTGACAGGACTTGTAATGGATTTAAACTGCAACAGGAAGTCCCAACGGTAGTACAAGTACACTGCTAGCCGCCTGAGTGGCTTTGTTAACCCTTGTTGGTTGTGTTGCAATGCAGGACATGGCTCCGAGGAGGCGCAGGTAGGCCAGAGAGCTGATTGAGTAGCAGGTTGAGTCTGAGATACCCACGCAGTGGCAGGTCCACGAGGAGGTGTCCGTAGCAGAGTCAGTGGCGCAGCCTTAGGGTGCATAGGCAGCAGCGACAGTAGGCGAGCAGCAGCAGCAGCAGGAGTACCAACCTCAGCCGCAGTAGTACGTAGACTGGTTTCCCCTAGAAGAGCAGTTCTTTAGGAACTTGTACCAGGAAGCGTACCAGCCCGGGCAGGCAGCAGCAGGTGTTCAGCCTCCGGTACCTCCTCCAGTGGTGTCGGAGTAGCAGGTAGAGCCAAAGGTAGAGCAGCCAGTTTGTTAGCAGCCGTCAGGTACTGGGAGTACCCGAGCCGGCCAGAGGAGGACGTCAGTTATGGAGGACAGGACCGCTCTCCTAGAGAGATTCTTACGTCTCCGGCCACCGATGTTCCACGGTGAGTATGATCTAGATAAGGCAGAGAGCTGGACCTATGATTTAGAGCGCATCTTCGAGACCATGGAGTGCGCTGAGGAGGACTAGGTTCGACTGGAGGTGTACCAGCGTGAGGGAGCAGCCCATGAGTGGTGGAGAGTTCAGAGGCAGACACACTTCCACGGGCAGAGGTTGGATCACATCACTTGGCAGCAGTTTTCGGAGGTCTTTCACAGCGAGTACTTCTCCGACTACGCTCGACGTGAGAGACGGGACCAGTTCCACATGTTGGTTCAGGGCGACCTCACAGTTTCTTAGTACCACCATAGGTTTGTTCGGTTGTTGAGGCATGTGCCTCATATTGCAGGCAGCGATCAGGCGTGTGCAGAGAGGTTCATAGCAGGACTGAGACCAGACTTGAGGTGGGGTGTGACGGCACACATGTGTACCAGCTTGGGGGAGGCCGTGGCGAAGGCCACCGCCTTGGACAGAGAGACCTGGAAGCCTCAGTAGCAGCAGCAGCAGGGAGGAGCCTCTTTGCGACGACCCTCATTATACCGGTACGGTTATACCAACCCACGTCGGTATAGCGAGCGTCATCACAGTGAGACATTTACCCAACAATGACATTCAGCTGAGATACACATGAATATAAGAATAGAGTAGCGGAAGTAAAAGAACCACTATCTTCATTTCATTCATCATCCACATTTAACATACATGTTTCGATAACATTTAAAGAGCTAAAAGTCCACATAATTTAAATTTCTGAAAATCAAATACATAGATGTCCATGCTTATACATTCTTCCATGATAATGCTAGTACAATGTTCAATTTACATACTATGAAAATCAAAAATGTCACAAGTACTCCAACACTCTAATCTCCGCGCTCGGAGTCGGTCTCCAACGTCTCCTCCACAAGTGTCTCATCACCAACTACACCTGTACGCCGAAGCAAGTAGTGAGTCTAAAAGACTCCGCAAGTAATTCTACACATACCATACATGCACATATCATAGTAGGTTCTACATACACATTCACAAGACACAACATGTAGCATGCTTGACATTAAATTTTACAACCTATCATGGTGAATCTACAATTTAAACACATGGACTATGCTTTCAGATTTCCTAAAATAGAATCACCTATCACATGCTTTCTATTCATTCCTCACATAAAAATCTACCTTCAACCAACTAAGACATGAAAGCCATTAACATGAATTCCCGACATGCATGAAAGGAAACATACCTAACATGGAATCTACACATTCCTACGCATATACGTAACCATTTTACATGCTTTAAGCTTGCTGGTTTTACATGCTTTAGCAACCATAATCTAACACATGAGAGCTACAACAACGATTAAATCACAACATGTGAACAACCAAGTATGGAAGTTGTTTATATATGCTTAACAATTATCCCTAGCATGGATTCTAGGCATTTTGCATACATAAACATGATCATAACATAGTAAAGCTACTGTTTAAGCATGATTTCAGATTGTCATAACATGGATTACAAACTCACATCCTCACATTTTGGTTCACATTTTTACACAATTTCAAATTCGCATATTTCACACTTTACACATGCACTTTTACACATTGTTCACATTCACATTTTTCACATGAACACATACACATTTACACATTCACATTTAGTGCCGTGACACATAGTTCAAACCACCAAAGAAGGACACAACACATCACATCACATAGACGCCATCTAGGCAATACAATGGCGACTCTTGGACTGCGTAGACCGGGAGAACAAGTCTCCACCCTAACCAGTGGTACTTGTCCACCTCCAGGATTTCCCCCTAATGCTCTTAGGGTCACAACACATTGAACCTTCTCAGGGGGACTTTTCTCTGATACGGTTCCACTGCCCTCTATGGAAGCAATGTCACACTTGGCACAATTTACACATTACACGTTTTCCGATTTAAGCACTTAGTTTAGCACATGACACTCACATCTCACTCATTCACACACATGGGGCTCTGTTTTCCTGACATGACACTACAATTACAGAAATTTAGTGCTCAGGAAATTTCACTAATCAGGTTGCTATATACAAAATCAAATCATTTTTACAACGACATGCATTAGTTTCACATTTTTACATGGAAAATTCATATTGCATCATATACTGGTCTAAATGACCTGAAATTTTAACCACAGGCTAATTTCGGGTTTAGGGTTCTTCATGCAAAATTTTAGATTTTCTAAGCTAAAACTAAATTACAGAAAATCTAACATTAATTCCACATGCTATTCGCAATTCGATTTAACATGGAGTTGAAAACAAGCACAATTTTAACAACTCACTGTCTGAGCCCTAACAGGCATGGAGCTACAGAATTTATTCTTGAATTTTGTGGGCAATACATGATTTACCGAAGATTTATCATGACCTACGCATGATTTCTATTTCCCAAACAACATTTTCACTAATTCACACAAGCATGGGAAAAATCTCAGAATTTCAAAACAGAGACTGACTAATACATGCATGACCCATAAAATGTAGGACATTCAGACTCATCCTAAATCATACAAACAAAGGGTTGACAAGATTAGCAACTCATTATACATGTATTTCCATGGAATAAATAAACTCTATCATTTACCACCTTGCACAAAAATCCATCCACACACCACATTCACTAGTATACATAGTACATAAGGCTACAATATATCCTCATCACGAGAAACACATCGAAAATAGTTGTATAAGAGGAGAGAACAGTCTTCTGTTCTGTCCTGAGGAACTTAACGGCAATCCTTGGCCGTCAAAGGGAGTTAACGGCACAATCGCTGGACGCTAAGCATGATCTTAGCGGCAAGGGATATTGCCGTTAAGGTCAGGTCTGTGCAAAACACAGACCCGAGCTCCAAAGATGGGGTGAATTTGGGGGTCTAGGACACGAGGGAAAATACATAAAAATGGTAAAACCATCCTAGACACATACATGAACACTATGGGTAGGGTACTTGCCTTTTAGGTATACTCCAAAGGGATCAAAAGGCTTGGTGAAGCTCTCCTTGGGCTGTCCCAAGAAGTTCCCAACCAGCCTCCAAGATGGCCTTCCTCCGGGTTCTTGAGCAAGCTCCAGTGCAATCCGAGGTCGGGGATGCCTTCCTCGATGATCCAGCAAGCTCCTTGATGCAGCAGGTGGCCGGATCAAGCTTCAGAACTTCGATTTTGGGTTGCAAAGGTGAGGGTTTCTCACAGTCCGAAAATAGGGTTTCACTCCTTTCTCTTCTTCCTCTCTTGCAAAGGGGCAAAGAGAAGGCTTAGGGTTGTAAAAATGGGTTTGTATATAGGAGAGGGGGTTCTCCTATCACGCAGGGGTGACAAGATGGCCTTTCAGACCGTTGGGGACAGCTCCCCAATGGTTGGGGTGGCTTGCTTCCGGAATTTCGGGTCTGCAACGCATGCAGGTCAGAGAAATTGGCGTCCACATCGCTGGACGCTGGACTTAGTGTTGGCGTCCATAGGGTTGACGCCGACACAACATCGACGTCTACTGATATTGACGCCAATCTGGCCTTCGGCCAGAACTCTAAAACATGCAGAAACCATGCACATCATGTATATATACATGTAATATCTATATGGTATTGTGCACACACTACCATCAAGCAATACATACATTATTTATACTTAAATTATACACATACACACGTAAGTATACTAATTAATATATACATAGATACATACATACATACATACACAACATGAATTATTTACATGCAATTCAATAATGTAACAAAATTCGAGGGCCTTACACCCTCTCCCCCTTGAAAGAAACTTCGTCCTCGAAGTTAGAACGACGCTACTTAAACAAAAGGGGATACTTCTTCCTCATCGCATCCTCAAGCTCCCAAGTAGCCTCCTCTCGCGAGAAGTTCCGCCAGAGAACTTTCACCGACGCAATACTCTTGTTCCGGAGATGCTGAACCTTCCGGTCAAGAATAGCTACTGGTTGCTCGACATACGACAGATCTGGCTGAATCTCCACTGGCTCATGAGTAATTACATGAGACGGATCTCGGACATACTTCCTGAGCATCGAAACGTGGAACACAGGATGAACACTAGCCAAAGCTGGGGGTAAGGCTAGCTCATATGCCACACTGCCCAAACGTCTGAGAATCTCATATGGGCCAATGAACCTAGGGCTCAACTTACTATGCCTGCCAAATCTGACAACACCTCGAGTAGGCGATATCTTCAAGAAGACATGATCACCAATCTCGAACTGAATATCCTTCCTCCTGTTGTCAGCATAGCTCTTCTGCCTATCCAATGCCGCAACAAGCCTCTTTCTGATAAGCTGGACCTTATCCGAAGTCTCCTGAACTAACTCCGGTCCGATCAACTGCCTATCACCAATCTCCTCCCAACATAAAGGAGATCTGCAGGGCCTACCATACAATGCCTCGAATGGAGCCATACCAATACTTGCATGAAAGCTATTGTTGTATGCGAACTCCACTAGAGGTAGATGGCGCTCCCAATCATCCTTCCAATCCAGAACACATGCTCTCAGCATATCCTCGAGCATCTGGATAGTCCTCTCGGACTGTCCATCAGTCTGGGGATGAAACGCCGAACTGAGCTTCAGCTCCGAACCTAAAGCATCCTGAAGACCCTTCCACAACCTCGAAGTAAATCTCGGATCTCGATCCGAAATGATCGACTTCGGCACACCATGCAATCTAATGATACTACTAACATACAATCTAGCTAAACTCTCTACTGACTGCTTCTTCTTCATAGGCAAGAAATGAGCAGTCTTCGAGAATCTATCTACAACTACCCAAATCGAGTCATTGCCCCTTCTAGATCGAGGCAAACCCGAAACAAAGTCCATAGTGACAGCTTCCCACTTCCACACTGGGATGTCCATCCTCTGCATAAGGCCGGATGGTCGCTGTCGCTCGGCCTTCACTTGCTGGCATACTAAGCACCGGGATACATAATCCGCTACATCCCTCTTCATGCCAGACCACCAAAAGATCTCTTCAAATCCTGGTACATCTTTGTGTTACCCGGATGAATAGAGAATCGCGATCTATGAGCCTCCGCTAACACATGCTCACGGACATCTACTAAATCAGGGACACAAACACGGTGCTGAAATCTAATCACACCGTCCTCATCACGAGCAATGCCGCCTTGCCCACTAACTCTAAGAGTCTAGGGTCGGCTCCCTGTTGCTCGATCACTTCATCCAAAACCGAGGACCTAAGAGATAACTGAGCTACAAAAGCCTGGCATAGCGATGGCTCTAACTCAGTCAACGCGCAAGCCGCATCCTCCAACATCTTCCAGTCCTGCTGGAGAGATGGCCTCTTTCTACTCAGAGCATCTGCTACAACATTCGCCTTTCCAGGGTGATACTGAAGGTCGAAGTCATAGTCCTTCAAGAACTCAATCCATCTCCTCTGCCTCAGGTTTAATTCCTTTTGGGAGAAAAGATACTTTAAGCTCTTGTGGTCGGTAAACACCTCAAATCTGACACCATAAAGATAGTGCCTCCAGATCTTTAGTGCATGAACCACTGCTGCGAGCTCCAAGTCATGAGTCGGATAGTTCTTCTCATGCTCCTTCAACTGACGAGAAGCATAAGCCACTACCCTTTCCTGCTGCATGAGCACACAGCCTAAACCAATCCGAGACGCATCCGTGTAGATAGCAAAACCCTCTACACCGCTCGGTAAGACTAACACCGGGGCTGTCGTGAGCTTAGTCTTCAATAATTGAAAACTACTCTCACACTTCTCGGACCAAACAAACTTCACTCCCTTTCTGGTAAGCTGAGTCAAAGGGGCGGCGATGGATGAAAATCCCTCAATAAATCGCCGATAGTAACCAGCTAAACCAATAAAACTACGAATCTCCGAAGGGGTCTTGGGAATCTCCCAATCCATAACTGCCTGGACCTTTGCTGGATCCACTGCAACACCAGCACCGGAGATAACATGCCCGAGGAAATGAACCTCGCGCAACCAAAAATCGCACTTGCTGAACTTAGCGTACAGCTTGTGCTCACGAAGAACCTCTAACACTATCCTCAAATGCTGACGGTGTGTGGCCTCGTCGGAGAGTAAACCAACACATCATCAATAAACACCACGACAAAGCTATCTAAATAAGGCCTAAACACCCTGTTCATGAGATCCATGAACGCTGCAGGGGCATTGGTCAATCCGAAAGGAAGGACCAAAAACTCATAATGTCCATAACGGGTTCTAAACGCCGTCTTGGACACATCCTCACTCCGAATCCTCAACTGATGATAACCAGATCGCAAGTCAATCTTAGAAAAGACTGATGCATCTCGCAACTGGTCAAACAATCATCAATACGAGGTAAGGGATACCTGTTCTTCACAGTCACTTGGTTCAGCTTCCTGTAGTCAATGCATAACCTAAGTGACCCGTCTTTCTTCTTGACGAATAATACAGGTGCGCCCCAAGGGGAAACACTAGGGCGAATAAATCCCTTATCTAGCAACTCTTGCAACTGCCTCCTCAACTCGGCTAACTCCGCAGGTGCCATCCGATATGGAGCCTTCGAGATAGGAGAGGTGCCCGGAAGCAACTCTATGGTAAACTCTATCTCTCTATCCGGTGGCAAACCAGACAAATCATCAGGAAAGACGTCTGGAAAATCCTGCACTACCTCAATCTCTGCAAGAGTAGGTGACTCATCAGCCTCTGGCACTAGTACCACGCTGGCAAGAAAAGCGTCACAACCCTTGTTCACCATGCGCATCGCCTTCATGGCAGAGATGACCAACTTTCCCGCCAAGTTCCTTGGCAAGGGATGAGAGAACTCGTCCTCACCAGGAATGCGGAAAACAATCCTCTTCCGACGACAATCCACTAACGCATAGTGCTCCTCTAGCCAATCCAGACCAAGAATAGCATCATAGTCCTTCATCTTTAGCAAGAAGAAACACCCATCTAGGATTCTATCCTCAATGCACACAGGTAACGACGGAATGCACTTCCTAGTCGATACCGTACCCGCAGGGGTGTGCACAGACAAAGGGACCTCTAAATCCTCAGACTCTATACCTGACTCTAGGGCTAACTGCCTAGCGAACCGCTCGGAAATGAACGAGTGAGTAGCACCCGTATCAAACAAAACCCGAGCGTGCACACCTAAAAGCAAAACCGTACCTTCGGTGACATGCTCCGCCTGCTCGGCGTCCTCGCGAGCTAAAGCAAACACTCGAGCTGGGGCTCGAGGCCTTCCTGGTCTTCCTGTAGCTGGCGCTGCTGCCGCTACCGCTGGGGCTGGCGCTCCGCGCTGGACTCCCTGCTGAAGTCTTGGGCAATCCTTGATCTTGTGGTCACTGCTTCCGCACTTCAAGCACTTGCCCGTAATCATCCAACATTCGGTACCACCATGTGTCTTCCCATAGTGGGGACACTCTTTCTTCACACCAGGGGAACGTACAGAGGGTACCTGAGAACTGTCGACTGCCGCGGATCGCTGCGGTGTCTGGTACACAACTTTCTTCTTGTCTTGCCGTTGGAATGTCACTGCTGGCCTCTTCTGCGAAGCTTTCTTTTCTTCCAGGTATTGCTCCATCTCTCCCTCCTGCCTACAAGCAGCACTGAGGGCCTCGTCCAACGTGCGGTGGTCAAATGCCACGAGTCTCGTCCGCAGTGATGGCTTGAGTCCCATCACGAACTTATTTGTCTTCCTGCGCTCGTATGCCACGATGTGAGGTGCATATTTAGAGAGTTCAGAAAATCTTGCCTTATATTCCAGCACAGTCATGGAGCCTTGAGCCAAAGATAGGAATTCCTACTCCATCCGATCTTGCACATGCTCGGGGACGAACTTGGCCCGAAAGAGCCTCACGAACTCGTCCCAAGCAACATCGATAGCTCCGTCCTCAAACCGGGTACGCAGCAATGAAGCCCACCATACATCAGCTCTTTCCTGCAGTACACTGCTCATAAGCACCATCTAAACAAATCTAGCTTAACAAACATACAAGCATATAAACTAAAGCATACCTGTAGCATGTAGGTGGCCAATGTAACCTTATCCTCATCTGCACACCTGATGGCTCGGAAGATCTTTTCTATCTCCCTCATCCAGCTTTCAGCCAACAAAGGATCGCTCTCCCCCTTAAAAGAGGGTGGCAGCATCCTCTTGAATCTCTCCATGGTAGAAGGTCCACCATGGTCCTGAGCTGGTACTTGAGCCTGCTACATCACAGCAAACAATACACAATCAACATAATATCACATAATTAAATAAAACAGACTATTAATCCTTTTATTAGTCTAACCTGAGCCTCCAACTGAGCCTGGAGTGCTGCCTGGGTATGAGCCTGCGTCTGCATGGCTTGCACCAGACCTTGCATGAATACTCCATAATCCACAGGTGGCGGTGGGGGAAGTACAGGACCTTGCGGTGCCGGGGCCTGCTGCTCCGCCCGCTCGTCACGTCGCGGCTCGTCCTCACGGGCCGGCGCTCCGCCACGCCTACCTCTCGAAGCCATGGCTGTAATAAATTTCAGCCACCATTAGAGCTAGGTTACTAAGTTTTCTAACCATTTTCTTATCTACTTTTCATTCATTATTAATCAATTCTACACATGTGGACATTCCTATGTAGACTTAGCATGTAATGAGGATGATGACTTAGGTATATTCATGTGCAATCTCAACCGGTTGCTCTGATACCAATCTCTGCGACGACCCTCATTATACCGGTACGGTTATACCAACCCACGTCGGTATAGCGAGCGTCATCACAGTGGGACATTTACCCAACAATGACATTCAGCTGAGATACACGTGAATATAAGAACAGAGTAGCGGAAGTAAAAGAACCACTGTCTTCATTTCATTCATCATCCACATTTAACATACATGTTTCGATAACATTTAAAGAGCTAAAAGTCCACATAATTTAAATTGCTGAAAATCAAATACATAGATGTCCATACTTATACATTCTTCCATGATAATGCTAGTACAATGTTCAATTTACATACTATGAAAATCACAAAATGTCACAAGTACTCCAACACTCTAATCTCCGCGCTCGGAGTCGGTCTCCAACGTCTCCTCCACAAGTGTCTCGTCACCAACTACACCTGTACGCCGAAGCAAGTAGTGAGTCTAAAAGACTCCGCAAGTAATTCTACACATACCGTACATGCACATATCATAGTAGGTTCTACATACACATTCACAAGACACAACATGTAGCATGCTTGACATTAAATTTTACAACCTATCATGGTGAATCTACAATTTAAACACATGGACTATGCTTTCAGATTTCCTAAAATAGAATCACCTATCACATGCTTTCTATTCATTCCTCACATAAAAATCTACCTTCAACCAACTAAGACATGAAAGCCATTAACATGAATTCCCGAGCATGCATGAAAGGAAACATACCTAACATGGAATCTACACATTCCTACGCATATACGTAACCATTTTACATGCTTTAAGCTTGCTGGTTTTACATGCTTTAGCAACCATAATCTAACACATGAGAGCTACAACAACGATTAAATCACAACATGTGAACAACCAAGTATGGAAGTTGTTTATATATGCTTAACAATTATCCCTAGCATGGATTCTAGGCATTTTGCATACATAAACATGATCATAACATAGTAAAGCTACTGTTTAAGCATGATTTCAGATTGTCATAACATGGATTACAAACTCACATCCTCACATTTTGGTTTCACATTTTTACACAATTTCAAATTCGCATATTTCACACTTTACACATGCACTTTTACACATTGTTCACATTCACATTTTTCACATGAACACATACACATTCACACATTCACATTTAGTGCCGTGACACATAGTCCAAACCACCAAAGAAGGACACAACACATCACATCACATAGATGCCATCTAGGCAATACAATGGCGACTCTTGGATTGCGCAAACCGGGAGAACAAGTCTCCACCCTAACCAGTGGTACTTGTCCACCTCCAGGATTTCCCCCTAATGCCCTTAGGGTCACAACACATTGAACCTTCTCAGGGGGACTTTTCCCTGATACGGTTCCACTGCCCTCTATGGAAGCAATGTCACACTTGGCACAATTTACACATTACACGTTTTCTGATTTAAGCACTTAGTTTAGCACATGACACTCACATCTCACTCATTCACTCATTCACACACATGGGGCTCTGTTTTCCTGACATGACACTACAATGACAGAAATTTAGTGCTCAGGAAATTTCACTAATCAGGTTGCTATATACAAAATCAAATCATTTTTACAACGACATGCATTAGTTTCACATTTTTACATGGAAAATTCATATTGCATCATATACTGGTCCAAATGACCTGAAATTTTAACCACAGACTAATTTCGGGTTTAGGGTTCTTCATGCAAAATTTTAGATTTTCTAAGCTAAAACTAAATTACAGAAAATCTAACATTAATTCCACATGCTATCCGCAATTCGATTTAACATGGAGTTGAACACAAGCACAATTTTAACAACTCACTGTCTGAGCCCTAACATGCATGGAGCTACAGAATTTATTCTTGAATTTTGTGGGCAATACATGATTTACCGAAGATTTATCATGACCTACGCATGATTTCTATTTCCCAAACAACATTTTCACTAATTCACACAAGCATGGGAAAAATCTCAGAATTTCAGAACAGAGACTGACTAATACATGCATGACCCATAAAATGTAGGACATTCAGACTCGTCCTAAATCATACAAACAAAGGATTGACAAGATTAGCAACTCATATACATGTATTTCCATGGAATAAATAAACTCTATCATTTACCACCTTGCACAAAAATCCATCCACTCACCACATTCACTAGTATACATAGTACATAAGGCTACAATATATCCTCATCACGAGAAACACATCAAAAATAGTTGTATAAGAGGAGAGAACAGTCTTCTGTTCTGTCCTGAGGAACTTAACGGCAATCCTTGGCCGTCAAAGGGAGTTAACGGCACAATCGCTGGATGCTAAGCATGATCTTAGCGGCAAGGGATATTGCCGTTAAGGTCAGGTCTGTGCAAAACACAGACCCGAGCTCCAAAGATGGGGTGAATTTGGGGGTCTAGGACACGAGGGAAAATACATAAAAATGGTAAAACCATCCTAGACACATACATGAACACTATGGGTAGGGTACTTGCCTTTTAGGTATACTCCAAAGGGATCAAAAGGCTTGGTGAAGCTCTCCTTGGGCTGTCCCAAGAAGTTCCCAACCAGCCTCCAAGATGGCCTTCCTCCGGGTTCTTGAGCAAGCTCCAGTGCAATCCGAGGTCGGGGATGCCTTCCTCGATGATCCAGCAAGCTCCTTGATGCAGCAGGTGGCCGGATCAAGCTTCAGAACTTCAGATTTTGGGTTGCAAAGGTGAGGGTTTCTCACAGTCCGAAAATAGGGTTTCACTCCTTTCTCTTCTTCCTCTCTTGCAAAGGGGCAAAGAGAAGGCTTAGGGTTGTAAAAATGGGTTTGTATATAGGAGAGGGGGTTCTCCTATCATGCAGGGGTGACAAGATGGCCTTTCAGACTGTTGGGGACAGCTCCCCAATGGTTGGGGTGGCTTGCTTCAGGAATTTCGGATCTGCAACGCATGCAGGTCAGAGAAATTGGCGTCCACATCGCTGGACGCTGGACTTAGTGTTGGCGTCCATAGGGTTGACACCGACACAACATCGACGTCTACTGATATTGACGCCAATCTGGCCTTCAGCCAGAACTCTAAAACATGCAGAAACCCATGCACATCATGTATATATACATGTAATATCTATATGGTATTGTGCACACACTACCATCAAGCAATACATACATTATTTATACTTAAATTATACACATACACACATAAGTATACTAATTAATACATACGTAGATACATACATACATACATACACAACATGAATTATTTACATGCAATTCAATAATGTAACAAAATTCGAGGGCCTTACACTCTTCCAGGTCCTCGCCTTACCAGCGTCTAGCGGGTAGCCGCGGTAGTGCAACTTCCTCTTCCTCCGGCTCGGGCAGTTCCAGTAGCGCCAGGATTCGCTCGCAGTTTAGGAAGTTGTCTACTCATGGGGGCGGTAGGAGCTGGCAGCAGAAGCGCCAATCTAGGTTTGCAGAGCAGTCAGTTGTCGAGGGAGCTGAGCAGGGCTGTCAGGAGGTAGTTTTCTACTCATGTGGCTTACCGGGCCGCTTCAGGAGGGATTGCCCCATGAGGCAAGCTCTGGAGCAGCAGTAGCCAGTTCAGTATGTGTAGCAGCCACCTCAGTACCAGTACCCTCCTCAGCAGTAGGTACCCCATCAGCAGCAGCGGGGGCAGTACCAGCAGCAGGCTTAGCAGTTTCTGCAGCCGCAGCAGTACCAGCCGTACCAGCAGCAACAACAGTACCCTCAGCCTCAGCCTCAGCCGCCGCAGAAGCAGCAGCCCCAGCAGGCACAACAGCATGGGCGTGGTCGTGGTCGTGTGATGGCACTCACCCGGGAGCAGGCATAGACATCAAACCTTGTTATAGGTACTCTACCTATCCTTGGCAGAGCTGCTCATATTTTGGTCGACCCTGGTGCTTCTTTGTGTTTTGCTTCCGAGGAATTCTATGAATCCCTAGCTTGTCACGCACCTGAGAGGCAGTGTGACGTGATGGTCGATCTTCTGTCTGGTGACTATATGCGTTCTTTTGGTTACCTGGAGGGTGTGGCAGTCGAGGTTGAAGGGCACCAGTTGCCGGCCAGGTTGTACGCACTGCAGCTTTGCAACTTTGACATCATCCTGGGCATGGACTAGTTGGAGGCTCACTCAGCCGTGGTTGATTGCCAGCGGAAGACCATTCGGTTTAGGATACCTGAAGAGCCCATCCTCTGCTTCCGAGGTATCTAGTCTACCCGTCGGCCATTTATTTCCTTGTGTAGAGCTCGCCGTTTGATCTGCGATGGCTGTGTGGCGTACCTTGCTTCGGTTTGTTCTTTGGAGCCTAGCCGATCTTCAGTTTTTGACATGCCGGTTGTTTCTAAGTTCTCCGACGTCTTCCCGGAGGATCTACCTGGCTTGCCGCCTGAGCGGGAGATAGAGTTCTTCATTGAGATTTTGCCTGGTACGATGCCTTTGTCCAAGGCACCTTACCGGATGGCCCCGACGGAGCTATGTGAGTTGAAGCGCCAGCTGCAGGAGCTGCTTGAGCTGGGCTTCATTCGCTCGAGTCGTTCAACGTGGGGCGCGCCTATTTTCTTTGTGAGGAAGAAGGATGGCAGCCTTCGTTTGTGCATCAATTATTGGTAGTTGAACCAGGTTACTGTGAAGAACAAGTACCCATTGCCGAGGATCAATGATTTGTTTGATCAGTTGCAGTCGGCCAAAGTTTTCTCAAAGATAGACTTGAGATCCGGGTACTATCAGATGCGGATCAGAGAGTCAGATGTTGGTTTGATGGCTTTCCGTTCCAGGTACGGTCACTTCGAGTTCGTCGTGTTGCCGTTTGGGTTGACGAACGCACCCGCAACATTCATGGATCTGATGCATAGGGTGTTCAGTGAGTACCTAGATCGTTTTGTGGTTGTTTTTGTTGATGATATTTTGGTCTACTCGGCTTCTGAGGAGGAGCACGAGGAGCACCTGAGGATCGTGCTGGAGGCCCTGCGGAGTCACCGCCTTTATGCCAAGTTCGACAAGTATGAATTTTGGCTGAGGGAGGTGCATTTTCTCGGGCACGTGATCTCGGGTTCTGGTGTGGCAGTGGACCCTGCCAAGGTGGAGGTCGTGTTGTCGTGGGAGCAGCCCACATCGGTGTCTGAGGTCCACAGTTTTCTAGGTTTGGCTGGTTATTACCGGAGGTTTATTCAGGATTTTGCCAAGAATGCAGTGCCGTTGACCAGGTTGACTAGGTAGGACGTCAGATTTGTTTGGTCAGAGGACTTTGAGCAGAGCTTCCGAGAGCTGAAGATGAGGTTGACTTCAGTGCTAGTGTTGGTCTTGCCGTCGGGCAGCGGTGGTTTCGTGGTCTACACCGATGCGTCGAGGTTAGGTTTGGATGCCGTGCTGATGCAGTATGGTGGGGTCGTTGCCTATGCTTCTCGGCAGCTCAAGAAGCATGAGGAGAACTACCCCACCCACAACTTGGAGCTGGCAGCAGTGGTGTTCGCTCTCAAGTTGTGGAGGCACTACCTGTATGGCGAGGCTTTAAAGATCTTCACCGATCACCAGAGTTTGCAGTATATCTTCACCCAGAGGGATCTGAACTTGAGGCAGCGCCGATGGATGGAGTATTTGAAGGACTACGACCTAACCCTTTCCTATCACCCAGGAAGGGCTAATGTCATAGCCGATGCTTTGAGCAGGTGCGTGCGCTTGAGTTCGCTGATGGCCAGAGAGTGGAGACTGTTCGAGGAGCTGTCTCAGGGAGTGTTCGTTCCATCAAGGACTAGAGACCGTGCTGTGGCGAGCATTTTGTCAGTTCGGCCGTCAGTGTTCAGGCAGGTGTTACAGGCACAACAGGTAGACCCTCAGTTGGTAGATGTTTTGCAGATGCTAGATGTTGAGCTCGACGAGGACAGCGAGGTCAGATTCAGAGGCCTCTTGTATGTTCCTGAGGAGGTGTGCCAGGCGATTTTGTCAGAGGCTCACAGATCGAGGTATGCTGTTCATCCTGGCTCCACCAAGATGTACCATTGCTTGAGGAGGTTCTTCTGGTGGCCAGGGATGAAGAGGGGAGTGGCAGAGTTTGTTGCTCGGTGCCTTACCTGTCAGCAGGTGAAGGCCGAGCATCAGCGTCCTGGTGGTGAGCATCAGCCGTTACCCATTCCCGAGTGGAAGTGGGACGACATCACCATGGACTTTGTAGTTGGTTTGCCCCGCACCCCGCAGAGGCACGATGGTATCTGGGTGATTGTGGATCATTTGACCAAGGCAATGCATTTTCTTCCGATCAAGATGTCGTGGTCAGTGGATAGGTTAGCCAGGCTATACGTGGACAGAGTTGTTTCATTGCACGGGATCCCCGTTTCGGTCGTCTCCGACAGAGATCCGAGGTTCACGTTAGGGTTTTGGCATAGTCTTCAGAGAGCACTGGGCACAGAGTTGAGGTTTAGCACAACGTACCACCCTCAGATAGATGGACAGTTAGAGCGGACCATTCAGACACTGGAGGACATGCTGAGAGCGTGCTGTTTAGACTGGAGCGGCACTTGGGAGTCTCACCTTCCGATGGTAGAGTTCGCGTATAACAACAGTTATCACTCGAGCATCAAAATGGCACCATACGAGGCTTTGTATGGTCGCCCGTGCAGGACTCCACTTCACTGGTTCAAGGTCGGTGAGAGGCAGCTTTTGGGGCCAGAGTTAGTGCAGCAGTGTGTAGACACGGTCAGTCTGATCAGGCAGAGGCTTCGGGCAGTGCAGAGCAGATAGAAGAGCTACGCAGACGTCCGCAGGAGACCGTTACAGTTCAATGTTGGTGATCTTGTCTTTTTGCGGGTCTCTCCGACCAAGGGCGTCATGAGGTTTGGAAGAAAGGGAAAGCTCAGACCGAGGTACGTCGGGCCTTTCCCTATCACTGAGAGGGTCGGCGAGGTGGCTTACAGGTTGAGTCTTCCGGTAGAGCTAGCAGGTGTGTGATAATTGCAAAATTTTTCGTGTTAAATTTCATACACTTTGTTAATTTTAAACATTCGTTGTCTGTAAATAAAGTGTATTTTGATTTTAATTTTCATTTCATTCAGAAATAGGTTTTAAAGCATATTAGTTAAAATTTTGGATAGAATACATAATTAGATTCCCATTAAATAAAGTCAATGTATTTTGAATAATTTTGACTAATAAAAATATTTTTTTTCTCTTTTTACAAGTATATAAATAATTCTTAGTCTCATATTTTCTTAAACATTTTCTAATAAATCTTGTAAATATTAGTCTATAAATAATTCAAATTTTAAATAAATTTTAATTAAATAACCTACCCCACTCATCCATCATACCACATCTAAAATAGTCCATGTACACCTTTAAACCATTTCTTAACTCTTTCTCCTACCCAGTTGATGGAGGCAAGAAGACTCCAGAAGAACAGCTCTGGCGGTGCATCTGAAAGGGAAAAGGTGAGCAGCTCTGGCGGAGCTGTGGGCTGTGCACAGCAGCGGCCCAGGCGATGGCGGCAGTCGGCTGGTGCGGGTTGATGGCAGGGCTTGAGCCGGTCTGCGTGCGCGGCTAGGCAGTGTGGAGGACCTGCTGAGGCTGGCGGGTGCAAAGGCCAGCCGTGCATGAGCTGGGGAATGGCGATTGTGAAGCAGGACTATGGGCGCGGTGACCTGGTGAAGCTGGCAGCCAGTGCTGGTGCGGTGCTGAGCTGGAGGCCGTGCAAAGCAGCAGAGGCGGCCGAGCTGGCATCTGGTGCAGAGCTGTGGAGGCGCCGTGCGGAGCTGAAGTTTGCGGCCGGAGCTAGGGCGCGCGTGTGAAGATTGGGCTGTGCAGCTTGTGGGTGCGGCCAGATCTGGGTGCGGGTAAAGCTGGACTGTGCGGGAAGAGGATCTCGGATCCAGGGGCTCTGGCGCCTATAAAAAGACCCAAGGTCCTCTGCTTTGGGATATTAGTTCGACGAGTTGGGGGCTAGTTCGATTTTTAGGAATTTTAGCTTCTTCCTGTTCTTCTAGAGTTCAGGGGGCCCAGTGAGATTTTTGAGATATTTCTTCTGCCATTTTTTGCTGTATTTTTTTCCTTTTAGTAGAACAGGGAGGGAGACGGGTTGACTGGTTTGATTTCTTTGGGTTTTTAGTTTTTTACTTTCTTCCTGGGTTCAGATGTGAAAGCCGGGAGAGTTGTTCTTGTTGTTGAGATTTTTATTGTGGATTTTCCTTCTCTTCGATTGTTCATGCTGTTGAGAGGAGCTTAGCTATTTCACTTTTTCGGATCTTCTTCTTGCTGTGAGCAGAGGTAGGTGTTTTATTTTTTTTTTACTTCTTCTGTGTTTGAATGTTTCGATCCAGGAGTTGTGAGGAGGATCTGTATGCTTCATTTCTTCTTTGAGGATTTGAGAGATCAGAGAGCTCTGCTCTTCTTCTTGTTTTTCTTTTGATTAAGATTCCTAATTCTATTTCGTTGATGTTTTAATCTTTGTTTTGGACAGATCATGAGTTGAAGTTACAATTTACATTTCTTTTATTGTTTGCTGGTTGATACCTCATGCTGTGAGGGTATAGAGATTTAACATTCTTCTTGCTATTTTGAAGCTTAGTGCAACTTGTTTCTTTTTTGTTCTTCATCCCTCAAGCTGTGAGGGTACATTGATATCAATTCCCTTTTTAATTTCAATTCAACTTGTTCTTTCGCTATCTTTTATCAATCGAGTTGTGAGGAATTTAATTGATGTTGCTTACAGAATTACTTTTAATGCAATGTTATTTTGGTGAAAATGTGTTCGTTAGAATGGTTTCAAGTCAAAGTAGTTTAATTCAAATTCTATTCAGCCTCTCTGTGGATATGACCTGTTCTTACCACTTTATTAGTTCATCTTTGTGATTTTAAATTCGTGAGACAGTTTAGAGAAGGTGAGCATTTTGACGTGTGCAACGAACTCTAGACAACGGAAAACGCACAGTCAACAATGCCGCGCTTCATCTTGGCGCCGTTGCCGGGGAGGCGTTAGAGTTTGATTTAAATCTGCTTTTGATTTGATTTCATTTGCATTGGGTTTCTATTGACTTGTTATTGGGCTTTTCATTTCAGATTTGCACAAAGGAGGAACATGGAGGTTGGGCTTGACATTTGAAGCCCATTGGAGGAGGAGAGCTTGCTGATTTGTTTTTGCATTTTCTTTTCATTCAGAAATTTAGATAGGAGAGTGTGAGTGGATCTTGTAGTGAGGCTTTCATGTATTCTCTGTGCATGTGCAGAGATTTCTTTCTAGTTGGCATGTAATAATTGGCCTTTTGGTGGTTTGAATGGTTTGGAGTTAGTTTATAGTATCACTTTATATTTTCTTAGTTAAGTTTCATTTCATTTAGTTCAAAAACCAAATAAAAATTAAAAAAATCTAAAATCTAAAAAATTTCCAAATCGCTCTTTCATCTAAGCCGTTTGTTTTGCACATTAAAACTTCCATCTTCTTAAGAGTAGAATCACTTGTTTTAAGACATTCATCATTTTAATTGCCATTTTAATTCCATTTCTTTTTCTGCATTGAAGAGTGCGGGGGAAAGGGAAGACTTCCATCGCTTGTTTCATGCATTAGACTTAGCATTAGAAAATCCTTGTTTGAACTTGATTTGTTGCATTTCATATTTGTAAAAGGGACTGCTTAACAGCATCACCCTTTATAAATCATAAAGATAAGGTGAGGGATTTCATCACCCTTTCCTTTGCCCAAAAATCACAAAAATTTTCCACATTCTTGCATTTTGCCTAAACTTTCAATAAAAATCAGTAGACTTGGCCCTAAGGTTCATAATTAGATTTATTCTTTCTTAAATTCAAAACTTCTCTTTAAGTCTGGTGTCTAGGATTAGAGGTTAAAAAGCTTATGGTTAAGTGAGCTAGAGGTTATTTAATTGGGTCCTTGCGAAAGCAAGGGGGGCCTCCCTCTACTCCACCTCTTACCTAGCCAGTACAAGAAGAGTTAGGATTGAATTTAAGCAAGCATAAATCCAATTTTGAGAAAAATAACATAGGTCCAAGGAACACTTAGTGTTTAGGTTAATTTGTTTTGAAAGTGTTTGCTTGTTTGTGTTTGTTCATAAAAATTCAAAAATCAATAAAAATCTAAAAATTCAAAAATCTTAAATAGAGGGCTTTTCATTTGTGCATGCTTGGTAGATGCTCCCTGAACATAGATTTGACTCAACCTATAGACGAGATTGAAAGATTCTTTCATAGGATGGCCAACCAACACCAAAACCAAGTTGCTAGGAATGTAGAGGAGGTCGCACCCAGACAGATGAAGGAGTATTTTATTCCTTCTGACTATCAACCTGCTACCTGCATCAGGCCAGAAATTCCCACAAACCACTTTGAAATCAAGCCAGGAACCATTCAAATGTTGCCATCATTTTATGGCAATCCCAATGAAGACCCCTATAAGCATATAGATGAGTTCCTAGAGATTTGTTCTACTGTCAGGATCCAAAATTTCACTGAAAATGCCTTAAGATTGACCCTATTTCCATTCTCTCTAAAAGATAAGGCCAAACATTGGTTAGGAACCATAGGGAGAACCATTAGAACATGGCCAGAAATGCAACATGAGTTTTTGAAAAGGTTTTACCCTATTGGCCGCACCAACACCATGAGAAGGGCAATAACTGGATTCTCCCAACACCCGGGAGAGTTAATGCATGAATCATGGGAGAGATTAAAGGAGTTGCTTAGAAAATGTCCCCACCATGGTCTGTCGAGGTGGCAAATTGTCCAAGCTTTTTATGAAGGTCTGACAGAATTGAATAGGCAGATGGTTGATGCCTCGTGTGGAGGAGCATTTATGACTAAGAACGAGGATGAGGCATATAATCTTTTTGAAACATTGAGTGAGAATTCTATCAATCATGCCTCACTCCACTCTTATGAGAGAGCACTAGGACCTATAAAGAAGGCAAGGTTGTATGAACTAAGGGAGAGAGGAGAATCAGATTCTAGGGTAGAAGACCTGTTAGCTAGATTTGATCAGAGATTGGAGCAAAAGTTGGAACAGAAATTTGATCAATTACTGTCTTTGACTGGGCAAGCCACACCCAAATTTTCTCAACCACCTAAAATTTGTTCTATGTGTGCTAGCTCAACTCATCCTACCAATGCTTGTCCCATGACTGCCCAATTACCCCCTTTCATTCAAGAACAAGTCCAAGCTGCCTAAGGTTTCTACAAACCCTCCCATGATCCATACTCTAACACATACAACTCTGGTTGGAGAAATCACCCGAACTTTTCTTGGAAAAATCAATCTGAATAAGTGTCTCAACCTTCTTTTAAGCAATCCATGTATGTTCAATCCTATCCCAATCAGAATCTGGGATTTGGCCAATCTTCTTATTCCAAACCTCCACAAGTCCAAGGAAATCAAAATTTCAATCAATTTGCTCATACCAATTTCCAGTGACCTTCATATAATCAACCACCACCTCCTCAGCCCAATTGGGAAGATAAAATGAATCAACTCCAAAACATGATGGTGACTCTGTGCCAAACTATGCAAGAACAACAAAGTCAATATCAAAATCAAAATCAAAATTTTCAACAAAATATGGCAAGGATAGAGTCTCAAATTGCTGATGTTTGTCAAAGGAGGGAATCAAGACAGCTGCCAAGTCAAGCTGTAGCAAATCCAAAGAATAACCCTCCCGGATTTTACCAGAACCAGCAATACCATCAAGCCCAGGGGTACAGACCACCACCTGCTCGCCAAAATGCACCTCCACCATCAAACACACAACAAGCTTTTGTCCAGAACATTCCAGCACCACAAAATCAGAATCAACCTATACAATAGGACTATCCTCCTACCCAAGCTAGGGGCCCCCAAGTGGAAAATGTTAAAACTGTGTCTACCTTAAGAAGTGGAAGAATCAGAACAAATCCTCAACCACACATGTCAACATTGCATGAGGATAAAGAAAATGAAAATGAAAATGAAAATGAAATAGAGATTGAAGAAAATGTTGAAAAAGAAAAATCCAAGGGAAAAGAGAAAATGACTGAAGAACCTCTAGACAAAGTCAAAATGAATGAAGATCCAAGCTGTTACATTTCAAGAGTCCCTTTCCCTGAATCTTTAAAGCCAAAATCTAAAAATAAACCAACTGGTAATGAAGAACTCTTGGAACTGTTTAAGCAAGTTCACATCAACATTCCTGTCCTTGATGACATCAAGTATGTGCCTACTTATGCCAAATTTTTAAAAGAAATGTGCACTCCAAAACGTGATGTGAGAAATAAAACTGAAACAATCATTCTTCCAGAAACTGTGAGTGCCATTATTTTGAACCAACTCCCTAAGAAGCTCAAAGATCCAGGCACTCCACTAATTCCTTGCACCATCGATGGAGTCACTTTTGAGAGCGGCCTTATGGATTTGGGAGCCAGTGTCAATCTCCTACCTTTTGCTATTTTTGAGAAATTCAAGTTAGGAGAATTGAAATCCACTTCTGTTGTCCTTCAACTAGCCGATCGTTCTGTCACCACTCCTAAAGGCTTAGTTGAGGAAGTTATTGTGAAAATCAATGATTGTTACTTCCCTGCTGATTTCATCATTTTGGACATGAATAATCCTCAAGATTTAACTCAGTCCACCATCATCCTGGGTAGACCTTTTTTGGCCACAGCAAGAGCTAACATTGATTGTGCTACCAGGATGATGGATATATCATTTGGGGATAGGCGGGTAAGTATCAATATTTTTAAGGCATCTGGGCACCATGTTGAAGGAGAGAGTTGTCTAGTGGTAGACTCCTTGGAGGAATCTTGTGAGGAAGAAACAATAGACCAACCCTGTGCTCTAGGGTTTGAGAGAGAGGAAGGACAATTTAGTTCAATGTTTCAGGATAATGATCCATCATTTCCGTTAGAGTGTCCTCCTAAGGTTGAGCTAAAACCGCTCCCTGCTAGTGCAAAGAACATCTTTCTAGGAGAGAATGAGACTTGGCCCATCATAATTGTTAGCAATCTTGTAAAGCCAAAAATCTGTAAAGCCAAAGCCAAAACATTCCATGATAAACACATTGATAGAAAAACTTTTCAAGTGCATGATAAGGTTTGGTTGTTTAATTATAGGCTTTGACTGTTTCCGGGAAAATTGAAATCCTGATGGGATGGTCCTTACACTGTTGTCAAAGCTTATGACAATGGTGCTGTTATTATTCTTGATCCTAAAACTGGACAATCATTCACTGTTAATGGGCAAAGGTTAAAGCATTTCTTTGAAAGCCCATTTTTCTTAAAAATTGACTCTACCAAGTTAGCCGAGCCAAATGGAGCCTAATTGCGTCCGACTGAAGACGGTAAACTTAGCGCTCTTGGGAGGCAACCCAAGTGTACAGATTTCCTTTATCAGGTAATTCTTTGTCTTACTTTCTTTTCCTATAAATAAATAGGGGGGAGAGGTAGAATAAACATGCATTCATAGTCCCCATCCTAACCAATGTTTCGTTTTCTTTCTTTACATTGAGCATGTGCAAATAAAAAGAAAATTTCACAATGGTTCATCTTTGAATAAAAATGCCTAACATTGCAAAACACAGACTATGTGTCTGATCTTTAACCATTAAAATTTTGTGGTTGTCACATTCCCTTGCAAGCATCCATGTTAGGTAGCCTCCAGTGGAGGATTACATGTACTTCTTATCTACCTTATGTAAGGATTTATGGCAAGAGGTTTTCATACACACACTACACAACCACTTAGACTAGCTGAACCCGAATGTAGCAAATTTGTTAAGGTTAGTAGGAGAGAGGTGATTGGTTTTCTCCCTTCCCCTTAAGTGAATTGTGAAGAAAGTGAAGGCATGTGATCAAGGAACCTGACTGTCCATCCTTTCTTTAAGAGGAAAAGAAAAGAAAAGAAAAAGCAAAAGCAAAAGCAAAAGTAAAGAAAGATATATATATATATATATATATATATATATACATATATATCCATGAAAAATGCCCCGGATCTGAGTAAAGTTGGACTCGCTACTCTTGAAAAGTGATGGGTTGTGCAGCATTATGGATGAAAAAGAAAGAAAAATTCTGAGTGCACAATGTGCAAATAAATGGGCAAATTTTTCAACTCAGAGAAATAATCCTCAAGGAAGTTGGGTAGAATGGAACTGAGAGAAACAACCCAATCTGACTGAGCAATGATCTTATTCACAACTCTTTTCTTCTCACTCGAATTAATCTAATCTCAATTACTAGCTGAGGCAGAGAGCTCTAGGAGGGCTGATGTGAACTCTTAAGTGAGTTATCATTTGTGCACTAATTTCTTGCCATAAGCCCTTACAATTAGGAAAGACATATCTTTACATTAATCTTTTACATGATGACCGTTTAGCATGAGACATTATATCTTCTAGTCCTATATTTGGAGTAATTTTTATTGCTAAGGGACTAGCAATGTTCAAGTAGGGGGGAGTGATAATTGTAAAATTTTTCATGTTAAATTTCATACACTTAGTTAATTTTAGACATTCTTGTCTGTAAATAAAGTGTATTTTGATTTTAATTTTCATTTCATTCAGAAATATGTTTTAAATCATATTAGTTAAAATTTTGGATAGAACACATAATTAGATTCCCATTAAATAAAGTCAATGTATTTTGAATAATTTTGACTAATACAAATGTTTTTTTTCTCTTTTTACAAGTATATAAATAATTCTTAGTCTTATATTTGCTTAAACATCTTCTAATAAATCTTGTAAATATTAGTCTATAAATAATTCAAAATTTAAATAAATAACCAACCCCACTCATCCATCATACCACATCTAAAATAGTCCACGTACACCTTTAAACCATTTCTTAACTCTTTCTCCTACCCAGTTGATGGAGGCAAGAAGACTCCAGAAGAATAGCTCTGGCGGTGCATCTGAAAGGGAAAAGGTGAGCAGCTCTGGCGGAGCTGCGGGCTGTGCACAGTAGCGGCCCAGGCGATGGCGGCAACTAGCTGGTGCGGGCTGATGGTAGGGCTTGGGCCGGTCTATGTGCGCGGCTAGGCGGTGTGGAGGACCTACTGAGGCTGGCGGGTGCAAAGGCCAGCCATGCATGAGTTGGGGAATGGCGATTGTGAAGCAGGACCATGGGCGCGGCGACCTGGTGAAGTTGGCGGCCAGCGCTGGTGCGGTGCTAAGCTGGAGGCCGTGCAAAGCAGCAGAGGTGGCCCAGCTGGCATCTGGTGTAGAGCTGTGGAGGCGCCGTGCGGAGCTGAAGTTTGCGGCTAGAGCTGGGGCGCGCGTGTGAAGCTTGGGCTGTGCAGCTCATGCGTGCGGCCAGATCTGGTTGCGTGTGAAGCTGGACTGCGCGGAAGAGGAGCTCGGATCTAGGGGCTCTGGAGCCTATAGAAGGACCCCAAGGTCCTCTGCTTTGGCAGATTAGTTCGACGAGTTGGGGGCTAGTTCGATTTTTAGGAATTTTAGCTTCTTCCTGTTCTTCCAGAGTTCAGGGGGTTTGCCAGTGAGATTTTTGAGATATTTCTTCTGCCATTTTTTTTTCTGTATTTTTTTCCTTTCAGTAGAACAGGGAGGGAGACAGGTTGACTGGTTTGATTTCTTTGGGTTTTTAGTTTTTTACTTTCTTCCTGGGTTCAGATGTGAGAGCTAGGAGAATTGTTCTTGCTGTTGGGATTTTTTGGGGTTTTCCTTTGAGGTAAACATCTGGGGATTCGACTGTTGTTGTGAGTTGGGTTGGGAGTGATGGATTCATAGACTGCTAAGATCAACTGTTCTTTCTTTCTTATGAGCAAGATTTCTTAGATCGATTTCTTCTATGCAATTTTTTTTTTCTGAGTTCAATCCATTTGTTCTTTCATTTGTGCGTTGTAAGCATCTGGGAGGGATTTCCATTTTTCTTGTGTGATTTATCCATTTCGCCTGCAACTATTGGTCCATTCCTTCTACTATGTTTAGACTTCGATCCAGTGCATTTGTTCAGTTCTTTTATTCTTGGTTTAATGGTTGAGCAGTGATAGATATTTCGACAATTGAGGGAGTTGAGCATTGCTTCGAATTCTGCCACTGCTGTGAGGATTGGGTTCTGCAGTTCAGGGGGTTATGAGCATGGAATTTTTAGGATTTTTGTTCTTCCATTTCTTCTCAACTCTGTGAGAGATTCGAGGGGCTGCAGCACATTATTGTGAATTTTCCTTCTCTTCGATTGTTCATGCTGCTGAGAGGAGCTTAGGTATTTCACTTTTTGGGATCTTCTTCTTGTTGTGAGTAGAGGTAGGTGTTTTATTTTTTTTACTTCTTCTGTGTTTGAATGTTTCGATCCAGGAGTTGTGAGGAGGATCTGTATGCTTCATTTCTTCTTTGAGGATTTGAGAGATCAGCGAGATCTGCTCTTCTTCTTGTTTTTCTTTTGATTAAGATTCGTAATTCTATTTCGTTGATGTTTTAATCTTTGTTTTGGACGGATCATGAGTTGAAGTTACAATTTACATTTCTTTTATTGTTTGCTGGTTGATCCCTCATGCTGTGAGGGTATAGAGATTTGACATTCTTCTTGCTATTTTGAAGCTTAGTGCAACTTGTTTCCTTTTTGTTCTTCATCCCTCAAGCTGTGAGGGTACATTGATATCAATTCCCTTTTTAATTTCAATTCAGCTTGTTCTTTCGCTATCTTTTATCTGTCGAGTTGTGAGGAATTTAATTGATGTTGTTTACATAATTACTTTTAATGCAATGTTATTTTGGTGAAAATATGTTCGTTAGAATGGTTTCAAGTCAAAATAGTTTAATTCAAATTCTATTCAGCCTCTCTGTGGATATGACCTGTTCTCACCACTTTATTAGTTCATCTTTGTGATTTTAAATTCGTGAGACAGTTTAGAGAAGGTGAGCATTTTGACGTGTGCAACGAACTCTAGACAATGGAAAATGCACAGTCAACAATGCCGCGCTTCAGTGTGCACAGTGTGTTTCACGTTTCGCAGCTCAGGAGGTACGTTGCAGATCCTTCGCACGTGTTGGACTACTTGCAGCTTGAGGTGGTGCCAAACTTGTCAGTGCCAGAGTACCCAGTCAGCGTTGTCGACCAAAGAGTTCAGCAGTTGCGCCGGAAGCAGATTCCGCTGGTGAAGGTCGTCTGGGAGAACCGCGTTGGTGGAGAGGCCACCTGGGAGTGCGAGGATGAGATGTGCGAGCAGTTCCCCTATTTGTTTGATTGATTGGTATGCTATCTTCCTTTTTCTGCTTTTTAGGTTGAGACCGAGTTATTTTCATTTTGAGGGCGAAATGTCTTAAGGTGGGTGGGATGTAAAACCTGGCCCTCATGGGCCCTTTGGCCCCGTCCTCAGGGTCGCGACATGCTCCCTAGTCACGACGAGGTCGCAACAGGGAGGCTGTCGTGACAAGGTTCAGGTCGCGACGACCAGGGCTGTCATGTTCTTGTTGCGACGGTGTGGCCGTCGCGTTCTGGTCGCGACGTCCGATGGCGTCGCGACAACATTTCTGAAAAACGTGACCGGCCTCCTTTCTGTCAAAACAACTCTGATGTGTGTCAGACGCATGCGTGTGAATGCGACGTGGTCATCCATCACGATCGCTTTTTCGATCTTCGAGGTTTGACCCGCTTTTTGGGGTCGCGACAGAGGCGACCGTCACGATAAGGTCGCGACGACTAGGAGTGTTGCGACAAGAGAGTTATCACGACATGTCGTTCCGTCGCGTTCTGGGGGCCTTCGAGTTAAAACTCAAGGCCGCTCCCCCTTTCCCCCTCTCGCCCCTCAGCTCTCTTTCTCTCCTCTCCTTTCCCTCTCTAGTTTCCCTTGTGGATTCTTGGCGGTTCTTGGTGCTTGAGGCGTTCGTGCTGAGGTGGTGTCATTCCCGCTCGTGCAGGGGACGTGTTCATGTCATTTGGAGCGAGGAGGAGGCGTCCTTTCCTATGAGAAGGCCCCAACAAGTTCGTTCTTCACGTGGAGGTCGGGACTGTTGATCCTCTCACCCTAAGCATGCTCCCTCCCCCTCTAGATCGTGGTTTCTCGGTGGTTTGGGGTTTGGGAGTGTGAGAACTCCATGCTCGAGGTTGAGTGAGGTTCCTCTTCGATTGTAGATCCATGTTTGTCGGGTTTTAAGGGCGGTTTGGATGCTTTACTAGCTTCCTATCATGTTGAGCATGATCCCCTCCCCCTTGTGTGGTTGTTTCCCCGTTTTTGGGGTGGTTCTCGAAGGGGTTGCTCCGAAACCCCCCTCTGTTTGAGAACGATGTTGCGACGCTCTTGGGTGTTGCGACCCGGTCACAACGGCTCAGGCCGCTGTGACGGGATCACGACAGAGTAGGGCGTCGCGACCTCAGCCATGAGACAGGTTTGATCTTCGCCGTTTTCGCTTCGTTTATTGTACCCGTGGCACCTGTGCTAGTTCCCTAGTACGGTCTACACTAGTCGTTCGCCTGGTGCTCGGCACTTGAGAGCTTGTCCCGTGTGAGAGGTTGTTACTATTGCCTGGGACCCCCATCCTCAGGAGCCTATCGAGAGAGTACTTCGGGCTACGAGTGTGCTCGAGTTGTCAGCCACCAAGCGGACTCTGGAGCTTAGGGGAAAACGGTGGTTAGGACAGTGGCATTGAGTCGCTTGCAGAGCTCTCGTGGTTGGACTGGGACGCCGAGGTTAGTTTTGGAGTTCTTCCCGGTGCTGTTCAGCTAGTTCTTTTCTCACTGCCTCGCTCTTTGCGGCCTCGGAACCGCTTAGAGAGGCCAGGCGTGGGAGCATAGTTCGGACAGACTACAGTAGTTACTGTTGTGTTACTTTGTGTCCTACCTCGCTTTGACGAGACGTGAGGGTTAGGACCCGGGTCGAGGATAAGACGTCGGTGGGCGCACCTAACCTTGACTAGTGGTAGTGCTTCCCATAGCTAGTGTTCCCTGTCCAGGTGGAGTCCCCTCCGTCTGTGTTTGCTAGCCATGTGGTGGTCACGACGAGCAGTCGTACGGAGTTTCCGACCGTGTGTACTTTTCATACCGTGCTAGTTGTAGTTTCACTTCCGCACTTCCGTTGTTGGTAGAAGATATAAACTACTGTCATTTATTTTATATTATATTCTTCTGCCTGTTTAGAGCCAGTAGGAGATTGGTAGTCCCTACTGAGCTTCTGTTGTGAAGCTCATCCCTCCTTTTCCCAGGTGAGACTTCTCAGCAGCGGCAGGGCGCGCGCCGGGCGGAGGAGACGGGGTGGTAGGCGGGGTCCCCGTAGTTAGCAGTGGTTCCCCTTTTTTAGTGTACGTCACCCTCGGGGTATGCCCCTAAGGGACTTGTTCTTCCCCTACCTTTTACTTGTACTAGCGTGCGTGCGTTGGGACTGTACTTAGAGCGGTACGCGGCGGTCTCGCTCTCTTTTCTGTTTCCGCTTGTACGCTTCTAGCTTAGCAGTTGACGTTTACTTCTGCTACATATCCTGTTAGACATGAATTATAGCCCTTCTGGGTCCTCGGATCCATGGGCGACGACCGCAAAAATTGGGTCCTCAGCGTGGGCCGAGGGTCGGGTTCTCGGGTCGTTACAGTTCCGCCATAGCACCTTCATGGATGCAATGCTCTTGTTCTATAGATGCTGAAACTTCTGGTCAAGAATAGCTACTGGTTGCTCAACATACGACAGATCTGGCTGGATCTCCACTGGCTCATGACTAATAACATGAGACGGATCATGCACATACCTCCTGAGCATAGACACATGGAATATCAGATGAACACTAGCTAACACTGGAGGTAAAGCTAGCTCATATGCCACGCTGCCTAAACGCCTCAAAATCACAAATGGACCAATGAATCTAGGACTTAATTTTCTATGCCTGCCAAATCTAACAACACCTTGAGTAGGTGAAACCTTCAGAAAAACATGCTCACCCACCTCGAACTCTAAATCCTTCCTCCTGTTGTCGGCGTAACTCTTCTGCCTATCTTGCACCGCAACAAGCCTCTTTCTGATAAGCTGGATCTTATCCGAAGTCTCCTGCACTAACTCCGGACCAATCAACTGCCTATCACCGGTCGCCTCCCAGTACAAAGGAGATCTACAATGCCGTCCATACAACGCCTCAAATGGAGCCAAACCAATACTCACATGAAAACTGTTGTTATATGCGAACTCCACAAGAGGTAAATGACGCTCCCAATCACCCTTCCAATCCATCACACACGCTCTCAACATATCCTCGAGTGTTTGGATAGTCCTCTCGGACTGTCCATCTGTCTGAGGATGGAACGCTGAACTAAGCTTCAATTCGGAACCCAAAGCATTCTGAAGACCCTTCAACAGCCTCGAAGTAAATCTTGGATCTCGATCTGAAATGACCGACTTCAGCACACCATGCAACCTAACAATGCTACTGACATACAATCTGGCCAAACTCTCAACTGACTGCTTCTTCTTCATAGGCAAGAAATGCACAGTCTTAGAGAATCTAACTACAATCACCCAAATCGAGTCATTGCCCTTCACTGATCTGGGCAAACCCGTTACAAAATCCATAGTGATGGCCTCCCATTTCCATACTGGAAATATCCATCTTCTGCATAAGACCATATGGTCGCTGACGCTCGGCCTTCACTTGCTGGCATACTAAACACCTGGATACAAAATCCGCCACATCCTTCTTCATGCCATACCACCAAAATGATCTCTTTAAATCCTGGTACATCTTAGTGTTACCTGGATGAATAAAGAATCTTGACCTATGAGCTTCTGCTAGAACATGCTCATGGACATCTACAACATCGGGAACATAAACTCGGTGATGAAATCTAATCACATCATCCTCATCACGAGCAATTCCCACCTTGCCTACTAATTATTGAAGCCTAGGGTCAGCCTTTTGTTGCTCAATCACCTCATCAAGCACAGTAGACCGAATGGACAACTGAGCTACAAAAGCCTGACATAATAATGGCTCTAGCTCGGTCATCGCACAAGCAGCATCCTCCAACATCTTCCAATCCTGCTGGAGTAAAGATCTCTTCCTGCTAAGAGCATCCGCTACGACATTTGCCTTTCCTGGATGATACTGAAGATCGAAGTCATAGTCCTTGAGAAACTCAATCCACCTCCTCTGACGCAGGTTTAATTCCTTTTAAGAGAAGAGATACCTCAGACTCTTGTGGTTTGTGAACACCTCAAATCTGACACCATAAAGATAGCGCCTCTAGATCTTTAGTGCATGAACCACTGCCGCAAGCTCCAAATCATGAGTCCATAGTTATGCTCATGCTCCTTCAACTGACGAGAAGCATACGCCACTACCCTTCCCTGCTGCATCAACACACAACCTAAACCAATCCTAGATGCATCTGAATAAATGGCAAAGCCCTCTACACCACTCAGCAAAATCAACACCGGTGCAAAAGTAAGCTTAGCCTTCAACAATTGAAAGCTACTCTCACACTCCTCGGACCATACAAACTTCACACCCTTCCTGGTTAGTCTAGTCAAAGGGGCGGCGATAAATGCAAATCCCTCAATGAATCATCGATAATAGCCCGCTAAACCAAGGAAACTCTGAATCTCCGATGGGGTCTTGGGGATCTCCCAATCTAATACAGCCTGGACCTTTGCTGGATCAATTGCTACACCAGCACCGGAGACAACATGCCCAAGGAAATGAACCTCGCGCATCTAGAAATAGCACTTGCTGAATTTTGCATACAGCTTGTGCTCTCAGAGAACTTCTAACACAACCCTCAAATGCTGACGGTGTGTAGCCTCATCCAGAGAATAGACTAGCACATCATCGATGAACACCACTAAAAAACTATCTAGATAAGGTCTAAACACCCTATTCATGAGATCCATGAACGCTGTAGGGGTGTTGGTTAGACCAAACGGAAGAACCAAAAACTCATAATGTCCATAACGAGTCCTAAAGGCCGTCTTAGACACATCTTCACTCCTAATCCTTAATTGATGATAGCCAGACCGCAAATCAATCTTGGAAAAGACCGATGCATTTTGCAACTGGTCAAATAAATCATCAATCCGTGGTAAGGGATACCTATTCTTTATAGTTACCTGGTTGAGCTTCCTATAATCAATGCACAACCTAAGTGAACCATCTTTCTTCTTTACGAATAATACAGGTGCGCCCCAAGGAGATACACTAGGGTGAATAAAGCCCTTATCCAGCAAATCCTGCAACTGCTTCCTTAACTCAGCTAACTCCACATGTGCCATCCGATATGGAGCCTTTGAGATAGGAGAGGTGCCTGGAAGCAACTCTATAGTAAAGTCTATCTCCCTAACAGGTGGCAATCCAGACAAATCATCAGGAAAAATGTCTGGAAACTCCTACACTACACCAATCTCCCCAAGGGTAGGTGACTCATCAGTCTTTGGTACTAATACCACGCTGGCAAGAAATGCGTCACATCCCTTGTTCACCATTCTCATCGCCTTCATGGCGGAGATAACAAACTTTCCCGCAAAGTTCCTTGGTAATGGATGTGAAAACTCATCCTCACCAGGAATATGGAAAATGATCTTCTTTCCACGACAATCTACTAAAGCATAATGCTTCTCTAGCCAATGTAGACCAAGAATTGCATCATAGTCCATCATCATTAGCAAAAAGAAGCATCCATCTAGATCTCGATCCTCAATGCACACAGGTAATGACGGAATACACTTCCTAGTCGATACCGTTCTCGCTGGTGTGTGCACAGACAACGGAACCTCTAACTCCTCAGCCTCTAATCCTGACTCTACCACTAACTGCCTAGCAAAACGCTCAGAAATGAACGAGTGAGTGGCACCTGTATCAAACAAAACCCGAGTGTGCACACCCATGAAAAGAACCGTGCCTTCGATGACATGCTCCGTCTGCTCAGCATCCTCTCGTGCTAACGCGAACACTCGAGCTTGGGCTCGAGGCCTTCCTGGTCTTCCTGTAGCTGGCGCTACTGCTGCTCCCGCTGCTGGGGCTGGCGCTCCACGCTGGACTCCCTGCTGAAGTCTGGGACAGTCCCAGATCTGATGCTCACTGCTCCCGCACTTTAAACACTTCCCCGCTAGCTTCTAGCACTTGGTACCTCCATGTGTCCTTCCACAGTGAGGACACTCCTTCTTGCCGCTGGGCCTGACACCGGTGGACCGCAGTGTCTACTGATTGCTCGCTGCTACAGGACGCTGCGGTGACTGGTACGCTGCTTTCTTCCTATCCTGCTGTTGGAATGGAGGCGCAGACCTCTTATGCGAAGCCATCTTCTCTTCTAGGTACTGCTCCATTTCGCTCTCCTGCCTACATGCAGTGCTAAGAGCCTCATCAAGGGCACGATGGTCAAATGCCACCAACCTCGACCTCAGTGATGGCTTAAGGCCCATCGCGAACTTCTTCGCCTTCCTGTGCTCATCAGCCACTATGTGAGGTGTATACTTAGAAAATTCAGCAAACCTGGCCTCATAATCAAGTACTGTCATGGAGCCCTGAGTAAGAGTGAGGAACTCCTGCTCCATCTTGTCCTAGATATGCTCCGGGATGAACTTGGCCCGAAAGAGCCTCACGTACTCATCCCATGCCACCTCAACAACACCATCCTCAAACCGGGTGCGCAGTAAAGAGGACCACCATATATCGGCTCTCTCCTGCAACAAACCACCCATAAGGACTAATCTAAACAAATCTAAACTTAACGCAATTACATGCAATTTAATTAAATTAATACCTGAAGCATATAGGTGGCCAAGCTGACCTTGTCCTCCTTAGCACACCTAATAGCTCAGAAGATCTTCTCGATCTCTCTCATCCAGCTCTCCTCCAGCAATGGCTGACTCTCCCCCTTAAAAGAGGGTGGAGCTATCCTCTTGAATCGCACCATAATGGAAGGACCACCATGGCCAAGCTCCTGAGGAACTGGAGCTGGAGCCTGAGCCTGCTACAACAAGCAATATAAATAGCACATAAGCACATAACAATCACACATTAATGAAAAACAGACTACTTCTATCTAACATTTCTAACCTCAGCCTCTAGCTGAGCTCGGAGTGCCGCCTAGGTATCTGCCTGTGTCTGCATAGCCTGCACCAGGCCATGCATGAACACTCCATAATCTACAGGCGGTGGTGGAGGAAGAACTGTAGGACCCTGAGGTGCTGGGGCCTGCTGTTCACCCCTCTCCTCTTGCCTATGCTCATCCTCTCTAGCATGGGCACCACGCCTGCCATGAGAAGCCATATCCTGTAAAACAATTCAATCACAGTTAGAAACTAAGTTATTTAGCCCTAACCATATTCTTAACTATCTTTCATTCATCATTAATCATTTCTACACATGTGGACAATTCTATAAAGACTTAGCATATTATGAAGATGATGGTTTACTCATGTACAATCTCAACCTGTTTCTCTGATACCAATCTCTATAATGACCCTCCTTATACCAGTACGATTATACCAACCCACGTCGGTATAGAGAACACCGTCACAGTGGGACATTGAACCAACACTAAACGATAGGTTGATATGTACATGAATAGTAAAGAGTACAACGGAAATAAAGTAACAATTTCATTCCATTTCATCATCATCATCAATATCCACAATCTGTATAACATAAGATGAAAGAAAACACTAAAGTCCACATTAATAAAACTTTCAAATGAAATACATTGTCCATCCTTAATTACACAATTCTAAATTACATACTATGAAATGAAAGATATAACGTAGAGATCTCCACAAAATAGTTACTCCTCACGTTCGGAGTCGCTCCTAACTATATCCTCCTTGGATGTGGAGACACTGTCACACCTGTATGCCGAAGCTAGTATGAGTCTAAATAGACTCAGCAAGCAATCCATGAACACAACCATACACATATAACCTACATATGCTAGAGTTCTAAACAATTAAGCACTTGAGGATAATCATGGTACATGCTTTACATAACTTAAACAACTAAATATAAAACTTATAACATACATCCTACATCTTTTGTTCAACATGCTTCAAGATTTAAATCTCCTTCAAACCCTTCTGCAACTATACATACTTTACGCATGGAATTAAACATAAAGTAAATAGCACACCTAGCATGGATCATTTTCACATGCATTTAACACCAATATACAAACCTTTGGCTTGCTGTTTTGACATGAATTAAACACATTCATATGGGTTTACACTTATTCGCATGCTAACACATTCATTTAACAATTTCACATTGCACATCTTTCACATTTCACATTTACATAATCATATACACATATTTACATTTTAAACTTAGTTGCTGTGACACATAGTCCAAACCACCACTAGAAGAACACACATATACACATTCACATACCTATCACCTAGGCAACACAGTGATAGATCTTGGTTAACTGCGCAGAACTGGGAGAAGCACTCTCCACCCTAACCAGTGGTACTTGTCCACCTCTAGGATTTCATCGTAATTGCCCATAGGATATCACACACATTGAACCTTCCCGTAGGGACTTTACTACAGTACAGTTCCACAGCCCTCTATGGTAGCAATGTCACTAACGACACATATTTTCCCAATTTACATTTAACACATTGTTTACACACTTCTCATGCATCATTTAGACACAATTGCATTTACTTTTACACAATCACTTGGGCTTCAGTTCACCTAGCATGATGCTACTATTCATAGTGTTAATCAGGTCATAACATCATCCTAATCATACTAATAACCACTGAATTATACATAATCTAATTTAACATGCTAAATATGTTCATTCTTATGTAATAAATCATTAACATTATTTATTGTCATCCAAATAGTGCGAAATTTTTATCACAAGTTCTAAACATACAATATATTACATGCCAAAATTTCCAAGAATTTTCGGATCTGTACACTAATTATAAATATTAAAATAGGTCATAGGCATATTTATCATGAATTTTGCTTAAATAGGTTCCATAGTAAATCAGATATTTCCAACAGTGTCAACACCTGTATACAGTCATCATATAATCATATAAAATTTATGAAATCCTAAATCACTTCAGATCTATTTTTACAAGATTAAACATGGTCCTATTATGCTTAAAGTACAATTACAGAAATTTTAATATTTAACACAAATTGTATAAATTCAGTACATCCTCATGATATGACCTATTGATTAAACCTGACTCAACATAAATTCTATAGTAAACACATACAATTACAAATCCGAATATGATCATACAGATGTGAAACTAGGGTTCTGTAAAACCCAAACGAACTTGGCGTCACACATGTTGCCGCCAACAGGGGTTAACGACACCATAGGTTGCCACCAACTCAGGATCTTAATGGCAGTAAATGTTGTCGTTAAGTTCCTGTCTGCAGAACTACAGACAGAATGCACAAAACAAAGGTGAATGGGGGTTCCAGGATACGAGATAGATTTTGTAAAAATACCTGGTCTAGACACCCGTTTTCGGCCTATAAGTTGGGCATATTTTTTGTTCATATCATTGATGTCCCAAATTGATCATCACTTTGGAGTCCTTCTCTGGCCCATCATGAGCCCATTCACCATTAATTTCAAGTCTATTCTCAAACCCATGACCAAACACCACTTGAAATATCAAAACTGTGCAATCTGCCCAATCTTCTGAATATGCCTTCAATTTGAGAGCTCATAACGTCCTCATTTATAATCCAAATTTGGCATACCATACTATTATTTTGTAGCCCTCCGAGTCTAGAATCCAACGCAATAAACGGCGCATCAATCCGATATCTGTGGAGAGAGTTATGACCCTTTTCGTGGGACCTACGCGCACTGCCCCTAGTGACGCGGCCTGCTGCATGGACGCGACAAGAACGCGGCCCTACGATCTGATGCGACAGCGCCATGCACGTAAACACGTTTTTACGTGATTTTCGGCCTCACTCTCCATCCTAGATCCTATCTAAAGTCTATTTGAGTTGGGTTACGACCTAAACCTCTTATCCTCATCCCTAGGGAGCCCCCAAGCCCATCCAAACTCTAGATAGACTCTAGAACACCCCCACAACTTGGACTCTCTCTCTAACTCGGGATTGGACTCTATCTCTCACTTAAAACACATCCTAGGACTCTCTAAGGGATAGAGGAAGGCTACCACTACGAGGAGAGGTCCCTGGAGGCTCTGCTCACGAGGTCCCATCGTCCCTAAGGCAGAGGAGAAGCTGTTCTTCCCGTTTTCCTTCTTTCTCTCTTCTCTTTCTCTCTCATATCGCCTCCAGGACTAGCAGTGCTTGCACGGCTTGTGGAGATCGAACCAGGCTAGATCTCTTCGAGATGTCTTCATCAAAGTTGCTCCCCACAGAGCCCTCTTCAACCTCGAAGTGGAATCACATCGATTGGTGGCTTGTGCGAAAAGTTACAGCAGATTATTCTTCACTTTCTCTCTCATATCGAGATCTGCACATGCGAGATTATCGTCTCTTCCACAGCCCAAACCAGGCCAGATCTCTTCAAGATGTCTTCATGAAAGTTGTTCATGATATCCTCCTCTCCGACCTACAACTAGAATCACATCAAACGGGGCAGTATTTGTTTAGTTTTGATTTTTAGTTTCTTTTCCACGTTTTGCACATGCATACATGCTAGTTAGGGTTCCTCCCTCTCCTCTTCCATGATTTCTCCCCATGCATATTCCCTCCTAGTTTTCCTATACCCAAAAGGGGTTTCCAAAACCACCCGGTACGCACTCACCATGCTCTCTACATGCTCTTTCATATATGATGGATGCTACACTTGTTTGAATGTCTAATTGGGTTCCCCTTTCATTTTTCATGACTTGGCAGGTACTTGGAACAAAGAACAAGCGAGGAAGCTCTTCCTCTTTGGCCGGCTGAAGAGGAGGAAGGAGGTCTGCCATCCATCTCCCGCACTGTTGAGAAGGCATCGAGGGACCCGGTCGTGACATCCATATCGCGTCTGATCAGGCGGTCGCGACAAGGTTGTTATCGCGTTGCACATCGGCGACGCGTTAACAGGTAAGTGGCCTTCTCTTTCCTTTTCCAAGTTGATTAGCCCATGCCTTAGGAGTATTTTTAGGCAATCATCTTGGTGGCGATCACATTCCTTCATTCTATATATATCGCATGCTCTTTTGTGTCTCAGAGGGGCGCACAACCCCGTGATTACACCTTTTGGCGATCACGGTGGGACCTTCATTGCCAAACCTTGTTTGCTCTACCATTTACCTGCCTTTTTGTTTGTTTTTGAAGTGTTAGAATCATCTTAGGATCGGGTTTTTCATTTTATTCCATATGTTGCTTTCGGACCTTGTCGCGACGGATCGGGCGAGCCCGACCTTGTCGCGGTGGACTTGGAGGACGCGATATCAGGTACATTTTGGTTGGTCCTGCTTTCCGTTCCATGCATCAGTTTCTGTCTATCTAGATAGCTACACTGTGTTGTTTACTTCCTTTCGTGATTGTATTGTGCTTTAGGTTAGTCTGTTTGTTGTTGTTTGCATGTGACTGTGGGTTTCTGTGCCCTGTTTCTGTCGCGGCCGAATCTTTGGTCACGATAAGGTCGCGGCGGATCAGGTCGTCGCGACGTCAGTAGAGACCTGCCAGTCACTATTTGTTAGTTTAAGTTAGACTTGCATGCACTTTGTTGCACCTAGGCTCATGCGTACACTTCTAATCCGTGTTGTTTAGGTTCTCCCCCTTGGTTGAGTGAGCCCTCTCACCTGCGAGCACTCGTAGGTTGACTCAGGCCGCCTTCCAAGGACCTCCGTAAGTCCTCGTGACCGTACGCACGTTGCGGTTCACCGGGCCGGTTGTACCCGTCGCACCCATAGTTCGAACCACCCCTCGCATGTGAGTGTATCCCATCCCTAGTCTCACCGGAGTACTTGAGTTCATACCCATTAGGGTCTTCTTTAGCCGAGTGTATTTCAATTAAATCAATCCATTAAAAGGCTAAGTGATAATCCTAAAATCCTAATGCTTATCATATCAACTTGGGTGTTTGCTTGAGAACTCTCTTCTCATCCCCTTCTTGTGTGATTGTAATTGTTGTTGTATCCTTATTTGTATCTTAGTGTATCCTTTTATTTCCCCGTTTCTCATCCTCTCATGGCTCCTTTCCACTTCACCTATCCCCCAACCTCTCCTCCTCATGTAGACCCCTTGTCTCATGAGTCTATTCCAAATTGGGCCCAGCCCAAGGCCCATTGGGCCGATGAGGGTGCCCATTCCCGATCTATTCCATCGCCATCTTCTTCTAACGAGGCCGCTGAATTGGAGCGCCTCCTGCTTGAAATGGGCCCTGACCAGGCCCGCGAATTGTTGTCCACCTTTGCTTTACGGTCTTCTTCGAAGATGGGCCCAACAAGTCCACATCATCCTGCTCATTTTAGATCATCTCACATTGTCACTCCTGGATCGGGACATCCTTTTGCTCAGCCCACATCATTGCAGCCAGCCCATTATGCTCAATCTGGCCCGGACCTTGACTCTCGACTCCGCTCTCATTCCCAAACGGGCCCTCGCTATCCACTATCCACTTCGGCTCAGGACTTCCAATCCGAGTTCGAATCCATGAAGCGAGAGCTCAGTGACCTACGGAGGCAGTTAAAGCCAAAACCTTCCTTCAATGATACTCTTCCTGATTTCTGTGGTCTCCGGATCCCTCCACCTTCTCAGCTCCCTGTTTATCGCAAATTCAATGGGGCTGGAGACCCTTACATCCATCTGAAGGATTTTCTCTATGAGTCGGTGTCCTATCAACATGATCGCCGCTTATTGGCTTATCTTTTTAGGCGGTCATTAGACGGGCCCGCTCTGGAGTGGTCGAGGATTTTGAAATCGTCAAGGCCAGATTCGTACAGCAATACCAAGACCGGGTCGGGCCCGTGTATTCAATGGCCAATCTAGTGGCTGAGCAGATGAAGCCTGATGAAGAATTCGCAACTTATGCTGACCGGTGGCATCGGATGTCTGCGCATGTCCAGATGCACATCCCAGAAGAGGAGAAAATCAAGCTTATCATTGCTAATACAACGCCCATGTACCGCCACATCCTGGCTATGAACAATATCACATCCATGGAACAATTATACAGCCGTGCTCACTTTGTTAAAACCCAACTCCTTGACTCCCCCAGGCCATCCATGTTTGAGGCCCAACAACCGAATTCTTCATTTCAAGGGCCCACTTATGAGGGAGTCCAAACCCAGGCCCAAGTTGATACCATCCACCACCCCACGCCTACCCACTCCACTAACCACCATGCACCTCCACCTTCATATAGCCAACTCGCCCCGCTTCCACAAGAACAACCACCTCGTCCATGCCGCAGCACCCTACCATCCACTACCCAGCCATCACGGCATCCACTTGGCCCAAAGCGAGCCCTTTATCATCCGTTGCCAGAGTCTCTCCCTGATGTCTTCATAGCCCTGATGTCCATCAATGCATTACAACTCCCTCCATAAAAGCCAAGCTGGGACATGACAGTGGATCGATCAGAATATTGCTTATATCATCGCCATCCGGGGCATACAGTCGCAAACTGCTGTGAATTCCGGGATGTAATATGTAATCTGGATCTAGAGCAGAAGATAAATTGGTCTGAAATGCACAGGCTCATCTTGCATTGTCAAGAGAAGAGAAAATCACAAAGCCAGGGGCAGCATCCCTCTCCACCACAGGCAGCGGAACAGCCGCCCAAGCAACCAGCAGCGCAACGAAGACAGCCAACACAAGCATCAAGGCAGTCGTCCTCTCCACCAGTTCAAGGTCGACGGCACCTCTTCACTTATCCTCCAAGTGCACCACCCGCTCCGTCACAACCTCAACAACACCCTCCGCCAACCCTTGCTCAGGCTATCACCACCACACCTACAGTATCGCACCCTGATGACAAGCTGTTAGCTCGACCCATTGTGTCGGTGCGCTGTCAGTCATCTCCACCAACTCCGCAAACCACTAATCCCTCCACTCCTGCCAACCCTCCATCTTTACCCCTCGCCATCATCTCCACCCCACTACCACTTGCACCTGAGCAAGCCATTACCACCACACCAAGGCTCGAGCAAGCTCCGCTCACCTCTGAGCCAGAGCAAGAGTTTCCTACTCCCAAGAGTAAGGTTGCTTCAGCCTCTGAGTTGGAGGAAGAGCTCTCTCCGCACGAGCCTATCCTTGCCATCATCCGATCACCTCACATCAAGCCCTCCGCATCCGACAAACCCACCATGACCACCATACATCCCATTACCACATCCCAATGGAGCGGGTGTGCACCAGCAGCAGCATGCCTTGAAGTTACTTCCCCTATGCAAGATGGACCGAGTAAAGGTAGCTCAGTTCCGGTCATGTGTTTCGACCCTTACAACTACATCAGTCGCATGTCGGTCTATGTCCTTATCACGGGCACATTCAGGAAGGATGAGCTTTCATCTCCCCAGAAGAGCACTGTCAAAAAGAGTTCCCAGGCCCTAGTGCCAACCAGATCCAAAGCGGGGACGGTAGCCATTACGTTACTTATTGGAAATGCTACCATTAATGCCATCATCACTCCTCGTTCTGTTATATTGCATATGGCTGGTCAAAAGAAGGGGCTCTCTACAAATGTCGTGCTATCTCACGCGGCTGCTAAGGCCATCATGAACCAGCTGTCATCCAAGGGACAAGAAGTCACGCTGCCCAAAGCGTCCAAAGCCCTCCTTGCCATGTTTCAACCTGACCAGGGGCACATTGCTATGTCACCAAGAACACTCAAGGTTTTGCCAAGAGTCCTTTGCAATTTGCCTCAGCCTGTCAGTCAGTTGGCCGTGCTAGTGCCACCCATCACACTCCCAGAAGCCTCCCCTCTTCAACTGTCAAGGGAGTTGGTTTTCATGCCAGATTGTCAGGCCAAGATGCCAAATCTCAAGTTGCTGGTACCACGCATCAAATTCCCATGGATCTGCACTGTCCACTTGTCAAGGGAAACCCTCTCAGCAAAGGAGCCTATTTATGGCATTCCCCCATGGGTGTCTATAAAGGTTAGATATGTAAATGATAGCCAAGGGGCAAGTACACACACGGCAGTCATGACGACTATAATTGATGAGAGAGCCGTGTGGCTGCAAAGGAGAGCGAGGCCATCTGCTGCCTGGTCCCGCTATTTAAGAAGACATGTCAAAATGAAACCGTCGTATCTGTCTGTGAGAGCAAAGAAGCTGTGCCGTCACAAGAAGAAATCTGCCAAGAAGCAATGGAGGCTGAGATCAAGATTGAAATTCTTCAAGAAAAATGTCGATCTCCCTATCATGTCATCCTCTGACCTTGATCTTTCAACACTACTCATTTTGGTCAATCTGGTTCCCAGAGGAGGTGCCCGATCTCCCAATTCTAGACTGGTGCCACATTATTCCCCTCCTACTCCTTTAGGGTCTTTGGACCCTCACTTATCTCTTCCTCCTGAGCCACCCGATCACCCTCTGGTTCTCAGACTCTCTCTCCATATCCACCTGGGTCACCTAACTTCCTTCCTAGCACTCAGGGTTCCCCTTTTCCTCTTCCACCAGAGCCTCCTAATTATAGGTCAGGTCCACACTCTCCAAGAGCATCTGATTCCCCTCCTTCCACTTCCCCTTCTGATCCTCCATATCCTCCACCCTCCATTCTACAGTTCCTTCCTCTAACCCCTCCTGATCTCGGGTCCGACCCGATTCCTCCCTCACTACCTATTCGGGGTCCCGACCCTTTCTCTCACTGTTCCAGAGGTTTCAGTCCTCACTAACATTTTTCCCCTCCTTTGTAAATCCTTCTTGTTTGAGGGTTCTTATCCCTCATCTTCATGTAGCGTCATGTCTCCCTCTTGTTTGTGTTGAGTTGGCTCCAATTCTTGCTGACCCCTACTTTTCACAATTTCCTACAAATGAGCTAATTAAAAGCAACCAAAATCAAAGTTCAAAGACTAATGCAGGTCGTTCTTTCAATAGAGGGGTCGCATTGCGCACCAAATAACCATGAAAATATTTCTTTAAACACCAAACATCAAAGACAGTCGTCTCAGTTCACAACAAGAGTGGTCGAGTCAGTCTTAGGTTTGTTTTGCTTCTGCAACACTCAGGCTAGAGATTGCTCTGCGCTAAGACTCTGACATTCCTTCCCATGTCGTTGAAGGTCACTTTAAGCAAGGATCATCACACACTACACGGCAACCTTGGTCGGTTACTCTAGCAAACACCGTTGCTACTTAGGCCATACCTAGGAGGTGCAAAAGTTGTTCTCTTCTTTACTCGGTCGAAGTGTAGGGGCAAAAGGACTATTTAGGCAAGGCGACCAACTTAAGCACACCTTGATGAGAGGAAATCTCAAATAGAGACGGTCAATCAGGCCTGCAAAAAAAAAGCCAAATAAAAGTGAGAAGAAGAACAAATGAAAGAAAATCAAGGAATAGGGGCATGGCAAAGAGTGGCAGTACAGTTCCCCGCGGACGCCCTTGAGCCCGGTCGTACGCATGCCCCAAACAAGAAACATGCACAATAAAGTGACCAAAAGTCCCTCCTCAACAGATTGAATCTCTAAGAGGTATGCCGTGGAAGGAAACTAAGCCTAACTTGTCCTCTAAAGCTTGCACTAGACTTATCCCCAAAACTTCTTCTCTTTATCTCTATAAGGCTGGGTCGTCTCCTGGGTATGGCCTTTGTAGTGGCACTGTAAGCTAGGGGCAACCATCTACAGAACGCCACCATCTTAATGCACATCCGACCTTTTGGTGATCTTTAATGAAAGGGGAATGAATGGGGACCCCTTGCCAGTAGTTTGATCTTACTGTAGTACTGTAGTAGCAAGGGTGAGTGCCTTCCGTCTCATGTGTTTTTTTAGGAAGGGCTAGCGTCGGCTTTAGGCGTTATTCAAAAATAAAAAAAATCAAATATTTTCAAAAATCTAAAAAATCAAATATTTCCAAAAATAAAAAATCAAATATTGCCAAAAATCTAAAAAATCAAATATTTTCAAAAAATCCAAAAAATCAGATATTTTCAAAAATCCAAAAAATCAGATAATTTCAAAACTCCAAAAAAATTAGAAGCTGTCAAACTAAAAATAACAAAAATGAGCAGATCTAATCATACATGCTAAGTGTGCAGGTACATTGGCTCCCAGGCATTGATCGCTCGGATCTCCATATTTCTTCATTACTTTTGTCTGAGTCTTGCTCACATCATCTTTACGATCTATCTCTCCTCCTCAGTCCCACCCATGATTTGAATTTCAAGCTCATTATCCCACCAAGTCCTTCCCAAGTCCCATACATATTCACCTTCATCTGAATGTCTCCATGAGAGGACTCTCTGTGTGTGAACCTGGCTGTTCTTCAGTGTTTTGTTTCAATCATGTGGATGACTGAGTTGTTTATGCTTGTTGTTGTTAGCTTGTTTAGTGCTTTGTTTATTGCTTCATTTACACATGAAAAAAAAAAAATCAGAAAAAAGTAAAACCTAAAAATGGTGAGTTCTGTGCTCCACAGGTAAGTTCAGGTAAGTATCCCTATCCATTCTCCCTTGCATTACTATATGGTACTTATGCTACTATATTATCTCAAGGACCGGCTGGTTTTCAATGTGTTCTAGGATTTGAGTTCCTCTTTAATAAAAACAGTGATGATCTAGGTGCACATTGCTAATCGCTGGATAGGTCGTTGAGTTAAATAAGTTTGGGAACGATGGCTTCAGGCCTACACTGCGGTTGCAGGTAGTTTCTTGACCCATTCTTATTCATCTTAGCAATATTATCCTTGAGTATTTTCTATTTTCTCTTTTCTTTGCATATTGATTTGATGATTTCTTTTTATTTTAACCCAGCATGCATCATGTAGGACTTTGAGCTTCATGCCTCATGATTTGTCAAAGGCTGCTTCCCTGGTGGTGATCAATCAAGCTTAAGTTTCTTGAACAAGAAATCCTATTCCACTCACAATTTAAAGGTCTTCTTTGAACTAGTCACTTGGTCCAGTTGGCCAGTATGACTTCTGTCTGGAATTTACTCCCTCATTTCATCCAAATCAGCTTAAATATTCCCCCTGATCCGTCTTGGTTGCAAACCGCTCCCAGGCCTTTGAGTCATCGTGACCTACCTGGCACGCACATGTCCTCCCAAGATGAAACCTGCAGGCCAATCGGCTAGGGTACCTCTTAATCAAGAGGTTGATCATCCTTCTTTTTGCTTTCCTTTTTGTCGTTCCAGACAGGAGCCGTCCGTGCTCGCTCTTCCTTGAGGTTAGTTTAGAGTCTTCCAGAGAATTTCTAACACTTATTGGTTGTGACGGGTGTCTTTTTACCTTGATGCCCACTTTTCAGTCCACTCTTCTTCATCCTCGCTCCATTCTATTTCATTACACTTCGCTCTCTTTCCGCTTCGCTTCCTTGCAAAGCGGGCATCAAGGAGGGGCAATCTGTAGACACCCGTTTTCGGCCTATAAGTTGGGCATATTTTTTGTTCATATCATTGATGTCCCAAATTGATCATCACTTTGGAGTCTTTCTCTGGCCCATCATGAGCCCATTCACCATTAATTTCAAGTCTATTCTCAAACCCATGACCAAACACCACTTGAAATATCAAAACTGTGCAATCTGCCCAATCTTCTGAACATGCCTTCACTTTGAGAGCTCATAACGTCCTCATTTCTAATCCAAATTTGGCATACCATACTATCATTTTGTATTCCTCCGAGTCTAGAATCCAACGCAACAAACAGCGCATCAATCCGATATCTGTGGAGAGAGTTATGACCCTTTTCGTGGGACCTACGCGCACTGCCCCTAGTGACGCGGCCTGCTGCATGGACGCGACAAGAACGCGGCCCTACGATCTGACGCGACAGCGCCATGCACGTAAACACGTTTTTACGTGATTTTCAGCCTCTCTCTCCATCCTAGAGCCTATCTAAAGTCCATTTGAGTTGGGTTACGACCTAAACCTCCTATCCTCATCCCTAGGGAGCCCCCAAGCCCATCCAAACTCTAGATAGACTCTAGAACACCCCCACAACTTGGACTCTCTCTCTAACTCGAGATTGGACTCTATCTCTCACTTAAAACACATCCTAGGACTCTCTAAGGGATAGAGGAAGGCTACCACTACGAGGAGAGGTCCCTGGAGGCTCTGCTCACGAGGTCCCATCGTCCCTAAGGCAGAGGAGAAGCTGTTCTTCCCGTTTTCCTTCTTTCTCTCTCCTCTTTCTCTCTCATATCGCCTCCAGGACCAGCAGTGCTTGCACGGCTTGTGGAGATCGAACCAGGCCAGATCTCTTTGAGGTGTCTTCATCAAAGTTGCTCCCCACAGAGCCCTCTTCAACCTCGAAGTGGAATCACATCGATTGGTGGCTTGTGCGAAAAATTACAGTAGATTATTCTTCACTTTCTCTCTCATATCGAGATCTGCACATGCGGGATTATCGTCTCTTCCACAGCCCAAACCAGGCCAGATCTCTTCAAGATGTCTTCATGAAAGTTGTTCACGACATCCTCCTCTCCGACCTCTAACTAGAATCACATCAAACGGGGTAGTATTTGTTTAGTTTTGATTTTTAGTTTCTTTTCCACATTTTGCACATGCATACATGCTAGTTAGGGTTCCTCCCTCTCCTCTTCCATGATTTCTCCCCATGCATATTCCCTCCTAGTTTTCCTATACCCAAAAGGGGTTTCCAAAACCACCCGGTACGCACTCACCATGCTCTCTACATGCTCTTTCATATATGATGGATGCTACACTTGTTTGAATGTCTAATTGGGTTCCCCTTTCATTTTTCATGACTTGGCAGGTACTTGGAACAAAGAACAAGCGAGGAAGCTCTTCCTCTTTGGCCGGCTGAAGAGGAGGAAGGAGGTCTGCCATCCATCTCCCGCACTGTTGAGAAGGCATCAAGGGACCCAGTCGCGACATCCATATCGCGTCTGATCAGGCGGTCGCGACAAGGTTGTTATCGCGTTGCACATCGGCGACGCGTTAACAGGTAAGTGGCCTTCTCTTTCCTTTTCCAAGTTGATTAGCCCATGCTTTAGGAGTATTTTTAGGCAATCATCTTGGTGGCGATCACATTCCTTCATTCTATATATATCGCATGCTCTTTTGTGTCTCAGAGGGGCGCACAACCCCGTGATTACACCTGGGACCTACTAGACATGAGTATGGATGATGTCCAAGGGTTACTTGCCTGAGAAAAATTTCTAGATGAGATTAAATTGCCGAAGAAGCTCTCCTCGGCCAAGCCAAGAAGCGCCCTAAATCTTCTCCCGAACCGGTTCTGTGTTGATGTAGCTTGCACACCAAGGTCGGGGAAGCCTTCCTTTATGCTCAAAGCTCCTTCTAGTCGAAGAGGATCGCCAGAAGGTGCACCAAGTCGCCGGATCAAAGTCTCCAAAGTTCCAGGTTCGCACAAAAGGTTGTAGGGTTTTGACAAAAGCCAAAAGAACCTAATCCGCTCTAATCTAGTGTTTTTATACACTAGGGGAGTCAGGATACAGGATACGTGATTAGGTAGGGATCCTACCGTTGGAAGACGGTTTCCAAAACAAGGGCCGAAGAAATTGCGGCCGTTTCTGGATTTGAAACCGCACAATTATGGGGAAATAGACGTCCACATTGTTGGCCATCTACTGAGAGTTGGCGTCCATCGATCTGGACGTCGACTCACCTCTAACGTCCATGCATGTTGACGTTAACATGCACTTCGGCCAGAACACAGAAATGCCCATAATTATATATATACACTATATACATACAAGCAATTGTAATGTACAACTTAAATATTATATATACTATGTAAATACAACAAATATGTTCATAGTAAACTCATATAACGTCATAATAATACAATATGTATAGAATAATTACATATACATATATGCATATACATATATACACAAGGCTATATACATAAGACAACTAAACATCACATGACCCAACAACTAAATAAAAGGGCAAAATTCGAGGGCCTTACAATGTTATTGGTGGCAGGAAAATCCAGCTTATAAGCTCGGGGAATGGTGACACCCTCAGGTGATAGAAGAGCAATCTCGATACCCTTTCCATGAGAATTCAGAGCTCCATCGAAATAGTGTCCACATAGGATCAGATTGGCTAAGGGACATTAACTCCTCATCTGGAAACTCCGAACAGACAGGATCAAACTGTGGGATAGGGTGATGAGCGAGATGTTCTGCTATGGCAAAGCCCTTGATGGATTTCTGCTGAATATAGATGATATCAAATTGGGAGAGAAAGCTTTGCCAACGTGCTAGCCTATCAGTGAGAACGGTTTTTTCAAGAAGGAACTTGATAGGATTCACGCGGGCGATGAGATGGACCTCATAAGCAAGAAAGTAGTGCTTCAATTTCTGCACTACCAATACGAGAGTGACACATGTCTTCTCCATTGCTGTGTACCTTTGCTCGCAGGGGTTGAGAAGTTTAGAAAAGTAGTACGCTGCCCTCTCCTTGCCTTCTTCATCCACTTGTGCAAGGACAGCTCCTACTGAGTCTTCCAGGACAGATACATAAATAATGAGTGGTTTGCCTAGATTCGACGGCCTCAGGACAAGGGGATTAGCCAAATATTCCTTAAGTCCGTCAAAAGCCGCCTGACACTTCTCGTTCCAATGGAATTTGACTCCCGGCTTAGTGAGGTCGTAGAAGGGTCTACACCTCTGTGAATGTTGGGAGACGAACCGGCGAATAAACTGTAGCCTCCCGATGAGTCCTTGAACTTCCTTCAAATTCTTGGGAGGGGGCATCTCTCTTATTGCCTTCGCCTTGTTGGGATCAATCTCTATACCCCTCTTGCTCACAATGAATCCTAATAGCTTGCCCAATGACACACCAAACACGCACTTCTTGGGGTTCATCTTCAACTGATACTCCCTTGACCTTTGCATGACATTGGTTAGAACCCCAGGATGCTCAGCCATTGTCTTCGATTTCACTACCAAGTCATCCACATACACCTCAATAAAAATATGGATCATATCATGGAAGATAGCCATCATAGCTCTTTGGTAAGTAGCTCCAACATTCTTGAGTCCGAATGGCATGACCACATAACAATAAGTACCCCATGGTGTAGTGAACGAGATTTTCTCCTGGTCTTCCTCAGCCAACTTGATTTGGTTGTACCCTGAGAAGCCATCAATGAAAGAGAGGGTTTCATACCTAGCCGTGTTATCTATGAGCACATCAAGGTGAGGCAATGAGAAATCATCTTTTGGACACGCATGATTGGGCTTCTGGAAATGGATACAAATCCTAACTCTTCCATCCTACTTCATGACCGGGACAACGTTTGCCACCCAATTTGGATAAAGTACGACTCTAATAAACCTGGCTTTGTGGAGCTTATCGACCTCATACTTCATTTTCAAAGCCATCTGTGGGTGGAAAGGCCTCAACCGCTGCTTAATGGCAATGGACCCCGGCTTAAGGGTAAGACGGTGTTCAACAAGAGTGGTGTCCAAGCCTGGCATATTCTCGTAGGTCCATGCAAACGTGTCCTTGTACTCCTTGAGAACCTCGATAATTGCCTCCTCTTCAACTGTTGATAAGTTACTGCTTATAAGGACGGTCCTAGGGTTTTCCTCGGTTCCCAAGTTGATCTCCTTGGTGGTTTTCTCTACTGCAACTGACAGTTCATCAAATCTCTTAAGTCCGCTTGTGAACACATCAGCCTCGTCCTCGAATTCTTCATCACCTTCCTTAATCGGGTCATCATCGTCCATGATCTCATAGACTCCGAACCCATGATCAATTAAACACAGTGACTGCTCATATTCTATGTCTAGCAACTGCAAAGGCTCTTCTAAAAATTCTGGAATCACTAGACATGCCTTGCACCTACGGGCTAAATCAGCGAGGAATCGGTGTGGAACCCTCCTATCCTTGTACTTCTTCTTGGATGCTACCCCTGTCTTAACGCTAACCTGGCCTAGACTCTTGCTATAACTACCAGAATCTACAGCAGGGGGTGGAGGAAAAGGAAAAGCAGTAAAAGACGAATCCCGCATGGGGGAAGGTGGAGAAGGAGTAAAAGCAATAAAAGAACTTCCCTGCCTGGGGGAAGGAGGAGGAGGAGGAAAAATAGTAAAAATCCCCTACGTGGAGGGGGAAGGAGGTCCCTTCGTGGAGGGAAATAGGAGGTCGGTCATAGGACCGGGGATGAGGGGCCCATAGGTTGGGGCACACTTGGAGGCAAGGTAAGAAGTCTCCTCGATGGAGACGATGGAATCAGCCGTTGGAAAATTGGCATTTTTTTTTTTTGAGATTTACCATGCAAATGGAAAGAGGGCGAGGTGAGATCGCCAATCTAGAAAGCTGGGAAATGAGCATATGCTCAAGAGGAGGGAGATTGGTGGAGAGAGGGAGTCGGGGTGTGAGTGTCTGCTCGGAGGAGTGAAGGGAGATTGAGAGATGGGGCGTCAGTGCCCGGGGAATGCTCAGAGAAATGAAAAATGGCCACGCGGTGGCCTGAAGGAGAGAAGGCACAATGCCTGGAGAGAAAAGGAAGGCGGGCGCGATGCCCGAAGAGGAAATGAGAGTGGGCGCGGTGCCCGGAGAGAAGAGGCCCGCCCTGAGCCTGATTATTATGGCAGCTTCTTCAGCGTGTGTACCCTCCTCGTCTTCGCCTGCATGCTACCTCTTGCCTGTGGCCACTGCCAACTACTCAGTCTCAACTAGTGCAAAGAGTTGGTTCATGGAGGCGGTAATATCGCTCATGTCGAACCACCGCCTCCATTTTGACTCAGACTCACCCCTCTTGATGTGCTTCGGGGGCCTGAGGTTATCCACAGCTCTGTATATGGACAGGGGTGGACGGTGAATAGGTTCTGCTATGATGGTGGACGTTTGCTCACTCCCTGGCTGCAACGGCCCCTTCTTGAAATGCTCATACAGGGTCCATGTGAGTGGCTCCCCTTGCTGGTGATCTTCCCTGCCTGGCTTGTACCCCAATCCTTCCTTGGGTGTCATTTTTCTATCTTTCACAGCCTCTGTCCTCCTCTGCAGATGTGCCCCCAGCCCTTTGCCTGGCTGGTACCCCATTCACATCATAATATGGCACCCCTTCTCAGTGATGATTTTGCTTCTCTTGGAGGCATTAACGAATGATGAATTAACCGGATCCAGACTCATGCTAAGTGTGTCTAACACCGACATCAATGGTTGATTGCTTGGCCAGATGGAAGGGACAGAATTGTCAGTCATGGCGTCCACTTCCAGAACTGTCGGCTTGCTGGTGACTTTGACAACCCGCCCCTTGTAAGGAAACTTGAGGCATTGATGAACGGTCGAGATGACGGCGGCAAGTGCCTGTATAAATGGCCTGCCTAGAATCATTCGGAAACTTGGGTCCAGGTCCAGAATGTGAAAGTCCATCTCAGTGACAGATGGACCCAATCCTACTTTCAAAGTGACCACTCCCTTTAGCAGCCTACTTGTCTTTTCGTAGGCTGTGACGGTGATAGCGGAGGGCCGTCGTGGCTGCAGTGTATTGTGGATGATCTATTTCCCGTGCTCCCGTCGGACTGTGGAATCCTTCGGTGGTTCACGAACGTCGCTGCTCCCTCGTAGGTGATGGAGGGTTGTTGATTGACTCCGTTGACTCCCCATTTGACTGAGTTGACTAGAGAGAAAACAAAGAAAACAACAAGAGAAAGGGAGATGTTGTGATCGCCAGGGCCTTACCTGTGCCCAAGGGGATGTTGTGACCACGTCAATGACGCTGCCTCACGTAGCGGATGGAGATGGGGCTTCAACTTCTCCTTCTTCGGCCAGACAAAAAAAGAGAGCTCCACGGTCTCGTACAAGTATCCCTGCCATAGAAAGAAGACTCTATTAGACTCTAAGAAGTGCAGTGAATGCTCAAAAAAAGGAAAAGAAGAGGCCCAAAAGGAGAGTCCCGTACCGGTTATGGGCTTGAGAAGAGGGGTGGCCAAGTGTTATGACCACCCTTCTTCCCTCCGTTTTTGGTTGGGAAACCCCTTTATAGGTATGTAGGAAGGTGCCCTACATGCCTAGGGTGTGTGAGAGTGTATGTGTAACATGCAAAACTAAAGAGAAAAGGAAGGGAAAGAGAGAAAGAGGAGGGGGTGATCCTCATTGCTGTGGCATTGCTGACTCCCTGGTGGGCTCCTCCAGCTCGGGATGAAGACTCCTAAACGTCCCAGATGACGAGAAGGAGAGAAAGAGGGAGGATCAAAGGATGGGTATACTTTTCTCTCTCTTCTTTCAAAGCAATAGCATGTGGACGTCCAGCCTCTCCCCCTCACTTAGAAGGCCAAAGGGGGGGGGGGGGGTTAAATAGATAGTAGGGTCGGAGTTCAGCACTTTTACAAGTGGCAATCCATGTATTAAAGCTCCAACCAATGAGGATAGGCCAAGTAGGATTTTTACTGGGTCAATGGGGTGCCAAGGTGGCCCATATACCCGTTGGGAACGGCTATATGCATTGCATGGCCGAGAGAATGGCGCTAGTGGGCTGAAATCTTGGGCAGTTGCACAGACCAGGTAAACCCATGTTGACGTCCACCGATCCCGCCGCCAACCTCATGCAGACGTCCACATACCTGGCCGTCAACAATAGTCGACGTCTAGAGACCTTGCCGCCAACAGGGAATCAGCGACAGTCGATGCTGCCATCTACATGGGATCCGAGGCAAGTCAACAAACGGTCAAACAAGCCTATTGGGCCATGAACTACGCGGAGATGGGCCAAATCTCGCGTCTACAAATGCCCCTCCGAGACATCCGATCTTGCAAGGGAGTAGAGCGGACTGAAAGGTTGGTGTCTCGGTAAACAAAGGACGCAGAGATTTGATCGAAGGGCCATCTCCGAGGGTAGGAATTCTAGCAAACCACACGAAAGATTTAGGCTAGAAACAAATGACGAATCGTCTGAGAGACAAATGAGGATAAGAAGGAGGGTGATCTACCCGTGTAACTACAACTACAACCCAATGTTAGGGTCCCTGGCATTGCCGTGTTGGAATTTGACAAGTTTCTGGTGTGTCTGAGTCAAAGGAGTTGTAATAAGGGGGTCTCATAACCGGAGCTCGTCTGGGCTCGCTAGCCTAATTAGGATGTCTGTCCAAATTTAGGAGGTTGTGGAGACAAGGGATTGGTTGATCTCTCAAATGACTATCAAAAGATTCCAATTGAAATCAATGTTTGGAAAGCTTGAAGTCCGGAATTAAGCTCATAACTGGAGAAGGTTCAAATGAACTCAATAAGACTGCTTGACTATTTGTGAGAAGCATGGTGGAACAAGTTTCTGAAGGGGGACAACAAAGATCCGAAATTAGCTCAAATATAAAAGAGGGTGCTGACCCGATAGGCCACCTGAACTGGGGAGCCACAAAGTGATTGAGGAAAATCACCATTTTTTTTTGAATTAATCAGAGAATATTAGCAGTGAAGACCTAAATGCATGTCGGTGTAGGTTGCCTATCTAAAATGCAAGTTAGAACCAAAGGAAAATTCTAAGGCCATACGAATAACTGAGAGATCGCAAACCCGTCATTATTTTTGGTAAAGGGGAACTCGGGGTTCACGGTCGCCAAATTATTCGCCTCTGGTGGGGTCCTATGTTAGACATACCTGTGTAACACTCACGGTCGCATGAGTGTTCCGTAGTTAGAGCGCAGCTTATGCTTAACCATCTGCAAGACAACTTGAAGCACAAGATATAGAAATAATACCGATATGAATCAATAAAGCTTAAGGGATTCCGAGGAGTAAACGTCCAATCCGATTGTCGCCAAGTATAGTCAATGTCAACTTATGTTGCCGTTAACCGCACATGGGCATCCAACGATATAGACGTCTACTTGGCAGCGGATCAGGCCGAAAACATAGGTATTGGAAGGCCATTAGGACTCTATCATCTCCTTCCTCCGTCCTCACTTCTCTCAGTTTCAAACCAGAGGACCTAGGAATGAGTTGGAGCAGCTGAAATGGCCTCTTCATCGATCGGAAAGTCTGCAAGCATGAATCCGGGGATCCTGAGCGAAGTTCTGGGGCATTTGAGCACCAGACTGGCCAACGGAGAGGTACGTGTTACTCATTTCACCCTTGTTTAGGTTGAAAATTCCCCAAACCTCTTCTTACAGGGTGCTCATGGATGTGTAGGAGGTGCCTGCTTTCCCAAGCCAAGGCCAAGTACGGGCCTTCTCCTTGCTTGTGAATTTGGTGAATGCCATCACCTTGGACATGAGAGGCTTCATCGGGATGTGGAACCTGAGCTTTATGGTGGTGTTGGCGAATAACATGAAGGATATGTGGTGGGGCTTTAACACCCTGGGAGCACTTGTGGAGCGATGGCACCCGCACACACACACGTTCGTGTTCCAGGGGCTTGAAGCGAGCATGTTGCTGGAGGAGGTGGAGTGGTTCTTGGGTTGGAAGCGGAGCCTGGAGTACGATGTGACGACGCCTCTTCTCCTGTGGGAAGAGATCCTGGCGAACATTGTATAGGACAAGAATGAGGTGCTGAGAATGATGAACAAGCATGGGATCTTCCTAGACTGGCTGGCCTGGTGGTTGGTCCAGCATGTGAAGGAGATTGGCGGAGAGAGAGCGACCCGAGGACTGACACTCTGCCTGGCTGGAGTGTTCCTATTCCTCACCAGTGGTGACTTCCTCCTCTATGAGCATGTGGGAATCCTATCCCTGCTGTGGTGCGGGCAGTCACTTGCCCCTGCAGTGCTGGCACACCTCTACAGCTCGCTCACCACGATGGGCCTAGGCGGACGCACATGCGGGAGCTTGTTCCTGCTTCAGGTATGGATGGAGGCTCACATGAAATTTGATTTCGCTGAGAAGCAACCTACCCCCTCCAGAATCTTCCTTCGGAGCTCAGTGCATTGTAGCAGGGCATGGTATGAGCCAGAGGATGAAATTAAGTGTGTGACAGCACACTTGAAGAGCAGGGATGCATGGCGGGACTACCTGGCTACTTCCCCATGGAGGACTTCATAGTCAGGCCGCTGTTCATGAAGGTAATTGAATTCAGAGTTCGCACCAGGGAGGACAGAGACTTGTGGTTGATTGGGGCAGATCGGATGGTGGTGTACCAGCCACATCGGTGCCATTGTCAGCTTGGAGTTCCACAGGGCATCCCAACTTCATCCAACTGCACCGACATGATCATCCCGGGGAGAAATGAGAAGCTAATGAAGAAGGCAAGGAAGACTTGGGAGAGGCATACAAAGAGTAAGAAGGTGGGACAGGCTGTGCAGGAGAGTTGGGAGGACATCTGGAAATATGAGGTGTTCATTGACACTATTCGCCCTTTTTCTTGCGATTTTTACATGGCCCGTAGGGCAAAGTGATGTAGTTCCCTCATTTCAATAAGTGTAACGTAGATTAGAATGAATAAACAATGAGTTGTTTTGAGTTCAATTGTGCTGAATTGCTTGAATTGAATGGAATTGAGAAATGGAGTGTTGAATGGGCTTTCAAATGTGTTGGTATGAATGTTTTGTGAGGACTGAGTGCGCAGTAGTTGGCGTCTACATCGATGGACGCCAAAAAATGGTAGACGCCCTAAGGGTTGCCGTTAACCGTCAGACGGAAGATAGACATCCAGATCACTGGCCACCTAATTCAAAATCGACATCCACTCAAAGGACGTTGACCGGATTTCGAGGTCTGATAGGGGTACCTCGGGGCCAGACATAGACGTCCACTGAATAGCCGTTAATAGCAAAACACGGCTATCATGGTGACGTCAACCGATAAGTCAACGATAGACCCATTGACGTCAATTTCAAAAACTTAACTTTTTGTGAACCGACGCTTCTCCGGTGCTATTTCACCTTCCCGAACCAATGGAGAGCGCCCCTTCCTTTACTTTCCGACCACCTCCTATTCTCCCTTGCTCTCATTCTCCATCCTCTTTCCATCTTTCTTTCACCTTTTGATCGGATCGGGGACTGTGCTTGAACCGCATTGTAAGAGATGGCGAGGGAGAAGCGGTTGATGCTCCGGGGTTGTTGCCAACCGAGGGAGGAGGAAGCAGGAGTGACGACAGGGGAGGAGAACACGGCAGAGGAGGAGGAAATGGCCACCGCGGCCAGTGGCAGTGCGCCGGAAGGAGAGGAGACGTCCGACGATGGGGAAGGAGAGGAAACGGAGGTCGAGGCATCCCGGAGGGCCCAGTGTCGCCCCAAGGTAGGTCGCCTAGCCCCCTAAACACTTGTGTGAATGTTTGTAGAAAGTGGGATAGAAGGGGAAATAGGGGAAAGGCCGTTCAGTTCAACAGGAACTCGACGTCAACATCGGTTGACGTTGGGTTCTCTTAACGTCTAGGTCATTGCCGTCCAGATAAACTTAACGACAATACTCTGGATGTTAACCTTTGAACTTAACGGCCATAAATATGTCGTTAACTCTGGTTAAACGACCATACCCTTGACGCCAACTCTTTTTAAACGGCAAGCGATACTGACGTTGACTTTTCTGTGTTTTTTGTGCAGGGAAAGGGCAGGATGAGGAGTAGGGTGACTTGGGATTTATGCTGGGCCTGGTACCGGGCACTACCAGAGGCCCAGCAGAACCGGATTGCACGGATGGGGTTTGGACACCTACTGTCAGTGCGCCCATTCCACGTGGACGTGCCATACTTAGAGGCGCTCCGGGAGCGGTGGGAGGAGGATTGCAAGGCATTCATCATGCCTTGGGGACACATGATACCCACATTGGAGGATGTGGCGTATCTGACTATACTGCCGATTCATGGAGAGCCGGTAGTGGGGCAGGAGAGGAGGGACTACTACGACTACATAGTAGAGTTGCTGGGGCCAGAGTTTGTGGCCGAGAGGAGGAGACTGATCCGGAGCATCTTGCTCGGATCACTATCAGAGGCTGTTGGGTTGAGAGGGGGGAGGAGAGGACCCCTAGAGACACTGGACGAGTTCTACACTGGCATACGGCGGTCGATCCAGTTAGGAGACATGCGTGAGGAGAGATCGGTCTAGATTTTTGTATCCTACCTCTTTGGACGACTCTTGTTTACGACGTAGTCATCTCAGATGAACTGCAAGTTCGTGCTACTCCTGCGAGACCTGGAGCAGGTAGGGCGGTACGCTTGGGGTGTCGCGATGCTGGGGCACCTCTTCTCTCTTCTCCCTAGTAGCTCGCAGCGTTCTCAGAGCACCGGGGGCTTCACCCCCCTTTCTACTGGTACACAAATTTTCTTTAAATGCTCATCATTGAATATTATTATTGAATTGCTTGACTGACATTGCTTTTCTTCTTGCCTTGTAGATCTGGGGTACACCCGCTTCCCCATGGGACGTGGGGTGCTGAGAGAGGGGAGCCTAGCCATGGTGCCCCTTATGGCCCGAGGGGAGGTGGCGCCATATCCGAGGGTGACGGACCGATGCGCGGATGACGTGAGGGCTGCCCTAGACCACTACCCTCACGATCAGGTAAAAAGCTCAACTAACTCTCCTTCTTTCTTTCAATTTGCATTTCATTTGATGTGACTGACCAGTATTCCTTCTTTGCAGGTGGTTTGGACCCCTTACCGGGGGGAGACGGACGCGTCTCACCCAGCGGTGGCAGCAGGTCGCCCTCTTTTCGACCGCCACCTACTCCTGCTGTGTCTGGGGACATGCGAGGTCCTCTACGTAGAGTTGGTGGTACGGACTCTGGGCTGGCACCAGCCGGCCATAGAGGTACCCTCTCTAGGTAGAGAGGGGCACTCTCGTCGACGGTTCTTTGCCGAGGACCAGGACTGGGGCGAGGACCATGGGAGCACGGTCGCCTACTGGTGAGAGGGCGGCGAGCAGGTGTTCCGCCAGACGGAGCTCGCCGACAGCTCAGAATACTTGGATGATTACTGAGCACGCTACGCCAGGCGACTCTGACTTGACCGGTGAGTGGTAAGTAGACTTCTAGTTTTAAACCTTTGTCATTTAAATTGTTTGACTTGATTCTAACCTTGATGCGCAAATGACAGATGCCGGAGTCACATGCGGTACGCCTCCTCGATGAGAGGTTGGCGGAGCAGGCTGTGGAGATGGAGAGGCTCCGTGCCGAGACACGGACAATGGTAAGTAACATCTCAATCTTGACCATATATTGAATTGGTTTGATTTGATCACTGACTAGGGTTTGTGGATGTAGAAGGAGGAGCTAGTGCGGGTGCGAGCGAGCAGAGACGTGGGGGCGAGCTCGTTTGCACAATCGGCTAGTGGGGACCTGGCAGTCCGGCTGCAGGAGGCCCTGGATAGGGCGCAAGTGAGAGTCCGGGAGTTGGAGGCTAGCAGCCAGGTGTGGGGGACGAGAGTTGCGGAGTTGGAGGCTGAGGTAAGACAATGACCCTTTCCTTTTTGCACATGATACGTTGTTCTGACATGTTCTAACCTGTATAGCGACAGGGAGCGGGGGCGACCCTTCAGGCACAGATGGACGGTCTGCGGCTGGAGTTGGTGAGGACGGAGGGTCGCCTGCTTGAGGCGAGAGAGAGACAGAGGTAGGCGGAGGCCGACCAGGCGTGGGCGATTGAGGAGCAGGCGCGGGCTATCGCAGATTTAGAGTTCTTGAAGGACCAGGTGCTGAAGAAGAGCCAGGAGCAGCAGTGACAGGCCCAGTAGGAGGCAACAGGTCAGAGCGGGTCGGTCTTCAGGTCTCTTGATGACATTATGTCATTGGGAGACCCATCCGCAGGACGAGGAGGGGGATAGCGACCGGAGGCCTCAGTGGCGTCGAGACCTCCTCTCCCAGACTGACGTCGGGAGAGGGAGGAGGAGGAGGTGAGCAGCTCTCACCGGCAGAGACAGAGTGTAAGACCCGGCCCCCTTGGGCCCTGTGGCCCGGTCCTCAGGGTCGCGACATGCTCCCTGGTCGCGACGTGGTCGCGATAGGGAGGCCGTCGCGACAAGGTTTGGGTCACGACGACCAGGGCTGTCGCATTTTGGTCGCGACGGTATGGCCGTCGCGTTGTGGTCGCGACGTTCGATGGCATCACGACGGCCCTTCTGATAGACGTGACCAGTGTCCTTTCTGTCAGAACGGATCTGTCGGGTGTTAGGCGCACGCGCGTGAACGCGACATGGGTGCCCGTCGCGATCGCCTTTCCGGTCTTCGAGGTTTTGACCTGCTTTTTGGGGTCGCGACAGAGGCGACCGTCGCGATAAGGTTGTGACACCTAGGGGTGTCGCGACAAGAGTCTTATCGCGACATGTCGTGCCGTCGCATTCTGGGGGCCGCCGGGTTAAAACCTAAGGCCGCGCCCCATTTCCCCCTCTCGCCCTCTTGGCTCTCTTTCTCCCCTCTCCTTCCCCTCTCGAGTTTCTCGTGCACTTTCGTGGTGCTTGAGGTGTCTGTGCTGAGGTGGTGTCGTCTCGCTCGTGCAGGGGACGTGTTCATGCCATTTGGAGCGAGGAGGAGGCGTCCTTTCCTACGAGAAGGCCCTAACGGGTTCGTTCGTCGTGTGGAGGTAGGGACCCTTGATCCTCTCACCCTAAGCATGCTCCCTTCCCCCTCTACATCATGTTTCCTCTGTTGTTTGGGGCTTGGGAGTGTGAGAACTCCATGCTCGAGTTGAGTGAGGTTTTCCTTGAGTGTAGATTTGTATAAATCCATGTCTGTGGGGCTTTAAGGGTGGTTTGGATGATTTAATGGCTTTCGTGCATGTTAAGCATGCCCCCCTCCCCCTGTGGAATGCTTGTTTGGTGTTTTTGGGGCGGTCTCCGGAAGAAGCGCTCCGGAACCCCCCTCTGCTGAAGACACGACCCTTTTGGAGGTCGCGATCTTATCGCGACGGACGTGCCGGTCGTGATAGGATCGCAACGCTCCTGGGCGTCGCGACCTGGTCATGACGGCTACGGCCGCTGCGACAACGTCGCGACAGGGTAGAGCATCGTGACCAGGTCGCGGTGGCCCGATGCGTCGCGACCGCACCCGTGAGACAGATTTCTAATTCTTGCCGTTTCCACTTCTTTTTACTGTACCCGTGGCACTTGTGCTAGTTCCCTAGTACGATCTACACTAGTCTTTCGCCCGGTGCTCGACACTTGAGGGCTCGTCCCATGTGAGAGGTTGTTACCGTTGCCTGGGACCCACATCCTCGGGAGCCTGTTGAGGGAGTACTCCGAGCTACGAGTGTGCTCGAGTTGGCAGCCACCAGGCGGACACTGAAGCTTAGCAGAAAACGGTGGTTAGGACAGTGGTGTGTGAGTCACATGCAGAGCTCTCATTGGTGGTCTGGGACGCCGAGGACAGTTAGGAGTTCTACCCGGCATAGGCCAGCCAGTCCTTCTTCTCACTGCCTAGCTCCTTACGGCCCCAGAACCATTTGGAGAGGTCAGGCGTGGGACCGTAGTCCGGCCAGACTATGGCGGTTACTGTTGTGTTACTTGTGTCCTACCGCGCTCTGACGAGACGTGAGGGTCAGGACCCGGGTCGAGGATAAGATGTCGGTGGACGCACCTGACCTTGACTAGTGGTAGTGCTTTCCGTAGCTAGTGTTCCTTGTCCAGGCAGAGTTCCCTCCGTCTGTGTTTTCTAGCTGTGTGGTGGTCACGACGAGCAGTCGTATGGAGTTTCCGACCGTGTGTACTTTCCGTACCGTGCTAGTTGTAGTTTCGCTTCCGCACTTCCGTTTGTAGGTAGAAGATATAAACTGTTGTCATTCATTTGATATTTATATTCTCCTGCCTATTTAGAGCCAGTAGGAGATTGGTAGTCCCTACTGAGCTTCTGTTGTGAAGCTCATCCCTCCTTTTCCCAGGTGAGACTTCTCAGCAGTGGCAGGGCGCACACCGGGCGGAGGAGACGGGGCGGTAGTTGGAGTCCCCGTAGCTAGCAGTGGTTCCCCTTTTCAGTGTACGTCACCCTCGTGGTATGCCCCTAAGGGACTTGTTCTTCCCCTGCCTTTTACTTGTACTAGCGTGCGTGCGTTGGGACTGTACTTAGAGTGGTACGTGGTGGTCTCACTCTCTTTTCTGTTTCCGCACGTACACTTCTAGACTAGCAGTTGACGTTTACTTCCGTTACATATCCTATTAGATGTAGATTATAGCCCATCCGGGTCCCTGGATCCATGGGCGGTGACCGCGAAAATCTGGTCCTCGGTGTGGGCCGAGGGTCGGGTTCTCGGGTCGTTACACAGAGCGAGGGAGAGAGGAGAGAGGAGTGAGGAGTGAGGCTCCAGATGTAGCACTAGGGGTATGCCCCTGTCATGATATGTACAGACTTGATTCCTTTAGTGGATTTTGTGGATTTCATCATTTTGTGTGCTTGAATGGTTTGCAAATGTGCCTTGATTCCTGCATCCACAACACTTAAAGAAAAAAGTTAGTGTAGATCTGTCTTTAGCCCCTTGCCTAAAAGATGTACCTTTCTTGAGATCTGGTCAAGGGGCTAATGTCTAATTAAAGATAGGAACATAAAATGAAATAAATGAAGGGAAATATGCACATGTAATTTTTTTGTTTTTTTTTTCCGATTTTTTTTTTGAATTAGGAAGATAAGAAAAATAAGAGAAAAAATATGTACATGGTGTAATATATATACATTGAGAGATTCTTTTTGTTCTTTTTCTCATTTTCCATTTCTTTTGGATTTTTGGACTCTAAGACACATATTCATCACATGTCAAAGCATAGGGTACGTATGATCAACTTAACCACGGAGGTCATAAATAAGGAGGATCGTGCATGAAATCCTTGACGTTGGAAACTACCCCTAGCCTTCTTGATGTTTTCCACTACGGAAGGTCTTATGAGGTCAAATTGCCCTTAGAGGGAGAAATTGGAAGAAATAAATAGAAGGTCATGAGAGGATTTGGTTTAAACCACTTTTTGTTTCCAAACCGACATCTCATTCTAAAAGACTTGGTCAACAATTATTTTCAGGGGTAACTTCATTTCATTTCTGGGGGGAGGTACGTACTATTTGCTACCTCCTTGATTTGGTCAGTCTTTTTCTGGGTACGTACTTTTTGCTACCCTTTTTGACCTTCTTGGCTTTTCTTTGCCCCCTTTTGGCTTGATTTGTTATTTTGCCTTTTGATATTTCATTGATTGTCCCTTTTTTATGGTAACCTTGTCTCTTAAGTGAGAGTGGGTGGTCCCCTACTCATGGCTTGCCCCTTTTCCAGACTTGACTGAGTGGGAAGAGAATGGGGTTGTATTGACCAGATTAGACCGTCCAAGCGTACTTATGATTTTCCAGCGAAGGACAACTTTTCAACATCGTGTGGTGTGTGAAGAGACCCTATCTTATTAATGACCGAGTGGAGAAGTAGAGTCTTAAACCCACACCATTGACTAGTGATGAATGACAGACCTGACTGACTGACGGACTAAGAGTAGAACTTCTTGAGGTAGATTGCATTCCAAGGATGTGATAACTCAACTCCTCAGAGTCCACTAACCTATAAGTGTTCCTCGAGTATGCCTCTTTGACAACGAATGGACCTTCCCAATTTTCTTGCAATTTGCTCCTGGGACCTGGTGCCTTTATGATTTTACGCTTCAGGACCATTTCACCCACTTCAAAATTTCTCTCAAGCACTCTTTTAGCATAAAAACGTGCGATTCTTTGGCGATAAACTTGCGCATGGTCAGCCGCTATCATTCGCCTTTCGTCTAAGAGTTCCAGTTGTGCTAACAAGGCCTCCAACGTTGATCGGGGTCTAGCTCGGAATCTAATATTGATGTGTTAGCTGACGTTTGGAGGGGGGACCGACCCCTTGCTGAGCTGTTAAGTATGCCTTATGAGGGAGAAAGGATTACGCTGAGAGATGCAATTACTAACCCTGAGCATTTGATCCATCAGTTTCTGCCCTCTGGCGTTTTGATGGGGGTTGACCTGCATGAAACTGATGATAAAAGAGTTTGGGGGCCTTCCAATAATGGGGATTTCTCGGTCAAGTCTGCCTATAACTTAATTCGTTTTGTGGGAGTGAAAAGGATTGCTTTGAACAAAATTTGGCATAGTCGTTTCCTTAGAAGAGCATCCCTTTTCTGCTGGAAGCTTATTCATCGGGCGGTTCTGTTGATCAAAGAATTGCGGAAGTGGGCGTCCCTATGGTATCCTGCTACTCTTGTTGTGCTTCTCCTTTGTCGGAGGATGCAAACCACCTTTTTATTTCTAGTGATCTGGCGGTTTCTCTGTGGCAATGGTTTTCGCCGCTTATCAGTCCACATGTTTATCTGCACAGTCATATAACGTTAAGAGTTTGGAGCTTCCTTTCATCGGTTCAGATCTCCTCTCCTGTTGGCTTTGTTACTATACAATGTCTTCTCCTTATTCTATGGGAAATCTGGAAATGGCGCTGCAAATCCAGGTTTGAAGGAAAAAGGACATCAGTTCGGTTTGTCATACACAACATTAAATTCATGGTCGCTCGCTCCCTTGCTGATATCCAGTTCAAAGTAGAACCTCCATCCAATGATCTATTGACTTTGCATAGCTTTGGTTTCTTCCCTAAGTTTTCTAGAAAGCAAATGAAGCTGATCCGGTGGATTCCTCCGTTACATGATTTTTGCTTGAATGTGGATGGAGCTTGCAAGGGAAATTTTGGAGATAGTGGGGGAGGGGGGTGTATTAGAGATAGAAGTGGTTCTGTGTTGGTGGCTTTTGCTCACTTTTATGGCCATGGGAACAACATGATCGCTGAAACTAGATCTATATGTGATGGCCTTAGGGTGGCTGACTTTCTTGGCATCCGGCTGTCTGTTGTTTATTCGGATTCAGATGTATTGGTTAAATCTTTCAAGTCTAGCATCTGCCCTTCGTGGCATGCTCTCAGGTGGTGGAGGGAAGCTGACGAAAGGAGGAAGTCTAGAGAGTTAACTGTGCAACATTGTTATCGTGAAACTAACAAGGTGGCGAACACCTTGGCAAATTTTGGTTGCTGGTCTAAGGAAAGTAAAGTGTTCTGGGGTTCTAATATTCCCTGTGTATGTAAAGGTCCAGTAGTTTTAGATAAGACTGGTCTCTATCATGTTAGATTAGCTTGACCGGGCTGCCCTTTGTACCTCTATTCCACTTATCTATATATGATTTTGGCCCAGGACTGATCTGGTGGAGCGAGAACATTCTCCCTCCCTGAGGGAGGGTGCGCTCTCCTAGTTTCATTCCTGAGGACCTTTTATTCAAAAAAAAAAAAACTCAAAGCAAAGGGACAAAGATCTCATATGAGAGTATCGCATCTAATCCATATGTCAAAGCATAGGGGGTTTGCCCCGTAGGAGTTCGGACTGAGGTGCGATAAGCCCAAAGAGCCTTAACTAAGCGGTCTGGCCAGTCGACATTGTTATGAGATTTGCTAGTTTTCTTTATGATTTTGATGAGAGTTTTATTAGTGGCTTCTGCTTGTCCATTACCTTGTGGATAATATGGTGATGAATGATGCAAATTAATGCCATATTTACCACACAAGTCGCGAAGCTCTTGTGAAGTGAATTACGGTCCATTGTCGGTGAAGATGTCTCGAGGCATGCCAAATCTTGCAAGAATGTTGCACTTGATGAACTTGACGACTGTTGAAGCTTTGACTTCTATGAATGCTTCCGCTTCATCCCACTTTGTGAAGTATTCGGTGGTGGTCAGAATGAAGGACTTCTTACAGATTTCTCTGGTTCTGTCCGCAAGAGGACCGACCACGTCGAATGCCCACATGGCGAAAGGCCATGGGGCGATGAGAGGGTGAAGTGAAGAGGAAGGATCATGAATTTTGTCACCGTGCAATTGGCATTTAGCACAATGATGGACAAAGTGACGTCAATCTTCTTCCATGGTGGGCCAGTAATAGTGTCTTAGCAACTTTTGGGCAATTGCTCTACCATTGACATGACCACCACATTCATTGGAATGAGCGGCTTCAACAATGCTTTGAGATTTGATTTCATCGAGGCAACGAAGATAAACCCCACTGAGGGACTTCTTGTAGAGGACGCCACCTATGATCTTGTAACTCTCCGAGATGCAGCGAATGGCCCGTCTGTCAGCAGAGGTGGCATAATCAAGAAAGGATCCATCTTTGAGAAAGTTTTCGATGTCAAAATACCACGGATGACCATCTTCAAGGACGATTTCAGACTCTTTTGAGAGTGCATGGACCCGAAGGGAAGGAGACTTGAGAAAACCAAGGATCAACATGAGAAGGGACTCTTAACCTTTGAACTGAGACAGTTTCAGAAGATTTTCCCAATGGAATAGGAATGGAAGAAGCCAGGGAGGCGAGAGAATCTGCTAGAATGTTTTGAGCCCTATGAGTGTGGTCTAGGGTGAGCTTCCTAAATTGTCGGACTACTTTTCCAACCAATTCTTGGTATGGTTTCAACTTGGGATCCCGGGTCTGGTACTTGCTAAGAGACTGCCGGAGTATCAACTATGAATCACCAATAATCCTTAACTTCTTAACCCCAAGCAAGAAAGCCATTTTCAGCCCAACTAGGAGTGCCTCATACTCGGCCACATTTTTCATGGCACGGAAGGTTAATTGATAGGCGTGCGGAATGACTACCCCTTCCGGTGAGAGAAGGACTGCCCCTATTCCACACCCTTTGGAGTTGAGAGCCCCATCAAAGTAAAGTATCCATGAAGGTTCACCATCGATAATGGCTCCTAACTCTTCATCCGGAAAGCTTTCATCAATAGGAGAGTATGAAGGTAAGGGATGGTGGGCCAAATGCTCAACAATAGCATGCCCCTTGATTGACTTTTGGTTGACATAGGTGCTAACAAATTGATTGAGGAAGCTTTGCCACCTCATCAACCGCTTAGTCAGGACGGGCTTCTCAAGCAAGTACCGAATTGGGTCCATACGCGCCAGAAGTTTCACCTCATGAGCTAAGAAATAGTGTTTCAACTTCTGGGCAACCCAGACAACGGCCGCACATGTTCTTTCCATGGCTGTGTACTTCCTTTCAGCTTCATTGAACAACTTGGATAGGTAGTACACTGCTCTCTCCTTCTTCTCATCGTCATATTGGGCCAAGACTGCTCCAGTTGAATCTTCAGTGGTTGACACATAGAGTAGTAATGGCCGACCCGGGACCGGAGGAGCGAGAATAGGGGGATTGAATAAATAACTCTTAAACTCTTCAAAGGCCTTTTGACATTTATCGTTCCAATCAAATTTAGCCTCTCCTCTAAGCATCTCATAGAAGGGCTTGCAACGAGTTGAATGCTGGGAGATGAACCTCCTAATGAACTGTAGTCTGCCAATCAGCCCTCTAACTTCTCTGATGTTCCTAGGAGGAGGCATGTCGATTATTGCTTTGGCCTTATTGTGATCAATCTCAATTCCCCTCTTGCTAACAATGAACCCTAGCAACTTCCCCGAGGAGACTCCAAAGACACATTTCTTGGGGTTCATTTTAAGCTTATGTTCCCTAGACCGTTGGAGAACTGCCCGGAGGACCTCAGCATGGCGTCCTTGGGGTTCATTTTAAGCTTATGTTCCCTAGATTTAACCAAGACATCGTCCACATAGACTTCCATGTGCACATGCATCATGTCATGAAAAATTGCCATCATAGCCCTTTGATAAGTTGCTCCCGCATTCTTTAATCCGAAGGGCATGACAACATAACAGTAGGTCCCCCAAGGTGTTGTGAAAGAAGTTTTCTTCTGGTCTTCCTCCATCAGACGGATTTGGTTATACCCAGAGAAACCATCTATGAATGACAACATCTCAAAGCCGGTAGTATTGTCCACTAGGACATCTATGTGTGGAAGAGGGAAATCGTCCTTTGGGCAAGCACGATTAAGGTCATGGAAATCTATGCAGATCCTAACCTTATCGTCCTTCTTCATTACAGGGACGATATTAGCTACCCATTGTGGATAAAGCACAACCCTAATGAATTTAGCTTTGTGTAATTTGTCAATATCCTCTTTGATCTTGAGTGCAAGCTTGGGATGTAGCCTCCTCAGCTTTTGTTTGACGGCCTTTGCATCGGCTTTTAGGACCAACCGATGTTCAACCAAAGAGGTGTCAAGTCCCGGCATGTCCTCAAAGGACCAAGAAAAATCATCGGAGAATTCTTTAAGGATAGCTACAAGGGTTTCTTCTTCTTCAACACTCAAGTTAGCACTAACCAAGACTACCTTCGGGGATTCTTCAGTGCCAAGATTGACCTCTTTGGTGGGTTCATCCGCAGCCATGGTTGGCTCGTCGAACCTCTTGTTGGCCCTTTTGGTACGGCAGCAAGCTAACCTAGAGGGGGGGGGGGTGAATATGTTTTTCTGAAATCTGAAATAGAAACTTAAACACAGAAATTAACACTTGAAGGTTTGGTTAGTTTAATGTGATAAAGAGTAGCAGTGCGGAAGCAAATAAACAATCACACAAATGACACAAGAAATTTATCCTGGTTCGGCCCTTCCCATATGGAAGTCCTACGTCCAGTCCCCAAGCAACCTCTTGGGATTTCACTAACCAAGGGTACAGTCCCCCTTAAGGACACTACAACACCCAGCACCCCAGCTGGTCTTCTTCTCTTTCCCGGGCAAGAAGGCAACCCACTTCTCTTACAGGTAAAGAAGCCAACCTCCTGGTACAAACCCCAGTGCGGTTCTGCTAGACACAAACCCCTAGCTAGGTTCTACACTGTATACAGTCCTACAGCTGGACAGAAGTCTTTTTTAGAAAAGAAAGAACAAAGCTGAGAGTTGGAACAAATGAAAACCAACTAAAAGAACTCTCAGCAAAAAGACTCTCTCCCCAGATTACAAAGATGCACACAAAGAGAGTGAAGAGAGGAGAAGGAGCTTGAAGCTTGAGGGCTTCAGATGCTTGAACACTTCTTCTTGGGCTCAGGCTCTTTCTCTCTTTTCCTTTGAGTGTATGTGGAGTTGAGGTTCTTCCCGGATGTACAATCTTGAAAAAATCTTCAGGAAAGCTCTCTTCTTGTTCTTCAGCCATGCTTCATCTTTTATATGAGCAGATTTGAATAAATCCGTTGGAGTTCTAGCCGTTGCTCATCTTCTCTTTCTTCTGATAATTTGTGGTCTACGAGGTCTGCAAGCATAGAAAAAAGTGTTTAGATAAAAGATTGTTTCTGTCAAAAAAAGGTTCATACCTTTATGTTTCCTGATGCCACCCAGAAGTGGTAAGTAATCTCTCTTTTGTTGGCAGGAGAGAAGAGATCTAGAACGATAAGCAAAAAGATCTCCTGTCAGAAAGATAGAGGATTACGCAAATCAAGAATATTGACTTTTTCACTAGATGCCAAAAGGCACTTTGAAATATAAAGGAAATCTATGTTTTTACAAAGAAATCCATGTTTTACAAAGGAATCGATGTTTCACTTATCAAATCCTTATGAGAGTTACAAAGGAATCCATGTGAGAGGTCTGTGTGAGTTACAAAGGAATCCTTATGAGAAGTCTGTGTGAGTTACAAAGGAATCCTTATGAGAAGTCTGTGTGAGTTACAAAGGAATCCTTATGAGAAGTCTGTGTGAGTTACAAAGGAATCCTTATGAGAAGTCTGTGTGAGTTACAAAGGAATCCTTATGAGAAGTCTGTGTGAGTTACAAAGGAATCCTTATGAGTTACAAAGGAGTCTGTGTGAGTTACAAAGGAATCCTTATGTGTTACAAAGGAGTCTGTGTGAGTTACAAAGGAATCCTTATGAGAGCGAATCGTTACGAGAGCGAATCCTTATGAGAGCGAATCGTTATGAGAGTGAATCCTTATGAGAGAAAATCCTTATGGTAGTGAATCCTTATGAGAGCAAATCCTTACGGCACTTTGAACTGAAATCGTTGTATATTGAATGTACACCGATTTATCGTTTTAGTGCAAATCACATGACAATAATGTCATAAATTTATATTTATTAGAAAATCATGATATTTAATTTATTATTAGAAAAATCATGGTATTAAATATATTAATATTCAATTAATCACATAAATTTATATTGATTAAGAAAAACATGATATTAAATATTTTAATAATAATTAATTAAACATATATTTTGTTATCACCAAAATAAAAGGGTAAAATATAGGAGTGGTTCAACACCTCTTTGTGCCATCCACATAGGAGCTCACTGGGTCCTCTTCTTCTGACCCAAGATCTCCCAGCTCACCCTTCTCATCGAAATCTAGCAGATAGACTCCTAAACCATCGTCTACAGAGTCACCTTCTTCAAAATCAGACTCTACAAGGGCAGGCTCCTTAAGAAATTCTGGGACTTGACTTAACTTAAACACATTTCTCAGCCAAGGCCATAACATAACGGGCAGGAACTTGCCTACCTTTCTCCTTACGCACACATGGCTGAGGGGAACTAGACTCTTCTAAACTTAGACCAGAGTCTAAACCCGACCCTAAATTAGAATCTAGACCACTATGTACAAGATCGCTATGTACGAAACTATGTACAGGGGAAATGCCCTCAAAGGGGCGAGAAAGAGAGTCTAGGCTGGAAAGCGTCGGCCCCTAGCCGAGCGGAAGAGACTCCAGAGAGGAAGGGTGCTCGACGGAGACCTCACATTCCCACCTTTCAAAATCAGCGTATTTTTTTGGGAGTCAAGGCCTAAAACCATGAATTGTTGACTCAATGATACACTGATTGGCCAGGTGAGGAATGGAGGAAAGATGGAGGGAGAAAGAAGGGAGGAAGAAGTGGATGGAGGAGGAGAATGAGGTGCCGAGCACATCTCAGTGGCGGGAAAATGTGAAGGAGATGGAGGGGATGAAGGTGATGAGGAGGGAGAAGAAGGAGAGTCAGAACCAAAGAGCGAAAGATGGCCGAAGTCTTCGAGAACTTCTTTGATTTCCGCAACTTCCTCTTCTTCCTCGCTCTCGGAGTTGGACAACTCCTCTACCAAAGGCTCTCGGGTTCCTGGTTGGAGGGGCCCCTGAATGAAGTGTTCTCTCAAGGTCCAGGTAAGAAGTTGGTAGGGTATGAATGGATCCAGGTGAATTGGGTTTGGGTGGAAACCTAGACTAGCCCTATCTAGCAACCTTCTTGTCTGGACACTACGGATAGGACCCTGCTCTTTCATACCCAATCCTCGGACATGGATATAGCCAATCTTGGCCATCACTTCCCAATCGTTCCCTTGAGGACATGGGATATGCTCAAACTCTTCAATTGACTGGGGAGGTTGGTTTAGATCAAAGGGTAAGGGGAAGTCAAAGATGGACATGACTGGCTTTTTCCCCTTGTCTGGAATGAACAAATGTGGCATCTGCTCCGAGGTGATAGCATTGAGAGTTTCCAAGGTAGGAATGCTCTTTATTTTGATAACCCGCCCATTGAATGGGAATTTGAAACATTGGTGGGCGGTAGATGGGACCCCTAGGATTTGCTCTAGCCAAGGACGACCAAGGATGGCCTTGTAAGCCGAGTCGACATCTAAAACTAGAAACTCAGAGGACATAGTGACGGGTCCTATCTCGAGCTGAAGATCTATCTTACCTTTGGCAACCCTTTTGGAATTGTCGTAGGTAGCAATAGTGGAGTAGATTTTCTCCAGATTGTCCTCCCCCAAACCCAATTGCTTGAGGGTCTTCATCGGACACACATTGATGGATGCCCCGATGTCAATGAGGGTGGAGTCCACCGAAACCCCGTTGAGGTTGATGGTAAGATAGAGAGGAAGTGAACGACACTCGGGGGCAGCAAGATCTTTATCCGAGAAAGAGATTGAGGGTCCTTGGGTAAGGGAGAGGATAGCATTGGTGACCCTACTGGGAGGAAGGTCATCATTGACCATGACTTTCTGGAGGAATTGGAGGACGGTGGACTGATGAGACGGCGATCTCCGAATCAATTCCAAAATAGAAACCCTTGCGGGGGTCTTATCCAAGTGTTGCAGAATGCCATATTTGGTGCTGGCGGGGGGTGGAGGTCCATTATCCTCCTCATCTTGAGATGGCCGTGGGAGAGGAGGAACAATCCGGTTCCTGAGTGTGACATGAACGTCTTCCTGAGCCCTAGGGAGGATGATTTGGAGAGGTTTAGTCCCATGGGTAGACGACTCGTAGGCAGGGGTAGCGGGAATGGAAGGATATGCATCCTGATATGGGGGTCGAATAAGAACCAAAGGCTGCTCTTCTAAAATGGCATCTATGGTGATGGAGGGCTCTTTGGACTCTATGGAGGGACACAGGTACCATTCGTCAAAACCTTCTACCTCCCCATTGTTGCTTTCTCCTCACTACCCGGGGTTCCGAATGTGTCTTGGTATGACATTTTCTCGGGACTTAGAGGAGGAGGGATTGTTACTTTGGTAGTTGGGGAGAGGGTTTTGGACAATTCCCAGATCCTTCTTGGTGTATCTAGACTTGGCTATGGCTACCTTAATGATAGCCCACGGATGCGTCGTTAAACACGTGACTAAAAATCTCAAATATTCGGCCTACACTAAAGATTTTAACAGTAGTTAAGTGGTGAGACCGACTCGAATCCACGGGGAAAAAGATGATTAACTTTGAAAACCTTGAGTTTCTTTGATTAGAAAAGTGTGTTGAGAATTTTAGAATTAAATCTTAAGACTAATTTCATCAACCAATAATTCTAATCTAAGAAGAGTAGTTAGAAGAGAGAAGTAGAGATAGAAGGAAACTAAATTAACAAAGCTTAAATTTAAATTCCACTAACAAGTAAAAGAGTTAACAAAAGTGCTAAAAAAATGAAATTAAACTAACAACATAATTTAGGAGAATAGAAAATCGAGAGAGATGAGAGAGAATAGAAAAGAGAACAAGAGAGAGAAGAGAAAGATGAGAGAGAGAGAAGAGAGAGACGAAACAGAGAGGAGAGAGAAAAGAGAGAGAGAGAAAAGAGAGAGAGTGGAGAGAGAAGAGAGAGGCGAGAGAGAGGAGAGAGAAGAGAGAGGCAAGAGAGAAGAGAGAGAAAGCGAGAGGAGAGAGAGAAGAGAGCGCGGCGCCTCTCTACGTGCATGCATGCACGTAGAGAGGAGAGGAGGGGCGACGTGGCCTGCGGGTAGGGCGCGTGGGGCGCGTGGCGCAGGCGGGCGCGGGCGGCAGGGCGGCAGCAGGCGGGCGCGGCAGGGGCAGGCGCGGCAGGCGCGGGGCGCGAGGGCGCCCAGGCGGGCCTGCGCGCGGGCGGTGCTTGGCGGGGCAGGCGCGCGGGCACTGTAGGCGCGCACAGGCGGGGCCTTTGCTGCTGCTGCTTCTCCTGAGAAGAAGAGAGAGAGACCGGGAAAGAGGAAGAAGGGAAGAAGAAAGAGGAGAGGAAGAAGAAGAGAAGGGAAAGAAGATGCGCAGGAAGGAGAGGGGAGATAAGAGGGAAGGAATCGGAGGAGAGAGGGAGAGAGAGAAAGTGAGAAAGAGCATAGTTGTGAGAGAGAGAGGGGGAGGTTTTATAAAATAGTAGAGAAAGAGAGGAAGGGGGAGAGAAGAAAGGAAAGAGAGTTTTTTAGAAAATAGGAGAGGGATTTTAAAAACGAGAAAATATTTTTGAAAAGAAAGAGAGAGAGGAAATATTTTAAAAAATAGAGTCTCTCATTATTCTCTCTTGGTCTAATCAAATTTATTGGCCCATTTGACACTTCATTTCTTGGCCCATTAATCTTGCAAATACAACACAATAGAGATTTAATCAATTATCATTTTTGCAATAAAGTGACAATGAATTTGTGTAAAATTAAGGACCATAAGATAGTAAAATAACATGATTATTATCAATAACATCGCAATTATCACTTAACATCCTCCTAGTTGATCCTACCCTAATCGTTCATGTCATACACCCAGTCACGGAAGGTGAAGCAGTTGTGGAGTTCGTGACCATGGGCCCTATGATAAGGACAGTATTTTGAGGTGTCCACCCTCGAATTGACGCTTTCCCTTTGTGGGGGGAGCCGGATAGAGTCATAGGACATGAGGGCGAAGAATACGTCCTCGAGGGTCTCAGGGAGAGGAGGGTAGTGAGAACTTTTAGAACTGGGCCGAGTGTAGCCAGAAGGAGGAGGAACAACAGAATAAGGCTTGGAGGGGTGTGACGGAAACTGATGAGGATTGGAAGGAGGGTTGGGAGGAGGATTGGAGGACTTGTTGGGAGGCCTTAATGGCTGACTGCAAGCACTAACAGACTCGTTGACGGTCACCCCCTCGGTGGTAGGTGCCACGGGGGCCTTATGTCCCTTTGGCCCCTCCTCTATGTCGGTTGCGAATTGGATTAAGCTTTTGGTCCATTTAGGCCCTATTTGGAAATGAGTTGAGCTAAAGTTAACTTTAGCTCATGACTAAATTTAGCCTACGTTAACCCATTTTTTAGTTTGTTTGCAAGTGAGTTAACTCACATGACTAAAGAGAGTTAACCTACTTTTGTCAAAAGTGGTTTGTTATGGAAAAGTGGGTTACACTCTAACACTTGTACAATGTCCACATTGCCGTTGTACCATAGTACCCTTTGCCAGCTCTTTTCTTATTCTTTTCTTTTTTAGTTGTACTTTGATGCTAATAGATATATGTTATTATATTTATTTGAAATCTTATTATTATATTATTTTTCATGGAGAATAATATTTTTACTTTACATTAAGAGCTATTATAAAATAATATAAATTAATGACATAAACTAATGATGTGCATGGAGGAGGTATTATTAAATTAATTTAAACTAATGATATAAAATAACGATGATCATTACATGTAAACTTTTGGAATAACATTATGATTAAGTAATAAATTTCACTTATACTAATTGACATGGGGAGTTCCCGCAAGTCGACTGGAGCCTTGGCTGAGCCGACCTCCCAATATAAGAGCTGACGTCCTGACAAGGCTTGGACTAGGGATCGTGGCGTCGTCTAGGCCGATGACTCAGGTTAGCTAGACCGACCTCTTCAAAATCTTCGGTCGACAACCAAAGCTCAGCCAAGGATGAGGCTTATCCGGCTTGGCCGTGATAGACACGGAGCACGACGTATCCACGAGATTCTCGAGAATGTGGCTCGTGTAATGACTGGAGCATTAACCGATGAGATAATGACCAAGGATCGTGCACTCGTAATTGTGGTCTGGACGATCTGACATGGAGGTTATGACCACGATTCGAAAATAATCATGGAGATCATCCACGGGATTCGCAAGGTCGTCCAACTGTTCCATGGGTAACCTGACCCTATAAAAGAGGCAAACACTAAGCCATTCTGCTTGGCTAGCAATTGACTTGAGCATCAGAGTGTCTCTCCACTGAGGTTTCTCAGTGGGCTTTGTAGGTCAGGTCGGGAGCTCGGAGCAGACTTCCCATGTCGGTTAAGTGGACCTCGACAAGATCATTCTCGATTTAGTCGTCTTGACTCAAACATGTCGACCAAATCACCTTAGTCGTAATCTCAGCCTGAGTCGACCCTGGTTACATTCTGTAACATTTGACACCATCTGTGGTAATCGAACCCACGACCACGTGGCGAGTAGTCAGCTGGACTTCGGCAAGGGCGCAAACTACCAGGAAGCCGATAACCGACCTCTAGGAGTTGAGGGTCAGCTGCGAAGGAGTGACTCCTAACTTGAGGAGAAGAAGAATGATGAAAGGGTGCAAAGGATACTGGAAGCCAACTCCGACAGCTTCACTATATACACAGAAGCCGAGCTCCATCGAATGATGGGCTCGGATGCGATCAGGGACCAACAAGGTCATTCCTTCAGAGAAACTGAGACCTGGGTGTGTTCCTACCCACTTGAAGGTCTTGGCTTCAATTTTAAAAGGCGCGTCAGCCACAGAATGGGCCTGACGATGATCCCCGAGGTGTGTGCAAAAAATTTTTGGAGAACGTAGGACCCGAGGGTAATCTTGGGGTCGCTAGTGGATTGGTCCAAGACTTCTACGACAACCTCTGACATGGAGTTGTTAGAGGAACCCACAGGAGTGAACATCCCCTCGGATGGACAAGAAGGCATCGTGACATGTGACGAGGAGGAAGAGTATTCGGAGGAAGAAAAACTAGAGGAAGCTGAGCTCATGGCTTACCTCTGGAAGAAGAGAGATAAAGAGAAACGACGAGAGAGCTCGGCCGAGCAGCAAAGAAGCAAGCACGTCAGAATGTCAGCTGGTCATTTGATTGAAGCTCGCGCACAGAAACAAGGGTGACTTTTCAGCATTAGACACCACTATTTATAGTGCCTGAGGTCTGAACATATCCAACAATTGGGGTTCCTCATCTTTGGCAAGGGTCCAGATCATCCCACGTGGTGAACCTAGATTGGCTTCCAAGAGTCGCCTCGGATTCTGATCGGCGCGGATGGTGAGGAGTGCCATGATGGCAAGCGGGAGTCAAAATGGCAATGTGACCATCAACATCGCAGTTGAAGTGACCTGGGGGTACGATGCGGTGCAGGCCGACGCTGAAACCTTGGTGGTACGACGTGGAGTGGGCTGATGCTGACAGCTTGGCGATGCAACTAATCTCGTGAACCCATTAATCCCAATTTTCCAACTTATCTCATCCTAACATCACTTTAGAGTCCTTATTCTAGGGTTTGAGCCATCAGTCCTTAACGTGACGGCCTTAGGCGTCACATTTATGTAAATTAATCGATTGTAATCCTTGAATGATCGATTTTCCTTAACGCAACAGGTCGTGGAGTCACATTAGCATCAGTGTTGCATCCACCTAGGCCGTCGCGACAGCCCATGCATATCCATTCATGTGCCTTCAGAGTCGCGTCCCCCATGGTCGTCGTGACAAGCCATGTCGCGTCCCCTAATAAGTCGCGACATCCTTCTGCATGGTTGGCTCCGCAACCACCTCTTCTCTATCCTTCTTTGGACTCTATCTCCATCCAAAACCACTCTCCAACCCCCTAACCGCGGTTTGTGGCTCCATCTCACCTTAGAACCCTCTTAGGACTCTTCCCATATAAATTTATCTAACTCTTTACCATTTTCATGGGCCATGATCACTTAAGGAAGGGATACTCTCTTTTCTCTCTATATAAGTGACCCATCTCTTTCTGAATGAGGTAAGACCCAATATTACCTTGAAGTGCTACCAAAATCCCATCAGAGCTTCCTCTTAGCTTGTAACCACCCCATTTCCTCCCATTTTCCTCTTATCCTTTCCACCAAATCACCTCATATTCTTCATCCATGAAGCTTGGCAGCTAGGAGGTAGACTCCACGACCATCAAGAGCTACTACTAAACCTCAGGAGCACTTTTTCAGCTAGGGAGTTACCCCTTTTGGAGATCTTCTTCCCCCTTCTTCTCTCATTTCTCTTCCATGCATTTTGCTATTTTCTTTTAAATAGATTGCTTATCCTCCTTCCCACGTTTTCTACAACCCTAGGGGTTTCCAAAAGACCCCCAGGTTCGTTCCCTCCATGTTTCTCCTTCTCCTTTTTTGCTTTGTGTACATGCTTCACTTAAAAGTTGTCTAATAAGGGCTTTCTCTCTTGTTTTCATGTTTTGGTAGGTTCCTAAAGAAGAGTAGATGAGAGGCTTTCATTCCCTGGCTGGTTGGAGGATGGGAAGGGGGTCCCCCATTCATCTCTCGCACTACTGAGAAGGCAATAGGGTCCCCAGCCGTGACATCAAGAACGCGACAGGACTAGACGCCGCGACAAGCTTCGTATCGCGACACTAGTAAGTAGCCTTCTCACCCCCTTTCCTAGTAGGTTAGCCCTTAAAATTCTGCTTACATCTAGAGCAACATGCTAGGTGGCGATCACATATTTTCCATCATGTTACGATATCTTGTTGTGTGTTTTGAGAGGCGCCGTGATTACACCTTTTGGCGATCATGGTCGGACCTCCACTGCTAACCTCGTTTGTCTCTTCTTTTCACCTGCCATGTTTGTGTGTTTGTTTGTTCGGTAGAATCCTGTTAGGGTTGTTTCTTTGTTCTTTGTCATTTTATGACCTTTGTTATTGTCATGACGGATCGTGAGGCCGCGATATTATAGGATTCATAGTGGGGGACGCTATATCATCAGGTGTGCACTGTTCTTTATATTCTACATTCGGAATGCCCATTTGAAGCTTTCTCATGTCATATCTATGTTGTTCGATCATGTATACTCGGGATTCTCTATGTTCGAACCCTGCTAGGGCCTGGATTTTCCATTTGTTTTCACTGTTTGTTTTTCGGTCCTGTCGCGATGCATCTGGCGGGCACGATCTTGTCACGGTAGATGAGAAGGACGTGATAGCAGGTGCGCATTGGTTGTTGTTGTTTTCCATTCCATGCCTTAGTTTCTGCTTGTTTAGGAAGTCTTTATCTTCTGTTTAGTCATTTCCCATTGTATTGCGCTTAGGATAGTCTGCTTGCTTTCTGTTTGTGTGTGGTCTAGGGTTTCTACAACCTGAGATTATCGTGACTGATCTTTCGATCGCGATAAGGTCGCGGTGGGCCTGTTCGTCGCAACTTCAACAGAGACCCTTAAACTACTGTTTGTTAGTTTAGGTTAGTATTTGCATGCACTTCTGTGTGATTAGGTTCATGCATACACTATTTTGTGTAGATAGGACTCCTCCTTGATAGTGGAGACCCTCTCACCTACGAGCACTCGTGGGCTGACTAGGGCCTGCTACCAAGGGCCTCCGTAAGTCCCCGTGGCCGTACGCACGTTGTGGTCTCCTGGCTGGTTGTACTTGTTGCCTCCTAGTTTAGGTCGTTGGTGTGTGAGTTGTGTGTCACCCTTTAGTCATATCGGAGTACTCAAGTACTCACCTATTAGGGTTCCTATATGGCCGAGTGCAATTTCATTAATTAATCTGCTAAAAGGCTAAGTGTGAACCCTAAAATGCTAACGATAATCATGCCAACTTGGGTGTTTTCTTGAGAAATTCCTTTATTATCCCCTTCTTGTACGATTTTGACTGTTGTAGTATCCCTTATTTTGTATCTTAGTGTATCCCTTTAACTCCCCGTTGCCATCCTCTTATTTTTGTATCTTAGTGTATCTCTTTAAGTGTTCTTGGCAGTTAGTGAAATCCCAAGTGGTTCTTGGGGACTGGACGTAGGACTTACATGTGGGAAGGGCCGAACCAGGATAAAATTTATGTGATTATTTCCGCCAAGTATTTCACTTGTTTCACACACTACACTAAGTACTAACATCACTATTCAGTGTTATCTATTTTCAGATAAGTTTTTAAAGGTGCAAAGCAGTCCTATTCACCCCCCTCTAGGACATCATTAGCTCCATCTCGATCCAACGATTGATATCAGAGCGAGGTCTTCTCAGAAGAATTAAACGATTTGAGAAGAGATGGCAGCTGAAGCTCACAACTATGAAGGACAATTTGTTATAAGGCAACCATTTTTCGATGGTGAAGATTACCAGTACTGGAAGATGAGAATGGAATGCTTCATCCAAGGCATAAATTTTGACCTATGGCAGGTAACTGAGCAAGGTGATTTTACTATACTTGCTGATGGTACTCCTGCTCTATCTATATATGATAAAAGAAAATTGTCCCGTAACTATAAAGCTAAGAATTATTTGTGTTGTGCATTATCTAAAAAGGAATTTAATAGACTATCTACATGTAAAACTGCAAAAGAAATGTGGGATAAACTACGGGTAACATATGAAGGAACTGATAAAGTAAAGCAAACTAGAATAGATATTCTTGTTTCCCAACATGAACAGTTCAAAATGCTACCTAATGAAAATATCATCCAAATGTATAATAGATTCTCAAATATAATAGTTGGTTTAGGTTCATTAGGAAAAACTCTTTCTAATGAAGAAACTGTCAGAAAAATACTCAGGTCATTAACTCATCCATGGACTCCCAAAGTAACTGCTATTGAAGAAGCTTATGATCTTACTGAACTCTCTATAGATAAACTAATTGGTTCTCTAATGGCTCATGAAATTAATATGGAAAGATTTTCTGAAAGTTCAACGAAAAAGAAAATACCAAATGCTTTGAAGGTTGCAGATTCTTCTTCCTCTGAACATTCAAAAAAAAGATATGAAGACAGTGATGATGAAGCCATACTGTCAAAGAAACTTCAGAGAATTCTTGCCAAGAAGAAGAAGTACGGCTCAAAAAGATATTTAAAAAAGGATAAGAAAAAGGAGCCAATATGTTACGAATCCAATCAGCAAGGACACGTCAAATCAGAATGTCCTAAGTCAAAAAGAAAGATCTAGCTTAAAAATATGAGAAAAAGAAAGGGAGAGAGAAAAAGTTCAAAAGATACAAAAAGAAAGCAATGACAGCAGCATGGGATAATGAAGAAGCTACAAGTTTAGACTCTTCAAGTTCAGAATCAGAAGAAGAAGAACAAGTGAATCTAGCCCTCATGGCAGGACTAGATCAGGTAAAATTTGAAACTTCATTTACTTCATGTTTAGAATCTGATTCTGATAATCTAGAAGATGTATTTAATGAATTGTATAATAAATATAAATCAGTAGTTAAACAAATGAAAGTTGTTAAGTTAAATTTACTGAACCAAGAAAATCCAACACCTTTCTAAAAAATGAAGTAAAAAGATTTGGACAAAATGTGTAATGACTCGACCTCCCGGACCCCCGCTAGGGACCCCGAAGTTTGTGTCGCCACACATAGATCCGAAGATTCAGAAGGGTTAGAAGAAATAGTCTATTGAGATATGTACTGAATTAAAATTACTATAACAATATAACAACTGTACAACGTGTCCCAAGTAAATGCACAGGTACAAGAAGAAAGGTGCAGTCCTGAAGGGGCATACCCCGAGAACTTGCAAAGCACAACTCTCAAGTCACTCAGGTACAAGAGCTCACAACACTCGCTCTCACTACTGCTGACAACACACGGTGCCACAGTCGCCTCCGCAACTCGTCCGACACCGAGCTCCCGCGACGATGGGCCCCTAGTTGAAAAAAGTAGGGGGGTGAGCCTTACGAACAAGGCCCAATAGGGATTACCAGTCCCTCACCAGCCAGAGCAGCAGGAACTCCGAAAATAGGAAACTACACTAGAAAGTTGTAAAGTGAGGATCACCTATAGCAGGGTACTACAAAGCAGCAGAACAGAACAATGCAACACCACGACCGCCAACCAAGGTCGTGACACACACATGACTCCTGTAGAAACCAACGGATTCGGGCACCAAGCAGAAGCAACCCTCGGCACACCCGCCGAGACCACGCAACAACCAGGTGAGAACGACGTCTCACCACAAGCACGGGCACCTCAGACCTCCACAAGGTCGAGGGCCCACAAGCAGAACCACCCTGGACCCTAGACACACCACAAGGTCGGGAAACCACACACACTGGTGCCACCACGCACTGGCACCAAGGAACGGGACTACAAAACTGAGAGAACACCGAGCGGAAACCACCAGAAGCATGAGCTAACAAGGTCAAACCAACAACGCCCACAGAAGCTAGACACAGACAGGCTACAACCACCGTACAAGCTAGGGCAACGAGTCATACTTGAAAACGTCATGAGGAAACACTGTCACAACAACAACAACCAAGCCACCGCCACTGGCAGCCAAGAGGAGGACACACCAGCCAGTTCCTTTGCTCGCCAGCCTGGCTCCTGCCTCCGCCTCCCCGGAAGAGAGAGACGGAGTGGCCACAGAAACACTACAACACAACAACAACCGTAGCCTAGCCAAGCTGCAGCCCCACGCCTAGCACCACTATGTGGCTCCAAAACCAACGTAGAGAGAAGCAGTGAGACAAAGGACTTTCTAGGTCGTGCCAGAAAGAAAACACCTCGACAACCTCAACGTCCCGTCCTAGACAAGAGATCTCTACAAATGACTCAGCGCCGCTGTCCAAACCTCGTTTTCCCCTCAGCTCCAGAGTCTGCCAACTTGGCTGCCAACTCGAGCACGCTCGTAGCACGGAGCACTCCCTCAACAGGCTCCCGAGGATGGGGGTCCCAGGCAATGGAGACAACCTCTGAACAGGACAAGCCCTTAAGTGCCAAGCACCGGGCGTATAGGCGGGGCAAGCACAACTAAAACCACGCCGAACCGTTGGCTTGTAACTCACGACAAGCCCAACAAGCACAAGGCACGCACGGACCCTCGAGAGGGCCGTCAGCCAACCAAGCCACGTACGAGCAAGCCAGAACCTCGGAACACCACCAGTCAGTACAGAAAACGTCGGTCTACTAATAATCGATTGACCACTAGACAATCAATTATTGGACAGATGCGAGCCTCTTGGCATCGCTGCCAGGCCAAGGCCATGAAGGTGTCACCTGTTGCCCAGTTAGGTAGCCCAGAGGGGGGGTGAATGGGTCTTTAAAATTTATCAGCTAATACCTGTTCACTAAAAATGTTCACAGTGAAATACACTTTGAGGATTGTTAGTGTTAGTAAAGAGAAACAATAATCACACGAAGACAGTCACACAACACAAGATGCATCCTGGTTCAGATCTCCTCTCCACAGGAGTCCTACGTCCAGTCCTTGAGCAATGACTCAGGATTTCACTAACTAGGGTACAGTCCCCCTATGGACACTACAACACCCAACCCAGTTGGTCTTCTCTTCACAGCCCGAAGAGGAACAACACCTGGATACCCCACCAGGTCTTCCTTCTCAACAGAAGGGAACACACACAGAAACAAGTAAGCAAGGAGATTAAGCCCCTAGATCAATCTTTGATAAGCCAAGATCTGAAGCAAGGGACTGAGAGCAATGAGATCTATAAACAAAAGCTCACTCTCAGAACCAAACAAGCTCTCTCGAAAATTTACAAACAATGCAGAGAGCAAAGAGCTAATCTAATGGAATGAGGCTTGGCTCTTTCTTGAGAACTCGCAGAAGACTTGATGATCAAAGAGTTTTCTATGACTATCGTTCTCTGTCTATGTGTATATGTTCTTCTGGCGCTCCTTTCTTCAATATATAGCTTCAATTTGAAATCTAAACGTTGAAGTATCCGTTGCCTCTAGATTTTGGTGGACGTTAGACTGAGTGGCACTTGGAAGCTTCCAGTCAACAGTCCTTTATCCATTTGTGCACGCAAAGAGATAGGATCTTCTGAAGTGTCCTTTGGCTTCTACAAGGTCCAATTGTTGTGAGATGAATAGCTGACCAGGACCTGCAGACAATGCAAGCTAGAATGATAGACAGCTGAACTGTCTCTTGTTGTCAGTCAACGTTAGTGTGAATATTCATCAAAATAGTAATGCTATTCTACTGTTCTAAAAGATGCATAAAGAATAGACACGATAATGGACGATATTGTCTGCATGCATGCAGAGATACGTTCAGTCTTCATTAAATGCACAACTGACAGAAGAATATGTGCGAAGACTTTGACTATTCAACCCGTTGAAAGGATAAGTCATATGTCAAGTTAATTGATATGAAATCGATGCATTTATGACTTATGAAATCGTTATGCAACCAAACAGCAAATCGTTGTGAGATATGAAAGAATCGTTGTGATCATTAAGGAAATCATTATGATTACTTAAGAAGTCGATGCGTAAAGCAAATCGTTATGAGATCTGAAGCAATCATTGTGATAAGCAAATTGTTATGACGTCTGAAGAAATCGTTGCGATAAGCAAATCGTTACGACGTCTGAAGAAATCGTTGCGATAAGCAAATCGTTACGATAACTAAAGGAATCGTTATGATAGCAAATCGTTGCGATAACTAAAAGAATCATTACGACAGCAAATCGTTGCGATAACTAAAGGAATCGTTACGATAGCAAATCGTTGCGACGTCTGAAGAAATCGTTGCGATAAGCAAATCGTTACGATAACTAAAGGAATCGTTACGATAGCAAATCGTTGCGATGACTAAAGAAATCGTTACGAAGGCAAGTCGTTATGATGACTAAAGGAATCGTTATGAGAGCAAGTTGTTACGATGACTAAAGGAATCGTTACGAAAGCAAGTCGTTACGATGACTAAAGGAATCGTTACGAGAGCAAGTCGTCACGATGACTAAAGGAATCGTTACGAAAGCAAGTCGTTACGATGACTATAGGAATCATTACGAAAGCAAGTCGTTATGATGACTAAAGGAATAATTACGAAAGCAAGTCGTTATGATGACTAAAGGAATCGTTATGAAAGCAAGTCGTTGAGAGAATGATTTCTTTTGAATTCAAATGATGTTTCATTTTATGAAGAAATTGATAAGGCACTTATGAAACCGTTATGAGGAAATCGTTACAGATCTACTGTAGTTGTCATAATTTATAAAAGAAACCGATGTGTACTTAGAGAAATATCATACTTGATCTTAATGTTGCTTTAGTAAGAATAATACATACCAATTTGGCTTGATTTTCCTTGTTATATTTCCTGTGCTCAAGACTTATAGAAAATAGGTTAGTGACCTTAATCAAGGGTTTGATAATTATCAACATAACATGGTTTTGTTAATCTCCAAAATAGAAATGAGTTTAAATTAAATTACATGGGGATAGACTGTTCATCAATATCCCCCTTTTTGGTGATGATAAAACTTCAATAAACTTCAGTAAATAGTACAGATAAGTTTACATTTAAATTCTAAAATTGTTTGCAATAGCTCACCATATGTATTTCAGAGCTTGCAATAGTTCTCCCCCTTTTTGTCATTAAGCAAAAAGAAAATAGGACTGAGACAAAGAAGAGGAATAAGAAAAAGTAAAGAGCACACAAAGAGAGTATGGTATTAATTTTGAGAAGGTACAGAGAGATAATGAGCAGGGGACAAGAGAGAGGCATAATGAGAAATTATCTCCCAGGCCTGCTCTTCCTGCTTCTCAAAAAATGGCTTGAAAACCCCAAGAGATACGGAATAGGTTGGTCCCATAGAGGGAGCCATCCTACGGAGATGAAGGGCCAACTGCTTCTCAAGGAAATCTGCATAGGAATCACGATCCAAATCCATTTTAAAGAAGCTGACTTTTGCAAAACTGGCACAAGCAAGAAACTGATCTAGAGTGACAGGGTAGAATATCTGCTTGTGCTTCATATCCTGGCGCATGGCTACATAAACCTTGTACCTTTCAACCCAAGTGAGATAGAGATCATTGACAAGGTATATGGAGTTCATATCCAGGAAAGTAGCTTCTGAGATGAGAGGTTCACCAACCCTAGCACGAGATTCATTCAGATCAGAAAGTTGTTGTGCGAAGAGAGGATAGAAGCTGATCCAATCTTTAGGGTTCAATCATTCACATTCTGACAGGGCAGAAGCAAGAACTTCAGCACTGACATGGCCCTAGTGATACTCTCGAAATAGGAATCTATGGAAAGCCACCAGATACCCCTTCTGGACCTTAATTATGCCCATGACTCTGGCAAAATGCTCAAAAATGATTGAGCCTACAGAAGAATCCATTATTAGAGAGTGGAGAGGGGGAAGGAAGGTAGCCTCAGGCAATTGAAGAGTGGCAAAGTCTACTTGGATAGCTTCAGTGCTACGAGAGGAGCCAAGACTTTGGATGGCCTACCGGAACTGACCCAACTGGACTTCAGGCAAGCGATGAGGATATCGATAATCATTAAACATCTTGAAGTGCCTAATCAGCTTTATCTCCTTCTGAATGAATGGGGCCCAGGAGTCCTTGTGGTGGATCAGGAACCATTCAGACAGGGTTAGGGTATGGTCCCTAGGAGGGAATCTGGCAGATTTGGCAAGTAAAAACTTATTGTAGAGAGCTTTATTTGAGCGACCCCATTTTTCTTTAGTTTGGGATTCAGCTGAAGAAAAGATTTTAGTTTTGAGGAATTTGGAAAGAGAAGTGTAAGGTAAGATGGTGTTTAGATAGTCTGAGAGATTCTGATGGGGAAGATTGAAGATAGAAGCAAAAACCACCTTAGAGAGGAATTCCCTATAAAGTGGTCTATTCTTGGTGACCTCTATCAGTGAAAACCATAGAGGAGGATACAAAACTGAAGAGGAGGTTTTTCTTTTCTTATGGACAGGACTAGAAGAGTCTATCCCATGAATATGTTCTCCAACCTTGAGGACAGATCAAAGAATGGCTTCCTCAAACTCATCCTTGATGGCCCTAAGGTAGGGACCATCAATCTGAGCTCCCTCTGGAATGATTGTAATGAAGGAGGGAGGAGGATTAGGATGAAGGAGAGAATGTGGGTTGGAAGAGGTAGGTTCAGAGGGTCCAAAGAATGATGGACCAGAGGAGGAGGAGGCTCCAGCTGAAGATGCTAGAGGAACCTCACTAAGAGGAGGAGGTGGAGAACTGTGAGAGACATGAGATGAAGAGGAATGTGTGGGAAATGGGGTAGGAGAGGAGATGGTTCTGGGTTGAGGTTGCTTGAAGGGTTGAGGAGCAGGTGGAGCAGTGGAGGCCGAAGGTGGAGAGGAAGGAGCAGGTGTCTGAGTAGGTGAAGGAGCTGGGGGCTCTAGAGCGACTGCTGCTTCTTCTGCTAAAATTTGCTCAGACCCAACTGGCCCTGATGGTCTTGATCCTTGATCTGATGGCCCTGAAGGCCCAGACTCCATGGCTGCTACCGGAGAAACAATTTCCGGCCCTGATGGCCCGGACTCTACAGCTGCTACCTGAGAAACAATTTTTGGCCCTGAAGGCCCAGACTCTTGATCTAATGGCCCTGATGGCCTAGCAACCTCTTCTTCATTTCCTTTAGAAGGCTGAGCTAGAGGGGGAGGAGGAGCTTGAGCTCCAACTACCTTCAAAATCTCAGAGAGCATGGACTTCATGCTTCCCATTTCCTTGTTGAACCATTTCATAGCATTTCTTACTTGGGATAGCTCTTTGGTGGCTGATGCCTGGCTCATAAATATGGAGTTTACATCAGATTGCAATGAGCATAAGATTTCTCCTTGAGCATCTAACCTCTCTATCACAGGCTTCAAATGTATTACAATTTTCTGACTTCGGGACCTCTGATATGGAGTATCCGCAATGAGAGGAACTTCCTTTCCTTTCTCCCTTGCTTGGTCCACAGGTGCCTGAAGATCACCATCATCACCTTCAGAGTCTGAGGAGCTTGCAGTTTCTCCTTCTCTGAACTGATTTTCTGGGAAGTTTTCATTTCCCTCCCCCTGAGTCTCACTGCCCTTTTCAACACTAACTTCTTCTTCTTCAGCCACAAACTCCATAGGAACATTGGATTGAGCTACTGCTGCTGCTGCGGATTGGACTGGGAGGTCTTCTGAAGGAACTTCAGTGTGGCCTGATGCCACAACACTTTCTCCCTGAATATCCTCTGCTACTGAATGCTCCCCCTCAATGGGAGCATCTTCCATTACTGCATCTACTTGAACTGATACGTGCTCCTGCTGGCTTGGAGCTTCTTCTATGACCATTTCTTCAGTGTGGCCTTCTGCTACAGATTCTTCTACAAGAGATTCACTTGCAACTTGCTCCTCCTGAGAAATGGAGTCTAGTGCATTCCTAAGTAGAGTGGCTACTTGGGAAGATGGAAGAGGATCCTCTGGAGATTGCCCAAAGGGCTCAATGAAGTCAGAAGGAATGTCCTCAATCCTTCTGCTGGCTTCTTCCTCTGCTGCTGCTGCTGTCACTGCTGCTGCTGGAACTGCTTGATCAATGGCTGCTTCTTTTGGCTCAACCACTGCTGCTGCTTCTGCTACTGGTTCTAGGTCCTCTTGGGCTTCACCAATGATGGCTTCACCCTCAACCGCACCAGTCTTTGACCATACATTATTCACAACTGAAAATCCATTTTTTCTCAAATTTCTGGACCTTATGGCTTGACCCATTTTCTCAGAAACATCACCAACTACGCTAATGCCAAAATGCTGGAAAATTCTTGTCAAGAGATGGGCATAAGGTAGTGAGATATTCAACTTACTCTTGGTGTCCCACACCTGAGAACTTGCAAAATTCATCCTCTCAATTATTAATTCTGTAGTGTTAATTTCCTGGTTCTGGATGGCCCAGAACATCAGGTCAGAATTTGCCCTGGCGCAGGTAGAGAAAGATGCACTCCTAGGAACAATAATCTGACAAATAATGAAGTGCAATAACCGATTAAACGCACTAAGCTAGTTGATATCCAGCTTCCCATCCTTTAGCCTGAAATCTGGACCAATAATCCCTAGCCCCTTGAATTGAGTGTCCACAGAGTGGACTCCACTGTGACCAGTGGTGGAGACTTCAAACAGAGAGGCTAACAAGTCCCTGGTGATCTTGATCTGGATACCCTTGACCATGGATGCCAAGGTCCCATCCGCCTCAGTCTTCAAACAAACATAAAAGGCTTTCACAAGATACAGATAACTTACTTCAGACAGGGTTGCAATCTTCGTCCATTTTAACTTCTGCAGAGCTTCAACTAAACTGCCTATGCCATTCTTCTCCAGGTCTGCCAAATCTACTGCCTTGTGACCACAAAATTTAGCCTTCACTGACGCGAACCTAGCTTGTTGATCTGCGGTGAGGAACACAGCTCCGTAGCCCCCAACGGTGCCAGAAATGGTTGTAGAGGCCATGGAATCTAGAAGGGAAAGGTTCTAAAGGACTGAAAGGGTGATTGAGGAAGAACCCCTCAAGAAATTTCTGGCGGGAGAGGTTGAAGGCTTCAAATATGAGGAAAGTCGATGCTGGGGTCGATAGGTATCGCCTTAGGAAAGAGGACGAAAGCAATAAAGAGGGAAGAGGAATCGTTTCCACACAGATTTCGAGATTTTTGAAATAAAGAATAAAATTTTTTTCGAAATGGGATGTACCCTTATGGCGGAAAATGACAAAGCTCCAATTTGAAAGAAATAAAGAGTTACAAATAACGAACCGACGGGAGTATTTACGCCAGATAGAATAAATGAGAGATAATTGAGATATTTTGCTCACTTTCAAGGAGAATAATTAATTTAAGCTCTGAAAATTAATATCTCAGATTTAGCAAATAAATCTTTCACAATTTGCACATGCCCAATTCCCTTCTGAGAGAAGTAAACCTCTCTTCGGGTAAGGCTTTTGTGAAGATGTCTGCTAACTTTTTTTTTTAACCAAGAGCCTCCCCTGGGTCAGCAGCAAGGAGAGTGCACCTTCTCCCAGAGGGAGAAAATGGACTCACTCCACTCGGTGATCACCAGAGGGGAAATTTTATTTCAATATGAAAGGATGAATATGGAACACCCGACACCAGAAGAACAGCGTCCAGAAAAAGTAAAAGAGGATACACCCGAACTCCAAAACGACAGCTTCAAAAGAAGATAGCAAGAAAAGGAGTACAAGAAGCTAGCGCCGAACACTAGGTAAACCAGACTTGTCAACCAGCAGAGCGCCTCTAGCCTGGAAAGGGAGACTACGAGCATCAGGGAAAACTGAGCTTGAACGATTAAAACAGGCAAAGTTGGCTAATGCATCAGCAACTTGATTTCCTTCCCGAAAAGTATGCAGCATATACGGTTTTAAAATGTGGATCATGTAAGTGATCCCGCGCCACCAAGGGAAGACCGCCCAGTGGGGGGGACGCCCAGAGGAAATAGCTTTGAGGAGGACCGCCAAATCTGAATAGACAACCGAAATGTGAAGCTTACATTCAATAGCTAGGCGCAGACCATCATGGATCGCTCTAGCTTCAGCCAAGGTGCTGCTCCCAACGCCATAGAAGAAAGCAAAACCATGAATGAAATTCCCATGACTATCTGTAATACAGCCTCTGCCTCCACAGATGCCCGGGTTACCTTTAGAAGCTCCATCAACATTAAGCGAGTAGCTCACAATCGGTGGAATCCACTTAACAAGAATGGGAGGTTTAATCTTAGCAGAAATCTGAATGTTATAAGTATAAAGGATAGCGGCATGGTTTTGAGAGATCGAACCAGAAAAATTGACAGCAGCCATAATCTTCCTAACAGTAGTCAAAATAGTTTGCTTGATGTAATCCACAGACCGGAAAATTCTCTCAATACGAGCTGAGCATCTGAATTTCCAAATTTCCCAAAGCATAAGAAGGCAGCAAACCATACCAGTAAAATGAAGAGGCGACTGTAAGCTGGTGTTTGCAAGAACGCTCCACAGTCTAGTAGTAATATGAGGGCTCCAGGTAATTCTATTGTCCAGCAGAGGGGCGACCCAGCTCCACAGCTTTTTTGCAATGTCACTAGATATAAAAAGATGATCAAGAGATTCCTGTTCATGACTGTTACAGCAAACACATTTGGAAACCAGAGGAATACCACAGTCCATAATCCTGGAATCCACTTGAACCGCCCTGTGAAGAATCTTCCAAGAGAACAAGGACGAGCGGGGAGGGATCGCATGATTCCAAAGCTTCAACCACGTACCTTGAGAGACGCCATGAGGGGAAGCTAAATAGTAAGCAGATTTGACAGTGAAGTGACCATGGGCAGTAGCAGCCCAACTAAACTTGTCTGGATTATCGGTGAGAAGACTCCCAACATACTGATGAGAAACACCCATATGATTCCAGACCGAGTTAGTGTCATCAGTGACCATATCCTTAACTTTAATATTATTCATATGGTGGTCAATTTGAAGACTGCAGAGATCTTGATCAATATATTTCTCGCCCATCCAGATATCTTTAAAGAAAAACACATTAGAACCATCACCTCCCACCCATCTCTTATTAGCTAGCACCATCTCCTTAGCCTTTTGAAAGATCTTTTTAGAGATGCCACAGGGAAAAGGAGTATTGATCTCACTGAGATGGGAACGTTTAATGTACCTTTGTCTCGCATACTCCGCCCAAAGAGAGGAACCATGGAGAATATTCCATATTTGCTTAGCTGCAGCCGCCACCTGGAGAGAGTGAAGATTTCTGAAATTAAGACCACCTTCCTCAAAACTTTTTAGCAGAGAAGACCACGCCACCCAGTGACGCCTATGTTGGGCCTCCGCCCCCTGCCAAAAGAAATTAGCACAAATCTGATTCACTTTATGGCAGATAGAGGAGGGGATGGAAATGGAGCTGGCCAAATAGACAGGGAGACTTAGGAGAACTGAACGAATGAGGACAACACGCCCGGCCTGAGATAACATTTTCGCCCTCCCTCCCGCAAGTTTCCGAGTCACCTTATCAATCAGAAAATTGAAGTCTTGGACCTTCAACATGCTAGCCTTCAACGGAATACCCAAGTATTTCATGATACCATTCTGATGTTTATACCCGGTCACATTCGAAATCCGAGTCGCCAGAGTAAAAGGAGCCTTATTAGAAATATGGAAACAACTTTTATCTGAATTTACCAGTTGACCAGAGCTCTCTTGATAGGATTTCAGAAAGCAAAGCAGATTTTTCACACCTCTCATACTAGCATTCATAAAGATCAAAGTGTCGTCGGCATAAAGAAGATGGGAAACCTGCAGACAAGCTCTAGGACCGCTGAAATGTTTGATAAGACCATTATCAAACAGGTTAGACAACCCACGGCTAAGCACCTCGGAGGCAATGATAAAAAGGAGAGGAGCTAACAGATCACCCTGACGAATACCCCTGGACGACTTAAAGTAGCCAGCAATGGACCCATTGAATAGGATAGACGACCAGCAATTAGAGAGAAGCATTCCAACATAGGAGATGAATCTGCTAGAAAAACCAAACTTCCGCATAACAGAAGAATGAAGTCCCACTCCATTCGATCATAAGCTTTAGCCATATCAAGCTTGAACATAATATTGTGACCTCTTACCTTCCGATGAATATCACGAAGAATGTCCTAAGAGAGAGCAACATTATCCAGAATGAATCTGCCTTGAACAAAAGCACTTTGATGGACAGAAATAATTTCAGGTAAAATAGGGGTAAGCCGCCCACACAGAATCCTGGAGATAATTTTGAACACAAAGTTGCAGAGAGTAATGGGTCTGAAATCACTAAATGTTATTGGTTCCTCCACTTTGGGGATAAGGGTTATAAGGGAAGAGGAAATCCCCCTGGGCAAAGGAAAGCCAGCAAAGAAACCCTTGACCGCCCTACTGATATCAGTGCCAACAATACTCCAGCAGGAAGTGAAAAACTTACCAGAGAAGCCATCCGGGCCAGGAGCACTATTGCCATTCATAGCAAAGACAATATCCTTGATTTCTTCATCAGTGGGAACACTGCATAGCTGCTCATTTTGATTAGAGGTAATAGAGTCAGGAATAATAGACAGAAGAGAGGGATCAACTTCATGGTGTTCCGACGTCAACAACTTTTGGAAGAAGCTTACAGCTTCAGCCTTAAGGATGTCCTGGTCTGCACACCAGTCTTCCGAAGAATTGATTTTCAGCCTATGGATAAAACTTTTCCTCCTGTTGCATTTGACTGTAGCATGATAAAACGCCGTATTTCTATCCCCACTAGCCAACCAGTCAACTCTAGATTTTTGTTTCCAGAAGATTTCCTCCCTATTCAGCGCTTGGAATAAATGAGCGTTGGCCTCAGAGAGAGTTGCACGATTATGTTCAGATGGCGAATCATCAAAAAGCTGTTGTTGCAGCGCCACTTCCTCCGAGGCCAGGACAACATTTTGTGAAACATGCCCAAAAACATTTTTATTCTAGATTTTCAGAAATTTTTTTTACCTCCTTGAGTTTGATTTGCAGAAAAATCAAGGGATTCACATCCGTCACAACAGTGCTGTGCCAAATCCTAGAAATTTCCTGGTGGAAGGATTCATGGGTCATCCACATGTTTTGAAACACAAACCGGCTTGGTCCCTTAGAATGAGTGACCGCTGAAATAGATAATGGGCAGTGATTTGAGGGAGCCCTTCTCAGATGGTTAACAACAAGATAGGGCCAGGAATCTTGCATCTTACCATTGATGAGAACCCGGTCAAGACGGGCCCGAATATTCGCACTTCCAGTCCTATTGTTATTCCAAGTAAAAGAAGAACCGATGAAGCCAGCATCAAAGAGACCAACAGTTGAAATGAAAGCATTAAAATCAATCATGCTATTATAATTCCTAGAAGAACCACCTCTTTTCTCAGACGGATGAGCAATACAGTTAAAATCCCCACCGATCATCCAAGGAACATCAACCGTTGAGCCAAACTGTAAGAGATCATCAAATAGAACGCGCCTTCGACCAGCATCACAAGAAGCATAAACACAAGTGATATACCCAGAAAAAGTATTTGCACTACGAAGACCGAAGGTAATATATTGATCAGATTTTTCAATAATATGCAGAGGAAGAGAGGGATCCCAGAAAACCCAGATCTTTGGATCCTGACCAGAGCTATAATCAAAGTTATCCAGCTTTATAGAGAAGGACACAATAGATGCTTTATCCAGAGATTGCTTTGGTTCAAACACTGCTACTAGAGAAGGGTGATACTTCACAACCATTTGTTTAAGACTCCGTTTAGATGCACCATTCATGATACCACGAATGTTCCAAAAAATCGCCGAGTTCATTAATAAACAGAATCTTTACCTTTATCCTCCGAGCGAGAGCGAGCTCTCGTGGTGACCCGGTCCCTTCTGGGAATATCCAATGTAGCAGTATAGCCCAAGGGCATCAAGTGATTATCCATGGCTGCCAATGAAACAGTATCTAACCCGCATTCCTTTCCCCGATCTCTGGGAAGAGTTAAGATTCCTCTAGGAGGACTGCTCAGGTGCGTCTTGTTGTAGAATCGCTGGATGAACTGAAGTTATATCAACATGGGAAGCTTCCTGTCTAGGGTTATCAAAAACTCTGGCATCTTCACTTTCTTTGGCGTACTGACTTGATAATTTTCCAACTGAAGACACAACATCCTCCGTTTGCACAGCAGTTATATGATCACAATCATTAGAGATAAGCACAGGGGAACAACTTGACTTGCTTGGATAGGAGGCAATCCTCCTGAGACGGCATCAGACGTCTTAGTATTGCTGGGCGCATGCAACGAGCCCAGAGGTACGTGCATGGGCATGGATTCATGGGGATTTTTATTGCTCGACGTGGGGGCCTCAACTAAAGAACGCAAGGCATCTTTATCAACATCAGAGACGATCGGAACCCATACCTTCGCCGGATTCTCCACTACCTTGATAGAAGGAAGAACTCGAACTTGGACGTCCGCAGCCTCTTTAGATGAACGACACTGATCTTTGTGATGACCGATCCGAATACATGAACAACAATAGTCAGGAAGATTTAAATACAAGACATCCTGCCAGTATCCTCCGAGATCGCCCATGCCTATCCAAACTCTGTCAGGACGTGGTTTAAGGAGATCGAGTTCCACACAAACTCTGGTGGCCTTAGTGTTGATGAGAAGTTCCGTTGCATGAGCTATTTGGAGGACAGGACCCACGTTCGCAGCGATTGATGATAGAAGTTTCTTCTGAAAAGGTTAACAGGCAAAGCTGGGAAATCGATCCAGACATGAATGACCGAGGGTTCTTCAGAGAGTTTGAATAAGGGCGTCCACTTAAAAAATCTAAAGAGTTTGCCTTGAATATAGAGAGATTCTCGCAGCAGCACGCGAAGATAATCATCCTGACTTTTGAAACGAAATAGAAGATGCCAGTTATCCAGTGCACTTATGAGAAAAGAGTCTTTAATGCTACATCTAGAAATGAGGTGAGATCTAATCTCCGGGAAAGGAGGTCTTCCATATGCTGTCTTTACAACAACAGAGAACTGGAAAGGAATTAAAGAAGCCTCGATTTCTTGTTTGGTGAAAAAAACCGCTGGCTCCCCTTTGTCGGTGAAAGAAGGCGTATGGACGTCGGTGCAGACGGATGGCAGCTCCAAGGAGGCCGCCACAACACGAGCAAAAGAAGGGCCACCCGTCGAAGGCCCCCTCACAGACGAAGAGGAAGGATCTCCTGTGCCGGCCATGGCCGGCCAGGCCCCAAGGGCCGGCGGCGGTGCCCACAAAACCTAGGAGGAAATCGCAGACTCTCTCTCTCTAGAATATTCTCTCTCTCTATAGAATAATACCTTCAATGTCTGCTAACTGATTATTTGTATCAATGAAAGAAATTTCTATATTACCATTAGCTACATGATCACGAATAAAATGATATCTAACCTCAATGTGTTTGGTCCTTGAGTGCTGTACTGGATTCTTGGTTAAGTTTATAACACTTGTGTTGTCACATAGCAGTGGGATTGACTTGATGTGTGGCCCATAGTCCTCAAGTTGTTGCTTTATCCATAGGAGTTGTGTACAGCAACTTCTAACAACAACATACTCAGCTTCAGCTGTCGTGCTACTGAATTCTGCTTCTTGGAGGACCAGGATATCAGACATCCTGCAAGGAATTGGCAACAACCACTGGTGCTTTTTCTATCTATTTTGTATCCAGCATAGTCAGCATCAGAGTATCCTACTAAATTGACTTCGCATGATTTTGGATACCATATACCTAGATCATGAGTTCTGGATAAGTATCTAAAGATTCTTTTTACTGAAATTAGATGAGATTCTTTAGGATCTGCTTGGTATCAAGCACACATACATACACTAAATAAAATATCAGGTCTGCTAGTTGTTAAGTAAAGTAAAGAACCTATCATACCTCTGTAGATCTTTTGATATACTTTCTTACCATCCTTGTCACTGTCCATCCTTGTTGATGTACTCATAGGTGTTGACAGTGGCTTGGCATTTTCGAATCCAAAATTTTTTAAGAGCTCCTTGGTGTATTTGCCTTGACAGATGTGGGTGCCATCTTTTCCTTGCTTAATTTGTAGTCCAAGGAAATAGTTGAGCTCCCCCATCATGCTCATTTCGAATTCTCCCTGCATTAACTTTTCAAAATACTTACAAAGAGATTCATCAGTAGATCCAAAAATTATATCATCTACATAAATTTGCACAAGTAATATGTGTTTAACTTTGGATTTGATGAACAATGTACTATCTACTTGACCTCTAGTGAAACCATAGTTCAGTAAAAATGAGCTAAGCCTTTCATACCAGGCCCTAGGTGCTTGTTTCAAACCATATAAAGCTTTATGTAATCTAAAGACATGATTAGGAAATTCTGTGTCATCAAAACCCGGAGGTTGTTCCACATAAACTTCCTCTTTAATAAAGCCATTTAAAAAAGTGGATTTGACATCCATTTGAAATAATTTTAAATCTAGAGCAGATGCATATGCAAGTAAGATTCTAATAGCCTCAAGTCTAGCTACAGGTGCATAGGTTTCATCAAAATCTATGCCTTCCTCTTGGGAATATCCTTGAGCTACCAACCTGGCCTTATTTCTTGAGATCACACCAGCTTCATCCAATTTATTTCTAAACACCCATTTGGTGCCAATAACTGGATGATCTGATGGTCTAGGAACAAGTGACCATACATGGTTTCTCTTGAACTGATTTAGTTCATCTTGCATGGCTAAAATCTAAGATTCATCAGTAAGAGCTTCATTGACTGTCCTAGGCTCTATTTGAGAAACAAAAGCTAGGTAATCACAAGAAATTACATTACCTCTTGTTCTTACCCCTACAGTTGGATCACCAATGATGTTTTCAGGTGGGTGATCTTTCTTGTATCTCCATTCCTTTGGAAGATTTTCATGTTCAATGTCTGTTTGTTGCAGGTCTTCCAGAGGTGGATCTTCCTTGTCCTCAATTGATGTGTTCTTTAACTTCTTGGATAGATCATCTGCATCATCAATGTCACTATCTTCTTCCTTTCTCAAGGAAGGGTTAGTTTCATCAAAGATAATGTGCACAGATTGCTCTATCAATAGTGTACGCTTATTAAACACTCTATAACCTTTAGGTTTAGAAGCATACCCTATGAAGATGCCTTCATCTGATTTGGCATCCAACTTACCAATGTCTCTTTTGCCGTTGTTGTGAATGAAGCATGGACATCCAAAAGTTCTGAAGTGATTGATCTTTGGCTTCTTTCCCTTGTACAGCTCATAGGCAGTCTTCTTTAGGATTGGCCTGATCATCACCCTGTTGATGATATAGCTTGCTGTATTCACTGCTTCGGCCCAAAAATATCTTGGCAAATCATATTCTGACTGTATTGTTCTTGCCATGTCCAATAAAGTTCTGTTCTTTCTTTCAGCAACTCCATTCTGGTGTGGTGTCCTTGGTGCTGAGAAGTTGTGCTTAATCCCTTGGTCATCACAGAATTTTCCAAATTTGTCATTCTGGAATTCTCCTCCATGATTTGACCGGATTCCAACAATGCAGTATTCTCTTTGCACCTTTCTGCTGAAACATACAAAACTGTCCAATGTGTCATCTTTGTGTTCCAAGAATGACACCCATGTGAATCTGGAGTAATCATCCACTATTATGAAATCGAAACTCTTTCCTCCAAGACTTGTAGTCCTCATTGGCCCAAACAAATCCATGTGAAGGAGTTCTAACGGTTTAGAGGTGGTTACCACAGTCTTTGACTTGAAGAAACTCTTAGTGTGCTTCCCTTTTGCACACGGTCTACAGATACCATCCATTTTAGTGCTGACCTTTGGCAGACCTTCCACAAGACTTCTCTTTCTGAGCTTGTTCATGCCATCCAAACTGCAGTGGCCCAATCTTCTGTGCCATAGCTCAACGTCTTGATCTTTGAGTTCTTCAAGGTACAGTACATATAGATTCTTTTCTCTGTTAGCTTCAAAGATAACTGCTCCATCCTTCATAATGCTGCACTTGGATTCTTGAAATTTGATTTGGTGTCCCTTGTCACATAGTTGGCTGATACTTATATGGTTATGCTTCAGACCTTTGACACATAGAACATCTTCAATAATAGTTTTGTTGTTACTGCCAACAGATCCACTCCCAATAACAGTCCCTTTCCCATTGTCTCCATAGGTGACTGTTCCTTCTTCAGCTTCTAGATGAGAGAATAATCTTTTATTTCCTGACATGTGCCTTGAGCACCCACTATCCAAATACCATTTGGATGCTCAAAGGTTACCCTGAAATGAAAACATTAAGTTTTAGGTACCCAAATTCTTTTGGGTCCTTGTTGGTTAGTATCATCAATTTTTCCTTTTATTACCCATTTCTTGTTCTTAGTTGGACATGTTATTTTTGTGTGTCCTAATTTGTTGCAGTGGCTGCAACATGTTACTCTAGTTAGTTTTTCATATGAAGCGTATTTAAAGTTAGATTTATATGATGTCTCTTGTTCATTTACAAATTTAGGGGTTGGATATATTTTCGGATAAATAATGGTTTCTTCATTGTCTGGAGGGGTGTATCCTATTCCTTGTTTATTCTACCCTGATCGTCTAGCACCTTTTAATACTAGGAATTTTTACCATTAGTAAATTTCTCCAGTGTCTTTGACAGTTTGTCATTTTCTTCACTTAAGGCTTTGATTTCTATTCTTAGTTCATCTGATTTCTCCTGTTTTTCTAATCTGATTATTTGTTTATTCTTATCTTTTAGATCTTCACACAATAGATCATTTCTTCTTTTCAGTTTAGATACTTGTTTTTCTAATTGTTTATTTTCTGATTTTAAATCTGAGTTTGTGTTTTCTGGACAGGCAATACTCTTCTTACTAGCTTTTAGTAACTTAGATACATTTCTATATTTATCATATAGTTCATTAAATGCTTCTTCTAAATTGTTTGTATCAGAATCATTGCAAGAGTCAAAAGAGGAGTCAGAGGTTACCTTTTCGTCTGTATTGGCCATGAAAGCCAAGTTGGCTTCTTCTTCTTTCTCACTGCTCTGGGTTGACTCACTGTCAGAGTCACTGTTGTTCTCCCACGCAACTGTCATTGCTTTCTTTTTGTACTTTCTGAATTTTCTGAAGATGTCCTTCTTCTTGTATTCACCTTTCTTGAGCTTTGGACATTCTGCCTTGATATGTCCGGGCTTCTTACACTCATAACATATCGGCTTGGTCTTCTTCTGATCTTTTCCTTCTGATTTCTTGAACTCCTTGTGTTTCTTGAAGTGTCTTCTACCAGATTGGAACTTCTTCTTCTTTGCTAGGATGCATTGTAATCACCTAGACAACATTGCTTCTTCATCTTCACTGTCCTTGCTGCTTTCATTGTTATCTGAGAGTTCATCTGATGAGTCTTCTTCAGCTTTAAGGGCATTTGAGTGCTTCTTTATGCTCGAGGAATCTCCCAACCATTCCATGTTGATCTCATGGGCCATAAGGGACCCAATGAGCTTCTCCAACGACATCTTTTTCAAGTTGTTGGCTTCCTCAACGGCTGTTACCTTTGGGGTCCATGAGGGTGGTAGGGATCTGAGAATCTTCCTAACCATATCTCCAATTTCATATGTCTTCCCAAGTCCAGCTAAGCCATTTGTAATGTCTGTAAATCTACTGAATATTTGAGTTATGGATTCACCTGGTTGCATCTGAAATCTTTCATACTGTGTTACAAGAATGTCAATCCTTATCTCTTTCACTTTGTCTGTCCCTTCATATATGATTCTGAGCATTTCCCACATCTCCATTGCGGATTTACAGGCTGAAACTCTGTTGAATTCCTTCTTACTGAGAGCATAACACAGAATGCTCTTAGATTTACAGTTGAGGGAGATCTTCTTCCTATCATCGTCTGTCCAGTTCTGCCTTGAGTTCAGGATAATGAGATCTCCTTCTTCTATAATTGACCAGATCTGATAGTCGAATCCTTGCAGAAAATACTCCATTCTGGTCTTCTAGTAACTGTAGTCTTCACCATCAAAAAGAGGGGGTTTGTTGACAGACTGACCTTCAATGTTTCCTTGGGCTGCCATGGATCTTTACTCTTCAGATCGGTGGATCTTCTTCTTTGTCGAAGAGACTCGCTCTGATACCAATTGTTGCCCAGTTAGGTAGCCCAAAGGGGGGGTGAATAGGTCTTTAAAATTTATCAGCTAATACCTGTTCACTAAAAATGTTCACAGAGAAATACACTTTGAGGATTGTTAGTGTTAGTAAAGAGAAACAACAATTACACAACACAAGATGTATCCTGGTTCGGATCTCCTCTCCACAGGAGTCCTACATCCAGTCCCTGAGCAACAACTCAGGATTTCACTAACTAGGGTACAGTCCCCCTATGGACACTACAACACCCAGCCCAGCTGGTCTTCTCTTCACACCCCGAAGAGGAACAACACCCTGGTTACCCCACCAGGTCTTCCTTCTCAACAGAAGGGAACACACACAGAAACAAGTAAGCAGGAGATTAAGCCCCTACATCAAGATTTGATAAGCCAAGATCTGAAGCAAGGGACTGAGAGCAATGAGATCTATAAACAAAAGCTCACTCCCAGAACCAAACAAGCTCTCTCGAAAATCTACAAACAATGCAGAGAGCAAAGAGCTAATCTAATGGAATGAGGCTTGGCTCTTTCTTGAGAACTCGCAGAAGACTTGATGATCAGAGAGTTTTCTATGGCTGTCGTTCTCTGTCTATGTGTATATGTTCTTTTGGAGCTCCTTTCTTCAATATATAGCTTCAATTTGAAATCTAAACGTTGAAGTATCCGTTGCCTCTAGCTTTTGGTAGACGTTCGACTGAGTGGCACTTGGAAGCTTCCAGTCAACAGTCCTTTATCCATTTGTGCACGCAAAGAGATAGGATCTTCTAAAGTGTCCTTTGGCTTCTACAAGGCCCAATTGTTGTGAGATGAATAGCTAACCAGGACCTGCACACAAAGCAAGCTAGAATGATAGACAGCTGAACTGTCTCTTGTTGTCAGTCAACGTTAGTGTGAATATTCATCAAAATAGTAATGCTATTCTGCTGTTCTAAAAGATGCATAAAGAATAGACACTATAATGGACGATATCGTCTGCATGCATGCAAAGATATGTTCAGTCTTCATTAAATGCACAGCCGACAGAAGAATATGTGCGAAGACTTTGACTATTCAACCCGTTGAAAGGATAAGTCATATGTCAAGTTGATTGATATGAAATCGATGCATTTATGACTTATGAAATCGTTATGCAACCAAACAGCAAATCATTGTGAGATATGAAAGAATCGTTGTGATCATTAAGGAAATCATTATGATTACTTAAGAAGTTGATGCGCAAAGCAAATCGTTATGAGATCTGAAGCAATCGTTGCGATAAGCAAATCGTTATGACGTCTGAAGAAATCGTTGTGATAAGTAAATCGTTACGATGTCTAAAGAAATCCTTGCGATAAGCAAATCATTACAATAACTAAAGGAATCGTTATGATAGAAAATCATTGCGATAACTAAAGGAATCGTTACGATAGCAAATCATTGTGATAACTAAAGGAATCGTTACGATAGCAAATCGTTGCGACATCTGAAGAAATCGTTACGATAACTAAAGGAATCGTTACGATAGAAAATCGTTGCGATGACTAAAGGAATCGTTATGAAGGCAAGTCGTTATGATGACTAAAGGAATCGTTACGAGAGCAAGTCGTTACGATGACTAAAGGAATCGTTACGAAAGTAAGTCGTTACGATGACTAAAGGAATCGTTACGAGAGCAAGTCATCACGATGACTAAAGGAATCGTTAAGAAAGAAAGCCATTACGATAACCAAAGGAATCGTTACGAAAGCAAGTCGTTACGATGACTAAAGGAATCGTTACGAAAGTAAGTCGTTACGATGACTAAAAGAATCATTACGAAAGCAAGTCATTGAGAGAACGATTTCTTTTGAATTCAAACGATGTTTCATTCTATGAAGAAATCGATAAGGCACTTATGAAACCGTTATGAGGAAATCGTTATAGATCTACTGTAGTCGTCATAATTTGTAAAAGAAACCGATGTGTACTTAGAGAAATATCATACTTGATCTTAATGTTGCTTCAGTACGAATAATACTTACCAATTTGGCTTGATTTTCCTTGTCATATTTCCTATGCTCAAGACTAATAGAAAATAGGTTAGTGACCTTAATCAAGGGTTTGATAATTATCAACATAACATGGTTTTGTTAATCACCAAAATAGAAATGAGATTAAATTAAATTACATGGGGATAGACTGTTCATCATCACCTTCAGTCACTGAACGTAGTAAGGTAACCCGTCACGTTCCCCACCAGAAGGTCCTAAGGGCAAGCCTAACTGGGTCACACACAGACACACCAACCGGGGCCACGGAAACACCCAAGACAACATGGGTACTGTTGCGACCTCCAAGGCCGTTGCGATACCATCGCGATGGGGAAAGGCACCGTGACAGCAACGCTGTGGCGACGGAGCGAAGCGTCGCGACAGAAAACCCTGTCACGATAGGAAAATGCATTGCGATAGCGATCCTTATCGCGACAGGCAAACGCATCACGATAAGGTCGCGCCCGATCGGGCATATGCCTCTTCTTGTGTTGCGACGCGCACTGCGGTCACGACACTAGCAGAGAGGCAGACCAACAGGATGCTCCATCCCTGGGCCGCCCACAAGTCACACACACCACCACATGGGGGAGGGGAGCATGGAGAAGCTATCTAAACTAACTAGAAAGCACGAGAAGCTCCCAATCCACCCGGATCGAGAAGGGCACAAGCAATCCCTACCTTAACCGAAGAACCAAACCCATTGAGGCCCCTTCATGTCGGATTGGCCACCTCCTCCTCGCTCCACGCAAGCTCCACAATGCCAGGAACACAAGCACATCCCTCCTCACCTGAAATGCACAAAGGGGAGAGAAAGATGCAGAGCACCGTTGGAGGAGAGGAAAGGGAAGAGGAAGAAAAAAGAGAAGAAGGGTCGCCGGCCAAGGCCTTAAGCCTTCGGCACCTAAGACGCGACGGGGCGACGTGTCATGTTTGGCCCTTTTGGTACGGTAGCAAGCTAACCTAGAGGGGGGGTGAATAGGTTTTCTGAAATCTGAAATAGAAACTTAAACACAGAAAGTTATCACTTGAAAGTTTGGTTAGTTGAGTGTGATAGAGAGTAGCAGTGCGGAAGCAAATAAACAATCATACAAAGAACACAAGGAATTTATCCTAGTTCGGCCCTTCCCACATGGAAGTCCTACGTCTAGTCCCCAAGCAATCTCGTGGGATTTTACTAACCAAGGGTACAGTCCCCCTTATGGACAATACAACACCCAGCCCCCCAACTGGTCTTCTTCTCTTTCCTAGGCAAGAAGGCAGCCCACTTCTCTTACAGGTCAAGAAGCCAACCTCTTGGTACAAACCCTGTGCGGTTCTGTTAGACTTAAACCCCCAGCTAGGTTCTACACTGAGTACAGTCCCCCAGCTGGACAGAAAATGCCAACAACTACACTGGCCAACTCTTCACACAGGAAGAGACTCACTGTATACAGTCCTACAACTGGACTGAAATCTTTCTTAGAAAAGAAAGAACAAAGCTGAGAGTTTTACAATAATGGACTCTAACCCAGAAACTCTCAGCGAAGGACTCTCCCCAAGAATTACAATGACCATAGAGAGAGAGTGAAGAGATGAGAAGGAGCTTGAAGCTTGAAGGCTTCAGACACTTGAGCACTTCTTCTTGGGCTCAGGCTCTTTCTCTATTTTCCTTTGAGTGTATGTGAAATTCAGGTTTCTCACAGGATGGACACTCCTTTAAAGATCTTCAGGAAAGCTCTCTCCTTTTTCTTTAGCATTGCTTTATCTTTTATATGAGCAGACTTGAACAAATCCGTTGGAGTTCTAGCCATTGCTCATCTTCTCTTTTTCTGATATTTTATGGTCTACGAGGTCTGCAAGCATAGAAGAAAGTGTTTAAATAAAAGAGTGTTTCTGTCAAAAAGGCTCACACCTCTATGTTTCCTACTGTCACCCAGAAGTGGTAGGTAAGCCCTTTTTGTCTGACAGGAGAGAAGGGATCTAGAGAGATAAAAAAGATCTTCTGTCAGAAAGATAGAAGATTACGCAAATGAAATATATTTGACTTTTCATTAGATGCCAAAAGTATTTTGAAATATAAGGAAATCGATGTTTAAGTTGAAATCTATGTTTGAGCAGAATCCATGTTTAAGTGAAATCCATGTTTTCAAGCGAATCCATGTTTAAGTGAAATCCATGTTTGAACAGAATCTATGTTTTCAAGTGAATCGATGTTTAAGTGAAATCCATGTTTGAACAGAATCCATGTTTTCAAGCGAATCGATGTTTAAGTGAAATCGATGTTTAAGTGAAATTGATGTTTGAATAGAATCGATGTTTGAATAGAACTGATGTTTAAGTGAAATCGATGTTTTCAAGTGAATCGATGTTTAAGTGAAATCCATGTTAGAATCGATGTTTAAGTGAAATCGATATATTCAAGCAAATCGATGTGGCACTTTGTGAACTGAACTCGATGTATATTGAATAGACATCGATTTAGCTTTTTAGTGCAAATCATGTTGGGTTGAGTGTGAATATAATTCATTTCTCCTCACATTTTGATGATGACAAGCCGTGATTTTAATGCATAACAATTGAAACATGTGAAATACATCACACCTGAAATAACAATATTCAAAAAGTATGTTTCCAAGCACATTTATCATTGATATTCATGATAATATATTTAACTAATGATTTATGTGTTTATTTTTCAGGGACAAACATTTATTGCAAGGATGGTGTCGACACACCTCACACTGGTGTCGACACAATGTTCCAAGATCTAAGGCAAAAGGTGAAGAAATGATCAACTATTGTCGACACTAGTCCAGGGCAGTCGACACTAGAGACAGATCCCATAGAAATATGTTAACAGGCGTCTATCTCAGGTCGACACTAAATCAATAGTGTCGATACTAGATGGCTCTCCCAAAAGGCCTGTTTTTCATATGGCTAAAGCAGGTCGACACCAAATGCTGGCAGGTCGACACTAGATGGCTCTCCCAGAAGGCCTGTTTGTCAGATGGCCAAAGCAGGTCGACACGAGATGATATCAGGTCGACACTAGAGAGCCTTCCCAGAAGGCCTGTTTTGCTGTTTGGGACATGGTGTCGACACTGAATCATCTCAGGTCGACACTAGAGACCTCTCCCAGGGAATTGTTTTGCCAGTCTGGGACAGTGTGTCGGCACACCTCATGGGCAGGTCGACACACTCCAGAATCTCTGTGACTTAAATTTTGTCCTGGACACGTGGCACCCCAGGGAACTGTTGGATTAGCCTTGGATCGTTTGCCCACGACCCCCAAGGGTACATTTGGACAATTAGGGGTATAAATACCGTTCTATTGGCTATCCAACATGCAAGAACCCTTTTAGAGCCTCCCAGAAATCCGTTGGCGGCTAGAAGAGTTCTCCTCCCTGTTCTTGCCTTCCTGGTGCTTCCCCAAGCCAAATTCTCATTTGCTCAAGCATGAGAAGTGGAAATTGATCGTTGAAGAAGCAATTGGATCACCTCAAGGAAGCAGATCAAGTAGAAGCCGACTTCTGTGAAGAATTCAAGGAAGATCCTGAAGATCAGATTGCAGAGCATCATCCAGGAACTTCCAGAGATCAAAGCACTTCACAATTCGACCTTCTACAAGGGAGTACATCTGAAGAGAAAAGCTCCTCAATACAATTCTCTCTTTCCTTTTCTCTTCTGAGTGATTCTGAGATTGTGCATGGGTTGTTGCATGAGTCTCATGAATTAACTCTGGTTGGACTAGATCTGTTGTTAGAGGATCTAAGTCTTGTGTTCTTCTAGCAAGTTGTTGTGAGCCGTCGAGCTCAGTGGTTTTGAGTCGTCGTACTCAAGTGGTAGTTGAGCAGTCTTGCTCAGGGTTCTAGAGTAGTCTTACTCTGGAGTTTGTGTGAGTTGTAAACTTAGGTGGTTGGAGTTCTCAGGCTCCAGTGGGTGTGTTGTACCCAGGTTGATTAGTGGATCCTCACTGTGTGAGGGGTGGATGTAGGAATCACATGGTGTGATTTCCGAACCACCTAAAAATCTCTGTGCATTGATATGATTGTGGTTCGAATTTATCCTTCATTAGATGCATGCATAGGATCGTTTGAATTCATCTAATCAATCTGTTCACACACTCCATTTGCACAACTCACTCAATTTATCTTCAGATCTGTGAAATCTATTTTTCAATTTGCCTCTGATTCAAGAGTTTTTAAAAATTGGTTAAGCTTCCGCATTAGTAGGCCTAGATCTTGTCCTCATCTTTTCTCGATCCTTCAATTGGTATCAAAGCAGGTTTACACTTGATCTGAGTAATTTCTGAGTGTTTTGTGTGATTTGTTTGCTTGCTTGTTTGCTTGCTGAGTGTTTCCTTCTTTGCAACATCTGTTTAATTAAATGGATTCCAGAGGATTCATAGTTGAGGGCCATTCCATTAATAGGCCACCATTTTTTAATAGAACGAACTATTCTTATTAGAAAAATAAAATGCAAGTTTTTCTTAGAGCCCAAAATTATGAAATCTGGAAAGTAGTGGAGGTAGGCCCCTATGAGAACCACGGAGAGGAAGAAACCTGGACTAGGGAACAGATAAGAAGAGCTACATTGAATTACAGTGCCATGAATATGATTCAATGTGCTGTTCACCCCAAAGAGTACTCAAGAATCTCAATGTGCAAATCTGCCAAAGAGATGTTGGATAAACTTGAGTTACTCTATGATGGAACATCTCAGGTTAAGGAAACTAAGGCTAACATTCTTGTCTCTGAATATAAATTATTCATGATGAAATCTAATGTGACAATTTCTGAAATGTTTGCCAGGTTTATGATCATAGTCAATGGACTGAAGGCCTTAGGTAAGGACTATACGGATGCTGACTTGGTAAGAAAAATTTTACATTCTCTCTCTTCAATTTGGCACACAAAAGCCACTGTTATTGAAGATTCTAAAGATCTGTCCAAAATTTCTTTGGATGAGTTGATAGGATCTTTAATGACTTATGAAATCAATCTAAAGAGAAATAAAGAACACATAATCAAAACCAAGCCAGTAGCTCTAAAGGCCTCATCTAGTAACAAAGACAAGAGTCAGGATAAAACCAATTCTGATGAGTCTGAGTCAAATGAGGATGAGATTGCCCTCATGACCAGGCAATTCAGAAAATTCTTGAAATATAGAAAATGAAAACTTTCTGTCAAAAAGAAATATTCATCAGGTAAAAGAAACACTTCCTTTTCTAATGCTAATTCTAACAAGAATAAAAAATCTGACAAAATTGTCATCTGTTATAGGTGCAACAAGCCAGGACATATGAAGGGAGAATGTCCTGAAAACAAGAAGGAGAAGCATAAGAAGTTTAACAAGTTCAAGAAGCCAAAGGCCATGGTAGCCACTTGGTCTGATGAAGACTCAAGTGAGAAGGAAGAAGACGAAAAATCCTCAAGTTCGAAAAGTGAGGAAATCTGCTTCATGGCGAATAGTTCTGATGGAAAGGTAAGTACATCCTTCGAAGACTATTCAGTTGAGGATTGACAAGATGCTTATGCAGAACTTGTTGAAAAATACACTGAAATGAGGAAAGAAAATAAGCATCTCAAAAAGAAAATTGAAAATATTTAACATAACCAATCCTCAAACAAAAGAATTTGTGAACTAGAAAATGAAGTAACAGAACTGAATGAAGAAAAAGAAAATCTTCTGAATTTGATTGATGAGCTTAAGCTAGCCTCTCAAAAGGCCACCCATGAATTCAAAGAGCTGTCTGGAAAGCTGGAAATGGAAAATCATGATAAACAACAAAAGGTTGAAGAAATCAAAATCTTATAAAACCAGCTAAAAGAAAAGGATGAAGTTATTGAAACATTCACTAATGGTAAAGATAATCTGGAGGCCTTGCTGGGAGCAAAAATGAAATCAATTTCTCATGGACTAGGATTTGATAAACAAAAACCTAAGAAAGACAAATCTGGTGAGAAGAAGGATAAAACACCATTAATTAAATTTTTCAAAGGCCCTAGTCTTGAGAACACAGAAATCAAACAAACATCAAGCAAAACACCAAAAATTCCAAAAACTCAGAATCAAAACAAGGCAACCAGGTCGACACAGTCACCTGATAGGTCGACACCAGCCCACAAGAAGAAGGTTTCTGTGGCTGTTGTGTCCACACCAGTCAAGGAGAGGTCGACCTGCTCAACATCAACAAAGACAAACCACAAAATTAAAAATTCAAATAAAATTTTGAAAAATAATAAAAATTCAAAGGAAGTCATTTATGAAAACCTTGGACTTCCAAGACAAGATATCAAGCTGATTGGAACCAATGGCATTACAACCCATGTTGGTATCATCCCCAATTCTTCTATCCAAATTTTCTGATGTACCAACAAAATCCTTGGATTCCAACTCCTCATCTAAACTCTCATGTTCAAATGAAAACTTCCCCTCCTACCAAAAACAAAAACACTGGTGTTTTCATTCCTAAAGGAAAGAAGAAAGTGAAAAAGACAGAGAACACCACTGTAATAAAACAAAAATAAAAAACAAATCAAATTTAGGTGAGAAAAAATTTGATAAAAATGTCCAAACATTCTGATGGTCCCAACACTGTTTGGGTACCAAAATCTTCTCTCCATTGATTGATTTTGCAGGAAGGTCGTGCACCCAATTCAAATGTGTGGTTCATTGACAATGTGTGTTCACGACACATGACTGGAGATAGAGCCAAATTTTCATTCCTGATTGAGAAGGAGGGAGGTTCAGTAATATTTGGAGGTAAAAATAAAGGAAAGATCATTAGATCTGGAAAGGTTGGTCAAACTTCCTCAAACTCTGTTGATAATGTTTTATTAGTTGATGGTCTAGATTATAATCTGCTGAGCATTAGACAACTATGTGACAAAGGTCACAAAGTTGTGTTTGAATCCAATTTCTGTAAGATCATTGATTCATCAACTGAGAAAATAAAATTTTTTAGAAAGAGGGAAAACAATGTTTACATGATCGACCTTAATAAAAACTTTTCTGAAAATCTTTGCTTTGTTGCTAATAAAGATGAAATTGCATGGACTTGGCACAAAAGACTTAGCCATGCAAGTTTCAGAACTTTGAATAAATTGTTAAGGCTGAACTTGGTTAAGGGTCTTCCTGAATCCTTCTCTAACATTGAAAATCAAGTTTGTGGGATCTGTGCCCAAGGAAAACAAACCAGGAAATCTTTTAAGAACTTCAATGAGGTACTCACATCTAGGCCACTAGAACTACTTCACATGGACCTTTTTGGCCCAACAAGAGTTCTAAGTCTAAGTGGCAAGAGATATGGGTTTGTAATCATTGATGATTTTACCAGATTTACTTGGGTTATCTTCTTGTCCCACAAAAGTGATACTTGCCTTGAGTTCAGAAAATTCTGTACCATTGCCCTAACAAAATTTTCATATAAAATCAAAAATATTTTGACTGATCATGGGGGTGAATTTGAAAACCAATCATTTTCTAATTTATGTGTTGAACTTCAAATTTTCCACAAGTTTTCTTCACCAAGAACTCCAGAACAAAATGGAGTTGTGGAAAGAAAGAATAGAACTCTTGTGGAAATGGCTAGATCCATGCTCTTAGAAAGCAATTTGCCCAAATCCTTCTGGGCTGAAGCTGTAAACATAGCAAATCACATTCTGAATAGAGCTTTGATCAGACCAAAAATCAGAAAAACCCCCTATGAATTATTGAAAAACAAAAAGCCAACTGTTTCTTACTTCAAAATCTTTGGGTGCAAATGTTATGTACACAACAATAATAAAGAAAATCTTGACAAGTTTGATGCTAAGAGTCAGAAAGCCATCTTCCTTGGCTATTCAGAAGTGTCAAGAGCTTTCAGAGTGTACATTCTCAAAAACAAAACTGTTGAAGAATCTCCACATATTATCTTTGATGAAAATTCCTTTTCAACTAATAATTCTAAATCTTGCAGGGAAAGACAAGACAGTGAAGAGGATGATTTCATTGTGGACTCTTCACCAACTGTTGAGGAGCTTGAAGACATTGGTGAGAACTTGAACATCAATTCACCATCTTCAAGTGGATCAGGTAACATTGCTCCAGATTTAAGTACCCCTCAACAGGTAATTTCTGAACATTGAATTTTGAGAGATCACCCATTAAATAATGTAGTTGGCAATTTGGATGATAGAGTTAGGACTAGATCATCATTCCTGCATGATATTGAAGAAGACCCACTAGCTCTAATTTCCCAAATTGAACCAAAGTCAATTGATGAAGCTTTATCAAGTTCTGATTGGATTAATGCCATGCATGATGAACTTCATCAATTTGAAAGAAATCAAGTATGGGAATTAGTACCTAGACCTAGTGACCAAACAGTCATTGGCACTAGATGGGTTTTCAGAAATAAGTTGAATGAGAATGGTCAATTCATAAGAAATAAAGCTAGGCTAGTTGCAAAGGGGTACAATCAAGAGTTTGGAATTGACTTTGAAGAATCATATGCCCCTGTAGCTAGACTAGAAGCAGTTAGGATTTTTCTTGCTTTTGCATCCTCCATGAAATTCAAAGTTTATCAAATGGATGTTAAAAGTGCATTTTTAAATGGATATATCAAGGAAAATGTTTTTGTTGAACAACCTCCTGGATTTGAAAATGAAAAACATCCTAACCATGTTTTCAAGCTTCATAAGGCTCTCTATGGTCTTAAACAAGCTCCAAGAACTTGGTATGACCGTTTGAGTTCCTTTTTGCTTGAAAAAGGATATTCTAGAGGAAACATTGTTCACAAAAATAGTCAATAAACAAATAATTGCAGTCCAAATTTCTGTTGATGACATAATATTTGGATCAACCAATAAAGGCCTGTGTAATGAATTTTCAAATCAAATGAAAAATGAATTTGAAATGAGTTTGATGGGAGATCTAAAGTTTTTCTTGGGATTGCAGGTTAACCAAACACATGAGGGAATCTTCATCAGTCAAACCAAGTATGTCAAGGAACTGTTGAAAAGGTTTGACTTTCAGAACCTCAAGCATTCAAACACACCAATTGCCATTAATGCTAAGCTAGAAGAAGACTCTCATGGTAAGTCAGTAGACCCAAAGACCTACAGAGGTATGATTGGTTCTCTACTTTATCTTACAACTTCTAGACCTGATATTCAGTTTAGTGTGTGTTTGTGTGCTAGATTTCAATCAAATCCTAAAGAAAGTCGCATGTTAGCTTTTAAAAGAATTTTCAAATATCTTGTTGGAACATGTGATTTAGGAATTTGGTATCCTACTAGTTGCAAGTTAGATTTGATTGTCTATTGTGATGCTGACTATGCTGGTTGTAAATTAGATAGAAAAAGCACAAGTGGCTTGTGTTTGTACTTAGGTGGTTGCCTAATCTCTTGGGCTTCTAAGAAGCAACATTCAGTTGCTCTGTCCACTGCAGAGGCTGAGTATGTTGCAGCAGGTAGATGTGGAACTCAAATTCTTTGGGTGAAACATCAACTTCTTGATTACAACCAAGAGTTAGGTTGTGTTCCCATCCTTTGTGATAACACAAGTGCAATAAATCTGTCTAAGAACCCCATTCAGCATTCCAGAACCAAGCATATTGAAATTAGGCATCATTTTTTAAGAGATGAGGTAGCAAAGAAATCATTTGAACTCCATTTCATAGAAACTGGAAAACAAATTGCTGACATCTTCACCAAACCCCTTCCTGACAGTAGATTCTCATCTTTAAGGAGAGAACTTGGTCTTTGCAAATGTCCATTTTCTTGATTTCTCTCATTGGGATTGGGTTGAGTGTTAGGCATCTTCTGAGGGGGAGTTCTTTGCATCATCATATTCATTTGCTTTCTTGATTCACACTGATCATATCTCTCTCCATTTCACTTCTATTTCTTTTTGACAATGAACTCTTCAACTCACATTGTGTTGAACTTCTTGGTATATCAAATGGTGATTTGGAGAAGGACAAGTTATGCTTGTCTGGACACTTTCACTATGCGAGAGTATATGTCTCCGCCAAGTACCAAGAAATAAAAATGCAATTATTGAGGGGTAGCTTTTATTGTTTAAAGAGAATCATTCCTGATTTCAAAAACTTGCATATCCTTATTCTGATGAAAAGTGGTTGTGTGACGGCCCTCGTTACACCGGTACGGTTGTACCAACCCACGTCGGTATAGCGAGCACTGCCACAGTTTGACATTTACCCAAACGATACAAACAACTGAGATACACGCGAATATACAACAGAGTAGCGGAAGTAAAAGACATCTGTCTTCATTCATTCATCATCCACATTAAACATACATGCAGTTGCAATTAACAAAAGGAACTAAGAGTTCACATAATTTAAATTGCTAAAATTAAATACAAATGTCCACACTTATACATCCTTTTCATGATACTTCTAGTACAATGTTCCAAAATTTACATACTATGAAATACGCAAATCACAAGAACTCCAAAGCTAGCTAATCTCCGCGCTCGGAGTCCGTCTCTGCTGCCTCCTCCAAAGGTGCCACGTCACCAACTACACCTGTACGCCGAAGCAAGGAGTGAGTCCAAGGACTCAGCAAGCAACACTACTCATGATATACACTTACAAGTCTTAGTGGTTTCTACATACACATTTACAATTTTGCAACACATGGCATGCTAGTCAATTCAAAGTTTCAACCTATCATGAACGTTCTACAATTTTATACATAAATCATGCTATCAGATTTCTAAAATAAAATTCACCTATCACATGGTCTCTATTCAATTTACTCATGAACTTTAATCTTTAAAGAGCTAAAATATGAGAACTATCAACATAAACATTTTTACATACATAAAAGGGAACACAACTAGCATAGATTTTACATATTTTTAAACATATATATGAACCTTTTCACATGATTTAGGTTGCTGATTTCATATGGGTTCATGGCTGAAAACCTATGCATGAGAGCGACAATAATGCATAAAACATATCACATCAACAACCATTCATGCTATCTTGTGCCCGTGTTCACTAATTATCCCTAACATGGATTCTACACATCTTTGCACATAATAACATGATGATAATAACATAAATTCACTGATTTCACATGATTTCAGATTGTCTCACATGGTTTTCAATAACACATTTTCACATCTTTAGTTTCACATTTTCTTTACACGAATTTCCTCTTTCACATGGTTCACTTTACACATACACATTCACATTGTCACTTACACATTTACACATGGACACATACACATTACACATTTCACATTACACATTTTAGGTGCCGTGACACATAGTCCAAACCACCAAAGAAGGACATATACACATCACATTACACATAGACGCCATCTAGGCATTCCAATGGCGACTCTTGGACTGCGCAGACTGGGAGAACAAGTCTCCACCCTAACCAGTGGTACTTGTCCACCTCCAGGATTTCCCCCTAATGCCCTTAGGGTCACTTAACACAATGAACATTCTAGGGGGACTTTTCCCTGATACAGCTCCACTGCCCTCTACGGAAGCAGTGTCACATTGGCACAGTTACACATTTACACATTTACCGTTTTACACATGGTTTTACACTTTACACTTTTCATCACATTCACTTTCTCACTCACATGAATATCTCTGTTTTACCTAACATGGTACTACAGAATTTCAAGAGTTTAACACACAGTGAACACACTAATCATGTTGGTTTTAGACCATAACTAATCACATTACGATCATATGCATGAATTATCACATTTCACATGAAAATACATAACTTTTTATTTACTGATCCAAATGACCTGAAATTTTAACCACATGCTGTTTTCGGGTTCAAGATGATACCCTCAAATTTTCAGATTTTTCTGAGCTTCATGGAATTTACAGTAAATAAAACACCTAATTAGCATGCCATTCACAATTTAATTTAACGTGGGGTTTAACACATCTTGCAAATTGCCACTTACTATTTAAACAAAGGTTACTGATATATGCACGATTTGAGAATACCAGATTACCCTAAATCATACACCTATAGATAAATCATCACAACCATTCTTACATGCTTTTATTTTACCGGACCGGATTTTATTAGCAAATTACACAAACATGGATGATTTACCAAAATTGCAAACACACATACTGACACACTAACCTTCATGATCAGACCAAGACCAAGGCATTCATACTAATTCTAATCATGAAACATAATCTAACAAGATCATTAACAAGTCGTGCTCACAATTCATGAAATACAATATTTCCCACATCCACCAACACACACCACATTCATCCACACACCACAATTGACTGTATACATAGAGTATAGGATTAAATATATCCTCATTGCGGAAAACATACCGAAATTAATGTATAAGAGGGGCAGAACAGCTCACTGTTCTGTCCAGAGGAACTTGGCGGCGGTCTCTGGTCGCTGACTCAGAGTCAGCGGCATGGTCGATGGACGCCAAGTTCATCACAGGCGTCCAGGGACCTTGCCGTCGAATCAGGTCTGTGCAGAAACACAAACCCGAGCTCTGAAACTTGGGTGAATGGGAGGGTCTAGGACTCGAGGAAAAATCCATAAAAATCACAAAACTGACCTAGACTCATAAGGGAACACCATGGATAGGTCACTTGCCTTTCAAAAATTTCTCCAAGGGATCTAGGGCTCGGTGAAGACCTCCTTGGGCAGTCCCAAGAAAGTTGCAGAAATGCCTCCAAGGTCACCTTCCTCCGGGTTCTTGGATGAGCTCCACAGCAAGGGGACGATGGGGAAGCCTTCTCCTTTGCTCCAGCTTCCTTCTTGTCGCAGTAGATCTCCGGATCAAGCTCCAGGGGGTCGGATTTGAGGGTGCTAAGAGGGGGTTTTCTCACAGTTCCCTCCTAGGGTTTTCTTCTCTTTTTCTCCTCTTTCAAGGGTGAAGGGAAGAGTGGGAGAGACCAATTCGGGTTTAGACAATAAGGAGGGTCTTTCTCCCACTCACTAGGGTGATAGGACACCCTTAGAGCCGTTGGGGGACATCCCCCCAATGGTGGCCATACCTTGTTTCAGAAGCTTGCAGCTCTGCTGCGCATGCAGGTCAGAGAAATTGGCGTCCATATCGCTGGACGCCAGGATGAGTGTTGGCCTCCATGTTTGGACGCTGACACCAGATAAACGGCCAGGGGTTGACGCCAAGGTGGCCTTCGGCCAGAACTCTAAATTATGCAGAAAACCATGCATACCATGCATATATACATGCAATATACATACAATATTGTATCCATACTATTATCATGCAATACATATATTATTTATACTTAATATAAACACATGCACACGTAATTATACTAATTAATGCGTGCGTAAATATGTACATACATACACAAGTACAAACATACACACATAAATACAAATAATGCGACGGAAATTAGAGGGCCTTACAGGTTGAAATCCTCATCTCAGGGGGAGCTAGAAAATTCAAATAATGTCCTTTACAAAATTCAAAACTTTTCTTGCATTACATCAATGTCCTTGAATGATGTCCTCATTCAGGTGTCTAGAGTCTCAAAATGATCCTTTGAGTGATCTACTATATTCATTTGTCAACTCTCATCTATACTCTTTAAATCTATAGAAATTCAGATTTCTTTCAAAGACTGAAGGATAATGTGTGTCTTGATTTTTAAACATGCTTTTATTTGCAACTGATGATTGGATATAACTGATCTCTTTTCTCAAAAACTCTCCAAAATATGATAATTCAACAGAGCAATGGCACATGTGCTGAGAAACTGCACACCTTCACAATGAATGAAGTGCCATGTATGTCATGAGGCACTAATGCTATCTCTGTTCAAAGGAGATTAAAAATAATTTCAAAACAAAATAAATATGTCCTATGCTTTTTGATGATGACTGAGTAACTGGAAATATTGGCGTCTAAAACACGTATATTTTCAGGTCAGAAGGTCATCATTTACCCCTTTGAGACTTGATCATGGATAAATCTTTAGTATCCAGGGACTATAGTGTGTGAAAAGCATTAGTTCTTGAGTGAACAAGATTTATCTCATTTGATAGTTTGTTAAAAAAAAAAATGCATGTCATTAGAGAATTGTTTAAAAGAATCATCTCTATCCATCATCAAGTTGTTTTAAAATATTGTTTACTTTCAACACACTTGTTTTCAGTCTAGAAGATGTTTTTATTTCTTTGGAGTTGAAGAATATGGTAGTTTGTAGTTGATTATTCAATGTATTATATCCCTCAAATCATCATTTTATTGACTCAAGCCAATGAATGCTCATATCCTGTTCGATGTTGTGTAAAACTTGAATTGTGTTGAATTTTTGCAAAATTTAACAAATGAATTTTTTAGCCTCTTAAAAATCCTTGAAATGATTATTCCGCCCATTGCTTATCATTATAAAGATGTCTCAAAGCACACTAATTTTTCCCACACTCATATCTTAAATTTTCATCAGGCCAGGTCGACACTACTCCATCTAGTGTCGACACACTTTCACTCAGGTCGACACTCACCTCCTCTAGTGTCGACACTGACCCCCTGCCAGAGTCATTTTTCGCCGTAGGTGCCGGTTAAGGATTTGGTGTTCCTGCGGGGTAGCATACCCTAAAACCCCTTTTTCTTCTCCAGGTCGACCCGACGGTTGTCTTCTTCCTGGAATCTGACAGGTTTTGAATCCATCTCCACTTCTTCCCTCCTCCATTCCATCCCTGTCCATCTTCTCGCATTCCTCACTCTCCATCCTCTCCTATTCCACTCCATGGCACCCAAGCAGGCCCCTCGCCGTGGAGCAAAGTCAACGGCTACGGCAAGGCCCATTCCGGCGGATGATGCTCCTCCCCTTGAAAGGAGAACCAAGAGGCGCCATGACCCTGCAGAGCAGCCAGGGCCTTCATCTACCTCCCCATCATCTGCTCAGCGAGGTAGGGCTTCATCTTCTGGGCGAGGTAGAGGGTCTGCCTACCCTAGGAGGAAAATTCTGGATTCTTCTCCTGAAGTCTCTGAGAAGTCAACCTCTTCATCCTCAGAGTCTTCCCAGCCTTAAAAGAGAACTCCTTCCAAACCACTAAGTGCAGGGAAGACCATTTTGAAGCCCAGAGCTGTGGACTTAGAGGACAGTGAACTGAATGCTGCCTTTCTTGAAGTCCTCAACTTCTTTAAATTTCAGTCTTGGCAATCTTTCATTTCAGACTTTCGCATCATATACCCTAGACTTGTCCAAGAGTTCTACATGCATTTGGAATGCACAGATGAGGGCTACAAGTCAAAAGTCAAAGGGATTGTGATTGATATGCCTACAGACATTGCAGCCACCATATTCAAAATTCCAGATGAAGGTGAAGACTACCATAACTTTGAGTTCAACCTTCATGAAGCATATACCATCTTGACTGGATTGCCTGCAGATGAGTCTGATCTCAAGCAAACTCATGTCACTAAATTCAACACCAACACTTTTCCTCTAGTGTTGAGGCTTACCCATCATATCCTCACCACTATCATAACCCCTCAAGGTGGTGGGAGAGACAGACTCACAGACATCCAAAGGTTTGTGATATACTGTATGAGCAAGGACATAAAGATAAACCTCCATGTCATCATGTACCAGATCATCTCTGAGACAACTAGGGCAGATTTGCATAGATCACTTCCTTATGCAGCCCATTTAACTCAAGTCTTCAAACACTTTGGTGTGCCTCTTGAGAATGAGAAGTCTCAGAAAATTCCTAAGTCCAACATTTATTGCTTTAAGCATGTTCAAAAATTTATGGGCTTTAGGATTGTGGGTGATCAGGTTAGGAGAGGGCCAGCTGCAGTAGAGGCCCCTGTGGTCCAAGAGGATCAGCCTCCAGTGCAAGAGGATCTGTAACGTCGCTTATTTTCGGATCCTTTTTGGATCGTGTGTGTTGTGGTTGTGATGGCTGTTGTAAGGCCAGTGTGGTGTAGACGTGTGGTGTGTGTAGGTGTGGTGCAGGTTAGGTCCCGAAATGAAATGGGACCTGCTACAGTTGAGTAGGAGTTGGCGGCCAGGGGTGGTCGTTGACTTGTTGGCGTCCAGGTAAGTGGCTGTTGATTGTATGATCTTGGCGGCATTAGATGTGGACATTTAGGGTGGCGGTTGTCCTTGGCGGCAAGGGGTTGACGCCAACCTGAGAATTCTGAAGGTTATAGGGTCACCCGAGAGTAGGTTCTTCCCCTGGTTCTCTCTCCTCTTGCCCCAGCTTCACGTTCCAGTGTTTCTAGAGCTTCCAACAGGTACTGAAGGATGCTTGGAGGACCGTGGAACGTGTGGCGGTGACGAATCACGCGAGGAAACGCCGTGGCGTGGTGCAATTCCCGTGGGAGTTCGCGGAGGGTTCGGTGTGAACCAGGAGATTGCAGGAGGTTTGAGCGTGTTCTGAGGTAGGGGACGAACCCTGTTAGCTTGTTAGAAACATTAAAACACGACTTAACCACTTGAATCAATGTTTTTAATGTATTTTTGGATTAAATTGCATCGTGTGGGGATAATGGGTGGTTTGGTGATTTTATGTAGTAAAGCATGCTGTTTTAGTTTAATTATAATGCATGGGAGTTAAAGGAACTGTTTCCTCCTATCTTCTTGATGATTTCGGGATCAGGAATGCAAGTGGGATCGATTAGGGTTTCTGCAAGGAAAGAACTGAAAAACTTGGCGTTAACATCGCTTGTCTCCAAGCTCATCAGCCGAGATATAAACGGCTAGATCGCTTGCCGTCTACTTCTTATAAGCAGCAGTCGATGTTGCCGTCAACTTGTGCATGTATTCATGCAGTGTGGTTTACGTAGCTTTTCTGGTTATGAATATTGCGTGTTTATGTGTGCATGGCGATGACCGGTGTGAGCCAGTGCACTTGATATGCTCTTGGAGCATACTGCTCATGTAATGGACATGTTTTACGTGAATGATGTGTGATGTACGTAACTGCTTTACGCAGTAAGTGTGGTGCGTTGGCACCCATGGCACTCTTGGTGTGTGTTGTCCATGTGTTGGACATGTGGTTTACGTGACTGACGTGTGGTACACCTACTAGGATGTATATACGTGCTGTCTACGTGGTTTGGGTGTGTACATACTACACACTTTTCCGTAATGTAATCATATGATTTGTCGTAGTAACTGGGCAGTGAGGTTCCTGTGTGAGCCTAGCCATGACTTTGTGGTGTTTGGGCAGTGAAGGTCCATACCGACCTAGCCCTGGTTCGTTGTTGTCTTTCGAATAATATTATATTGATTTATGAAGTAAGTGGTGTGCGTTGCCACGGAGGTCATGAGATGACCAATGATAGGCAAGTTTGTGGTTCAGGTATGTGTTGGTGTGGGATAGCTTTGGGGTCATATGATGACCGATGTTAAGCAAATCCTAACACTTGTATATTGTGAATTATAAGTAAAGGTTATATGTGTTAGTTTCGTGGTTTGTGCTAGCCGAGTGTGGTGGTCCGGCGCCTATTCCGGAATGCCTCTCTAGTCGGGTACCCCAGGTTCTTTGTGAGCCAGGAACATGTGTTTGTTGTGCTCGGGGTTTTGTCTCGGTACTTGTGTTGTATCGTTGAGTTCTGTGTCGTCTTCCTGGACACCCTCACTCCTGAGTTTGAGTTGTACGTCCGGCTGAGGGAAAGACGGCAGTGGGACAGCGACTTCCCAGAGTTTGTTCTTGTGTCACTTGTAGCGCGCTCGTAGTTGGGGGTACGGACACCAGTAGACGTCACTGGTCTCCAGCTAGTCCTGTTTTCCAGTGCCTCACTTTAGAGTGCTCCGGCCAGAGACTCTAGAGGTGCCAGGCATGGGCCTGTAGCTGTGTGTCTGCAGGTGTGGTGTTGGTTGGTCTCCACAGTTGTTTGACTTCTTCCTTGTGGAGCGGCAGTTGGACCTTTCGTCTGTGACTGCGAGGCTGAGAGGTAGTTCTTGTGTTGTGTAGTCCGGGTTGGATATTGGCCTGATCAGCCAGTAGTCCGTTCCCATGTGGTGGCGTCGTTCCCTTCCTACTCGTGCTTTGCTACTTGCCATGGTTCGTGAATTTGTGACTCGTGGTCGAGGTTTGACCAGTTCGAGGTGTGCCCTGGTGTTGGCACAATTGTTATTGAATTGTGGTTTGTGTGACTTGCCAGTTGAGGTTTTACTTGTAATATTGTGCTTAAATAAAGGTATAATATAATTGTGGTTCAGTGTGGTGTTTATCACCTACTTGTACTCTTTGTTCAGGTGTTTGTGTTGTGGTACCTCAGAGTAGCAGGTACCTATTTCCTTCGTGGGTTACTTTGTAGTTTTGTGGTGGTACATTGAGTACCAACCTTTCCGGGTACTTGTGTGTTGTGGAGGTCTTGTGGTTTGACCTGCCACTTGTTGTATCCTAACTGTTTTAAGTAAATCTTGGTTTATATTTTATTATAGATTAATTTGTGATTATTAATTACGTTACCTTTGTGGGTATTTTGCCGATGAGGCTTGTGGCTTAGGCATATTGTGGTTTAGTAGAGCTATGCTCCGTGGAGGCCGTGTGAGACCTTCCACTTGTTGAGTTTTACTCTTCTTAGGTATGATTCCAATTATAATTTTAGTGTGTTATGGATTGGCTTCGTGGTTGCCAATTCTGTTACCTTGTGTGTAGTTTCCGATGTAGTGTGGTTTGGAGTATAAAGGACCAGCTCTTTGTTAGCAGCCCTATTACTCAAATGTTTGAGGTTCACCTGTGAAGCTTGTAGCCTGGGTAGTGACTTGCCTGTATGGCTTATAGCTTAGGCAACTAGTTGTTGTAGCAGTGTGCCAGTGAGACTGTGGTTTAGGCACTTTAGTAGTTTGGCTGACTAATGATTTTATGTTAGTCCTGTAGACCTACTTTTCTTTTTAGAACGTTATGATATTATTATGAGTATGTTTAATTGTTATTTATTGTCATGATGTGAGCATGAAATGGTTTGGCTATTGTTATTACCAGTGAGACCCATTGGGGTTGAGGTGTCTGTGGTTACAGTGTTGTTTTGGGTAGCCCCTACTGAGCCAGTGACTTGATGAGGCTTACTCCACTACAGTTCTTTTCAGGGCTTGCCGTGTGTTTGGCTTGCAGCGGCGTCGTGTCAGACTTGTACCACCAGCAGTTGTTTAGTAGTTAGTGTTGTGTGAGCTTGTGCTCCCTCGGGGTATGCCCCAGGTAGTTATACTCTTCTAATTGGACATGTATTAATGTAATGGGACAGTTGTACAAATCAGTGAACAGATATGAGTACATGTACTTTCTTGTGTCTTATATTCTTGTGGCTTGTCTTTTATACTCTTACTAGACACGTGTGTGAGATATCCCTTGCGAGACTTCGGTCCGTTCGCGGGAGGCGGATCTGGATATGGATCCTTAATGGGCATAAATACCCCGGTCCGTCACAGTTGGTATCAGAGCAATGTCCAGTTAGAATATGAAAAGACATTGAAAGTACAATGTCCCAATACATGGATTAATGTTCACTGCTGGTAGTAAGTCTTAGGTTTTGTGTGATATAAAGTAGTTTTTACGTGAGCTTTTGGCACATAAACCGTTTGTTTCTGTTTGTTAAATTGGCAGTTGTGAGCAGTTGTTGTGCCACAACGTGAATAGTGGTATAAGTTGTGTAGTAGCATCCTGGCACTAGTGCAGTTAAAGTAGTTAAAATATAGTATTTAAAAGTTTTCAGTTGCAGAGATTAGAGGAGAAAGGGCACTACTGAGAGGGATATACCTGTTATATGTTAGTAAAGTACAGAGTTAGTAGAGATAAGTATAGAGTATTTCTGTGATAGATCAGTTTGGTTATTAAAGATTCGCAGTTAAAGGAATTGAAGAGATTAACAAGTTTGGATATGGAATTCAGTAAATAAGTTATAATGAGATAGAAGGTTGGCAGAGATAGGTGTATGGTAACAAGGTGATAAGGAACAGGTCAGTTTGTGTGATAAGTTGCAGTTGAGAACCTCAGTAAATGTATTGTGGCATTAGAAACTTGAGTCAGAGGATATTAAGAAACAGTGTGGATGGAAATGTGATTAGAATTATGAAGAGTTTGATATGATCAAGAAAGACAGACCAGCTTTAAAAGAAGTATCAGTACATAAAAGAGTAGTGATTTATGGCAGATAGATTCAATATGTTTGAGGTCAGAAATTTGAGAAAAATATTGTTATGAAATATGATGATAGCAGGAAGTGGGATATGAAGATTTGTATAAATAAGTATAGAAATGATCAGTTGAATAAAGAAAGAGAGAAAAGAAGAATTAATGTGCGATAAGATTTTCTGAAAATTGCACAAGAGGAATATTTAGTTGATGATTGGTAGTTTAGATAAAGAAAAGATATGGATTAGAGAAAAGAAGAATTTCGCAAATGATGAAGTAAATAAGGTCAGATGAGTCAGAAAATGTCAGTTAAAGTTTGCATATTGGTGCAAAGACATGATTTAATTGAGCAGAAAGGAATTATTATTAAGATATTCTAGAGTTTCGTGCAGGAGCAGGAATGGATTAATTAAAGAATATTTGGAAAGTTTATGCCCCAGAATTATGGGAATTAGCCAGAAAATGTCAATAAAGCAAGCAAGATATATGAAGAGTATAATATATTAATAATGGTTTGGCAGAACAGAAATTGCAGTAATTTCTTCAGCATGAATTAATTGAATGGGATGATTTGAGAAGCAGTTGAAGCCAGAAGAAAGTAATTGAAAGTAATAATATGAGCAGAAATTGTGGAATATTTTGCAAAAATGTTCAGTGTGATCAGAGTAGCGCAGCGGAAGCAGAAGCAAAGAAAGATTTAATATTCAGAGATTGTTCAAGTTTGCTTGAATAAGGAGAAAGTGTAAAGTTTTGCGCAGTGGAATAAAGGAAACTGAGTTTATTATGTTTTTTTTAATCAGAAATTGACTTTAAGCGGTATGAGTAGAATAATATGAAAGAGCAGGAAATTCAAAGATGGTGATTGGTTTTATTTGAAGAGATGTCAGTTGTGAATATAAATGCAGATGAGGCAGGATAACAGCAAACAGTGATAAATGGAAAAAGAAAATGGTGGCATGAAAGAATATTACAGTGTAAGATATTTGAGAAAGATAAAGCGGCCTCGAAAGAAATATTGCAAACACAGCTAGAAAATTTTGGAAGCAGGTTCAGTCCAAGGAGATAAAGCACCATTGGCAAGGAAGAATCGTCTACGGTTGAAAGCTAAAGAAAGGCAATGGAATCGACAGAACAGAATAATTGTGAGAAGAATTGAAAGGCTAAAGTAGAGAAAGAGTATCCTACTTGTTCTGTGTTCGGCTTTATTTATTTTTAGGTGATAATCCGGATTGTTGTGATTTGTTTTATATGTCGAGGACGACATTTGTTTTTAGGTGATAATAATGTAACGTCGCTTATTTTCGGATCCTTTTTGGATCGTGTGTGTTGTGGTTGTGATGGCTGTTGTAAGGCCAGTGTGGTGTAGACGCGTGGTGTGTGTAGGTGTGGTGCAGGTTAGGTCCCGAAATGAAATAGGACCTGCTGCAGTTGAGTAGGAGTTGGCGGCCAGGGGTGGTCGTTGACTTGTTGGTGTCCAGGTAAGTGGCCGTTGACTGTATGATCTTGGTGGCATTAGATGTGGACGTTTAGGGTGGCGGTTGTCCTTGGCGGCAAGGGGTTGACGCCAACCTGAGAATTCTGCACGTTATAGGGTCACCCGAGAGCAGGTTCTTCCCCTGGTTCTCTCTCCCTCTTGCCCCAGCTTCACGTTCCAGTGTTTCTAGAGCTTCCAACAGGTACTGAAGGATGCTTGGAGGATCGTGGAACGTGTGGTGGTGACGAATCGCACGAGGAATCGCCATGGCGTGGTGCAATTCCCGTGGGAGTTCGCGGAGGGTTCGGTGTGAACCAGGAGATTGCGGGAGGTTTGAGCTGAGGTAGGGGACGAACCCTGTTAGCTTGTTAGAAACATTAAAACACGACTTAACCACTTGAATCAGTGTTTTTAATGTATTTTTGGATTAAATTGCACTGTGTGGAGATAATGGGTGGTTTGGTGATTTTATCTAGTAAAGCATGCTGTTTTAGTTTAATTATAATGCATGGGAGTTAGAGGAACTGTTTCCTCCTATCTTCTTGATGATTTCGGGATCAGGAATGCATGTGGGATTAGGGTTTCTGCAGGGAAAGAACTGAAGAACTTGGCGTCAACATCGCTTGTCTCCAAGCTCATCAGCCGAGATATAAATGGCTAGATCGCTTGCCGTCTACTTCTTATAAGCGGCAGTCGATGTTGCCGTCAACTTGTGCATGTATTCATGCAGTATGGTTTACATAGCTTTTCTGGTTATGAATATTGCGTGTTTATGTGTGCATGACGATGACCGGTGTGAGCTATTGCACTTGATATGCTCTTGGAGCATACTGCTCATGTAATGGACATGTTTTACGTGAATGATGTGTGATGTACGTAACTGCTTTACGTAGTAAGTGTGGTGCGTTGGCACCCATGGCACTCTTGGTGTGTGTTGTCCATGTGTTGGACATGTGGTTTACGTGACTGACGTGTGGTACACCTACTAGGATGTATATACGTGCTGTCTACGTGGTTTGGGTGTGTACATACTACACACTTTGCCGTAATGTAATCATATGATTTGTCGTAGTAACTAGGCAGTGAGGTTCCCGTGTGAGCCTAGCCATGACTTTGTGGTGTTTGGGCAGTGAAGGTCCATACCGACCTAGCCCTGGTTTGTTGTTGTCTTTCGAATAATATTATATTGATTTATGAAGTAAGTGGTGTGCGTTGCCACGGAGGTCATGAGACGACCAATGATAGGCAAGTTTGTGGTTCAGGTATGTGTTGGTGTGGGATAGCTTTGGGGTCATATGATGACCGATGTTAAGCTAATCCTAACACTTGTATATTGTGAATTATAAGTAAAGGTTATATGTGTTAGTTTCGTGGTTTGTGCTAGCCGAGTGTGGTGGTCCGGCTCATATTCTGGAATGCCTCTCTAGTCAGGTACCCCAGGTTCTTTGTGAGCCAGGCACGTGTGTTTGTTGTGCTCGGGGTTTTGTCTCGGTACTTGTGTTGTACCGTTGAGGTCTGTGTCGTCTTCCTAGACACCCTCACTCTTGAGTTTGAGTTGTACGTCCGGCTGAGGGAAAGACGGCAGTGGGACAGCGACTTCCCAGAGTTTGTTCTTGTGTCGCTTGTAGCGCACTCGTAGTTGGGGGTACGGACACCAGTAGACGTCACTGGTCCCCAGCTAGTTCTGTTTTCCAGTGCCTTACTTTAGAGTGCTCCGGCCAGAGACTCTAGAGGTGCCAGGCATGGGCCTGTAGCTGTGTGTCTGCAGGTGTGGTGTTGGTTGGTCTCCAGAGTTGTTTGACTTCTTCCTTGTGGAGCGACAGTTGGACCTTTCATCCGTGACTGCGAGGCTGAGAGGTAGTTCTTGTGTTGTGTTGTCCGGGTTGGATATTCGCCTGATCAGCCAGTAGTCCGTTCCCGTGTGGTGGCGTCGTTCCTTCCTACTCGTTCTTTGCTACTTGTCGTGGTTCGTGAGTTTGTGACTCGTGGTCGAGGTTTGACCAGTTCGAGGTGTGACCTGGTGTTGGCACAATTGTGATTGAATTGTGGTTTGTGTGACTTGCCAGTTGAGGTTTTACTTGTAATATTGTGCTTAAATAAAGGTATAATATAATTGTGGTTCAGTGTGGTGTTTATCACCTACTTGTACTCTTTGTTCAGGTGTTTCTGTTATGGTACCTCAGAGTAGCAGGTACTTATTTCCTTCGTGGGTTACTTTGTAGTTTTGTGGTGGTACATTGTGTACCAACCTTTCCGGGTACTTGTGTGTTGTGGAGGTCTTGTGGTTTGACCTGCCACTTGTTGTATCCTAATTGTTTTAAGTAAATCTTGGTTTATATTTTATTATGGATTAATTTGTGATTATTAATTACGTTACCTTTGTGGGTATTTTGCCGATGAAGCTTGTGGCTTAGGCATATTGTGGTTTAGTAGAGCTATGCTCCGTGGAGGCCGTGTGAGACCTTCCACTTGTTGAGTTTTACTCTTCTTAGGTATGATTCCAATTATAATTTTATTGTGTTTTGGATTGGCTTCGTGGTAGCCAATTCTGTTACCTTGTGTGTAGTTTCCGTTGTAGTGTGGTTTGGAGTATAAAGGACCAGCTCTTTGTTAGCAGCCCTATTACTCAAATGTTTGAGGTTCATCTGTGAAGCTTGTAGCCTGGGCAGTGACTTGCCTGTATGGCTTATAGCTTAGGCAACTAGTTGTTGTAGCAGTGTGCCAGTGAGACTGTGGTTTAGGCACTTTAGTAGTTGGGCTGACTAATGATTTTATGTTAGTCCTGTAGACCTACTTTTCTTTTGAGAACGTTAAGATATTATTATGAGTATGTTTAATTGTTATTTATTGTCATGATGTGAGCATGAAATGGTTTGGCTATTGTTATTGCCAGTGAGACCCATTGGGGTTGAGGTGTCTGTGGTTACAGTGTTGTTTTGGGTAGCCCCTACTGAGCCAGTGACTATTTGAGGCTCACTCCCCTACAGTTCTTTTCAGAGCTTGCCGTGTGTTTGGCTTGCAGCAGCGTCGTGTCAGACTTGTACCACCAGCAGTTGTTTAGTAGTTAGTGTTGTTTGAGCTTGTGCTCCCTCGGGGTATGCCCCAGGTAGTTGTACTCTTCTAATTGGACATGTATTAATGTAATGGGACAGTTGTACAAATCAATGAACAGATATGAGTACATGTACTTTCTTGTGTCTTATATTCTTGTGGCTTGTCTTTTATACTCTTACTGGACACGTGTGTGAGATATCCCTTGCGAGACTTTGGTCCGTTTGCGGGAGGCGGATCTGGATATGGAGCCTTAATGGGCATAAATACCCCGGTCTGTCACAGGATCAGCCTCCAGCTCCAGAGGATCACCCTCGAGTGCATGAGGACCAACCTCCAATGAATGAGGATCAGCCTCATGTGGCAGTTGAAGTTGATGTACCCTTTAATGCCCCTCTTTCACCTCAACTTCAGCCCTCCTCCTCCATGAACCCTGAAACTAAAATTCCATCTTTTTCTCCACAACCTCCAGTTCATGCATCCACATCCTTTGGTGGACCTCCTTTTCCACCAGAGTTATACACCTTTTTAAATGACAAATTTGATGCTTTGAACACCTCCATTCAGACTATGTCAGAAAATTTTGAGTTGAGGATTCAGAGGTTGGAGAATACCGTGTCTACCAAATTTATTGAACAAAAAGCAGCTTCTGACCATGCCACGCAAAGGTTCAACAGGATGATTGTCACATTGGCAGATGCTTCAGTCGAGCTCAAAGAACATCAAGAGAAGTTGGAAACAGTTCTTAAGGGAATTTTGGCAAATTCCCAAGCTGATGTCTTCAACACCAAGGAGACACTTTCTCAGATCTCTAAGACAAGGCTGTCTTTTGCACATTTGGTAGATGACTTGGAGAGCATGAAGAATTTATCTGCTCATATTGATGAAGAGATGTCTGCACTTAAAAAGGAATTCAAAGTTTTGAATAGACCTGGTTGGTCAGCTGGTTCTTCTTCTTCTTCACAGCTTATGTCTACTGAGTTCAGTGGCCTTCAAGCTACAATGTCAGAGAATTCAGAGAGAATCGAAAATCTATTGCATACAAGACTCTCAACTATCCAAGCTCAAATGAAGTTCAGTCTGGCTTCAATGGAAAAGAGATTGACGGATATTGAGACCATTTTGATACCCATTCCTCCTCCTGCTCCTCCCCATTAATGTAATTTCTTTTGATGATGTCAAAGGGGGAGAAGATAGCAAGAACTTGTAATGCTTTTTAAATGTATTTTTTTGAAGATTGCAATGTTCATATTTTGTGAATGAAATGAATAGAAACATTTGTGTCTTCAATGTGATTGAAAATTCTTTTGAATGAATGTGAATGTGATGAATGCTTGTCAAGCTGCTTGACCTTTGTGTGAGAATAGCTTATCTTTAGTAACATTGTGTCTTTCATGTGTGCAACTTTTAAATGTTTCTAAAAATGTTCAAAGGTCTTTGACAAGTATGAATAAAAGGAAATGAAAATGCTTAAAATCACATTTCATTGAAACTTTCCACTTCCATATGAATTTAATGTTGCCATCATCAAAAAAGGGGAGATTGTTGGGTTGAGTGTGAATATAATTCATTTCTCCTCACATTTTGATGATGAGAATCTGTGATTTTAATGCATAACAATCGGAATATGTGAAATACATCACACCTGAAATAACAATATTCAAAAAGCATGTTTCCAAACACATTTATCATTGATATTTATGATAATATATTTAACTAATGATTTATGTGTTTATTTCTCAGGAAAAACATTTATTGCAAGGATGGTGTCGACACACCTCACACTGGTGTCGACACAATGTTCCAAGATCTAAGGCAAAAGGTGAAGAAATGATCAACTAGTGTCGACACTAGTCCAGGGCAGGTCGACACTAGAGACAGATCCCAGAGAAATATGTTAACAGGCGTCTATCTCAGGTCGACACTAAATCAGATAGTGTCGACACTAGATGGCTCTCCCAGAAGGCCTGTTTTTCATATGGCTAAAGCAGGTCGACACCAAATGCGGGCAGGTTGACACTAGATGGCTCTCCCAGAAGGCTTGTTTGTCAGATGGCCAAAGCAGGTCGACACGAGATGATATCACGTCGACACTAGAGAGCCTTCCCAGAAGGCCTGTTTTGCTGTCTGGGACATGGTGTCGACACTGAATCATCTCAGGTCGACACTAGAGACCTCTCCCAGGGAATTGTTTTGCCAGTCTGGGACAGTGTGTCGACACACCTCATGGGCAGGTCGACACACTCTGAAATCTCTGTGACTTAAATTTTGTCCTGGACACGTGGCACCCTAGGGAACTGTTGGATTATCTTTGGATCGTGTGCCCACGACCCCCAAGGGTACATTTGGACTATTAGGGGTATAAATACCCTTCTATTGGCTGTCCAACATGAAAGAACCCTTTCAGAGCCTCCCAGAAATCCCGTTGGCGGCTAGAAGAGTTCTCCTCCCTGTTCTTGCCTTCCTGGTGCTTCCCCAAGCCAAATTCTCATCTGCTCAAGCATGAGAAGTGGAAATTGATCGTTGAAGAAGCAATTGGATCACCTCAAGGAAGCAGATCAAGTAGAAGCCGACTTCTGTGAAGAATTCAAGGAAGATTCTGAAGATCAGATTGCAGAGCATCGTCCAGAAACTTCCATAGATCAAACACTTCACAATTCGACCTTCTACAAGGGAGTACATCTGAAGAGAAAAGCTCCTCAATACAATTCTCTCTTTCATTTTCTCTTCTGAGTGATTCTGAGATTGTGCATGGGTTGTTGCATGAGTTTCATGAATTAACTCTGGTTGGACTAGATCTGTTGCTAGAGGATCTAAGTCTTGTGTTCTTCTAGCAAGTTGTTTGTGAGCCGTCGAGCTCAGTGGTTTTGAGTCGTCGTACTCAAGTGGTAGTTGAGCAGTCTTGCTCAGGGTTCTAGAGTAGTCTTACTCTAGAGTTTGTGTGAGTTGTAAACTCAGGTGGTTGGAGTTGTCAGGCTCCCGTGGGTGTGTTGTACCCAGGTTGATTAGTGGATCCTCACTGTGTGAGGGGTGGATGTAGGAATCACATGGTGTGATTTCCGAACCACCTAAAAATCTCTGTGCATTGATCTGATTGTGGTTTGAATTTATCCTTCGTTAGATGCATGCATAGGATCGTTTGAATTCATCTAATCAATCTGTTCACACACTCCATTTGCACAACTCACTCAATTTATCTTCAGATCTGTGAAATCTATTTTTCAATTTGCCTCTGATTCAAGAGTTTTTAAAAATTGGTTAAGCTTCCGCATTAGTAGGCCTAGATCTTGTCCTCATCTTTTCTCAATCCTTCAAATCACACAGCAATAATGCCATAAATTAATATTTATTAGAAAAATATGATATTTAATTTATTAGAAAAAATATGATATTAAATATATTTAATATTTAATTAATCATAAGTTTTGTTATCACCAAAATATAAGGGTAAAATATAAGAGTGGTTCAACAATCTCCCTCTTTTTGGTGATGACAAAACTTATGAGAATTTTCTGACAAAAATGCTTAAAGCATAGAAAATACAGAATATTCACATATTCTTCCCCTTTTTGTCACTAACCAAAAAGGAAGGATCTTACCATGCATTGTCTCCCTTTTTTTGTGAAAACTTCTTACCATTGAGGAGTTCAACAATGATTGACATTTAATGAATAACTCCCCCTCAGTCTGTGCTCCCCTGAATGAGAGACTTAATCTGAATGAGACTTGCAAATAATTGTTAGTAATACTAAAATTTAAAAAATAAATTAGTGACTACTCCCTCTTCAGATATGTGTTAGATGAAGAGCTTACAGTCACCAATGCCTTAAGCATCCTTCATTCTGATGCTCCAAGGCTATTCTGCAAATAAACTACTCAGAAGTAGGTACCCAAATCTTTTTGGGTCCTTGATGGTTAGATAGATGAAAATATTCTTTCGGAATCCATACTAGGTGCCTTGTTGTGCAGATGTTTACTGTGTGTCCTAATTTATTCCAATGAGAACAACAATGAATATAATTTATTTTATAGTTCTTTATTGTCTTTGTAATATCTATTTGGAACACAATTTTTGGAAACCTTTTCTTTTTGATAGAGCTTGTTCATTACAGGGGCCTTTTTTTTAGGCATCTTGGTTTCCTTTACAAATTTTGGTAATGAATTTTTTTCAGTAATTAAGACTTATTTTCTTTTTTCAGGAGGTTTGTATCCAAGACCTTGTTTATTATTTCCAGATTTTGATCTTTTTAAGCATAGGGCTAAAGATGTTTTCCCTTTAGTTAATATTCTAACTGATTCTTTTAAATAAAGATTTTCTTCAGTTAGAGTTTTTAATTTTTCTTCTAACTCTGATTTTTCATTATTTTTGTTTTTAATTCTTCATTCAAGAGATAATTATTATCTTTACTTTCCTTTAATTATTTTTCTAATTGTTCCATTTCAGATTTAAGATAAGAATTTGTGTTATCTAAGCAAGTGATGTTGTTTTTCAGATTTTTTAATTCTTTTGCAACACCTTTATGTTTTTCATATAGTTCATTAAAGACTTCTTCTAAGTTCTCAACTCTGACCCTGAATCAGTGCAAGAACTAAATTATGGGTCAGGATGTACCTCATCTAGTCCTACCATGAGGGCTTGACTTAGATGCTCTTTTTCGGAATCTAAGCTTGATGATTCTGAAGTTGTGGCCTCTTCATTGTCCCAAGCAACCGTCATGGCTTTTCTTTTGAATTTCTTGTGCTGCTTCTTAGATTTTTCTGGTTGACCAGTCTTCTTGAGTTTAGGACAGTCTAGTCTTAAATGTCCAGGTTTTCTGCATTCATAGCAGATTGATTCTTTTTCTTTTTTCTCTTTCGTTTGAATTCTTCTTGATCCATTTTTCTTTTTCTTGAGATTTTTATGAAGTTTGGATAGGACATCATCCACATCGTTGTCTTCAGAACCTGCATTTTTTGAACTAGAAGAAGAAGAAGAGGTGGAAGAAGCAGTTGCAACTTTAAGAGCATTAGTGACTTTTTCTTGGAAGAGCTTTTAGATAGTCACTCCATATTGATTTCATGTGCCATGGGAGAGCCAATTAATTTATCAATGGAAAACTTGGTTAGATCATAGGCTTCTTCAATAGCTATGACCTTAGTGGTCCATGAAATAGTTAAAGATCTAAGTATCTTTCTGACAGTTTCCTCATCAGAAAGATTTTTACTAAGAGAACTTAGACCAACTACTATGCATGAAAATCTATTATACATCTGAGTGATATTTTCGTTTGGAAACATTTTAAATTGTTCATATTGTGAGACAAGAATATCTATCCTAGTTTGTTTTACTTTATCTGTTCCCTCATAAGTTACATGCAGTTTATCCCACATTTCTTTTGCAGATTTACATGCAGATACTCTACTAAATTCTCTTTTGGATAAAGCACAACATAAAAAGTTCTTTGCATTAAAGTTTAGAGATAATTTACTCTTGTCTACTACTGTAATAGCAGTAGTACCTTCAGCAGGAACAATAACATAATCACCTACCTCTATTACCTGCTACAGATCAAAGTCTGTGCCTCGAATGAAGCATTCCATTCTCATCTTCCAATATTGATAATCCTCTCCATGATTGAACTTCAACAAATCCTTGAGCTGCCATGGATCTTCTCTAAGATCGTTGGATCTTCTTGATTGATCAGAGAACCTCGCTCTGATACCACATGTTGGCCCTTTTGGTAGGGCAGCAAGCTAACCTAGAGGGGGGGGGGGGTGAATAGATTTTCTGAAATCTAAAACTGAAACTTAAACACAGAAAATTATCACTTGAAAGTTTGGTTAGTTGAGTATGATAGAGAGTAGCAGTGCGGAAGCAAATAAACAATCACACAAAGAACACAAGGAATTTATCCTGGTTCGGCCCTTCCCACATAGAAGTCCTACGTCCAGTCTCCAAGCAATCTCTTGGGATTTTACTAAGCAAGGGTATAGCCCCCTCAAGGACAATACAACACCCAGCCCCCCAGCTGGTCTTCTTCTCTTTCCCAGGCAAGAAGGCAGCCCACTTCTCTTACAGGTTAAGAAGTCAACCTCCTGGTACAAACCCCAGTGCGGTTCTGCTAGACATAAACCCCCAGCTAGGTTCTACACTGAGTATAGTCCCTCAGCTGGACAGAAAACACCAGCAACTACATTGGCCAACTCTTTACGCAGAAAGAGACTCACTGTATACAGTCCTACAGTTGGACTGAAATCTTTCTTAGAAATGAAAGAACAAAGCTGAGAGTTTTACAAGAATGGACTCTAACCCAGAAACTCTCAGCGATGGACTCTCCCCAAGAATTACAATGACCACAGAGAGAGAGAGTGAAGAGAGGAGAAGGAGCTTGAAGGCTTCAGACGCTTGAGCACTTCTTCTTGGGCTCGGGCTCTTTCTCTCTTTTCCTTTGAGTGTATGTGAAATTCAGGTTCCTCACAGGATGCACACTCCTTTAAAGATCTTTAGGAAAGCTCTCTCCTTTTTCTTTAGCATTGCTTCATCTTTTATATGAGCAGACTTGAACAAATCCGTTGGAGTTCTAGCCGTTGCTCATCTTCTCTTTTTTTGATATTTTGTGGTCTACGAGGTCTGCAAGCATAGAAGAAAGTGTTTAGATAAAAGAGTGCTTCTGTAAAAAAGGCTCATACCTCTATGTTTCCTACTGTCACCCAGAAGTGGTAGGTAAGCCCTTTTTGTCTGATAGGAGAGAAGGGATCTAGAGAGATAAAAAAGATCTTCTGTCAAAAAGATAGAAGATTACATAAATGAAATGTATTTGACTTTTCACTAGATGCCAAAAACATTTTGAAATATAAGGAAATCGATGTTTATGTTGAAATCTATGTTTGAGCAGAATCCATGATTAAGTGAAATTCATATTTTCAAGCGAATCGATGTTTAAGTGAAATCCATGTTTGAACAAAATCCATGTTTTCAAGTGAATCGATGTTTAAGTGAAATCCATGTTTGAATAGAATCCATGTTTTCAAGTGAATTGATGTTTAAGTGAAATCGATGTTAGAATCGATGTTTAAGTGAAATCGATGTTTGAACAGAATCGATGTTTAAGTGAAATCGATGTTTGAATAGAATCGATGTTTAAGTGAAATCGATGTTTTCAAGCGAATCGATGTTTAAGTGAAATCAATGTTTTCAAGCAAATCGATGTGGCACTTTGTGAACTGAAATCGATGTATATTGAATAGGCATCAATTTAGCTTTTTAGTGCAAATCACACAGTAATAATACCATAAATTTATATTTATTAGAAAAACATGATATTTAATTTATTAGAAAAATATGAGATTAAATATATTTAATATTTAATTAATCATAAGTTTTGTAATGTCCAAAATATAAAGGTAAAATATAAGAGTGGTTCAACATTAAGAACCTTAACGCGATGGGTCAACGCACCACGACAAGAACGCAACCTTCGAGGGACGCCGTGACAATGCGACAGATCGAACTGACACACCTGCCACCTTGACAGCTGCCAAACGACCCAAACGACAGAACACTGTCGCGACCCGTTGACCAGTCGCAACAAGAACGTGACAGGAAATTCGGGCGCGACAAGGATAACTATTGGGTCGGACACCCACGACACGACACTAACGCGTCGCCCAACCCTGTCGCGTTAGTGGCCAATCATCCAAGACACCAGACAGAAAGCCGGGAAGTCGGGTCTTAGAAAATTTAACTGAAACTAAAAGATCTGATGAACTATTGTGCGAAGATTTAAAGGCTAAAAATAGTAAAATAATGGAACTTAAATCAAATATAAATGAATTGAAAGATGAAGACAAATTAAGAGAAGAAAATAACTATTTAAAAGCTACCATATGTAGAATTACACATTGTAAGACATCCTTACTTGTAAAACTTAAAGGTGCTAGAACAGGTAAAAAGAAATATGGAGTAGGGTATACACCTCAAAAAATGTAGAACATATTGTGTATCCCGAAAAATACCCAACTCCTAATTCTGTAAAAGAAAAGATAATAAAAAATCCAAAAAGGGTTAATCAATATGTTTACAGATAGAAACAGAAAATTAATAACACTATAAATTTAAAGAAGGAATATGTAACGGCCCTAGATATTTATGCCCAATAAGACTCCACATCCAAGTCTGCCTTGCACGATCAGACTGAAGTCTCGCAAGGAATAACGCGCACAAGTGTCCGGTAAGAATATAAAAGACAACAACAACAGTATAAGACACAAGAAAGTACATGTGCTCATACCTGTATACAACAAAGTATAACTATCCCAGTACATTATTATATGTCCAATAAAAGAGTATAACTACCTGGGGCATACCCCGAGGGAGCACAAGCTCACACAACACAACTAACTCTACTGCTGGTGGTACAAGTCTGCCATAACGCCTTCGCAAGCCACACAAAACTGGCTAACACCTGAAAAGAGCTGTAAGGGAGTGAGCCTCAACAAGTCACAGGCTCAGTAGGGACCTTCCAAAAACAACATCTGAAACCTAAAGAGACCTCAACCCCAAAGGGTCTCACTGGCAAAGTCGATAGCCAAACCACAATTTAAACATAAATACACCAATTAACACGAAGTCCTCGGAAGGTGAGAGAAACAACAGGACTAGCGCAGCACCACTAGTCCACCCAACAGCTGAAACACCTAGGCCACATGCCTCACAGGAAAACCACTACAACATCTGGTCGCCTAAGCTACAAGCCTCACAGGCAAACCACTGCCTAGGCTACAAGCTTCACAGGCAACCTACCCATGTAGGGTAACAGGACTGGCATCAACAAGCCAATCTACCACACATTACAACCATAAACAGAAGCTTACCCAAATAAGGGTAAAACACAACGTGTGGAAGGTCACAGCACACGACCTCCACGAAACACTAGTTCACCTCAACACCTGAAGAGGCTGGTACACGACATACCACAACATAAAGCTACCCACGAAGAGTACAGGTACCTACTACTGCAAGGTACCACCACGGAATCACAACCACAACTGTGCCACCACTAAGGCACACCCCAACAGGTAAAACCTCAACCAGCGAGTCACACACACAAGCCACAACCAGTGGCGAAACTCGAGTCGAAAAGGAACGACGCCACCACACGGGAACGAACTATTGGTTCATGACGCCAGTATCCAACTCGGACAAGACAACACAAGAACCACCTCTCAGTCTCATAGCCACAGACACACAGTGTAGCTGCAGCTCCACAAACAGACAAAGTGAACCAACCAACAGTGGAGACCAACCAACAGCACACCTACAGACCACACAGGTACAGGTCCAAGCCTAGCACCTTTAGGGACTCCGGCCCGAGCTCTCTAAAGTGAGGCACTAGAAACATAGGACTAGTTGGGGACCAGTACATCTACTGGTGTCCGTCCCCCAAACCACAAGTGTGCTACAAGCAACTGCACACCCACAAACACGAGTCGCTGCCCTCAGTCATCTTTCCCTCAGCCGTCCGTACAACTCAAACACAGGAGTGAGGGTGTCTAGGAACACGACTTAGACCTCAGTGGTACACACTGTACCGGGACACGCCCCGAGCACAACGTGCCTAGCTCACATAGAACTTGGGGTACCCGACTGAAGAGGTATTCCGGAATAGGCGCCCGACCACCAGACTCGACAAACACACAAACCACGATATATACTTATACAACCTTTATTTGTAAATCACGATATACATGTGTCAGGATTAGCTCGTCAGTGATCACCATGTGACCTTCAGGCTAACCTACACCGAGACATATATAAACCACAATAACGTATAGTAACCTTGCATGTCATTGGTCATCTCATGACCTCTATGGCAACACACAACATCCTACTCTTTAACCACTTAACTTAATATAATAACAAATGTACCATGAGTTACACAACTCACTAACTGCTCATATATCAACCCTACACATGCTTTACTAACTTAATCATCTTAAGTAGCACTTAAAAGACAGTAAAAGACCAAGGCTAGGTTCACACTGGAACCTCACTGCCCAACCACCACAACCTGACCACAGAAGCTAAAACGTGATGGACACAAGCGACGCCTTTCAAATCGGGACGATGAGACCGGACACCATTTAAAGCTTAACGCAACAAGCCCCAGTGTCACGACATAATCGCGATGACCCGATACATCGCCTCTAAGCCAAACCTAACAGTCGGAGTTCAAATCGCGACGACGCGATGCGTTGCGATAATGCAAGTCGGTTAATGCACTCATGAACGCGACATACCAAAGCGACGCATTCATGACAACCATTAACCATTAAAAAATACCAACGTAAACGCAATGACCCTAATGGTTGCGTTTACGCCAATCGAAAGAGCACATCAATCAGAGACAGAAACGCGGCGTAACACTGTGTCGCATTCATACCATGAACGCGACGGTGATGCCTGTCACATTTCAAACGCGACAGTGAGTTCAGCTCACAGGCCGAGCCCACCTTTTCTACTGAAAACCAACACATATATGATTTCAATACCAAGCTAAAGCATTAAATAGGAAATCCACAATATGGCAAACCACCCCGTCATGCTTTCCATCCCTTAAACCCATTTAAAATGAATTTAACAATAGGGGAAGTCTCCCTACCAATCGTGAAGAGCAGTAGAACATGAAAACCACCCCATTGCCGGTGCACCCATGCTCCAAACGCCATCCCCGCGTGGAATCCGTGCCGCACGAGCCACCTGGAAGTCGGAAATCACCTCAGGAGCCCACATCAGCTCCCCCTTCACCTAGACAGAGCTCCACTGCTCTGTCTGAGCAAAACAAAGCATTTAAGTCACATTCAAAATCACGACGTAGTCAGACGTCGCATTTAAGAATTAAACGCAATGACCCTAACCGTCGCCAATCGAAGCCCAAAGCGCTGTTGAACACAAAGGCGATTCTGTGAATCACGATGAGGTAAACCGTCACGTTTTAAATCGCAACGACATGCCTCGTCGCGTTCACAACCAGTGAACCTGTGGGCTAAATGGGCTGAGAGCTAAGGCCCACAACGCACACAACGCATGGAAACCACAACCAAAGCTCAATGACCACCTCTTCGTCAGGAGCACCACGCCAGAACCACTAAACACGGATCCGAAAGATCATGTCACTATACATTACTATCACCTAAAAAGGAATGTCATCCCCGACATTCAGAAACGAAGCATCACATACCAAACTATCACCTAAAAAGAAAGTAAACCATATACAGAACAAGTAGGATACACTTTCTCTACACTTGCCTTTCAAACCATCTTGCACTGACTTAATCTGCTCATTTCAGTGCCTGTTCCGGTTTTCTTTTCTCTTTAATTTCTTTTATAGCTGCTCTGCTCTTTCGTGTCAATTTGCCTTTCTCTAATTTTCAACTATAGGCGACTCTATCTTGTTGTTGGCACTTTATCTCATTGGACTCAATGTACTTCCACATTTTCCCTAGCTATGTTTACAACTTTTCTTTCTGGGTCGCTTCACTTGCTTGAAACTCTTTATCATAAAGTGCTACCCTGAATTGCTCTGCCATGTAAAACCATCTTTAAATTCTCAAATCTCTCGGTGCCTTTCCATTATCTGCCTCTCATTGCCAATTGTTACTCTGCCTCATCTTTATTTATATTCTCAACTGCAAGCTTTAAAAAAAAGAAAAATCAATTTACCATCTCTAATTTTTTTGCCTCTTCATACCGTTCTGCTCACGCTGCTTAACTTATATCTGACTAAAAACCTTTGCCTCTTTGCCCAACTGTGCAAAAACCTCAAAATTTCCTTTAATTATTCAAACCTCAGATAACCTGTGAATATTAAATCTTTCACGACTCCGCTGTGTTACTCTGATTACACTGGATACTTGGCAAAATATCACACAAATTCTGCCCCCATTATTGCTTTCAATTACTTTCCTCTTTCACTATTACTCTGCCTTCGGCTGGACTCAATTTTAACTTTACTTGCTTCTCAAATCGTCTTGCTCAACCAATTGATACTGGAAGAAAATACTGAAATTTTTTATCTGCTTTTCTTAATATTTCAATTCTGGTTGTGCCACATACTTAAATTCTAAATTTTGCCATACCACTATTGACATAGCTTGCTTTTCATATACCTTTCTTGCTCTAAATAACACTCTCTGGCTAATTTAACAAATCTATTACATAACCTTTCAAAATATCCATTCTCATTGCTGTGACACTACAATCTGTTTTCACATAACAAAATTGCTCAACTAACCCAGCACATATTCCACATTCAACTTTACCGAACTTTCTCTCAATCAGGTGCCACCTGATCCCAGACTTTTTACTGTTCAACTGATCATACAATTCCTTTCTGTATTTAATAATTCCAATTTCCATATATTTCTTGCTTTTTCTGTTTTATTCTACTATACTCTAATCTGCTTACTATTCTTACATCAAAGCCAGAAATACCTTTACAGAAAAATGCCTTGCTCAATCTAAATCACTTTCTGTGCATTGGCATGCAAACTCTTGCTGAACACTTTCTGAACCATCTAATTATATCCATTTCATAATCTGCTATACTCTTTCTTTTTTTGATCAATAACTCTTAACTTTATCTGTACTGCCAACTTCATTAACCATAATATCTTTTTTGCAAAGCATTTCTCTTAATTATTCTACTGTCTGGCTAATCTCACTGTACCATTCACACCATAACTCTTCTTGATATACAATCATCTGCCATTAAAACACTTCCAAAGCCAGAACCTAAAACTATTCTCTTTAATTTCAACAACTTGTTCTACCTCATTCCCTTATTCCACAGACTGACCCCAACTACTAAACATCACTAATTTGATCTCCAACACTGTAATCTTTAACAATTCATTCTTGTAGAATCTTCACAAACCATCACTTGTCAAGTGAATATCTTTCTTGTGAAATTCTCGGGAAATCTAACTACGCACTGATCTGTTCTTCCTTTACTCTCTCTTTTTACTCAACTGATCACCTTGTCACATACTTGCATAGATTTCTATATCAAACTTTCTATTACCATCATAGCCCACAACAGCACTGTTCTCAACCACAATTCGTACACTTAACAATCCTTGACACATACTATTCCTCATTATAACATTGTTCCCTTTGCTATTCTATCACACCATTACCTTATACCTATCTCTACCAATTTTGTACCTTACTAAGACACCTTTACTGAATTCCATATCTAAATTCACTAATCCCTTCAATTCCTGTAACCGAGAATCTTCAAACAACTATACTCTTACTACAAACTCGCACACTGGACCACATTGGTATAACCTCTCAAACTATACAGCTAACCACAACATTTCTCAACAACTTCTAACAACTGCCAATTCAAAGACACTTATACACATTTCTCATAATAAAAACTCGCGTGAAAACCACTTTTAATCACATAAAACCACAGACTTACTAATAGCAGTGGACATTAAACCATGTCTTGGGACATTGTACCCTCAATGTCTTTTCATATTCTAACTAGACCATGCTCTAATACCAACTGTAACGGCCCTGGATATTTATGCCCAATAAGGCTCCATATCCAATCCGCCTCCCGCGATCGGACCGAAGTCTCGCAAGGAATAACGCGCACAAGTGTCCAGTAAGAATATAAAAGACAACAACAATGGTATAAGACACAAGAAAGTACATGTGCTCATACCTGTATACAACAAAGTATAACTGTCCCAGTACGTTATTATATGCTCAATAAAAGACTACAACTATATGGGGCATACCCTGAGGGAGCACAAGCTCACACAACAAAACTGTGATGGAACGCCTTGTCTAGGCCCGTTAAATCGGTAACGTGCTTGACCCGAGTCCGTCTCCCGCGAACGGGCCGAAGCCTCGCGAGGGATACCACACACTAGTCCGTGAAAACACAAAGGAACACACCATTGCATTTATAATATACAAGGTTTTACATAGCCAACTTCAAAAGAAATAAAGGAAAGTACACAAGCCTGGGGCATACCTCGAGGTACAATAGGTACAACTGAAGAATGAAAAGCTACACTGCTGGAGGCGCTGGGCCAACACCGCTATGTCGCGGCTCCGAACTGGATGACGGTAGATAAACCTCCTCCTCGCCCTCGCCTATGGGGAGTAGGGGTGAGCCTCGCTAGTCACTGGCTCAGTAGGGAACTCCCCCAACACCGAGTAAACCAAACACAAGTACCAAAAGCAGTACACTATGCTAGCAATTTATAGCACAACTAAACATGATATTAAAGCTATAAACAAACTCACCGCTAGCCGACTGCGTAAAACAACTGTAATAAATAAAAGGCAAAACTCCAACACGTGTATGAGCTACGGTAGAGACCGCCTCACTCGAGCCACGTAGACTGGTTCGCGACACCAGCAACAGACTCGGACAAACTAACACAGGTCTACCTCTCAGTCTCGCAGCCATGGACGAAAGGTCCAACTGCTGCTCCACGTGAAAAAGACAAGCAACTGTGGAGACCAACTAAACACCAACACCTGTGGACCATACGGTCGCAGGCCCATGCTTGGCACCTTTAGAGACCCTGGCCTGGGCTCTCTAGAGTGAGGCACTGGAAAAAGGACTAGTCGGGGACTAGTGTCGATAACTGGTGTCTGTACCCCCAACTAAGAGCGCACTACAAGTGACTAGAAACAAACACAAGAGTCACTATCCCATTGTCGTCTTTCCCTCAGCCGGACGTACAACTCAAACTAAGGAGTGAGGGTGTCCAGGTCAGACGACACAGACCTTGACGGTACAGCACAAGTATTGGGACAAGGCCCCGAGCTAACAGCCTGGCTCACAGAGAACCTGGGGCACCCAACTGGAGAGGTAACCACGGTAGGCGTCTACTACCTGACACGCACACAGAAACCACGTGCGCACCGCACAAACCACGTGAAACCTCACGTAAACCTCGTGTACTGACAGTCCACAACACATGAACACCACCTGCCTCGTGTGAACACTATGTTCACAGGCACACTACTAGCTAGCTACATAACCTGTGAGCTAGCCTTGTAAACCTCGCACTTCCCAGAGCGGCGCAAGTGCCAATGCACTGCTCACTAACACTGAGCATACCGACAACGATAATCGAATAGTCACATGCGTAAACCATGCACAAATAGGGCCTCTCGGGCCAAGTCGTGACAACCCTTTGGGTCGTCTTCAGAAGGCGTCGTCACGACATGTAGCCTTCAGATCCAAAACGTGACCTACTTACATGTCGCCTTCTGATCCTTAATGCGACACATCGTTGTGTCGCGTTTAGGACGCGACATAGGGACCCGTCGCCTTATCAGGTGGGAACCCTAATCCGGGCTCTCTCCATGACAGCCCATTCCACACCATACAAACTGTTGGGTTGAGTGTGAATATAATTCATTTCTCCTCACATTTTGATGATGACAAGTTGTGATTTTAATGCATAACATTTGGAACATGTGAAATACATCACACCTGAAATAACAATATTCAAAAAGCATGTTCCAAACACATTTATCATTTATATTCATGATAATACATTTGACTAATGATTTATGTGTTTATTTCTCAGGGACAAACATTTATTGCAAGGGTAGTGTCGACACACCCCACACTGGTGTCGACACAATGCTCAAAGCCCTAAGCCAAAATATGAAGAATTGGTCAACTAGTGTCGACACTAAACCAGGGCAGGTCGACACTAGAGACAAATCCCAGAGAAACAAATCAACAGGCATCAATCTCAGGTCGACACCAAATGCAGTCGAGTCGACACTAGAGAGCCTTCCCAGAAGGCCTATTTTTCAACTGACTACGGCAGGTCGACACGACTCAATCTCAGGTCGACACTAGATGCCTCTCCCAGGGAACTGTTTTGCCCAGTCTGGGACAGTGTGTCGACACACCCTATGGGCAGGTCGACACACTCCGGAAACTTTTTGACTTAAAGCCTCTCCTGGACACGTGGCACCCGAGGGAATTGTTGGGTTATCCTTGGATCGTGTGCCCACGACCGCCAAGGGTACACTTGGACTATTAGGGGTATAAATACCCTCCTATTGGCTATCCAACATGCAAGAACCCTTTCAGAGCCTCCCAGAAATCTGGTTGGCGGCTAGAAGAGCTCTCCTCCCTGTTCTTGCCTTCCTGGTGCTTCCTCAAGCCAAATTCTCATCTGTTCAAGCATGAGAAGTGGAAATTGGTCGTTGAAGAAGCAATTGGATCACCTCAAGGAAGCAGATCAAGTAGAAGCCAACTCTTGTGAAGAATTCAAGGAAGATCCTGAAGACCAGATTGCAGAGCATCGCCCAGGAACTTCCAGAGATCAAAGCTCTTCACAATTCGACCTTCTATAAGGGAGTACATCTGAAGAGAAAATTCATCGATACAATTCTCATTTTCCTTTTCTCTTCTGAGTGATTCTGAGATTGTGCATGGGTTGTTGCATAAGTCTCATGAATTAACTCTTGTTAGACTAGATCTATTGCTAGAGGATCTGAGTCTTGTCTGTCTTTCTAGCAAGTTGTTTGTGAGCCGTCGTGCTCAGTGGTTTTTGAGTCGTCGTACTCAAGTTGTAGTTGAGCAGTCTTGCTCAGGTTCTAGAGTAGTCTTACTCTAGAGGTCGTGTGAGTTGTAAACTCAGGTTGTTGGAGTTGTCAGGCTCCAGTGGGTGTGGTGTACCCAGGTTGATTAGTGGATCCTCACTGTGTGAGGGGTGGATGTAGGAATCACATGGTGTGATTTCCGAACCACCTAAAAATCTCTGTGCATTGATCTGATTGTGGTTTGAATTTACCTTTCGTTAGATGCATGCATAGGATCGTTCGAATTCATCTAATCAACTTGTTCACACACTCCTTTTGGCACAACTCACTCAATTTATCTTCAGATCTGTGAAATCTGTTTGTCAATTTGTCTCTGACTCAAAAGTTTTTCAAAATTGGTTAAGCTTCCGCATTAGTTGGCATAGATCTATTCAACCCCCCCCCCTTCTAGATCTTGTCCACATCATTCCTCGATCCTTCAATTGGTATCAGAGAGGGTTTACACTTGATCTGATTTGATCTGAGTAATTTCTGAGTGTTCTGTGTGTCTTGATTGTTTGCTTGTTTGTTTGCTAAGTATCTCTTCTTTGCACCATTTAATTGTCTTAATGGATTCAAGAGGGTTCATGGCTGAGGGTCACTCTATAATAGGCCACCCTTTTTCAATGGAACAGACTACACCTATTGGAAGAATAGAATGCAGGTCTTCCTTAGAGCCCAAAACTATGAAATTGGAAGGTAGTCGAAGTAGGTCCCTATGAAAATCAGGGGGAGGAAGAGACCTGGACTAGGGAACAGATAAGGAGGGCCACTTTAAATTATAGTGCCATGAACATGATCCAATGTGCAGTCCACCCTAAAGAGTACTCAAGAATAACAATGTGCAAATCTGCCAAAGAGATGTGTGATAAACTTGAGTTACTCTATGGGGGAACATCTCAGGTTAAAGAAACTAAGGCTAACATTCTTGTCTCTGAATATGAATTGTTTATGATGAAATCTAATGAGACAATTTCTGAAATGTTTGCCAGGTTTATGATCATAGTCAATGGACTGAAGGCCTTAGGTAAGGACTATTCAGATGCTGACTTGGTAAGGAAAATTCTACGTTCTCTCTCTTCAATTTGGCACACAAAGGCCACTGTCATTGAAGATTCTAAAGATCTGTCCAAAATCTCTTTGGATGAATTGATAGGATCTTTAATGACATATGAAATTAATCTAAAGAGAAATGAAGAACATATAATCAAAACCAAGCCAGTAGCACTAAAGGCCTCATCTAGTAACAAAGACAAGAGTCTGGAGAAAACCAGTTCTGATGAGTCTGAGTCAAATGAGGATGAGATTGCCCTCATGACCAGGCAATTCAGAAAATTCTTGAAGTATAGAAAAGGAAAACTTTCTGGCAAAAAGAAATTTTCATCAGGTAAAAGAAACACTTCCTTTTCTAATGCTAATTCTAACAAGAATAAAAAATCTGACGAAATGGTTATCTATTACAGGTGCAACAAGCCAGGACATATGAAGGGAGAATGTCCTGAAAACAAGAAGGAGAAACACAAGAAGTTTCACAAGTTCAAGAAGCCAAAGGCCATGGTAGCCACTTGGTCTGATGAAGACTCAAGTGAGAAGGAAGAAGACGAAAAATCCTCAAGTTCTGATAGTGAGGAAATCTGCTTCATGGCGAATAGTTCTGATGGAAAGGTAAGTACATCCTTCGAAGACTATTCAGTTGAGGATTGGCAAGATGCTTATGCTGAACTTGTTGAAAAATACACTGAAATGAGGAAAGAAAACAAACATCTCAAAAAGAAAATGAAAACATCATGCATAACCAATTCCTCAACAAAAGAATTTGTGAACTAGAAAATGAAGTAACAGAACTTAATGAAGAAAAGGAAAATCTTCTGAACTTAATTGATGAGCTTAAGCTTGCCTCTCAAAAGGCCACCCTTGAATTCAAAGAATTGTCTGGAAAGCTGGAAATGGAAAACCATGATAAACAACAAAAGGTTGAAGAAATCAAAACCTTACAAAACCAGCTAAAAGAAAAGGATGAAGTTATTGAAACATTCACAAATGGTAAAGATAATCTGGAGGCCTTGCTGGGAGCAAAAATGAAATCAATTTCTCATGGACTAGGATTTAATAAACAAAAACCTAAGAAAGACAAATCTGGTGAGAAGAAGGATAAAGCACCATTAATTAAATTTGTCAAAGGCCTAGTCTTGAGAACACAGAAATCAAACAAACATCAAGCAAAACACCAAAAATTCCAAAAACTCAGAATCAAAACAAGCAACCAGGTCGACACAGTCACCTGACAGGTCGACACCAGTCCACAAGAAGAAGGATTCTGTGGCTGTTGTGTCGACACCAGTCAAGGAGAGGTCGACCTGCTCAACATCAACAAAAACAAACCACAAAATTAAAAATTCAAATAAAATTTGAAAAATAAGAAAAAGTCAAAGGAAATCATTCATGAAAAACCTTGGACCTCCAAGACAGCATATCAAGCTGATTGGACCAATTCTTGGAGCCAATGGTATCATAACCCATGTTGGTATCATCCCCAATTCTTCTATCCAAATTTTCTGATGTACCAACAAAATCCTTGGATTCCACCTCCTCATCTACACTCCTCATATCCAAATGAAAAACCCCCTCCTACTAAAAACAAAACACTGGTGTTTTCATTCCTAAGGGAAAGAATAAACTGAAAAAGACTGAGAACACCACTGTAATAAAACAAAAATAAAAAACAAATCAAATTTGGGTGAGAAAAGATTTGATGACAATGTTCAAACATTCTGATGGTCCCAACACTGTTTGGGTACCAAAATCTTCTCTCCACTGATTAATTTTGCAGGAAGGTCGTGCACCCAATTCAAATGTGTGGTTCCTTGACAGTGGGTGTTCACGACACATGACTGGAGATAGAGCCAAATTTTCATTCCTGATTGAGAAGGAGGGAGGTTCAGTAACTTTTGGAGGTAAAAATAAAGGAAAGATCATTGGATCTGGTAAGGTTGGTCAATCTTCCTCAAACTCTGTTGATAATGTTTTATTAGTTGATGGTCTGGATTACAATTTGCTCAGTATTAGCCAACTATGTGACAAAGGTCACAAAGTTGTGTTTGAATCTGATTTCTGTAAGATAATTGATTCATCAACTGATAAAATAATTTTTTTTGGAAAAAGGGAAAACAATGTTTATATGATCAACCTCAATAAAAACTTTTCTGAAAACCTTTGTTTTGTTGCTAATAAAGATGAAATTGCATGGACTTGGCACAAAAGACTTGGCCATGCAAGTTTCAGAACAATGAATAAATTGTTAAGGCTGAATTTGGTTAAGGGTCTTCCTGAATCTTTTTCTAATATTGAAAATCAAGTTTGTGGGATTTGTGCCCAAGGAAAACAAACTAGGAAATCTTTTAAACTTTCAATGAGGTACTCACATCTAGGCCACTAGAATTACTTCACATGGACCTCTTTGGCCCAACAAGAATTCTAAGTCTAAGTGGAAAGAGATATGGGTTTGTGATCATTGATGATTTTACCATATTTACTTGGGTTATCTTCTTGTCCCACAAAAGTGATATTTGTCTTGAGTTCAGGAATTTCTGTACCACTTCCTTAACAACTTATCCATATAAAATCAAAAACATTTTCACTGATCATGAGGGTGAGTTTGAAAACAAATCCTTTTCTGATTTATGTGCTGAACTTCAAATATTTCACAAGTTTTCTTCACTAAGAACTCCAGAACAAAATGGAGTTGTGGAAAGAGAATAGAACTCTTGTGGAAATGGCTAGATCCATGCTCTTAGAAAGCAATTTGCCCAAATCCTTCTGGGCTGAAGCTGTAAACACAGCAAATCACATTCTAAATAGAGCTTTGATCAGACCAAAAATCAAAAAAACCCCCTATGAATTATTAAAAAACAAAAAGCCAACTGTATCTTATTTCAAAACCTTTGGGTGTAAATGCTTTGTACACAACAATAACAAAGAAAATCTTGACAAGTTTGATGCTAAAAGTCAGGAAGCCATCTTTCTTGGCTATTCTGAAGTGTCAAGAGCTTTCAATGTGTACATTCTCAAAAACAAAACTGTTGAAGAATCTCCACATGTTATCTTTGATGAAAATTCCTTTTCAACTAATAATTCTAAATCTTGCAGGGAAAGACAAGACAGTGAAGAGGATGATTTCATTGTGGACTCTTCACCAACTGTTGTGGAGCTTGAAGACATTGGTGAGAACTTGATCATCCATTCACCATCTTCAAGTGGATCAGGTAATGTTGCTCCAGATTTAAGTACCCCTCAACAGGTAATTTCTGAACATTGAATTTTGAGAGATCACCCATTAGATAATGTAGTTGGTAATTTGCATGATAGAGTTAGGACTAGATCATCATTCCTGCATGCTATTGAAGAAGACCCACTAGCTCTAATTTCCCAAATTGAACCAAAGTCAATTGATGAAGCTTTATCAAGTTCTGATTGGATCAATGCCATGCATGATGAACTTCATCAATATGAAAGAAATCATGTATGGGAATTAGTACCTAGACCTAGTGACCAAACAGTCATTGGCACTAGATGGGTTTTCAGAAACAAATTGAATGAAAATGGTCAAGTCATAAGAAATAAAGCTAGGCTAGTTGCAAAGGGGTATAATCAAGAATTTGGAATTGATTTTGAAGAATCATATGCCCCTGTAGCTAGACTAGAAGCAGTTAGGATTTTCCTTGCTTTTGCATCCTCCATGAAATTTAAAGTTTATCAAATGGATGTCAAAAGTGCATTTCTAAATGGATACATAAAGGAAAATGTTTTTGTTGAACAACCTCCTGGATTTGAAAATGAAAAACATCCTAACCATGTTTTCAAGCTTCATAAGGCTCTCTATGGTCTTAAACAAGCTCCAAGAGCTTGGTATGACCGTTTGAGTTCTTTTTTACTTGAAAAAGGATATTCTAGAGGAAATGTTGATCAAACATTGTTCACAAAAACAGTCAATAATCAAATAATTGTAGTCCAAATTTATGTTGATGACATAATATTTGGATCAACCAATAAAAGCCTGTGTACTGAATTTTCAAATCAAATGAAAAATGAATTTGAAATGAGTTTAATGGGAGATCTAAAGTTTTTCTTAGGATTGCAGGTTAACCAAACACATGAGAGAATCTTCATCAATCAAACCAAGTATGTCAAGGAACTTTTGAAAAGGTTTGACTTTCAGAACCTCAAGCATTCAAACACACCAATTGCTATTAATGCTAAGCTAGAAGAAGACTCACATGGTAAGTCAGTAGACCCAAAGACCTACAGAGGTATGATTGGTTCTCTACTCTATCTTACGACTTCTAGACCTGATATTCAGTTTTGTGTGTGTTTGTGTGCTAGATTTCAATCAAACCCTAAGGAAAGTCACATGTTAGCTGTTAAAAGAATTTTCAAATATCTTGTTGGAACATGTGATTTAGGAATTTGGTATCCTGCTGGTTGCAAGTTAGATTTGATTGCCTATTGTGATGCTGACTATGCTGGATGTAAATTAGATAGAAAAAGCACAAGTGGCTTGTGTTTATACCTAGGTGGGTGCCTAATTTCTTGGGCTTCTAAGAAGCAACATTCAGTTGCTCTGTCAACTGCAGAGGCTGAGTATGTTGCAGCAGGTAGATGTGGAACTCAAATTCTTTGGGTGAAACATCAACTTCTTGATTATAACCAAGACATACGTTGCGTTCCCATTCTATGTTATAACACAAGTGCAATAAATCTGTCTAAGAACCCCATTCAGCATTCCAGAACCAAGCATATTGAAATTAGGCATCATTTCTTGAGAGATGAGGTAGCAAAGAAATCCTTTGAACTCCATTTCATAGAAACTGAAAAACAAATTGCTGACATCTTTACCAAACTCTTTCCTGACAGTAGATTCTCATCTTTAAGGAGAGAACTTGGTCTTTGTAAATGTCCATTTTCTTGATCTCTCTCTTTGGGATTGGGTTGAGTGTTAGGCATCTTCTGAGGGGGAGTTCTTTGCATCATCATTATCATTTGCTTCCTTGATTCATACTGATCATATCTCTCTCCATTTCACTTCTATTTCTTTTTGACAATGAACTCTTCAACTCACATTGTGTTGAACTTCTTGGTATATCAAATGGTGATTTGAAGAAGGACAAGTTCTGCTTGTCTGGACACTTTCACTATGCGAGAGTATATGTCTCCGCCAAGTACCAAGAAATGAATATGCAATTGTTGAGGGGGAGCTTTTGTTGTTCAAAGAGAATTATTTCTGATTTCAAAAACTTGCATATCTTTATTCTGATGAAAAGTGGTTGAAATCCTCATCTCAGGAGGAGCTAGAGAATTCAAGTCATGTCTTTTGAAAAATTCAAAATTTTTCTTGCATTACATCAATTTCCTTGCATGATGTCCTCATTCAGGCGTCTTGAGTCTCAAAATGATCCTTTGAGTGATCTAATATATTCATTTGTCAACTCTCACCTATATTCTTCAAAACTATAAAATTCAGATTTCTTTCAAAGACTGAAGGATAATGTGTGCCTTGAATTTAAACATGTTTTTGTTTGCAACTGATGTTGGATATAAATGACTTCTATCTTACAAAACTCTCCAAAATTGATAATTCAACAGAGCAATGGCATATGTGCTGAGAAACTGCACACCTTCACAATGAATGAAGTGCCATGTATGTCATGAGGCACTAATGCTATCTCTGTTCAAAGGGGTTCAAAATAAAAATAAATGCAAAGCAAAATAAATATGCCCTATTCCTTTTTGATGATGACTGAGTAACTGGAAATATTGGCGTCTAAAAAACGTATATTTTCATGTCAAAAGGTCATCATTTACCCCTTTGAGACTTGATAATGGATAAATCTTTAGTATCCAGGGACTATAGTGTGTGAAAAGCATTAGTTCTTGAGTGAACAAGATTTATCTCATTTGATAGTTTGTTTCAAAAACAAAATGTGTGTATCATTGGAGAATTGTTAAAAGAATCATTTCTATCCATCATCAAGTTGTTTTTAAAAAGTTGTTTACTTTCAACACACTTGATTTCAGTCTAAAAGATTTTTTATTTCTTTGGACTTGAAGAATATGGTAGTGTGTAGTTGATTGTTAAATGTATTATATCCCTCAAATCATCATTTTAATGATTCAAGTCACTAAATGCTCATATCCTATTGGATATTGTGTAAAACTTGAACTGTGTTGAATTTTTGCAAAATATAACAAATAGATTTTTTTAGCCTCTTAAAAATCCTTGAAATGATTATTCCACCCATTGCTTATCATTATAAATATGTCCCAAAGCTCTCAAATTTTTTTTTCCATACTCAAATCTCATTTTTTTTCATCAGGCCAGGTTGACACTACCTTCATCTAGTGTCGACACACTTTCGCTCAGGTCGACACTCACCTCCTCTAGTGTCGACACTGACCCCCTGTCAGGGTAATTTCGTCGTGGGCGCCGGTTAAGGGTTTGGTTGTACTTGCGGGGTTGTGTACCCTGAAAACCCCTTTTTCTTCTTCAGGTCGACCCGACGGCTGTCTTCTACCTTTGAATCCGGCAGGCTTTCCACCTCTTCCCTCCTCCAATCCATCCCTGTCATTCTTCTCTCATTCCTCACTCTCCATACTCAGCTATTCCACTCTCTCTTGCTCCCATGGCACCCAAGCAGGCCCCTCACCGTGGAGCAAGGTCCAGGGCTACGGCAAGGCCCATTCCGGCAGACGATGCTCCTCCCACAGAATGGAGAACCAAGAGGCGCCATGACCCTGCGGAGCAGCCAGGGCCTTCCTCTGCATCCCCGTCGTCTGCTAAGATAGGTAGAACTTCATCTTCTGGTCGGGTAGAGGGTCTGCACACCCTAGGAGAAAGATTTTGGTTTCTTCTCCTGAAGTCTCTGAGCAGTCATCCTCTTCATCCTTTGAGTCTTCCCAGCCTTCTAAGGCAACTCCTTCCAAACCACTGAGTGAAGGGAAGATCATTTTGAAACCTAGAGCAGTGGATTTAGAGGACAGTTCATTGAATGCTGCTTTTCCTGAAGTCATCAACTTCTTCAAGTTTCAGTCTTGGCAATCCTTCATCTCTGAGTTTCGCATAATATACCCCAGACTTATCCATGAATTCTATATGCATTTGGAATGCACTGATGATGGTTACAAGTCAAAGGTCAAAGGAATTGAGATTGATTTTCCTTTAGACCTAGCAGCCACTCTTTTTAAAATTCCAGATGAAGGAGCTGACTACCATAATTTTGAATTTGACCTTCATGAAGCCTATACAATCTTAACTGGGTTGCAAGCAGATGTGTCTGATCCCAAGAAAACTCATGTCACCAAGTTCAACACAAACACTTTTCCACCTGTGTTGAGACTTACCCATCATATTCTCACCACTATCATAACACCCCAAGGAGGTGGGAGGGATAGACTCACAGACATTCAAAGATTTGTGATATAGAACAAGGACATAAAGATCAATCTCCATGTCATAATGTACCAGATCATATCTGAGACAACTAGGGCAGATTTACATAGATCACTTCCTTATGCAGCCCATTTGACTGAAGTCATTAAGCACTTTGATGTGTCACTTGCAAATGAGAAGTCCCATAAAATTCCTAAGTCCAACATTTACTGTTTCAAGCATGTTCAACAGTTCATGGGCTTTAGGATTGTGGGTGACCAGGTTAGGAGAGGGCCAGCTGTAGTAGAGGCCCCTGTGGTTCAAGAGGATCAGCCTCCAGTTCAAGAGGGACAGCCTCCAGTAAATGAGGACCAGCCTCCAGTGAATGAGGATCAGCCTCATGTTGCAGATGAAGTTGATGTACCCCTCAATGCCCCACTTTCACCTCAACTTCATCCCTCCTCCTCCCTGAACCCTGACATAGAAATTCCATCTTTTTCTCCACAACCTCAAGTTCAAGCCTCCACATCCTTTGGTGGACCTTCTGTTCCACCAGAGTTGTACACCTTTCTAAATGACAAATTTGATGCCTTGAACACCTCCATTCAGATAATGACAGAAAATTTTGAGTTGAAGGTACAGAGGTTGGAGAACACTATGTCTGCCAAATTTATTGAGCAAAAAGCAGCCTCTGACCATGCAGTGCAAAGATTCAACAGGCTGATTGGCACATTGGCAGATGCTTCAGTTGAGCTTAAAGAACATCAAGAACAGTTGGAAACAGTTCTGAAGGGAATTTTGGCAAATTCCCAAGCTGATGTCTTCAACACCAAAGAAACACTTTCTCAGATAACTAAGACAAGACTGTCTTTTGCTCATCTGGTAGATGACTTAGAGAGCATGGAGAACTTATCTGCTCATATTGATGAAGAGATGTCTGAACTGAAAAAGGAATTCAAAACCTTGCATAGCTATGGTTGGTCTGCTGGTTCTTCTTCATCTTCACAGCCAATGTCAACTGATTTCAGTGCACTTCAAGCAACCATGACAGAGAATTCAGAAAGAAAGGAAAATCTTTTACATACAAGACTCTCAACTATCCAAGCTCAAATGAAGTTCAGTTTGACTTCAATGGACAAGAGATTGTCAGATATTGAGACCATCTTGATTCCCATTCCTCCTCCTCCTCCTCCTTCCACCTAATGTTATTTCTTTTGCTGATGTCAAAGGGGGAGAAGATAGAAGATAGCAAGAAGAAAGAAAGTTTGTAATGTCTTTTTGAACATTGTAATGTTCATATTTTGAATGAAATGAATAGAAACTTTTGTGTCTTCAATGTGATTGAAAACTCTTTGAATGAATGTCAATATGTGAATATATGAATGCTTGTCAAGCTGCTTGACCTTTGTGTGAAAATAGCTTATTTCTAGTAACATTGTGTCTTTCATGTGTGCAACTTTCAAATGTCACTAAAAAAATGTTCAAAGGTCTTTGACAAGTATGAATAAAAGGAAATGAAAATGCTTAAAATCACATTTCATCGAAACTTCATTTTTATATGGACTTAATGTTGCCATCATCAAAAAGGGGGAGATTGTTGGGTTGAGTGTGAATATAATTCATTTCTCCTCACATTTTGATGATGACAAGTTGTGATTTTAATGCATAACATTTGGAACATGTGAAATACATCACACCTGAAATAACAATATTCAAAAAGCATGTTCCAAACACATTTATCATTTATATTCATGATAATACATTTGACTAATGATTTATGTGTTTATTTCTCAGGGACAAACATTTATTGCAAGGGTAGTGTCGACACACCCCACACTGGTGTCGACACAATGCTCAAAACCCTAAGCCAAAATATGAAGAATTGGTCAACTAGTGTCGACACTAAACCAGGGCAGGTCGACACTAGAGACAGATCCCAGAGAAACAAATCAACTAGCATCAATCTCAGGTCGACACCAAATGCAGTCAGGTCGACACTAGAGAGCCTTCCCAGAAGGCCTGTTTTTCAGCTGACTACGGCAGGTCGACACTACTCAATCTCAGGTCGACACTAGATGCCTCTCCCAGGGAACTGTTTTGCCCAGTCTGGGATAGTGTGTCGACACACTCCGGAAACTTTTTGACTTAAAGCCTCTCCTGGACACGTGGCACCCTAGGGAATTGTTGGGTTAGCCTTGGATCGTGTGCCCACGACCCCCAAGGGTACACTTGGACTATTAGGGGTATAAATACCCTCCTATTGGCTATCCAACATGCAAGAACCCTTTTAGAGCCTCCCAGAAATCCGGTTGGCGGCTAGAAGAGTTCTCCTCCCTGTTCTTGCCATCCCGGTGCTTCCTCAAGCCAAATTCTCATCTGTTCAAGCATGGGAAGTGGAAATTGATCGTTGAAGAAGCAATTGGATCACCTCAAGGAAGCAGATCAAGTAGAAGCCGACTCTTGTGAAGAATTCAAGGAAGATCTTGAAGATCAGATTGCAGAGCATCGCCCAGGAACTTCCAGAGATCAAAGCTCTTCACAATTCGACCTTCTATAAGGGAGTACATCTGAAGAGAAAAATTCATCGATACAATTCTCATTTTCCTTTTCTCTTCTGAGTGATTCTGAGATTGTGCATGGGTTGTTGCATAAGTCTCATGAATTAACTCTTGTTAGACTAGATCTATTGCTAGAGGATCTGAGTCTTGTCTGTCTTTCTAGCAAGTTGTTTGTGAGCCATCGGGCTTAGTAGTTTTTGAGTCGTCGTACTCAAGTTGTAGTTGAGCAGTCTTGCTTAGGTTTTAGGGTAGTCTTACTCTAGAGGTCATGTGACTTGTAAACTCAGGTTGTTGGAGTTGTCAGGCTCCAGTGGGTGTGGTGTACACAGGTTGATTAGTGGATCCTCACTGTGTGAGGGGTGGATGTAGGAATCACATTGTGTGATTTCCAAACCACCTAAAAATCTCTGTGCATTGATCTGATTGTGGTTTGAATTTACCTTTCGTTAGATGCATGCATAGGATCGTTCGAATTCATCTAATCAACTTGTTCACACACTCCTTTTGGCACAACTCACTCAATTTATTTAGACTTGTGAAATCTGTTTGTCAATTTGTCTCTGACTCAAGAGTTTTTCAAAATTGGTTAAGCTTCTGCATTAGTTGGCATAGATCTATTCAACCCCCCCCTTCTAGATCTTGTCCACATCATTCCTCGATCCTTCACAAACCACCCTTAATTCTTCATTTTCATGCTTTTGTGAATACCTAAGCATGGTATCTAAGGTTAGAAATGCATTAAACTGATTGGAACCCTATCCCTTGCGATTTACACCCTAAAAACGGGAAGAGTTCACCTACCTTCGCAAAGAATGCATTATGTAGCGATCTCCTGGCGTTTCCCCTGCTTCTCCCGGACTCCCTGCAGTGAGGACACGCCAAAGACACCAAAACCCAGCACAAATCGCCACAGCTCCTCCCCCTGGCCGGGCAGAACCCCTGGTGCGTTCTGCTTGGCTGGGGTTATTTAAAAACCTGCAGCGGTTTGTAACGCGACGCATCGTGGTGTCGCGACCAGGTCACGACGGACCTGAGCGTCGCCTTCCCAACGCCCGCTGCCCTGAGCGCTACACGTGGCGCACATGCAGATGCTCAACACTTCAAGATGGCAACATGAACGCGACGGCCACCTCTGTCGCGTTAAGAACGCGACACACCTTCCTGTCGCGATGACAGGCTGAGGAATCTAGGGTACTGTAGACCCAAACTGTTGGCCCAGTAAGCCCCAGAAACACCCACACACACGACACACAAGCCACATTAGCCTCACATTGGCCACCACAAGTGCTAAACACACGATCCACGAGGATCTGAAAAATGCGCGACGTTACATTACTATCATCTAAAAAGAAATTTCGACCTCGAAATTCATAACATAATTTCACCATACAATGTACACATACATTTACAAATACTTTCATCTAAAAACATTTAAAACATTACTCGAACAAGTAAGGATATCCTTTAGCCATTTCGTCGGCTAACTCCTAGGTATCCTCACTACCCAGCCTATTTTCCCATCTGACTTTGACTAACTCAATTTCATTATTTCACATCTTTTTCGTCTTGCGACCAGTAATTTGCATCGGATATTTTGGCATGGACATGTCCGATCTCAAATCACTTGATAACTGATTATTTGTGCTGGGTCCTTAATACACTTTTTTAATATGGAGACCTGAAAGATATCATGAACATCTGCAAAATCTGCGGGCAAATTCAGTCTATACGTTGTCTCCCCAATTTTTTCCAACACCTAGAAGGGTCCCACATATCTCGGATTCAACTTTCCCTTCTTACTGAACCTCACAATACCTTTGCTAGGAAATTTTTTTAGAAAAACATAATCTCCAACTTCAAATTGAAGTGGCCTTCTCCGATTATCAGCATAACTTTTCTGCCTACTCTGAGCTATTTGCAATTTTTCCTTAATAATCTTTACCAACTCTGTAGTTTGCTGAACTAACTCAGGGCCCACTAACTGCCTCTCTCCCACTTCATGCCAATTTAAAGGTGTTCTACATGGTCTTCCATATAAAGCTTCATACGGTGCCATCCCAAGGCTGGTATGGTAACTATTATTATAAGCAAATTCCACCATACCCAAATGATGCTCACAGCTACCACCCCAAACTAAACAACAAGCTCGCAACATATCTTCAATTGTCTGGATAGTTCTCTCTGTTTGACCATCCATCTGCGGGTGGTAAGCTGAGCTATACCTCAACTTAGTGCCAACAACTCTCTGCAGGCTTCTCCAAAACCCTGAAGTAAATCTGGGATCTCTATCAGATACAATTGACTTTGAAACACCATGAAGTGGAATAATTCTATCAGCATACAGTTTTGCTAATTTATCCATTGGCCAAGACATACTCACTGGCACCAATCTGCACACTTTAGTCAATCTATCCACAAACACCCATATTCCATTATGACTTGATGTTGTTCTCGGTAGGCCTGCCACGAAGTCCATAGCAATATCATCCCACTTCCACTGTGGAATGGGTAACGGTTGCAATAGACCTCCAGGCTTCTGATGCTCTGCCTTAATTTGTTGACACATTGCACATCTTGGAACAAACTCAGCTATTTTCTTTTTCATATGAGGCCACCAGAAATGCTTTCTCAGATCTTGGTACATCTTGGTACTGCCTAGATGAATAGTGTACCGGGATTTATGGGCCTCTTCTAATACTCTTTGCTTCACTTCTCTTTCTAGTGGTACAAATAACCTGCCTCTGAGCCTAATCACACAATTATCATCAAGGGTAACTCCTTCTATTTTCACAATTTCGGCTAAATTTGCATCTGCTTTCTGAGCTTCAACAATCTGCCAATACAAAGATGGCTCTACAGTATTACTGGCTAGTACTGCCCATCGCTGACTACTCAGCACGTACAAGGAGTTTTCTACTATCTCCTCATACAACTTTCATTCTTTAATCATCATGTGACTTACATAAGCTTTCCTGCTTAAGGCATCAGCAATAACATTGGCCTTACCCGGATGGTAAGCCAAACTAAAATCATAATCCTTTAAATATTCCACCCATCTACGCTGGTGAAGATTTAAATCCTTCTGAGAGAAGATATATTTTAAACTTTTATGATCTGTAAAAATTTCAAATCTTTCGCCATACAAATAATGCCTCCACATTTTCAAAGGAAACACAACTGCTGTCAATTCTAAATCATGGGTGGGATAATTATCTTCTGCTAGCTTCAATTGCCTAGATGCATAGGCTATCACTTTGCCATGCTGTATTAACACTGCGCCCAACCCTCTTCTAGATGCATCTGTATGCACAACAAATCCACCACTTCCTGCCGGTAGTGTCAATATCGGTGCTGTAGCAAGCCTTTTCTTTAATTCCATAAAACTTCTCTGACACTCTCCAGACCACACAAATGGCACACCCTTCCTAGTCAATCTAGTCATGGGTGCCGCAATCTTAGAAAAATCTTGTATGAAGTGCTTATAACAGTCTGCTAGCCCCAAGAAACTTCTAATCTCTGTAATTGTCTTAGGCACTTCCCACTTCATCACCGATTCCACTTTACTTGGATCGACTGCCACTCCATCTGCCGAGATGACATGACCCAAAAACTGAATTTCCTTCAACCAGAACTCACACTTACTAAATTTAGCAAACAACTGATTATCTCTTAATAACTGAAGAGTAAACCTCAAATGAGTAGCATGCTCCTCTTCAAAAGATAAATAAATTAAAATATCATCTATAAAGACCACAATGAATTGGTCCAAGTACGGATGAAAATTTTGTTCATCAGATCCATGAAAGTTGCAGGAGCATTAGTCAGCCCAAACGACATAACCACAAATTCATAGTGACCATATCTAGTCCTGAAAGCTGTTTTATCTATATCCTCCTCTTTGATTCTCAATTGATGGTACCCTGACCTCAAGTCAATTTTAGAAAACACCTTGGCTGACTACAATTGGTCAAACAAATCATCTATTCTTGGCAACAGGTACTTATTCTTAATGGTCACATCATTCAACTTTCTATAGTCAATACACATTCGAAAGCTTCCATCCTTTTTTTTCACAAATAACACTGGTGCTCCCCACGGGGAGTGACTCGGCCTAACAAACCCTTTTTCTAACAATTCTTCCAATTGCTTCTTCAACTCTTTAAGCTCTGCTGGTGCCATCCGATAGGGTGCTTTAGAAATCGGCATGGTACCCGGCAACAACTCAATAGTAAAGTCACCTCTCTGTGTGGAGCTAAACCAGGCAACTCATCTAGAAACACATCTGAAAATTCCCTAACCACGGGAACTGCCTTAACTGACTTACTAGTTTCCATCAAACTTATAGAAGCTAAGTAAGCCACACACTTCGCATTAATCAACCTTCTAGCTCTAATTGCAGAAATTATAAACTTAGAAGCACAAAAAGGCATACCTTGATATTCAAATACATAACCATTGGGATGACAAAACCTGATCCTTTTCTTTCTGCAATCTAGCATAGCTCCATAGGCCTCAAGCCAATCCATACCCAAAATAATATCATAATCAGTCAACTGTAAAGCATATAATCGACCTGGCATCTGGTTCCCTTCAAACACCACTGGAGCCTCATCTATATAATACGAGGTGAGCATAAACTCACCAGAGGGAAATTCCACTACTAATTCACATGATTTTTCTTCTAAAGGATGAGCCATACTATCCAGAAATTCTTCAGAAATAAATGAATGCGAGGCACCTGAATCAAATAAAACTTTTGCTGAATATTCATAAATGGGGATAGTACCTTATATCATATTCGATGCCTCCGCCTGGGCACGAGTGATAGCCATAACCCGGCCCCTACCTCTCTGCTGTAGTGCTCCTCTGCCACGACCTGCCGGTGGCTATTGAGACTGCTGCGGCTGCTGAAAACCTCTACGATAACCATATTCCCTCGGATAGGGACAATTACGGATCAAATGCCCCGGCTGATTGCAGTTAAAACACCTATAGCCTGGTGGAAGGGTAGGCTGCCTGGCGGTACTTTGCTGCGATTCCTCCACCTCTGGCTTACCACGACCCTGCTGAACTTGCTGACGACCTCCCCATCCGCTTCCTTTACCTTTAAATGCTTGTTTTAATTTTTGTCCCCACTTACCAAAACCTAATGAGGAAGGTTCTGCTGATGCTTTGCCCTTACTCACACCCGCTGACTGCTGGGGTAGCCAGAAACTACCCATACCTGACTCGTCCACCTGACGAGTCTGAAGTGCTCTTTCAAGAGTAGCTGCTCTCTGGGCTACTTCTTCAACTATTCTACACATTAATGGTATCACTGTAGTCTGCAATTCTGGCCTCAAACCATGGATAAAATATTCAACCATCATAGCATTATCCATGACAACATAGTGTGCATACCTGCTCAATGCCATGAACCGCATCTGATACTCCAGGACCGAAGTCTCACCCTGCTGCAAGGTCCTGAACTGCTCCCTTTTTGCCTGCTGCACTTGAAGAGGAAAGAATGTATCATTAAACACATCAAGAAATTCTGGCCAGGTAATAGCACCCTCTATTCTGCGTGCAAAGGTGGTCTGCATCTTCAGACGCCACCATTCCTGCGCAAATCCCCTCAGCTGATAAGTAGCCAACAGAACTCTATCCGCTGTTGGACACCTCATGGTCATAAAGACCCTCTCAATCTCATGAATCCAGTGCTCCGCTGTATCTGGATTCGGCCCTCCTGTATAAGTGGGTGGCTGCAACCTCAAAAACCTTTCAACTTGCACCACTGGCTCTTCTGCCGCAATCACGGGTGGTGATGGTGGTACTGGTGCCACAAAAGGTACCTCCACCCATGGCGGTGGTGGAACTGGGGCCACAGGTACCGCCTCTCCGATCACTGGTGGTACCGGTGCCTGCTGATCCATCCTCATCCAAATATCGGTGAGGCTCTCCCAAATCCTTTCTATCATCCGTTGAGTCGACTCTTCAGGGTCATCTCCTCCACCACCCCAGTCTCTTCTATCGGCCATTACAACTGCCTGCACACACAACAAGCCAACATAGGCAAAACAACGAGTCATCACAAAACCAAGGCCAGCTACCAGCAGTGTATCTAGAAGAAGATATGACTATGTAACTTCTTAATTCCTTCATATTCACATAGACCTTGCTCTGATACCAACTGTGACGGAACGCCTCGTCCAGGCCTGTTAAATCGGTAATGTGTTTGACCCGAGTATGTCTCCCGCGAACGGGCTGAAGCCTCGCGAGGGATACCACAAACTAGTCCGTGAAAACACAAAGGAACACACCATTGCATTTATAATATACAAGGTTTTACATAGCCAACTTCAAAAGAAATAAAGGAAAGTACACAAGCCTGGGGCATACCCTGAGGTACAACAGGTACAACTGAAGAAGGAAAAGCTACACTGCTGGAGGCGCTGGGCCAACACCGCTACGTCGCGGCTCCGAACTGGACGACGATAAAGAAACCTCCTCCTCGCCCTCGCCTGTAGGGAGTAGGGGTGTGCCTCTCTAGTCACTGGCTCAGTAGGGAACTCCCCTAACACCGAGCAAACCAAACACAAGTACCGAAAGCAGTACACTATGCTAGCAATTTATAGCACAACTAAACAAGATATTCAAGCTATAAACAAACTCACCGCTAGCCGACTACGTAAAATAGCTGTAATAAATAAAAGGCAAAAATCCAACACGTGTACGAGCTACGGTAGAGATCGCCTCACTCGAGCCACGTAGACTGGTTCGCGACACCAGCAACAGACTCAGACAAACTAACACAGGTCTACCTCTCAGTCTCGCAGCCACGGACGAAAGGTCCAGCTGCCGCTCTAAGTGAAAAAGACAAGCAACTGTAGAGACCAACTAAACACCACCACCTAAGGGCCACACGGTCGCAGGCCCATGCCTGGCACCTCTAGAGACCCTGGCCTGGGCTCGCTAGAGTGAGGCACTGGAAAAAGGACTAGTCGGGGACCAGTGTCGACAACTGGTGTTTGTACCCCCGACTAAGAGCGCGCTACAAGTGACTAGAAACAAACACAAGAGTCATTGTCCCATTGTCGTCTTTCCCTCAGCCGGACATACAACTCAAACTAAGGAGTGAGGGTGTCTAGGTCAGATGACACAGACCTCGACGGTACAACACAAGTACCGGGACAAGGCCCCGAGCTAACAGCGTGGCTCATAGAGAACCTGGGGCACCCAACTGGAGAGGTAACCACGGTAGGCGTCTACTACCTGACACGCACACAGAAACCACGTGCGCACCGCACAAACCACGTGAAACCTCATGTAAACCTCGTGTACTGACGGTCCACAACACGTGAACACCACCTGCCTCATGTGAACACTATGTTCACAGGTAAACTACTAGCTAGCTACGTAACCTGTGAGCTAGCCTCGTAAACCTCGCGCTTCCCAGAGCGCCGCAAGTGCCAATGCACTGCTCACTAACACTGAGCATACCGACAATGATAATCGAATAGTCACATGCGTAAACCATGCACAAACATGGCCTCTCGGGCCAAGTCGCGACAACCCTTTGGGTCGCCTTTAGAAGGCGTCGCCACGACATGTCACCTTCAGATCCAGAACGCGACCTACTTACATGTCGCCTCCTGATCCTTTATGCGACACATCGCTGTGTCGCGTTCAGGACGCGACATAGGGACCCGTTGCCTTATCTAGCGGGAACCCTAATCCGGGCTCTCTCCATGACAGCCCATTCCACACCATACAAACCTCCCTTAATTCTTCGTTTTCATGCTTTTGTGAATACCTAAGCATGGTATCTAAGGTTAGAAACGCATTAAACTGATTGGAACCCTATCCCTTGCGATTTACACCCAAAAAATGAGAAGAGTTCACCTACCTTCGCAAAGAACGCGTTATGCAGCGATCTCCCGACGTTTCCCCTGCTTCTCCCGGACTCCCTGCAGCGAGGACACGCCGAAGACGCCAAAACCCAACAGAAATCGCCATAGCTCCTCCCCGTGGCCGAGCAGAACCCCTGGTGCGTTCTGCTTGGCTGGGATTATTTTAAAACCTGCAGCGGTTCGGAATGCGATGCATCGTGGCGTCGCGACCAAGTCGCGACGGACCTGAGCGTTGCCTTCCCAACGTCCGCTGCCCTGAACGCTACGCGTGGCGCACATGCAGACACTCAACACTTCAAGACGGCCACATGAACGCGACGGCCACCTCTGTCGCGTTAAGAACGCGACACACCTTCCTGTCGCGATGACAGGCTGAGGGATCTAGGGTACTGTAGGCCCAAACTGTCAGCCCAGTAAGCCCCAGAAACACCCACACACACGACACACAAGCCACATTAGCCTCACATTGGCCAACACAAGCGGTAAACACACGATCCACTAGGATCCAAAAAATGCGTGACGTTACAACAACTGACTCTACTGTTGGTGGTACAAGTCTGCCACAACGCCTCCGCAAGCCACACAAAACTAGCTAACACCTGAAAAGTGCTGTAAGGGAGTGAGCCTCAACAAGTCACAGGCTCAGTAGGGACCTTCCAAAAACAACAACTGAAACTTGAAGAGACCTTAACCCCAAAGGGTCTCACTGGCAACACCAATAGCCAAACCACAATTTAAACATAAATACACCAATTAACACGAAGTCCTCGGAAGGTGAGAGAAACAACAGGACTAGAGCAGCACCACTAGTCCGCCCAATAGCTGAAACGCCTAGTCCACATGCCTCACAGGCAAACCACTACAACATCTAGTCGCCTAAGCTACAAGCCTCACAGGCAAACCACTGCCTAGGCTACAAGCTTCACAGGCAACCTACCCATGTAGGGTAACAGGACTAGCATCAACAAGCCAATCCACCACACATTACAACCATAAATAGAAGCTTACCCAAATAAGGGTAAAACACAACGTGTGTACGGTCACACCACACGACCTCCATGAAACACTAGTTCACCTCAACACCTGAAGAGGCTGGTACACGACATACCACAACACTACCCATGAAGGGTACAAGTACCTACTACTATGAGGTACCATCACAGAATCACAACCACAACTGTGCCACCACCAAGGCACACCCCAACGGGTAAAACCTCAACCAACGAGTCACACACAGAAGCCACAACCAGTGGTGAAACGTGAGTCGAAAAGGAACGATGCTACCACATGGGAACAGACTATTGGTTCATGATGCCAGTATCCAACTCGAACAACACAGAACAAGAACCGCCTCTCAGTCTCGTAGCCACGGACACACAGTCCAGCTACAACTCCACAAACACACAAAGTGAACCAACCAATAGTGGAGAGCAACCAACACCACACCTACAGACCACACAGCTGCAGGTCCAAGCCTGGCACCTTTAGGGACTCTAGCCCAAGCTCTCTAAAGTGAGGCACTGGAAACACAGGACTAGCTGGGGACCAGTATGTCTACTGGTGTCTGTCCCCCCAACCATGAGTGCGCTACAAGTGACTACACACCCACAAACACAAGTCCCTGACTTTAGTCGTCTTTCCCTCAACCGGATGTACAACTCAAACACAGGAGTGAGGGTGTCTAGGAAGACGACTCACACCTCAGTGGTACACACCGTACTATGACACACCTCGACCATAACGTGCCTGGTACACACAGGAGTGAGGGGTACACACAGGAGTGAGGGGTACTCGACTGAAGAGGTATTCTAGAATAGGCGCCGGACCACCAGACTCGGCAAACACACAAACCACGATATATACTTATACAACCTTTATTTGTAAATCACGATATACATGTGTCAAGATTAGCTCGTCACCGGTCACTATGTGACCTTCAGGCTAACCTACACCGATACATATATAAACCACAATAACGTATAATAACCTTGCCTGTCATTGGTCATCTCATGACCTCCATGGCAACATACAACATCCTACTCTTTAACCACTTAACTTAATATAATAACAAACATACCATGAGTTACACAACTCACTAACTGCTCATATATCAACCCTACACATGCTTTACTAACTTAATCATCTTAAGTAGCACTTAAAAAATAGTAAAAGACCAAGGCTTGGTTCACACTGGAACCTCACTGCCCAACCACCACAACCTGACCACAGAAGCTAAAACGTGACGAACACAGGCGTCACCTTTCAAATCGCGACGACATGTCCAGATGCCATTCAAAGCTTAACGCGACAAGGCCCAGTGTCGCAACATAATTACGACAGACCGATACGTTGCCTTTAAGCCAAACCTAACAGTCGGAGTTCAAATCACAATGACACGATGCGTCTCGATAATGCAAGTCGGTTAACACACTCATGAACGTGACATACCAAAGCGACTCGTTCAGGACCACCGTTAACCATTAAATAATACCAACGTAAATGTGAGGGCCCTAAAGGTTGCGTTTACGCCAATCGAAATAGCACATCAATCGGAGACAGAAACGCGGTGTAACACTACATCGCGTTCATACCATGAAAGCGACGGTGAAGCCCGTCGCATTTCAAACACGACAATGAGTTCAGCTCACAGGCCGAACCCAACTTCTCCATGGAAAACTAACACATATATGATTCCAATACCAAGCTAAAGCATTAAATAGGAAATTCACAATATGGCAAACCACCCCTTCATGCTTTCCATCCCTTAAACCCATTTAAAATGAATTAAACAACAGGGGAAGTCTCCCTACCAATCTTGAAGAGCCATAGAACACGAAAACCACCTCATCGCCGGTGCACCCACGCTCCAGACACCATCCCCGCGTGGAATCTGCACTGCACGAACCGCCTGGAAGCCGAAAATCACCTTAGGAGCCCACAACATCTCCCCCTTCGCCTGGACAGAGCTCCTTTGCTCTGTCTGGGCAAAATAGAGCATTTAAGTCACATTCAAAATCGCAATGTAGTCAGACGTCGTGTTTAATAATTAAACGCAATGACCCTAACCATCAGCAATCGAAGCCCAAAGCGCTACTGAACACAAAGGCGGTTCTGTGAATCGCGATGAGGTAAACTGTCGCGTTTCAAAACACGATGACATGCCCCGTCGTGTTCACAACCAGTGAACCTGTGGGATAAATGGGCTAAGAGCTAAGGCCTACAACGCCCACACAGTGCACGAAAACCACAACCAAAGCTCAATGACCACCTCTTCGTTAGGAGCACCACACCAGAACCACTAAACACAGATCCGAAAGATCGTGTCACTACAACATATGATCTATGTTGTAGTCACTGTAGTCAATTAGGACACACAATTAGCACATGCACTACTAGACACCTTCATTGGATTCCAAAAACTAACCATCAAGGACACAAGAAAATTTGTGTGCCAAAAATCTCAATTTAATTCTGTTTGCAGGGACGCCTGAGAGCATCCAAATGGTATTTGGAGAGTGGGTGCTCAAGGCATATGACAAGTGACAGAAAATTATTTACAAGTTTCAAAAATGAAATTGGTCAAGTCACTTATGGTGATAATGGAAAAGGAAAAGTGTTAGGTTATGTAACAGTAGGAACAAACGAAAAGGATCTAATAAAAGATATTATGTATATTGAAGGATTAAACACAATCTCATTAGTATCAGTCAACTTTGTGACAAATGTCACTTGGTAAAGTTTTTGAACGACAAATGCATTATTCAAAAAGACAGAAAAATAGTTTTTGAAGCTTGAAGAGTTAAGAATTTGTATACCTTACAACTGGCAGAACTGAAAGAAGTAGATTTGTGCCTTACAACTACTAAGAATGAAGAGACTGATTTATGGCATAGAAGACTAGGACATGCATGCACTTTAGTGATCAAGAATCTAATCAAACATGATTTAGTTGAAGGTCTTCCAAAGTTGAAAATGAAGAAATCTGGAATCTATACAGCTTGTGCAAAAGGAAAATAAATAAAAACATCATTTCAGTCCAAGGCATTGGTGACAACCTCCGAACCATTGGAACTTATTTATATGAATTTGTTTGGACCTATAAGAACATTAAGTCTTGGAGGAAAAGTATATGGCTATGTAATTGTGGATGATTATTCAAGATATACATGGGTATCATTTTTGGAAGCCAAATCAGGAATCTTTTCAGCTTTTCTAAAATTTAGCAAATTAGTACAGAAGAACTAGAAATATCAAATAATTAGTATTCGATCTGATCATGGTGGAGAATTCAAGAATAAAGAGTTTGTCAGATTCTGTGAAGAAAATGGCATAGAACACAACTTCTCTACACCTAAAACACCTCAACAAAATGGAGTAGCTGAAAGGAAAAATAGAATATTGTTGGATATGACCAGAACAATGCTTACATAATATAATTTACCAAGATACTTCTGGGCTGAGGCAGTCAACACAGCCTGCTACATCATCAATAGGTGTATGATCAGACCAATTATGAAGAAGGCACCTTATGAGCTATACAAGGAGAAAAAGCCAAACATCAGTCACCTTCGACCCTTTGGTTGTAAGTGTTTCATTTTGAATAATGGTAAAGATAATTTAGGAAAATTAGATGCTAAAAGTGATGAAGGCTTTCTACTAGGATATATTTCAAAACCTAGAGGATACAAAGTATTCAACGTAAGAACTTTAACTATAGAACAATCATCTCATGTTTTATTTGATGAAACTAACCTTTCTATTAAGAAAATAGAAGAAGATGTTGTTGAAGAATTGTGCAGGGATCTGGAACAGACTTCTCTTGAAGAAAAAGAGGAAGACAAGGAAGATCCACCAATAGAAGAACTTTAGCAACAAGAAGAAGCACATGAAGGACTACCTAGGGAACTAGGGTATCACAGAGATCATCCAAAAGAAAAATCATAGGTGATCTTCAAGACATGGTAAGAACAAGAGCTATGAATGTACCCTGTGACTACACTACATTTGTTTCTCAGATTGAGTCTAGGACAATCAATGATGCACTGACTGATGAATCTTGGATCCTATCTATGTAAGAAGAACTTAACCAGTTCCAACGTAGCCAAGTCTGGACTCTTGTGCCTAGACCTTCTGACCATCCAATTATTGGGACCAGATGGGTCTTCATAAACAAAATGGATGAATCAGGAGTGATCAACAAGAATAAGACTAGACTAGTAGCACAAGGATATTCCTAAGAAGAAGACATTGATTTCGATGAAACATATACTCTAGTTGCTAGATTAGAGGCAATCCGAATTCTATTAGCTTATGCATGTTCTCTTAACATCAATTTGTTTTAGATGGATGTTAAAAGTACTTTTCCGAATGGTTTCATAAAAGAAGAAGTTTATGTTGAGTAACCACCTGGTTTTGAAGATACTAAGTATCCAAATCATGTTTTCCGTTTAAAGAAAACACTATATGGTTTGAAACAAGCTCCAAGGGCTTGGTATGAAAGACTAAGTGATTATCTTTTATCACATGGTTTCTCAAGAGGTAAAGTAGATAGCACTCTATTTGTTAAGAAATTTTCAGAAGTGATCCTGATTGTACAAATATATGTTGATGATATTATCTTTGGATCTACAAATGAGTCACTCTACAAATTCTTTGAACACCTTATGCAAAGTGAATTTGAAATGAGTATGATGGGTGAGCTTAATTACTTTCTTGGCTTGCAGATCAAGTAGACCAAGGAATGCACTTACATTTATCAAACCAAGTACATTTCAGATTTGCTTTCTAAATATGGTTTTGACAAGTGTAAGCCCTTACGAACACCCATTAGCTCATGAATTAAGCAAGATAGTGATCCAATTGGTAAGAAAGTAAATCAAAAGATTTATAGAGGCATGATTGGGTCATTACCCTATTTTACTGCTAGTAGACCAGATATAATGTTCAGTGTATGTTTGTGTGCCAGATTTCAAACTGATCCTAAAGAATCTCATGTTAGTGCTGTAAAAAGAATTTTTAGATATCTTATGAATACAAGTAAATTGGGTTTATCGTATCCCAGATGTTCTAAATTTAAATTGCTTAGATATAGTGATGTTGACTACCCTGGATGCAAAATAGACAGAAAAAGTACCAGTGGTACTTGTCAATTTCTTGTAGGATGTCTAATTTCCTAGTTTTCTAGACAACAAAACTTAGTAGCTTTTTCCACAACAAAAGTAGAATACAATGTAGCTGGGAGTTGCTGCACTCAACTACTGTGGATCAAACATGAACTAGAAGACTATGGTCATTGTAACACCCCGGAAATTTAGTGATTTAAAAAAAATAGGAATAAATGGAAATAAATAAATTCCGCATTATCGGAATGATAAAACTTACGTACCATTATCGTACGAGAGAAAATGCATCGGAAAATTCCATAAAAATTATAAATCAACCCCAAATATTATCCTTAAGTGTTCCATGAAGAAATTCGTGCAACGGAAAATCCAATTGGCATAATATACGACACACGTGACAAATTACCCGAAATTAGAAACTAAGTCAGAAAATTGTTAATGCGGAAAAATAAAAATAGACCATAAAATAAATAAACATGTTGGAGAGACTTCCAACATCATGTATTAATAACCATTAACAAGAGTGGGCAAATGGAGCACATTTGGCCCAAGGATAAAAATTGGGACAAGAAAATACCCAGAAATTCGTGTATGTAATTATGCAATAATTAGGGAGGGCAATTTAGGGTTAAAATTAGGATAATTAGTCATGCAAGGTAAGCCATGTTGGACCGAGCCCCTTACCGTTGCACCAAAAGCTCGAGCTGGTAGTGAAGGCGGTAGCCAAATCTTTAAGGCGGAAGCGCAAAGCACCACGTCAACGCTGTGGTTGGCATGAGGGGCTTCGCACAGGGTTTTTACCCCTGCGGCGGGTTGGGTTGCCAGCCCTCATGCCAACCACATCATTGACGTGGTGCTTTGCGCTTCCGCCTTAAAGATTTGGCTACCGCCTTCACTACCAGCTCGAGCTTTTGGTGCAACGGTAAGGGGCTCGGTCCAACAAGCCAAAACTGGACCCAACCCTAAGAGTGGTTTCCTAAACCTTTGATACCTCTTTTGGGTGAGAGAATCTCAAATTTTGGAAGGTGCCATGTTAAACCCGCAGGCCCCTTTCCTAGTCCTATTACGACATGCAATAGAACCCTAAAACTATAAGAGTTCGTCACAAAATATTTAGGGAAGGTTTAGCAACAGGTTGGGGTCGTGAGCAGCAAGCCTAGGGCGCTGGAGGAGAGGAGAACGACTGGGGAAAACGTGGTCTTCCTCAACCTCGCTCTGCATCGACCTAGAAACCTGCAGAGAGTTCTTAGCATTCAAAGGTAGGTGATCTCAGGCCAAGATTAAATGAAATGCATACCATCTTGTAGAGCATCAAGTCTAGGTTCATACGCACTTCGATTTGCCTAATTTTCATGGAGTACACGTCGAGTTCTACTTGTTTTCCCCAAGTCGCGCACAGTTAGGTCTTTCTATGTTCTTCTTATTTTGCATATGATTCAAGATCGAATTAGGTCAAACCCCCAACATCAAAGTTCTTCTACTCATTGTCATGGTCATATTTCATGTTAAACATTTCATCTAAATGTCATTAGATTGGGAGATATAAGCATGGTAATAAGTTTACTACGTTTTCCAGCATTTTCAGGCAACGTTTGGAATCGCGTCTGCTTTAGGTGACGCGATTGCCGTGCCTGGTTTCACGTCGACTTGTGCCGACATGATTCTCTGAATCATGACCATGATGTCGGACGTGATTAAGGTGATGACCTGTCAACGTGCACGTGAGTTTCCGCGCCGCGTGGGATGACCCGACGCGATTAAGCTTGAAAGGCAGCCTACATGGCCGACGCGATTTAGTGCTGCACCGTTTGGCCTATTTACATGTACACCGTGTTTGAAAAATGTCCACTGTGTTGGACGCCATTCATAGGCCGACCTGAGACTGTTCTTTTCTGCTAGTCAGTTAGTATGTTTTGTTTCTTGGTCTATCAGCATGTGCATGATGTTATATAGTATGCATTGACCTAAAAGCAATCAACCCATTGAAAAATGATAATGATATGAATATGATTCTAATGTGTAATTATAATTGACCTTACGTTCATTTGATTATCTTGTGATCTTACTTATTGTCAATCTGATATGATAAGAATATGATATGAATGTGGGGATGAATACATGTAAGTATGGACTTGTTAGTTGAGTTTCTATCATGATTTGCATATGCGTTTCGATAGATATATGCTTTTCGATGTTTCAATTAATTATTTGTCAATTGCATACATGTTAGGAACGATTCGTGACTCGTCAATTACACCTTTGCATGATTAGACACACCCTTCTTGGGGAATTGAGAGCTCTCTGCCAGTCATTCCGATTTGGCAGACTAGTGATCTTTTCCTTAAGACCTCCGTAAGTCTCCGTTCTCTATGGATTCCCACACGTAGAGACCGAGCTGGTTGTACCATGAAGTACCCTGGAGATAGAGAGCACATGTTCTGCGTACGATCTGTCATTAGTCATCCTTATGTCAAGACATTAATGAATTATGAAACATAAGATACACCGTTATACTGCCCATTTGTTCTCTTGAGCTATTTCTCACACCTTGACTCTATGATGATCATGTTCTTGTGTAAGACCCTCGAATTTCCGTCATATTTTTCATATTTATGTGTGTATATTGTGTTTGAGTATGTATGTACGTATTTACGTAGGTATTAAAATAGTATAATTACGTGTACATGTGTTTATATTAAACGTAAATAATGTATGTATTGCATGGTGATAGTATGAATATAATACCACGTACATATTGCATGTATAGAAGCTTGGTATGCATGGTTTCTGCATAAATTAGGGTTCTGGCCGAAGGCCCTATTGACGTCAACCCCTGGCCGTTGAGGTGGTGTTAGCGTCCAGCCCTGGACGCCAACCCTAATTCCGGCGTCCAGCGATCTGGACGTCAACTTCTCTGCCCTGCATGCGCAGCAGAGCTGCAAACATCTGAAGCAAGGCATGGCCACCATTAGGGGGATGTCCCCCAACGGCTCTAAGGCTGTCTAATCGGTATGGTGAGTGGGTGAGGGGCTCTCCTACATCCTAAACCCGAATTGGCCTCTCCCCACTTCCCATTTTCACCCTTGCAAGAGGAGAGAAGAAGAGAGAAAAACCCTAGAGCATTCTGTGAGAAAACCCCATTTTAGAACCCTCAAATCCGTCCCCTTGGAGCTGGATTTGGAGATCTTCTGCAACAAGGAGGAAGCTGAAGCAAAGGGGAAGGCTTCCCCATCATCCCCTCGGCGTGGAGATCACCCAGGAGCCCGGAGGAAGGCGATCTTGGAGGCACTTCTGCAACTTCTTGGAACTGCCCAAGGAGGTCTTCTTCGAGCCATAAATCTCTTGGAGGAATTTTAGAGAGGCAAGTGACCTATCTATGGTGTTCCCGTATGAGTCTAGGTGGTTTTTGACATTTTTATGGAATTTTCCTCGAGTCCTAGACCCTCCAATTCACCCAAGATTTAGAGCTCGGGTCTGTGTTTCTGCACAGACCTGAGTAGATGGCAAGGTCCCTGGACGCCCAGTTCATCCTTGGCGTCCATCGATCATGCCGCTGACTCTGAGTCAGCGGCCAGAGACCGCCGTCTAGTTCTTCTGGACAGAACAGTGAGCTATTCTGTCCCTCTTGTACATTAATTTCGGTATGTTTTATGCGATGAGGATATATTGTACACCTTATACTCTACGTATATTGTGCATCTTGGTTGTGGATGAATGTGGTGTATGTGGGGTAATGATGTCTTGCAAACTTGTGAGCATGACTTGTAGGCCGTTTTGCAAAATCCATGATTTATGATTTAAATTAATGTGAATGCCTTAGTTTCAGTTTGATCATGAAAAATAGTGGGTCAGTATATGTGTTTGCAGATTTTAGTAAATTACCCATGCTTGTGAAATTTGTAAATAAGCTCGGTTCGGAAAAAAAAGAGAACATGTAAAATGGTTGTGGTAATTGATTTATAGATGTATGAATTAGGGTGATGTTGTATTCTAAAATCATGCATATATATTAGTAGTCTCTGTGCAAAACAGTAAGTGGATAAATTGCAAAATGTGTTAGACCCATGTTAGCTTAAGTTGTGAATAATATGCTAATTAGGTGTTTGATTTTCTGTAAATCCTATTTAGCTCAGAAAAATCTTAAAAATTGAGGGTATGTTTTGGAACCAGAAAACAGCATGTGGTTAAAATTTCAGGTCAATTGGAACAGTAAATAAAAAGTTATGTGTTTTCATGTGAAATGTGATAATTCGTGCATATGATCGATATGTGATTAGATTTTGTTTAAACCCAGCACGATTAATGTGTTTACTGTGTGTTAAACCTTGAAATTTGTAGTATCATGTTAAGAAAAGCAGAGATATTAATGTGATTGAGAATGTGAATGAGATAAAGAGTGTCAAGTGTAAAACCATGTGTAAAACGGTAAATGTGTAAAAGTGTAAACTGTGCCAATGTGATACTGCTTCCGAGAAGGCAGTGGAGCTGTATCAGGGAAAAGTCCCCCTGAGAAAGTTCATTGTGTTAAGTGACCCTAAGGGCATTAGGGGGAAATCCTAGAGGTGGACAAGTACCACTGGTTAGGGTGGAGACTTGTTCTCCCGGTCTGCGCAGTCCAAGAGTCGCCATTGTATTGCCTAGATGGCGTCTATGTGATGTGATGTGTTTGTGTCCTTCTTTGGTGGTTTGGACTATGTGTCACGGCACCTAAAATATGTGTAAAGTGTAATGTGTAAAGTGTATGTGACCATGTGTAAATGTGTAAGTGACATGTGAATGTGTATGTGTAAAGTGTAAACATGTGAAAAGAGGAAAACTAGTGTAAAGAAAAATGTGAAATCCTAGATATGTAAATGTGTCATTGAAACCCATGTGAGACTAAATCTAAAACCATGTAAATTCAGAAAATGTATGTTATCATACTCATGTTTATGTGTGTAAAAGTGTTTAGAATCCATGTTAGGAACAACAAATGAATATGTGAGCAAAATGGCATGATGGATTGTTCATATGGTATGTTTAAGCAACGTTGTAGCTTTCATGTGTAGGTTTATAGTCATTGAACCATGTGAAATCAGCAACCTAAAGCATGTGAAAAAGTTAGGTATGTACTTAAGAACATGTGGAATCCATGTTAATTATGTTCCCCGTTCATGTATGTAAATTGTTCATGTCAATAGCTCTCACGTTTTGATTAAAGTCTCATGAGTGAATTGAATAGAGACCATGTGATAGGTGAATGTTATTTTTGAAATCTGAAAGCATGCGTTATGTATAAAATTGTAGAACTTTCATGATAGGTTGAAAACTTAAATGGACTAGCATGCTATGTGTTGCTAATTGTAATGTGCGTGTAGAAACCACTAGGACTTGTACGTGTATATCATGAATAGTGTTACTTGCTGAGTCCCTGGACTCATTCCTTGCTTCGGCGTACAGGTATAGTTGGTGACACAGTACCCTCGGAGGAGGCAGCAGAGACGGACTCCGAGCGTGGAGACTAGCCAGTTTTTGAGTTATTTGTGATTGTGTGCTCCATAGTATGTACTCGAACATTGTATTAGAATT